>OX401999.1:11564842-12210175 GCA_947859395.1 Eupithecia insigniata | reverse complement strand
TTTTTTACCCGACTACCGGAGGGTTATGATTTTAGCACCCTATGTATGTATGTATGTAGCCGATTTCTTTGTTCCCACGTAGCGCTGAAACTACTACTTCGATTTCAACAAGTGAGGTATCGATTGATTCGTCTCATTACCCCGATGGTTATAGGCTATATGGTGTCCGACAAAACTGAGGGTCTTAAGAGATAGCTGGGTCTAAATTACACCTGGAACACTTCGATAGTGCGATGAAATTTTGCAAGAGACGACATCTAGTTACAGTTCGAGTCTAATTTAGTTTGATGTGATGAGTGAAGGATGACACACCCGTTGCCATGGAGACCTCTTGTTTATTTGTTACCATGGCAACGGGTCATCTAGGGATGGTCAAATGAAAAACTGTATCGATATACATATATTGTATCGATATATGTATGGTAAAAAAAAATATAGTTAAAAACTAAAACCCGACTACATAAAAGTCTTAAACAAGCGTTCACCTTTTGTCCATAGCATTTTCTTTTGATACTTGGGTAGTCGGAGGCCTTTGTTACTAATTGTACCCTAGGTATATGAGGTGGGTGCCTCCGACTACCTACTGTCGTCCAGGAGAGCGTTGAATGCTTTGAGTACTCGAGGGATGGGTGACATGGATCGAGCCACCGTGCGGGACTGCGGTACTGCCTATGTGTAGCAACCTATGTTTCCGACCCCGGCAGTAATTGTTCGGGACGTAGAGTCGACAAAGCTCGTCACTCAGATCAGAAGCGTCAATCTTTCCGTGAAGGATCTTGCAGACGGTGGCTAATTGGTCAAATGCGCGCCGCACCTCTAGCGAGTTATATCCTAAGCATCCCAACAAGGACTTAGTGGGATAAAGGTAAGGGTAGTAACCAAAGCATCGCTTATAGAGGAACCACAAGATTTTTTTCTGCACCTTCTCAAGCATAAGTAACCTCGTGCGGGTTCCACACACAAACGCTGCTCTCCAACTTACTCCTAACAAATATAATATTAACCGCACGGGTATTTTCGACATTTTTCCTAACAGGGTAAAGCAGGCTATATTATGACTGAAATTCGGGGGCGGTCCCCTCGGATGGATGGTCACCGAAGGATAGGGAAAGCGGGCTTAAAGTAAGTTCTAGCGATGAGACGTACTTGTAAAATCGAGTACCAAGTCTTCCAAGTACGTCCTCGTATAAAAACCAGCGCCAAAAACCAGGGCTAAAATACTTGCAAGTATTTTTTACCATGTGGTATCAAAAATACTCGAAGTACGGATAGCGCGGGCGGGTGCGACTCGTGGCGGGTCTCAGTGCTCCACGTCTTTGAAAGTAAATTCCCATGCAAGGGAAATTGATCACAGTCTGTGTGAGAATAAAGGTCGTAATTGAATTTACAGAAAAAATACTTCCATGCTCTCGTACGGGTAAAAATACTTTCATAGGAAATTGATCCGCGCGTCATTTGTTATAAAGAACAAAATAGTGTGAACAAAAAAATACTTGTACAACTAGAAACTTTTGAATGTTTTAATTTATCAGCATGATTGACTATGACTATGATTTAGGTACAATACTCATATTATTAATTGTAAGTAAATATAGCTGACAGATTAATAGGTAGGTATTAGTATATACCTACTGGTTTTAGACGAGGTCGGTCTATAAATAAAGCTATTTTTGACTTTCTTAATAATGTTATGACTAATAGGGATAATAACAAAAATGTAATAGCGCTATACATGGACATGACCAAAGCATTCGACCATGTTAATCATGATAGACTATTACGTAAGCTAGATGGCTACGGTATCAGAGGTACAGCAAATGATCTCATAAAATCATATCTCAGTAACAGAAGTCAGGTGACCCAAATTAATAGAATATGTCTAGAATCACACACAGACACCATTTACGAATCATGCCCCAGAGTGGTGGCACATGGGGTTCCCCAGGGAAGTCTTTAAGTCCACTCCTATTTTTAATCTATATTAATGACCTGCCTGAAGTGACTATGCATCCTTTAACATTATTTGCGGATGATAGTACTGTATTATTTATTAATGATAAGACACATAATTTTGAATTGGACATTAAATCTACCTTGACATCTATTATTAATTGGCTATCATCTAACAATTTAAAGATAAATTCGACAAAAACTTATTTAATGAATTTTAAACAAAGAAGTCATGCAGATCTTCACGTTGGTATTGACTACTTTGGCACCAAAGTGACTGAGGTAGACTCTATATACATATATTGACATTATCTGTAAAAGACTAAAACAATTTTCTTATGCTCTTTTTAAATTAAGTCAGGTATCAAATCTATCCACCTTGCTCACTGCTTATCACGGAAACGTGTCTTCAATTTTAAGATACGGCATCATGTATTGGGGGAACTCGACGGACAACCTTAGAGTATTCAAAGCACAAAAACGCTGTTTAAGAGCAATTTGTGGTTTACGAAGACGAGACTCATGCAAAAGTCACTTTATTGAGCTAAAAATACTTACATTTCCGTGTCTATACATTTACGAAGTTTCAGTTTTTGTAAAAAACAATCCCGACCTATTTGAAAGATTTGCAGTTGGAAGCCGGTCTGAGGGCAGATTACGCAATGTGCCGTGCAGAACAAAGTTGTTACGTTCAAGTGTATTTAGTATGGGACCAAAAATATATAATAAAATTCCAAAAGTTGTTCGTGATTTGTCTAGCAACCAATTTAGTGCAAAACTTAATGATTTTTTAATTGGAAAATCTTATTATTCTATAAATGATTTCTTAAATGACCGTATTGTTCGACATTAATAATAATTGTAAACATTGTGACTATGTAAATAAGTTATATTTCTTTCTACAAACCATTATTTCCATACCCAACATATATTTTAGTCTGTTATTTAAATATTTTTGACCTGAAAATTGAGAAATTTATGGACCGTATTATTTGTTTGACCTTTGTTTTAATTAAATAATAATATTTTGACATATTCATCACTTACAGACATTTTTATTGTATTTAAATTGCATAATTTGACCAGGTTTCATAAAGAAGAGTATTGCTTTAAATTATATTATATTGACATACTTCTAAATAAAATAAATTGTCTAGTTGTTATACATAGTATGTTGCAATGTTCTTAAATTATGTATGTTAGGTATATTGAAATGTTTGTACGCCCGAGTGGCAGAATCCAGCGATCTACATAGTATAATAAGTCTTATTATCTGACTGTAATATTACCTGATTCACAAACAATAAATGAATTATGAACTGGTATATCCTAATACCTACTTAGTCCTAATAGGGAAATTACCTATGTTGTACATCATCAACATCAGCCCATACACGTCCACTGCTGGACATAGGCCTCCCCCGTACGACGCCACAAATAGCGGTCCCGAACCGCCTCCATCCATCGACTCCCTGCGACCGCTACGATGTCGTCGGTCCATCGAGTGGATGGTCGTAGTTGGGGATTTGCCATAATCACCACGCTTGGCAGGCGGATTGGTGATCGCAGTGTTGGTGTTTAAAAATACTCAGAAGGAAGCTGCTGCCCTTCCTCTGGTAGGTTCCCTTAGTCGGCTCTTACGACATCCACGGGTTGAGTTGGAGGGGTCGATATTCGTACGCCGCGGCCCCACGGCTATGTTGTAGCTAGATACATAATTATATCTAACCCTAACGCTTGCATAAAAATTGTAGCAGACGAGACGGGACGTAGGTAGGTACCTATTATTATTTTTTATTAGTACGGGACTCACTTTTCTCTCTAGGCACTCTAGGTAGTTATGACATACTTATTTACAAAGTAGGTATTATCTTTTCATAAGTAATAATATAAAATGAGATTGTGCTCACTCATCTAATTTACATAAGTTTGATGCAGATACCCAACTAACATAAGGTACTTATTATTTTTATATAAAATTTATATTTATCTACTAACTTTACTTTTTTAAGTACAGTACCTAAATTATTTCCTTACTGTAGGTAGGTAAATGTTATACTTTGTCATAGACTATTAAATACAGTTAAATACCGGTACCTCATATTTGTTTGATACGAATGTCAATCAAATTGTGAACTCTAAAATGTGCTGTAGGTACAAAATAATTTTAATTAAAATTGCTATAATTACTTACTTACCTATTGAGATTTTCAGGACCAAAAAATAAATTTAGCTAAATAGGTCGCCTCGTCTCTGGGAAACCGTGTTTTCAGAGTTTTCCAGAGACAACTAACCCAGGCGCTATCTAGTTATGTACCGAGAGTACCTAGTAGGTATGGTAGGTTCGGTGGCTAAGTAGATTGATACTAGATAGATAAGTAGGTACCTAATTTCTAAAAGAATACTAGTTCTAATTTGTTTCTATTATTTGATTGTAATTTTCTTTGTCAATAAAGTAGTTACCTAAGTATCTAGGTACATAATAATTATCGGATGCATGATTTCGGACTAAGAGACATAAACCTACATGACTTTTGTAAGGTATAAAAGTAATAAAAGAGCGGAAAATTAATTTGGCGCAAATCGTAAACCATTTTCTATTTACCTTATGAAAAAGCTAACTGCGGCTCATTGGTTCTTTGGGAGCATGTGGAAAATTAAAAGATTTTGGGCCAAAAATCAACATTTTCTCAAATGCTCCCAAAATACAATTAAATCGAATTTTGTTTTATTATGGGTTAAAATAAAATAGATCTCGATTTTCCCCAAATTACCTTTCCGTTAAGTAGATTTATTATTGGTAAACCGCAGTTGGAATTAAAATCTAAAACAAATTGAATCTCGCGCCAACCCGTGACGATCACACTTAATGTCATTGTCAACTAATAAAATCGATATTGTGTTTCAGTTAGTTAGCCGATACTTTTAGCATAAACTAATGTACGCACGTCTGTCATTGTCTTAAGAACACGTTCAGAGTAAAATACTTATACAAGGAAACTGATCTAAGTTTCCATGGAAATAAAATTCATAATCGTATTTGTTTGTAAAGATGTCGGAAATTCCTCAAACCATTTTGATGAAAATTACTAAATGGTGATTTGTGGGGATTGAAAAATACGTAGGTAAGTACGTACCTAGTACTTGAACTTCGTGTCACTGTCACTGTCGCAATCAGAAGTAAGTCATCGATAGAGTCCGCGCACGCCCCGAATACCTCGGTATTCGGTCTTGCAAGTACGTACTTGCAAGACTCAAAAGTATTTCGACGCATACCAGGTTTTCGTACTTGCAAGCAAATACCAGGTATTAAAACCTGGTCGAGTAAATACCCCCTAGTAAGTTCCTAACTTCTATTTTAATCGGTTTCTTATTCTATTTTCGTTCTTAGTCACATTTACCTAAATTATAATTATCTTTAATAATGAACGGTGCATATATTTACATATATATTAGACATATTTGTTCGGATTTATGAGCTTGTAGTATGAATGTGTCTGTGTGCTAGTTCTCCTGAGGTACCAGTCTCATGAGAGTCTGGGCAACCGGAGACCTTTTGAGTGTGGGGGGTGTATGTGTGGGTGTGTGTGTGTGTGATTGTGTGTTTGGTTGTGCACGTACTGTAATTTATGGGTGTTTTAGTGAGCGATTTGAAAGTTTAAAGGTTGTTTCTATCATGTGCTTCTTTCGTGAGAGTAGGAACAATTTAACCTTTCTTATGTTACAAAGCCAATTGTAATGTTATGAATAAATACTGTGAGCTATGACCTATTCTGTGCCTTTACACTACTTATTGTTACGGCATGACGCATGACATCTCAGTTGACGGATTGTTTTTATTTTGTTGTTTTATTTAATCAAAATATTATTAAATATCGATCAAAATAACAATTATTCCACACACCGTGTAGCACGCACAAGACGGTTTCACATTATGTATACCACTGTGTTTTCTACGATAGGTACATATGTACAGCCTGCCCGTTTATTTGAATATTCTTATTCTATTTATTCTTCTAGACATATTGTTTTTTGAGATGTCATGTAACTGAAAATATTTCTTTATTTAAATTTCAATATACTAAGAAAAAGGTTTTCAGAACAGAAAGCGTTCTTATTTTGTCTCCAATAAAGCGTGAACTAGGGTTGTTAAAACGATCGTCTCGATCTGAGATTCTGATTAAATGGAAATTATAATTTATATTCTGAAAATTTTCCATTTAACTTTCAATTGCAAGCAAAACAAGTTTTATGATAATCGTATGCTCTTGTTTTCGTTTAAATTGCATATTTTTATGATTTATATTAAAACTTAGGCCATTAGGAAATGAAATGTGTGTGAATTGCCCAACATTGTTTATTTATTTATTTATTATGTCCTTTCATTAATATTGAAATAATATCTCAACTTAACAAAAAGAGCACACCGTAAACCATGTGAAAAAATTCATTTATTCACATATCCACCAAAGGATTTCTAGAACAATACCCCAGCAAAGCGAGAAACTCTATTTCCTTATACATATGAAAACTTGTATTTTTTCTGCTCACTGATCCGAACTTACTCTCTGCTGGAGGAAACATTTCCTGTTGGAAATATAAGAATATTTATTTGATATATGTATAGTATACAGGAGTATACTATACATATATAAAAAAAATATTGCTTTCGGGCATAAAAAAATGCTACCTAGGTACTTTATTATTCAGTATGACGGACTATTTTATTCTCATAAACGAACTCATGTAACAAACGGACGATTTAAAAGTAAAGTAAGAAAAAGCGAAATTTCGTGTTTTTTTTATTGGACAGTTTAAAAAATATAAATAAGAACCAATCAATTACAGCTACAACAAAAATGGCCAACACTCATTGTCAGCTGATGCTATGGAAGGAAGAACTTGCCGTAGCGCTGGTCTTCCGTGCAAGGCAGAATGATGCGTGTGTTTCGCCGCGCGACGGACACCGATGTGTGCCAAGATAATGCGGGAACTCTTAAGAATAATGGGAAATTCTAAAGAGAATACAGTATCTACTAAGGATGGGAGTTATTGGATATTTTGTCTACCGGTTATTAGTTGGGTATTTTGTTTCAATACCGCTAGTACCAACTGGTACCCAATAACGTTAAAATACTCTATACCTGTTCTGATTTCTACCCAATATATTTCTAACCGATTTGGTTAGAAATACCATCTAACCGATTTGGTTAGAAATACCATCTAACCGATTTGGTTAGAAATACCATCTAACCGATTTGGTTAGAAATACCAAATGCTTGTTGCAGCTACATAACTTTACGGGTGAACGGTCCGCTAGTACCTATGCGTAGATGATAGTTAGGTAAGTATAGGTATTGAAGCGTTGGGTAGTTATGGCTCACAGTCGGTTAGGCGCGATGCTCGCTTTGCACAGTTATTCCCTAGCGGTATGCGGATTTTACAAAAGCGTTAGATATTTTAGGACCATGCTAACAGGTACTGAGTTAGTTATTGAATACCGGACTCATCTCTAGTATCTACTAGCCCATAGAAAGTACCTATGTTAAAAAGTTCGAGATTGCAAAATATGCAGCTTCTTTCTGTGTATTTTAACACTTCTGCTACGATTACCCATCTGCCTGCCAAGCGTGATCATTATGGCAAAACTTCCCTTGTTTGTGACAGGCATGTTCAGGAGTGGATGTCAGTGCTGATGAGAACTACAACAGGGATGATGATAGTTAGTAAACATCACCAAAATTATGTATTTACCTGATCCATAGATTTACATAACTAGTAGCATATTTGCTAGTGATATATGCATTCTTTGATGATAATGATGATGCATTATTTGATGATAATGATAATGCATTATTTCCATCATTGTTATTTATTTATTTTACTCCTAAAATTCATCCAACTTACTCCTGAAATTGATCGGGTTATTCCCGCTTGTCCCCACGCTTTGTCCCCAATGGTCCATCTAACTCTTGAATTAACTCAGTCTTCGATGTTTACTTCTAATCAAGCCGAGGAAGTGGAGGAACTAATTAGATTGCCTTCAGCAGAGTATCGTCGACAGAGACATGTGACAACGTTGGAAGTGTTCCAAGCACCGAGCTGGGGGTGACACCACACTGAGATGTCTGAAGCGCAATCCCTTCCAAGACAGTGTTCCTACCAAGACAGTGTCCAAGAGTTAGAGTACAAAAAATGTGTCTTACATTTTTTGTACTCAAAATCTTGGACACTACGACGATATATTTTTTGTCCTTTTAAACGGGATTTGCTGGATACGTATGGGTCATGAGCAGAGGATGGCAATGCGTGGTGCCTGCAACCAACTGTGAGATATCAAGAGCTGTGAATGATGTCTACTTTAGCTGGAGTATAATTAGTCGACTGATCGAGCTAGCGATATTTTGTGTAGATGTGGTGTAAGGACCCGATCATAAAATCTTTAAATATGCTTAAGAGTCAGTGAAACTTCTAAAAGAATTTTGTAATTGTAATCAGAATTTCTGAAAGTCTAATAAGCTAGATACGAGCTAAAAAAACTCAGGCCCTCATTCCTCACATACAGTACCGGCTAAACTACACATTTAGTTAATTTATTTAGCTACAGTCTATATTCGCCATGTAGGTTATTTGGCCTCCAATTGAGTTCCTACCCCCATTGTTGTGTGGTTTGGCAGTGGCCGCTAGTCGTAAGTAACGCAGGACTTCATCAAACGACACCGAACTTTTCTCACCCAGTTCTGTTTGAAGACTTGGCAGGGTTTTTTCGACTTCGACAACAAAACCTATAAATTCATATTAATCAATATTTATAAATCCAACTACTTCATTGAAATGAAAAAAAAAAAAACTAAAAAGAAAAGATAAAATACGTACTAAACTAAACGCTGAAATAATAACCATCGTAACTTCATTTTGAAAACAACTGTATAATGTTATCAGTTCGCTCCTTTCACTGACGAACGGGCGCCGAGTATGCGTAGGTACCTACGCTAGCATACCGGATTGCCGATCATTTTACGTGATTTTACCCTAGTACTTGTACTTGCAGGGTGTGGCCTGCCTTAACACTATTGGTTATTGTTATTGTTTCTATTTTATTTTATAGTATAGTGAGTGTACGGGTCGAATGTACCTATCTAACTACTAAGGTATATAGGTAGGTACATAGCCTTAATATAAACATATCTCACCAATTTGAGACTGGCTAACATACAAACCGGAATTTTCTACGGTTTAAGTTAGCTTTAATATTATATAAGAAGTAATTAATGTGTAATTAGTCGACTGATCGAGCTAGCGATATTTTGTGTAGATGTGGTGTAAGGACCCGATCATAAAATCTTTAAATATGCTTAAGAGTCAGTGAAACTTCTAAAAGAATTTTGTAATTGTAATCAGAATTTCTGAAAGTCTAATAAGCTAGATACGAGCTAAAAAAACTCAGGCCCTCATTCCTCACATACAGTACCGGCTAAACTACACATTTAGTTAATTTATTTAGCTACAGTCTATATTCGCCATGTAGGTTATTTGGCCTCCAATTGAGTTCCTACCCCCATTGTTGTGTGGTTTGGCAGTGGCCGCTAGTCGTAAGTAACGCAGGACTTCATCAAACGACACCGAACTTTTCTCACCCAGTTCTGTTTGAAGACTTGGCAGGGTTTTTTCGACTTCGACAACAAAACCTATAAATTCATATTAATCAATATTTATAAATCCAACTACTTCATTGAAATGAAAAAAAAAAAAACTAAAAGTTAGCTTTAATATTATATAAGAAGTAATTAATGTGTAATATAAATAAATGAAAAAAAAAAATTTACCTTTCTTCAACTGTTTAACATTATAATTTTCCATTTTTAAGCTGTAATCCGAACTACAGTAAACGATGACTGAAAATGGGTACCTTTTAACTATTTAGTAACAATTTTTTTTGGAGAACGAAGTTTACATTGAATACTTTGGTCTGTCCTGAGCAGTTTTCCTCCAGTTCTCTACTTGCAGCACTTGCAGCTGCACCTTAACATCTATCTTATTCATTACTGGAAGTAGAATTGGCCAATTCTTTTACCTTTTATCAAACTGTTTAGTAATAAATTTTCTGAATAAAGTATTATAACTATCTATCTATCTTCTGCTACATTCTACCAAGAACAGCGTCTATATTCTGACCAATCTCGCACCCGCTTTATGACTCACCCCACAGTAAGGTCAGGGGCCGCCAACACTACGGGGAGTTAACGTATGCAGCCTGCCTCTTGATTTCTGTTTCAAACACATAATCACTCCTATCGACTTGTACTTCAATTTCAAAAACATTCTGTTTTCAAATAATCCGTCCACATGTTTGCTGTCGAAGCAGTTGACATGAGATTTGACCATTGGCTAGTTCATTTCAAAAATGAGAATTCCGTTTGTGAAGCCGGCTATGTGTCAAAGTTTCCCATGAGTCGACCAACGAATATACCATTAGATAATAAAATATGCAACCAACAAACTTGGCCTCCAGTGTACCGCGAACTATATGAATAGAGTCTGGTCAAGATAATACGAGTACAATACCTTTAAGTTTTTACAGCTTCGCCTTCAGGTGAGTTTACTAAGCTTTACTTTGGCTCTCAGAATCTCTTTCCTTGTTTATTTATAAAAAACAGTATCTGCACCTCGTTAGCGAATAACAACGTTATTTATTTATGTATATGTAAGTATTAACGTGTTTTTATGCCGTCGGCTTTTTCAGAATCAGAATCAATAACTTTATTTCTTTAGGCTTACAAAATAAGCACTTAGACAAGTCAAATTTTATACTATAAATATAGTGATTATTGTATTTTCAAATAAGAAATAAGGTGTTATTCTCTTCACTTAATTTTTTTGTCCACAGTGGAAGAAATGTAAACGATGGTTTTCACTTAGCATTTTGAAATTCTCACGCTCGAAGCGAAAAAAGTCATCATAACCGAAGAATGAACCTACATGAAGAAAATAAACCTACATGGTTTTGAATAAGGTATAAAAGGTGTTGTAGCTAAAAACTAGCACCGATTTTCAGCGAAGATTATTGACCATCTTTATCGTTGACTATTTCTTCTTTGGGATGCCTATACTCACCCGCTTAGGGGGTTAAATCCAGCTTCGAATGATGATTATGTCTGTACTTTTATTATATCCATAGATTCATCATCATCATCAGCCTATACACGTCCACTGTTGGACATAGGCCTCCCCCGTACGACGCCAGAAATAGCGGTCCTGAGCCGCCTCCATTCATCGACTCCCTGCGACCGCTACGATGTCGTCGGTCCATCCGAGTGGATGGTCTCCCATGTATTTGCCATAAGCACCACGCTTGGCAGGCGGATTGGTGATCTCAGTGTTAGTGTTTAAAAATACTCAGAAGGAAGCTGCTGCCCATCCTCTTGTAAGTTCCCTTAGTCGGCTCTTACGACATCCACAGGTTGAGTTGGAGGGATCGATATTCGTACGCCGCGGCCCCACGGCCCATAGATCCATAGATTACTATCATTTTATACTGATAATCACTTACTGCATTATGCCAGCGTACAAATCTCCTATCACTGCAGTATACTAATATCACATAAAAACCGCAATATGTCCTCTAAAGCCCTCTAATTAAAGTCAACTTGGCACCGCATCGACGTTTGTCCCAGGCGGGGCATTTGGCATTGTCAACGTGTTTTAGAACGCGTGAATTCAACCCACCACAGCGCGGGGGTGACCACACTTTGACGTAATTTTCGAGAATATGCCGCAAATGCATATAAAGAGCGGCCACTGCCAAAACGGAATTTACAATGACGTACAAAACTAATAATATTATTATACCTACCTAAATTTTGTACTGGGTGGGCCATGAATTCGTTGACATTAGAAAAAACATTAAAAAACTATTTGACATATATTAAAAAAATATTATTTACCAGATAGCATAATAATGGGAAATTATTTATGTAAACTAACATGTTCTAGCTAGATAATCATTGTCTTGACTTTTGCAGTCTTCAAAGCGAACACCGAAATTTTCGAATACTCGGCTGAAAAGAGACCGCAGCCATTTCTTGGCTATTTTTTTCTTTTAGTTGAGTCACTGTCTTTGGTTTATCCTCTTCAGACCTGGGATACACATACGTGTATCTTATTAAATCTCTTTTGGCAGCTTTTAGTGTTTAATTTATGTGTTCACTAATGATACTAGTTCCTAAAAACAGTTGAGAAAGCGTTACAAGCGCATCAAGTGGATGAAAATTTAATTTGAATATTGTGGTGATAAAGAGTTATATATTGTATTTTATTGTTAGCTTGTTCTTTTGTTACCCAATTCAGTAATAAACAATATTTTTATACCGTTTCATTGCTTTAGTCAACCAGCTTCAGTCTCCAGTAAGTAATTGGCTACCATTCAGTAGTTAGCGCGCGTTGGAAGCCATTCCGAGTCCTGATTCATGCTGAAGCCAACAAATAAATCGAATTATGCAATTTTTGCCTCCATTTTTGGCACAGTAATTTGCTAACGAACGAGTTTTGGGACTTACTGTATAAATAAGCTCTGCCCTCGGCTTCTCTCGCGTATCACTGATATAAGAAGCAGCCTGTGATATTTTCTCCAACCATCTCACACTTTTATCATTTTGGTAGAATAGGATGGATCAACAACATCATATCAATCTCCCCCAAACGACGACACGAACAGCTGTCCCAAGACGCCTCCATCCATCGACTCCCTACGACCGTTTCAATGCCGTCAGTTCATCGAGTGAGGTCTTCCAACACTCTGTTTTTCATTGCATCGTCGCCGCCACTCAAGAACCTTTCCTCCTCTACTGTTATCCGTTATGCGAGCTATCTGCTCATTGCCACTTCAGCCTATTAATTTTGAGAGCTATGTTGGTTACTTCGGTTCATCTACAGATTTCCGAATCCTATCGCGTAGAGAAACTCTACTCGCTGAGCGACTTTGAGCTTATGCACGAGGCCTTAATTCAGCGATTTTAGAATTTTTACTTCATGATGTAATCTTAACAATTTAACTTTATTCATGCATAGAACCATTCAAACACAACATAAAAATAACAATTCATAAGTAATATATGTCTCTGGTCATAAATTGGCTTCTAGTCTAGTATAATAAAACTGCCATTTAAACTTCCATTTCGAAGATTATTTCTGCAATATTGGCATTAAATCGCTGCAAGTTGCAATTTATAGCAGAATGGCAAGACTCATAAATAACTGTAAATAATGCCTGAAGTGTAAAGCTCTGTTGGATTCGTAGACAGTGTCTTTGGCTTTTGGTCTTTTGTTGTGAATTTGGTTCAATTCCTAGACAGTCTACAAAAACCGAATAAATGAAGGTAATCTTCTCGGAAATAAAAGTATCTTAAGAGATTTTGCTCAAAGTTGGTTTTCCCAGAGACCTTTTTTTACTAGCAAATATTTTTCCTTACAAGCTTAAATAATTGGCTCTTAAGGTCAGCGCCCACCTTGGGGCTGCATGTTGGAGAATTTTAAATACAATGCATTTTTTGCACTCTCTATGTAAGGGGTCCTTATGCATATTACTAGCGGTTTATGTTATGTTATGTTCTACTGACTAACAAAGGAAGACTGCAGAGGTATGTTTCTTATCATCATCATCAGCCTGTATACGTCCACTGCTGAATAAAGACCTCCTGCAAACGAGCTTGCTTTATATAATAATAATATAAATATATACCTGCAGGGCAGCTTGTGGCGAGTCGTTGGTGAGTAGCGACACCACGGGTACGGAGTGCTCCCGGGGAAGTTCCTGGTTCTCGTCTCCGCTTGCGGCGTGGCATCCCAAGAGAACCAGATCCCCAACTCTTTATTGCTTTCATTGGTCGGTCTGACAAGTAAACCTACCCAAGTGTGACCATACGAATCGGATGAATCTTGGTATAAATAAATAAATTAATTAATAAATAATGTTGAACAATGCACACAACATCGTCTAGCCCCAAGCTAAGCAGAGCTTGTGTTATGGGTACTAGATGACTGATATACATAATACAATATATTAAATAGATAGATATTTTTTATTATACATAGAAAATACCCAGAACACCGGAAACAAATATTTGTAGATAGTACAAAGATTTGTCCCAAGGCGGGAATCGAACCCGCAACCTTCTGCGTCGCAGGCGGACCTTCGCCCGCCGCGCCACATCGGTCGTCATCGTCGTCGGTGGTATACGAGTAAAACATTGAAAAATATTAGACGCGTGTTTTTTAGCGGCCCTAGTTCACTTTTAGGGATAAAAACTACCCCTGCAAAACCACCTACCGAACCACAAGCCAACCTACCTAACCCTGCGATTATAACTTACCATTCGTTTTTAAAATAACTTCGTCGTAGCAACGATTCGTCGTGTGCCGCAGCTGTATCTACGTCGTAGCAGCATCTACGTCGTAGCAACATCTACGTCGTAGCAACATCAACGCCGTAGTAACATCTATGTCGTAGCAACAGCTACCCAATAGCAAAAACTACTTGAGACAAAAAACAAATAAAAAAAAATCCTGTTTTAACGGGGACTGAAAAAATCTTTGAAAGTACTAGTTGGTGTTCACCTTTACGCAGCGCTGCAAATTAGAATCCAAATATGACGCTAATCGCTAGGTACTTGACTATAAATTTCCTTAAGGGAGATAAAGGCAAGTTCCAGTTCCATTGCATCTAGGTGATCTAGACAAATGGATATAAATAAAAACTGTAAAAGCGAAGGATTTCCTACGCTTTCACAAATTTTATTTATGCCATTTTGGTGTATTTTCTGTAGATGCAGAGCGGATATTTAAGTGCTCGAATTTTCACTTGAAAATTGTCAAAAATCAAGTCGTGCTTTCTTCCCTCTGTTCTCTGAAAATGAAGCTTCACTAAAATTTTGATTTAGTTATGATGAATAGACCACAATTTCAATGTAGACGACGGTATATTATTACTATAGCAATTCTATTTTAACTCGCTGGGTTATCTGGGAAATCCTTACAGGTTCTGTTCACTGTTCCTTGTGCATTAGGTTTAATGTTAGAAATTTTACTCACACGCACGTACATTTCGCCTGCTTTTCCAAAAGTGCTAAGAACTTTCGCTCGTCGTTCTGCACGTCCAGTTGTCTCCTAGAGACGTATCCGGCTCGGCTGCAGTGTAAGTCTCGGCAGAGTCGCAAATACTGCGCTAATGCAGTCGCACATTATCTTTAATAATATCAAGTGATATTATTAAAGGTAATGTGATGTGCAAGAAACTGTTCTTCTGACTAAGCAGTCACCCACACACACACTTAGCAACTTTAGTCGCCCTGTCTAAGTAGACAGGGCGACTAAAGTTGCTGAGATCTTACCACAGAGAACTCTAGGGTTTTATCCAAAGCAACTTATGTAAATGTGTGACGAAGTATTTTGGTTTTATTTGACTCCAATTATCGCAGAACTTCCTCACAAAAACCTCGCATTCGTCAGCTATGTCCATGTCCATAATATTGTACGATACTTCATACAAAAATTCGGACTGATAGTTGTTACAAGATCGCTCTCTCATAAAACTCCATTTCGACCGGAATAAAAAGCGAAACATAACGCTTTTTATTCCAGTCGAAATAATAGTAAGCTCTCAAGTGCTTTACAACTACTATTCATATTGATTTTGATATCAGACGACAAAAATACAGTGATTTACCGTTGCTGCAAGCAACAAGTGGCAGAGTTTCAAGAAAAATATTGTCCGAAGTGAGCCTATCTCGATAGAACCACCGTGACATTTTAACGTCTCGCCTGAATTAGGTATGACAACTTTATTATACCTACTCGTACTTTAAAAGCTACTGCAGTTTTAAATTTATACATTCATATATTAATTACAGGTTTCATAAATAAGTTAACACTAATGTAGTTCTTTATTAGCGTAAGCTTTTGTTGGGACACGGATGAAAGAAAAATGATCCTAAAATGGTTGAAGTCCCCCACAATTAGGACAGATAGGTAGGTACTGTATGTTGGTCATCTAAACTTTACTTTTGGTTCTCTAATTGGTAGAAATGGGCACAAGTTTTGTATCAGTAAATGCTTTGTTATTTTTCCAGAATTGCACACGGTATGTGTGCCTTTTCGTATTTCGGATTGGAATACTTTGTGGAACTCATTGAGCTCTTGTTACCAAGTGTACAAAGCTACAGATTAATGTTTCTTGTTATCTATACAAATTTGCTATATATAATATTATAAAGAGGAAAGATTTGATTGTTTGTGAGTTTACATTGAATAGTCTCCGAAACTACTGAACTGATTTGAAAAATTATTTCACTCTTGGGAAGCTTCACTATCCCCGGGCGACATAGGCTATATATTATATTAAAAAAAAATTGGTGTCTTGAAATTTTTGTTAAATACCCGTGCACAGCCGGGGCGCGCCGCTAGTAATTAGTAAAACAAATGGTTGCTTCGGTGTCGGTGTGTTAGCGAATACAACCGCGTCGACTCAAAACGAGTGTCCAAATATTTATTTGTATTTTATTTCTTTCGACCAAATTTGTATGAGATGTTGGCTATAGCTAATCATCATCATCATCAGCCCGTATACGTCCACTGCTAAACATAGGCCTCCCCAAAAGGACGCCACGAATAGCGGCCGTGAGCTGCCTCCATCCAACGACTCCCTGCGATCGCTACGTTGTCGTCGGTCCATCGAATGGGAGGTCTTCCCACACTTCCTGCCTATAGTTATAAGTAAGCAAAAATATTCAAATTTATATGGACCAGTTGAGCTTTCTGTAGATTGTTTGCAACAGTCTGCAGTTGTTTCAAATGTAAATATTAGTGTAACTTATTTATTTGATTGTTATTTTCTTTGTCAATAAAGAGTTTTCTTTTCAAATTGATATATAAAAAAAAATCCAGAGATTCATAACCCCGCTTCTAAATAGCTTATAAGAAACAAAAATAATGGCATACTCACCTCAAAAAATAAGCGTAATCTTGTACAAAGTTCAACACAATATGGCGGTACTGAAGTATAACCCTGGGGAGGTCTAATGTTGCTTATAATAGATTTCCCGAGGCGATCGTTTGTCCCGCGCCGGCACACGGGGCGGGTTTTAAGATAACAATTTTTTTTATCATTACTCTTCATCATCATCATCAACATCATCATCATCAGCCCATACACGTCCACTGCTGGACATAGGCCTCCCCCGTACGAGGCCACAAATAGCGGTCTCGAGCTGCCTCCATCCATCGACTCCCTGCGACCGCTACGATGTCGTCGGTCCATCGAGTGGATGGTCTCCCATGTAGGGGGGGATTTGCCATAATCACCATGCTTGGCAGGCGTATTGGTGATCGCAGTGTTGGTGTTTAAAAATACTCAGAAGGAAGCTGCTGCCCTTCCTCTGGTAGGTTCCCTTAGTCGGCTCTTACGACATCCACGGGTTGAGTTGGAGGGGTCGATATTCGTACGCCGCGACCCCACGGCTTATTACTCTTAGCGAGACGTAAATGGGTTGACTCCTTGTACCTGATTTGTATTCTTGTATTCTTGATGATGATGATGAAGAGTAATGATAAAAAAAATTGTTATCTTAATACCCGCCCCGTGTGCCGGCGCGGGACAAACGATCGCCTCGGGAAATCTATTATAAGCAACATTAGACCTCCCCAGGGTTATACTTCAGTACCGCCATATTGTGTTGAACTTTGTACAAGATTACGCTTATTTTTTGAGGTGAGTATGCCATTATTTTTGTTTCTTATAAGCTATTTAGAAGCGTGGTTATGAACCTCTGGATTTTTTTTATATATCAATGTGAAAAGAAAACTCTTTATTGACAAAGAAAATAACAATCAAATAAATAAGTTACACCGTGGATGTCGTAAAAGCCGACTAAGGGAACCTACCAGAGGAAGGGCAGCAGCTTCCTTCTGAGTATTTTTAAACACCAACACTGCGATCACCAATCCGCCTGCCAAGCGTGGTGATTATGGCAAATCCCCCCCTACATGGGAGACCATCCATTCGATGGACCGACATCGTAGCGGTCGCAGGGAGTTGATGGATGGAGGCAGCTCAGGACCGCTATTTGTGGCGTCGTACGGGGGAGGCCTATGTCCAGCAGTGGACGTGTATGGGCTGATGATGATGATGATGATGATGAACCCTAATAATCCTATTTTAGCATAAAAAACCCTTTGATTTAATTTTATTAGGTTCAGGTCCGAAGAGCTGAACCTAATAAGGGCAGGCTTAAGCTTAGCGTTCTATTGTAATTTATAAGTTATACCTACATACTTAATACGTAGATAGTTACTATACTAAGGAATTTTTATATCTCATTATAAATGAACATTTTTGTTTTATGTTAAAAGAAACTTCTTTAAACCGAATTAAAGTAGTGGAATTAGAGCCCTGGTTTGTTTGTTAATGTTTTAAAATATTTTTGTTAAAGGAGATAACTTTTGTTTCTAAACCGATGTAGTGTCTAAGTTAGAAAAGGACAATGTTTTATTAGTACATTTAAACTGGATTTTGTTATAAGAGACTTTTATTTTTAATAAAGTTTTTGAACAAATAATTATTTTGTTTATATTAGTAGGGTAATGAGGTAATCCACGGGAGATTTTATAATATGCGTTTAATCAGCCAATAAGAATAGTAGTGTAACGGGAACTTAAATTTCCCTCCACTCTACTAGCAATGTCAAGCGGTAGTGCCTAAGAAAATGAAGGGTTATTAATATAACGGCTTTTACTAAGATCAACTTTTCACTTGGTCGCACTTCAGGTGGTTCGTCACGGGTTGGCGTGTCTTTTTTTTTGTAGTTTTCAATTTATTCGGAATAAATCGAGCGGAAAAGTAAGTTAGCGCAAATTGTTAAACATTTTCTATTTACTTATGAAAAAACGAACTTCGGCTCATTGGTAGCTGCATTTGGCATTTGAGAAACTAAGAGATTTGGGTTAAAAATCAACATTTTCCCAAGTACTCCCAAAATAAAATTATATCGAAGTTGTTTTATGATGGGTTCATAGAAAATAGTTCACGATTTGCGCCAAACTACTTTTCCGTTAATTTTATTCTTTGTCAAATCGCAGAAAAAATTCAAAATAATTTGAATCTCGCGCCAACCCGTGACGATCACCCTTAATAATCATAATTAACTTCCAAAATATCAATGAAAATGTAAATAATTGGCCCCATCTGTTACTGACTGTCATGTATTACTTTATCTTAGCTGTCTCTAAGATAAACTAAGGAATTAACCCATTAAAGCATCCTAACTAGGTTTTATTACCGTGGGTGGATGATGTCACTCATCCTCCAAGATATATATAAAACATTATGTTTACTACCAGCTCGACGTTTTCACGGCCATTTTACCAAATAAGTCTAATGTAAACATTTCGTTACATAGTATATACTATATTTCTACGAGAAAGTATACACCAAGCAATTGGGTTAACGTGTCAGAAACTTAAGGTACCACGACGGGCTACTGTCACAGTTTATTGCTGTTTATAGAATAAAATATTACTTGTCTAAGTGCTTATTTTGTATGCTTAAAGAGATAAAGTTATTGATTCTGACAGATGCTACTGTAATAATGTAACTCAGTCTCTTTGTTTGTTATATTTTGACTTCTACGGAGCTTGAGTCCGAAGGAAGTCCCAGAGTTTTCCGACTCCAACGTCACTTGACCTCGTGGCACAATTGCTTAGTGTATCCCGAACTGAGGCAGGGTTGCGGGTTCAAGTCTCGTCAAGTCGAAAAATTTTTGGGCTTTTATTCAATTTCTTAGGAATATGAATTGTTCGGGGTAAGTACTACAAAGTCAACGTTTGGTTTTAGGACGACCGATGTGGCGTGGCGGGCGATGGTCCGCCTGCGACGCAGGAGGTTGCGGGTTCAATTCCCGCCTTAGAACAAATGTTTGTACGACCTGCAAATATTTGTCTCGGGTGTTCAGGGTATTTTCTATGTTTAATAAAAAAAATCTATTAAATTTTAATTTTTGTATTAAATATATCAATTATCTACTACCCATAAAACAAGCTCTGCTTAACTTGGGGCTAGATTATGCTGTGTGGATTGTCCAGCATTATTTATTTTATTTATTCATTTTCGTTCGAATTTTTGCTTCCTATTTTATAAATATAAGTTAGAAGGCAATCTTCGTGCCTAAATACATACTATAATCTCCTCTTCGCATAACAGTCACATATTCATAAATTCGAATATAAAAACAAACATGTTTTTACCTAACCGTATTTTTACTGTAACGCAGAAACGTGTAGTAACTAGTAACATACAAGTTGCTACAGGTACTGGAAGACAAATTAGGCATTTATCCACAAACTGTGGTCTAGGATACATTCGTTCCTTTACTTTACCAACCTTAATTGTCCATAGAAGATATGGCTTTTATAACGGCTATTTTTATGAATGAACAAAAATAAATTAAGATTTTTAATTTATGCTTTAAAGTAGCTGCTGCCCGCACCTTCACCCGCGTTTTGTCGAGATGACAAAGAGCCTATATGTTGGTCCCAAGCTATACCCATACCAAATTTCAGCCTAATCGGTTCAGTAGTTTTTGCGTGAATGAGTAACAAATATCCATCCATTCTTAAAAACTTTGACATTTCTATGATTAGTAGGATAGGATAGGACAGTAGGATAGGATAATTTGAGTCTCATCTTAGTACGATTTCTAGAGTTGTAATGTGTTGCGTTTATGCTCCTAAAGACACCCGTCTCATCAGAGTATGGGTAACAGAAACTCTGGCTACGGAACACTAAAAAGGAAGTTTTAGTAACTACTACACATTTCCGGCGCGCAGTGTTGCTCTTTGGAAACAAACCGCGGGTCACGACACAAACAAAACATAAAGAGATAAGACCGCCATGAGAACGCTTGAGGTACGTGAGAGCTCGAAATTCGTGCGCCATTGCCTTTCGGTACTGGACTAGAAATTCCGGTTAGTTCTACCCAGACAACCAAACTAGACATCTGGTTGACTACGTGGAAATAATTTTTCGCGGGGACAACCAGTTACATCGACGGAATTTTATTTCCATCTATACAAATGTTACAAAGCTTGTTTTATAGTCGATAGACTTTCGTTTGACCACAATCTCAACTGATGGAAAGTGAAGATGTAGCACAAAGGACTAGAAGACACCTATTCACTCTTGTCTTGAAGAGACCTAGATTGTAATTGGATGGAAAAACAGCAGGCAGCGAGTTAAGCCTTAGCCGTGCGAATAATGAAGGACCGATTAGTACGAGCTTAATAGATACCGCTCGGTTTGCACAAAATGGCAACGGCTACTTACAAAATTTATCTAACCCGCCGGAAGAGCCATTGAAATCTATAAAAAAAAATAATTTGAACGATTCATCTGACTGGACAATTGTGCTTGGTTTTTATAATCTCATACAACAAATTTTTCACGACGGACTCATGGTCACACCGTTTACATCTCAGAACCGCTATTTGTGGCCTGTGGGGTATGGGGGGTATGGGGGGGGGGGGGGGGCTTATCGTGACGTGTCTGGGCTGATATGATGCTGATATTGATGACAATGAAATTGTAAAACGGATTTCCTAACACCTTGACCACCAACGCACTTGCCGATCTACTGATGCTTGGCAGTGATGGCGTTAAATTCTTGAAGGACCCTATGCCGTGCCATAGCAATGCAATGAGGTAAGACCGCAAAAGGAAGATCCTTCGCTTAGCTTATCGGCCAAAAATATTGCCCCATTTTTTTAACAAATACATATTTACCAAATAAGGTTTATTTATTTTATTTTAATTTATTAAGTAGGTAATCCAACAGCGGTACATTTTACATAACAGAATAAAATATATATTTTATATCCGTCGTTTTCCAAAACGAAGTCCAGAAGAGGCCCTCTCCTTGCCGCACATACATTGCAGGTGATATAGCGGCAACTTTTATCGAGGTTACAGCCGTTAGAAGCTTATATTCCGGAAATATTTATGGCAGATGAATATTTTAACGTAGGATAAAAAGTTACTATGTATTTTATTGGGAATGTTATCCTTTCTTATATTTAACCTTCATCTTGGCTGACCCGTGCCCACTTCGTTGGGCGGTTGAACAATTTTTCCATAATTTCTCACCGTTTAAACCTTCTCTGGACTACTACAAACATTTCAAAACTAAAATCAGGTAAATCGGCCGTTCTCGAGTTTTAGCGAGACAAACGAACAGCTATTGATTTTTATATATAATATATAAGAAACGTTTGTATGGGCAATAGAAAAGGCTGTTTTTAGGGTTTTTCCGGAAATTATCGAATAATTTCCGGAAAAACCCTAAAAACAGCTTTTTTCTTTTTTCTCGCCTTTTAAACCTTCCCTAGACCTCCACGAACATTTCAAGACTAAGATAAGATAAATCCTTCAGCCGTTCTCGAGTTTTAGTGAGACTAACGAACAGCAATTCATTTTTATATATATAGATTATCTTTGCCGTACAAACACCTACAAATATTGCAGTCACTTTGTTTTGCTTGTCTTCGTAGCGTTCTGTATCGGGAATTGTCAAAATTGACTATTCGCCTTTGACTATTTTATACTTTTGAAATAGAAGGTACTCTACGCTCTTCGATAGTTCATTTCATTTCATTTATTTAGTTTGCTCACATGTACCTTGTATACAGCTTAGGTCTTAATGTTAGCTTAGGTCAATAGTACATGCACCCTGTAGGGCACTGCAAAATAATTTATTAGTATTTCTCGCGGCCTCGCAGACTTAGAGGTCCTTAACCAGTGACAACGCAAAGAAATGGTTTCATTCAAACAGTGCAGGCATTGCGCCTAAAAAATGTATTGGATGTACGGGAGCTGATTCACATGGGACATTTTGGAGAAGTTATGGACTGGACACATTGCAATTGGGGCTCACCGATATTACAATTTTGTTTGGGCTTGATTATAGATTTTGATAAGATTTCATTTTGCAACCAAACTATTATTAGTGACACTTTAGATAGATAATCCTTTATTTCGTACCCGAATTAAATATTCAGTAGGTAAATTATTATACTTATCCTATACTAAGGCATTCAAATTGGCGTCCTTATCGCTTAAAGCGATTTCTTCCAGGCAACCACTTTACCACAAATTGTGCAGCTGATATTTTATCTTACGAAATCGAATGATATACTCATGCTATTCGAAAGTTATTTATTAAACGATAATGTACTAAAGTATACACCTGAATGCATGCAGTTGACTAAGTAGATTTTTAGATGTGCAGCAAAGTATTATTTATTAATTCATTTAAACACGTGTCATGCATATTCTGTAATATATCTATAATAGTGTTATTACAGCTGCGGCGTAACAAAGAAAGCTCCATCAATTTACCACAGAATTCATATTATCTGCTGACACGATCGGTGACGGCGAGGGGGATTCAATCAACGCCATCACGACGGACTATATGCTATCAATTTTTTATATTGAGTACACTTTATTCAAAGATGATAAAACTAAGATGACCCAAAAACCGGATTAGGCCAAAATCGAAGCATTACCAAAGCAAAAACTAATGTCGACTTGGTATTGCTGCCCACTTATTCCGCTATTCTTAGTTACTTAGAAAGTTTGGTGAACAGCGGCGCGCACCGCGCTGAGGCGGGTAGTATGTTCTTAGTTACTAACAAAAGTTTGATGAACAGCGGCGCGCACCGCGCTGAGGCGGGTAGTATGTTCTTAGTTACTTAGAAAGTTTGATGAACAGCGGCGCGCACCGCGCTGAGGCGGGTAGTATGTTCTTAGTTACTTAGAAAGTTTGATGAACAGCGGCGCGCACCGCGCTGAGGCGGGTAGTACGTTCTTAGTTACTTAGAAAGTTTGCTGAACAGTGGCGCGCACCGCGCTGATGCGGGTAGTATGTTCTTAGTTACTTAGAAACTTTGTTGAACAGCGGCGCGCACCGCGCTGAGGCGGGTAGTACTTTCTTAGTTACTTAGAAAGTTTGATGAACAGCGGCGCGCACCGCGCTGAGGCGGGTAGCATAACCATTTTCGTATTAGTTTATTTGCGAAAAACTAAATCCTACAAAATCAATATATTAGTAAGTAATATAGTATAGTTTTCTGTTGCACATTCCATTTAACTTGGTATTCTCTCAAGTTTTGCTTATTTCCGGCTAGACAGCCTTATTGGTTTACTTCTGAGTGAACCGACAGCGGGTAGATGCTAGATTTACAGTAAATGAAGTACGTGCTTGCTGCACGTTAGCGTGGCTTTCCTGCCTTGCTGCAGTTTACTACAAGGAAGTTTGTTAGAGAAAGAAAATGGATGTATTGGGTGAATATATGGTAAGAAAGTTAGTAATCAAACAGAATAATGTGTAATGTGCAACTGTGTACTAAGTGAGAATGACCGAAGACCATACAAAAAGAAGACATACATAAAAACAAAGGTTAGGATGTCTTGATTCAACAAGACCATTCGAACTGACCAAGACCCCACCCCGTGACCAAGACGAAATCTATTACGTCGCGTTGTTCCTGTTGTACCCTTCTCCAAGTTCCAAAGAAACGGTATACTAACCAAAAGTCTGGTAACCTACCCGCTAGTCCGATGGCATCATGATGACACCTTCCTAGTGTGAGTGTTGTGACTGGTGCAGTGGTGCATTATACCCATCAGCGCAAGCAAAGGGTCTGAAATAATGATGGTGATATGGCTCGGTTATTTAAGCTGATCCGAACGTCTCTTTTGGTAGGTATACCAAAAACAAAATACGCTCAGATTTGCTGTCACGTCAGCGTAGTCACTTCATTGGAAAAACAAAAGATAATCGTGCCAACTATTTTATTATGGACCACGGTAATAAAATAAATTTATTTTCTTTTATTTAAATAACCAAGATACAGTGCCTGGTTTTTAACACATACGAACGGAATATAGTTATCTACCGTGTGTGAGAATGGCAGCTAAGCCGGATTCTAATCTCAAAGATAAGGAAGCGGGATACAAGTTGCGCTCCTTCCCATATAATCCGAGTCTCGGTGAGATGGGTAATGCGCTATCAAACGGTAAATTGTCCTTTTATTTGTGACTGTGTGTTTGTGCTTTGCACTGCGATAAAAGAAGAATACCTAAATCTCACGGTGCAGTTACATGTTGACCGATTCAAGTCCTCGCTTGGCTCTACAGGCTATTAAATCTATCAGCCAACGTACAATGGACCATGAAACCACGTATTGCCTCTTCCAATTTGGTTTGCTGTACGAGAACTTTTTAAAGTTAAGCTCTCCTTTGCGAAGCCTTTTCTATTTGTAAAGAGCATGTTTTTCTATGTACTTCGTGAATAATAAATTATTTAACACTCCGCTGCTGTAAATCAATTGCATACAATTAAATGTACCTAAATATTTAATTTTAGGTTAATAATATTCTTTTTTATGTAATTAATTACCAATTTCATTTATTTATCATTTCATTATGTATTCATTATATAATTTTTATTGATACCTATGTATTCATTATATAATTTTTATTGATATCTATGTATGTACTATAATGTGGCCTGTAACATAATCGTTATAAATAAAAAACTATGAACTATTATAGCGATCACGCGCGAACGAAGTTATAATAATCATTATTACTTTGATTAACCTGATGACTCTTTATTTTTAGTACTTAAAAAGGGCTGATTGATTTATCGGTTGTCGTTTGGGGGAGGCCTATGTTCAGCAGTGGACGTATACGAGCTGATGATGATGAAAAACGGCTGACATTCATTAAGTGTTCAAATTCATTTTCAAGGCATGATATTCATTGAGTGTTCAAATTCAAATGTACATATTTCTATGAATTTACGTTTACAGAAATTAAATGATAATTCAAACCGTTTTGGATGGAATGAAAGCAATTTATCAAAATACCCGATGTTCATGCATTTATAAAAAGCTTAATTAATTTTTAATGACCCTTGGAATTCCATATTTATACATTTCAGAGCTGGTTTATATACCAGAATCGGATCCAACGTACATATTGTACAGGCAAAAGTTTGTGAAAATTTATAGGTCAATCCAACGCCAGAACTACCGGCCACGATTGAACTGAAATGCGTTTAGTATTTACTTCGACGTGTTTAAAAAAAACCGGAATGTTCCAGTTAACACCGATTTTTATCCCATGACTACAGCTTGCTAGTAGCATAGGTACAAAACAAAGTGCATTATGCTGTTCCTAACGAGTTTTTATTTTTCTTACCTCAGGCAAATGCTTTATTTTTATATTTTACAACGGCTAAGGCTCAATCAATTGGATTGAAAATAAAACAAGCTTCAGAGAAAATTGTTGTTGCGAGAAATTTTAATAACTGACTACGTCTTCAGTAAAATAAATGTGAGATAGGATATTTTATTATGACGTTGTATTTTAATATAAATTTTTGTACACTACAAACAAAATGCAACCTGTCATTTTGAGACAAACCAACGCAATCTGAATCATCTTCTTATAATGGTAGATTGTGTCATGAACTCCCCCATTTGATTTAACTACCCCAATTCCTCTTTGTATTAAAGATGTAGGTATTTCGTGTTTGCCTATAGCTCCAAAATGTTATAAATGTGTACAAAACCATTGATGGTAATGGGAACAAAATAACCCAATTGATTGGACACGTCACATAATTAAAATTACATAAGTAAAACATGGAAATAAAGAGATCACTTTGATTTTTTGTTCACTTCAATCTTTTTAAGGTAAAGTAAAGAAGCGAACAAGAAATCTTTACCTTGTTAGGTTGTTAGTTTTCGAGTTGGAGCAAAAGTCGTCCCATGCTTTTTTATCCTCTAGATAATCTGATATTTTGTAATAAACCTTTTTACAAAGGATATGTTTGATAGATTGTTTGAATTTATTTATTGATAATTTTTGCAACTCGCTCGGAGTTTTGTTGTAGAAGCGTATACATTGCCATTTAAAAGATACACTAATCTTGTGCAGCTTAGTTTTGGTCAATTCTTTTTCTTTTCCTAATGAAACCTCCCTATTTGATTTATCTACTTCTCATTGTTTAAAATAATATATTTCATGTTTTCCTTTAGCTCTACAATGTTATAAATGTGTACAAAACTATTGATAGTAATGGGGATAAAATGATCCATTTGCATGATACAACATTATAAATATGTAGGTTGTCGAATCATTGTCTCTGCTCAAGTAAGGGTGGGTAAAATAACCAGATATCTAACAAGTCTTTCTTAATCGCAAAGTTTCCCCACAATGTAGTGGATAAGGAATCCATTTTGTAATTGCGCTCAAGTGGCAGTTCAAGTGTGCACATGGAAGTACAATGGAACTGGCGCGGGCTAGTTCTTAACCCGACCATGCATGAAGCAAGTTTTTTATATTTATTTAATAATTTAAGCAAACGGTTCAAATGCTCTTGAATTTATTCATTTATTTAATTTACCGTAATATAACCAAAATAAATTAAGGCATAGATTATTATACGCGAAGTTTATATTAACTATCTTTATTAACAAAGAATATTACAATCAACAAAGAAAATTATAATCACAACAAATAGAAACAAATTGGAACTAGTATTTACACCTGAAACAATTGAGTTAACTGCAGTCTGGTACAAACAATCTACAGGTAGCTCTGATCTATACCTACCAGTTGGAAGCATCCCCGAGACGCTGGCTGCATTACCCCGTAATAATTGATTAGGTAGTATTAGGTGTTTTCTGTTAGTACAACCGAATTTTTGACCATAACTCATTTCTTAAAAAAATAGTCTTTGGCGCAATATTCGATTCATGTCGAATTCAAAATCTTGCTTAGATTCGTTTGAAACTATCATGGTTTAATAGGAACGCTTAGCTCGTTTAACGGCAAACCGGATCTCATTTCTGGTACAAACTAGAATGCACCTCGTTTGCACATTCGGCTAGAAGCCACGACGGGAACTAAAAGCTCCAAGATGGCTCCCCAAGGAGTCGATGGACTGAGCGAACTGAGCGTAGGTAAGTCGGTTAACGGAGTGCTTTGTCTTGGAGTGTCAGCTTCACTTGTTTGGTCTTCCGGCACAGAATAACGTACCGCAACGTTCCGGTGATATATAAAGTCTTTGTTAATATGCAGGGCGTTCCGATCCGGTCCGATTCTCATTTTGTGTACACTCATACTTTTTAATTTGTATTGTTTGATCTGAGGTAACCCTATTCTCTAGTCCAACATATTAAAAGCGTAAGACATTTCATGCGATTTCTAAAATTCGATTCCTTTGACTCTCTTAGCGCGTTCGGCTGTGCCTGTGTATTATGTGAAGATAATTTTGATTAGATTTTTAAAATCTGTTATATTTTAATTTAGAGTAATCCTACGCAAAAACTGACAAATGTCGTCGTAAATAGGTCGTCGAGTATACAATGAAATAAAATAGGTACAGTTCAACAATAGTTCTAGGTATTTTAGAAAATTAATTCAGTTTCCTATCTGCTCTATGCAAAACCTTCCAAATGTGTTATCTATCACAGAAATAGTTCTGTGTGTATTATTTTGGTTCGGTCCGCTATAACTATACTCCAATTTAGAATCCAAGATATTGTAAGTCAACAAAGACATGTGTGAATGAAAACTTAACAAAAACGGAAAACAACAAGATATCAGCAAAGTTAACACTAAAAACTATAACACAAATTTAAAAACCAATAATCTAAAAAATTTTGTAATTCGAATCGAACGAGTAATCAATTAAATGATTATGAAAGCTTTCAAAATTTATTCGAGATTCTCTGCTTTGCTTATGATACCAATGTCGTTAAATATTTTCTACCAACATTTCTTGAGTTTTTTAACCATGTATACAAAAAATATATAGGTTTTTGAATCGGAATATCGACCATCCAAATGAACCACGCAAAACAACCGAATAACAACCAACCAAAATTACTAGTTCGAAACTGCATTCGACTTTTTTGCCTGCATCTATTGGAAAATTGACGGTACATGACCACTGTTCGTTGAGCTATTCAGTTGAACAAGGTTGAGGTGGATTTTGTAAAATAGCGAGATCTTGCTTGAGTGGTCTTGCTTTTGAATTGTATTTGAAGGAAATGTAAGAAAATGTTTGGCTTTGTTTGTGTAGACGGAATTTTATTGAAAGTTAACGAACCGAACGCTAAAAATTTTAAGTTCCATTTTATGTACATATGTGTATTATAATGTATTTAACTTGTATACACCCTTGCTTTTTAAAAATTGTAAATTTTCTATCCATCCAAATGTTGCCTGGAAGAAATCCCTTCTAAGCGATAAGGCCGCCCATTGTACTTGTTCGCGTTAATGTCTATGTTTTTTATTTAACTTTGTGGTTAACAATAAAGAGTTTTGTATTGTAATGTTTTATGTCACATTCGAATACCCAATCAAATCATCACAAACAAATTGTAATGGTAATGTTGAAAGCCTAGGTATCATACAAGCCTAAGCGAAGCAAGGCTTACCATAACCCAGCCATTATTTATCTGAAATGTATATTTTACATGCATAAAAAAAAAATAGTTTTGATTTGTTTTGTTTTGTCTATTGTATTGTTGATTTGTTGACCTTAGTGTAAAATCAAGTAAATCTTTAAGTTTATAAGTACATACCGTTTACTGTTTCTCTTAGGTACGTAGATTTTCTCACAACTTTTCTCAAACCTACCTCATGCTTGTTATGATAAGATCAAAGTTTGTATAACAAGCAAATTTGTCGTCTTTCAACTTCCAGAACAAGTTCTGTTTGTAATATTTCATTGTGTTCAGGAGAAACGTGAAGATTTTTAATAAAGTCAATATGAAACTTTAAGTGTGTGCTTTTCATATAAAACGTATTTGAAATTTTTCGCAGTTAAATATCATAAACTTTACCTATTGAATTAAATGTTTGCTTACAAGAACTAATTTAGTAAAACGTCTGGAAAACTGTTTAACTGTTTATAATTAAAAGCTATTTTAGTTTCTCAGTTAAATACTCGTTAGTGACTGACAAGTAAGATATTATGTATATCACAAAGGTCCTATTTTATATATATATTTTTTCTGAGCGCCTGGTCGAAGCGACTCGTGACCCGAGAGCTGGTGAGTATCTGGCGCAGCGCATTAGCATTGCCATACAGCGAGTCAATGCAGTCAGCGTCTTGGGGACGCTTCCAACTGGTATTGATATGGACCAGTTAAGCTATCTGTAGATTGTTTGCAACAGTCTGCAGTTAGCTCAATTGTTTCAATTGTAAATACTAGTTTAATTTGTTTATATTATTTGATTGTAATTTTCTTTGTCAATAAAGATTCTGAAATTCAAAGGTCCTTATGTATAGGCAGGCCAGGGTCAAATATGTCCATCTAGGTTCATACCTATCTATAATAAGCTCATGCTTATTTGTTTTGTAAGGCAAATAAAATGAAATTAATTTATTGCACGGAAACACACACAAAACAATTCCAAAAACAATGAATTATAGACAATTACACTATCATAAAACGATAATAACGACTGTTATAATTGGTAAGCTTGATTTCTCAACTCAATCTCCGTAATAGATTCCAGAGTCGGCAGTCAAAGCAATTACACCCGGAGCACATTGTGACGCAATCATAATAAACAGAGCTAGTGTCATCTTTACAGGGATCCTTGGGCCCCAGAGGGGATAAAAGTTGTAAAGGTATCCTACTCTGAAACAGAGTATTAGTTAAGTTAAGATTGCTAAAGATCGTTTTGTTTCTTAATTTAATTTTTATGTATGTTGTATGGGGTAAAGACCAAAGATGCTGATCATCAATGCAATGGTCATTGTAACTTTTATCGAGGTAAAAAAGCCAAAGTATAGTAAACTATACTCGATGATGATATTCAAAGAATATATTAAAATGGCATTCGTTTGTTTAAATTTTATTCCCTATAGATGTGCGACAACTTAATGTTGGATCAGGGCACTAAGTATATTTTTTCTCTGCAGCCTTTTTGGTAGGTACGTTGTACGTTGCTTCATCATTGTGTTGTTTAGCAGTAGGACCTGTTTGACGTCAGTGTCATAACGGGAATAAGGAAGGACATTGGGACAAAAAAAGTAAAACAAAGCGGGACCAAGCTGTAACAGCTCAATTTTATTAGACAATGTATTAACTTCAGCATGTTTTTTCTCTGTTTGAGGAAGGGCTTCGATTTAAAGGGCCTTGGGCGATGCAATTCTTAGGGCAGGACTTGTTAATGATAACTAAACCTACGTGTTATTTGTTTCTTGATGACATTAATTATTCTTGGATGAATTAATTAATTACACTAGTTTACAATGTATTTGTTGCCGGGAAAATGTTTGCTGTTGTTGGCTACACATGGCGTGCTAAGCCATGCTAAGCTCAAATAAATAATTAGAATTTTTCGATCAGCTCTAGTTTTTGAGTTTCAGATATCTACGAACGGAAAAAAACACATATACTTATTAAGCAAATTTTTATTATGAAGTTACACTTTTACCACCTTTCAACAATTCCTGGCATCATAGTAATTTTCACCAGATATGTTAAATAACCAGATATAGTACATAGGTACTAGCCCAATTCCAATGTTAGAATACGTTATTCCTAGATATAATAGCAAAGTTATATTTTCTCGTGCGTGCCTGGTCGATGGACCGGTCAATGATACGCTATAAATTTTTCATCCTGTTATATGTTATATATAATAAGTTTCAGCGTTCTTAGGTAGCAAACAGTTTTACATACTTTCGCCTTTACAGTACTAGTAGAAGTGCTATTATACTTTATTATTTCGCGTTGTCAAGGCTTCCCTAAGTTCAATATGCGTAAACACGCCAGAATCCCCTCAGATTTATGCCGGCAATTATCCAAATCCTACAATTTGTGAAACGTATTGTTATTCGTGCATTCCGTTTGTTTTCTTAACTTAATTCGTTATTTACAGCCGTAGGCGAAACTTGTGCTCCACGGCACGGATATTGAACCTTAAGGGTGATCGTCACGGGTTGGCGCGAGATTAAAATTATTTTGTGATTTTAAATTTTTTCCAAAAGAATAAAATTAACGGAAAATTTATTTGGCGCAAATCGTGAACTATTTCCTATGAACCCATCATAAAACCAACTTCGATATAATTTTATTTTGGGAGCATTTGTGAAAATGTTGATTGTTAACCAATAATATCTTATTTTCTTAAATGCTCCAAAAGTACCAATGAGCCGAAGTTCGTTTTTTCATAAGTAAATAGAAACTGGTTTACAATTTGCGCCAAATTACTTTTCCGTTAGATTTATTATTCAGTTGAAGAAAGCAGAATAAATTAAAAACTACAAAAAAATGTGAATCTCGCGCCAACCCGTGTCGAACCACCTTAATTACAAGCGTAGATTAGAAACCCTAGTAGATATGTACCTAGGTAGTAGTTAAGCCTCTCGGGTGGCAACCACGATGCAATACGAAACGGAATGTGGGAAGACATTGACACTAGATGGACCGACAACATTGTAGCAGTCGCAGGGAGTCGTTGAATGGAGGCGGACTCAGGACCGCTATTCGTGGCGTCATTTGGGGAGGCCTATGTTCAGCGGTGGACGTATACGAGCTGATGATGATGTAGGTACCTCGGTAACTGGGGCTTTAATTTCATTTAGCCCATTTCAAATAATGGAGTTAACTCCGAAAGATCGACGAATTTTTACTGTATTTTTTATCTATAGAAAAAACATGCAAAGCCGCGGTTGAGCTTAAAAACAAATGAATTAATTATCGAGTAACTATAACACAATTCATTAAAAAAACTATGACGTCACAAATCCTCACGTTGATCATTGTCTCGTTCCAATATTTCAGATAGCGCGATATATTGTACATTTTGAATTTCCAAAGATGAAAATAATACGATTAAAATAGTGCTCGTTTTTATTGTACAGTAAATAGGTACATAAGTCTCACTTTGGATCGATCACACTAATGTTATAAATGCACTAATGAATATTTAGATGTTTGTAGGTATGTTTGTTACTTCTTCGTTATAAAACGAACGAACAGATTGGGCTCCGAACTACCTGTATGCAAAAATTTGCATACAGGTAGTCCTAGGCCGCATTGGAATTGAATTTTTTTATTATTTAGTTATTTTTTAATACTGTTTAATTACATAAAACAGTCAATACAATTAGAGGATGTCAAATTATGAATTAATATACTGATAAAATAATTAGTAATAACGTTCACAAAATAAAAACATTTACTCATTAATTTAGTCCAGCTGTCAGCAAATAAATCAACATCGGGGCTGTCATTCAGGAGAGCGTTGAGAGCGTTGAGTACTCTAGGGATGGGTGACATGGATCGAGCTGCCGTACGGCACTGCGGCACGTCTAGCAATCTATGTTTCCGGCCCCGGCAGTAATTGAATAGAACATAGGCTGAATTTTATACCATAAATTATTTCCTATGAGATAGAAACAACATTTACCTATACGTTTCAATAGAAGCAATGTGTGTGAAGTCGCGAGCAGAAACTAGTGAAAAATGACTTGCCTTAATCCTTGCTTACCTTAATCCTTCCTGAAGTAGACACAGAGCTCCAGAAATATTAAATCCCTGATCGACATCAAAGAGATGCGTTTTATTTCATGATCCCCTCACATACTACAGGTGGTGACTAGAATAGCCTGAAATATTAATGAAACTGTATATTAGTCCTGAAATATTAACAAAATTGTTCAATCAAATGAAAATACCAGCAACATAAGTCGGTGTTCCATTCATTTTGTTCATATTGGCTTATTTATTTTTCAGTGGAGTTTATCAAAAAGCCAGAAGCTCATTGCAATATTATGTTTACAAATACAATCATGATTTAAAAGCATTGTCTGAGCGAACTCTTTCAAAGCATATAAGCCACGCAGTTTTGAAACTTATTTGCACATAAACTACGATTTATTTGAACCCTAAGCCCATGTACACTTAAAGTATATTTTGCAGCGTCCACAAGTGCTTTACAACATGCCATTTGCAATAACGGCGTTATTAAATGAGCTGTCTTGAAACTCTGAATGCTTTGTGGCCACGCGAACAGCGGGAAATGACATTGATTTGGTAGGGCTTTTTATGTAACACATATATGGAATGGAATGGCGCTACATCATCATCACATCAGCCCATCACGTCCACTGCTGGACATAGGCCTCCCCCATACGACGACGCCGCAAATTGCGGCCCTGAGCCGCTTCCATCCATCGACTCCCCGCGACAGAGGCGCTTATCATGGTACAATGACAATAATGGTAGCTGCAGTAACCATAAGTTTAACTTTAAACTGACGGCTACTAAGTAATAACTTACCTCAACCATACTTCAACTAAACTTACTGTCCTAGTATTTAATTTCATGTTGGATTGTAATATTCGCAACAAGAAATCAGCCTAATGGTGGTCCACACAAAAACAGCATGAAATTGGAGTTTAGTGAACCACCATTAGGCGGATTAAGTAATAACTTACCTCAACCATACTTCAACTAAACTTACTGTACTGTCCTAGTATTTAATGTCATGTTGTTTTGTAATATTCGCAACAAAAAATCAGCCTAATGGTGGTCCACACAAAAACAGCATGAAATTGGAGTTTAGTGAACCACCATTAGGCAGATTTTTTGTTGCGAATATTACAAAACAGCATGAAAGTTATTTTCTTTTGAGATTTCGTTAAATAATAATTTTATATTAAGTCGTGATTTATCTACTGAAAATACACCATAATAATTAAGTTGATACTTCCAACAATATCATCTCAGCCATTTTGCATTTGCCACCGCAGCGGTAAATGCAATGCCTATGCCCAGCGCGGCATAGGCCCCTTCGTTGGAATAACTGGGAAAATAACTGGGAAAAATATAAACTGTTCAGATTTTTGTTTATCGCATCGGTTCCGATATCAGCAAGCCAACGTTTCTCGCCTCCACCCCCGTCAGAACCACAACATTAATATTTTTATATACGCTAGACAAACCGTAAACAAAAGGGTATATATAATCTCTGTTTTCACAGTCGCACCCGACCGCAACAAAAGGCCGGGTCAATGACACCCGATAGCACCTTATTTATTAAACCATCACTCGCGGCCACAATGCAGCGCGATGTAATAATAATAATATGTAATAAATAATGTAATTAATAATGTTGGACAATTCACACAGCATTATCTAGCCCCAAGCTAAGCAGAGCTTGTGTTATGGGTACTAGATAACTGATATATTTAATATAATACACTACATAGACAGATATTTTTTATTATAAATAGAAAACATCCAGAACACCCTGAACAAATATTTGCAGATCGTACAAACATATGTCCCGAGGCGGGAATCGAACCCGCAACCTCTTGCGTCGCAGGAGTACAAAACTCTTTACACACCACACAGTTTAAAAAAAATCATAGACATTAACATGAACAAGAACAATGCCTTATCGCTTAGAAGCGATTTCTTTCAGGCAGCCTTTGGATTAATAGAAAATTTACAATTTAAGAAAGGCAAAGGCAAGATTAATACTTTATAAAAAGCATTCTTATGCAAGAAGAATCACATGTAGGAGGTGCTAAGGCTGTTAAATGTTACAGAAAGACCCATGATGAAGAAAATATTAGATGTTGACAGAAGATTTCTCGGACTAAGCAAAATATAAGAAAAGAATGCAACTTATGTATAAGAGATAGAAGAATTGTAAAAAGATTTATAAAGCCAGGAGTAATGACGATCTGCAGAAAGATATCTGCAAGTACCCTTGTACCTAGGCTTGAGGCGTATTTATCGTCACTGATAAATGTCACAGATATAGGAAATTGGCGATATGTCACAGTGACAGAAACTAAATATATCTGTTACTGTCATAGAGGCAGTGCCAGTGTCACGAATGCACGATATTATATCGTTATTCTATTAGGTACCTACGCAATAAATAGCTTCAGCTAGATAATATCGCTTCTATTATTCTCTCTATGATATTATCACTAAGTCAGAATGAGACACACCTATTTTATACTTAATATTTGAAATATATACCGCATTGTAACAAAGTTGTTGAAGAAAACCGAAAAATTTATTCGGTTAATCAACATGCTAGTTAGTCATCGCTATAATATATATATATATTATAGCGATGACGTATATATATATATATATACCGATCACAAATTCATTGTTTTACTGATTGAAATATATATATATATATATATATATATTTCCCTATATATATATATATTTCAATCAGTAAAACAATGAATTTGTACGTGATCGGTAGAAATATTAGCTAGTATTTTGTCACAGGTATTTGTCACAGATATTTTGAACTCACAGTAACGTAAGTCACAGGTATCGGATTTTGCCTAGTATAACCCAAGACTACTTGTACCACAATACCCTAGCGATACTGGTATCGCTTGTATTTGGTCAAAAATTCGACTTGCCTAACTATTATGGATACATATACATAAGTACCCATGTACTGTTAGCGCCCTTTTTGTGTGGAATTTTAATGACTTAGTTATTTATTATGAATGTAAGCGGGTTAACTACGAACCTAGTGTTGGAAGAACACCAACGTTTCATCCCTTAACGAGGGACTTCTTCAAGGTGAGTGCGGTTCGCGTCGCGTTCGTTCAGCGTCGCGGCGCACACTGCACTGCACTAGTTAACCCGCTTACATTCATAATGAATTTATCAAACTAAGAAAGTTTTTATAGACTTAGTTATTCTTATACTTTTATCACTACGTCACATCTATACAGCACAAAAAAACGACTTATAGAGCGTAAAACGCTCAAAAACCTTTCGCTCGGTAACAAATCCCTCTCGAGTCAATTTCTGAGTCCACCTCATTCTAAATCACGGACTCATCGCAATTGTGAACAGTGGCCACTCTATACGGACGGTCGGGGACAGGTGAGCTATAAGTGTTTTATAGAACTGAAATTGAGAATTTTATAATTTTCAAGATTCGTCGGCAGCAAACCAACTTACACTCGATGAACGACTCAATCCTTCCTACTGATATTACATGGGTGAAAGTGTGCCATTGGCCCTTTACACGCACGCACACGACCACTCACGTCGCAAAGCCACTGAAATGAATTTATCACTTTACTGTTTATTCTGTTTACCTATTTAACTTCAAAATATGTATTTTTCTTTTCTTTTATTAGTTTCAGACACCTCTGTTTAATATTTTTACTTTGTCTGTGTAATCCTTTATTTGGCCTTATATTAGCATACGTTTTTTGTTTTATACTGATATATATTGCTGTTGGATTACCTAATAAATAAATAAATAAATAAATAAATTGTGAAATGTTTGTGCGAAGCCGACGCCAAAGCTACTTAATAGATCGGACTGAAATTTTGCAGTGATGAAGTGTGTGTCCAGAATAGAGTCATTCCCAATCCCAACGTCTCTCGTGAGACGTGCTCAGTCGCAACGTCAAAAGTATTGGCAACGTCTCACGAAAACGCACCTATGGCCAACGTGTAACGAAAAGTATTCCCAACGTCTCACGAAAGTCAGACGTCGTGATTTACAATCTACATATATAGGCTATATATAATACTAAAAAACGCTTAATATATTTATTGATACTTTCTGTATCATCATTAGAGTTTCACTTCTATCACGACTTTACTGTCTAGAACTGGCAAATTTTAAATGGCGGGTCTGGCGAGAGACGTGGACGGTTGTGAATTATCGGCATCCTGGGATATCTTTTATCAAGTTCCGCTATTATCCGGATAGCTGGGTAGCCGGATAGGGATCATTACTCTCTGTTATCATCCGAATCCCCGCTTGTTTGAAAATAAACACAGTAATTGTGTTGTTAATGTTTGGGTTTTGTAGTTTGTAGACAACATTGCAGGGTGTTCCTTCGGGGGACTGGAAGGGTACTACGTTAACAATAGGGTTGAACCTGATCTGATTAACTGATATTGTAAGTTGTAATATATCTATTTAATTATAGACATTGTTGAGAAACCAGACACTTTTGTTTCTTTCTTGTTACACAGAACATTTCACCATTACGTGGGGAAGCGGGCAAATCAATTTTGGCAGGCGAGCCGGAACCATAGACTATACTAAAGTCTATGGACGTAGAGTAGGTACACCACATACGTAAGTATCGGGAGACCATCCGCTCGATGAACCGACGACACCGTAGCGGTTGCAGGGAGTCGATGGATGGAGGCAACCACAGAAATCTAAATAATGTACCTGTACATGTTATTATTTAGACAGAGAGAGGCGACTCAGGGCCGCGATTTATATCGTCGTATGGGGAAGCCCTATGTCCATCAATGGACGTGTATGGGCTGATATGATGATATTGTAATTAATCTGTGAATGAGAACACAGCTTCCATCAAAGCGGAGACTAAATTAAATAAATGGTGCTGTACAATTGTACCTATGTATAAGATAAACAAGAATTAAATTAATATGTATAAGAAAATGTTATGGAAATGTAATGGTCTTAGTCATTCATCTTGACCGAGCTAATACAAATGTAATGGTCTTAGTCATTCATCTTGACCGAGCTAATACAAATGTAATGGTCTTAGTCATTCATCTTGACCGAGCCAATACAAATGTAATGGTCTTAGTCATTCATCTTGACCGAGCTAATACAAATGTAATGGTCTTAGTCATTCATCTTGACCGAGCCAATACAAATGTAATGGTCTTAGTCATTCATCTTGACCGAGCCAATACAAATGTAATGGTCTTAGTCATTCATCTTGACCGAGCTAATACAAATGTAATGGTCTTAGTCATTCATCTTGACCGAGCCAATACAAATGTAATGGTCTTAGTCATTCATCTTGACCGAGCTAATACAAATGTAATGGTCTTAGTCATTCATCTTGACCGAGCTAATACAAATGTAATGGTCTTAGTCATTCATCTTGACCGAGCTAATACAAATGTAATGGTCTTAGTCATTCATCTTGACCGAGCCAATACAAATGTAATGGTCTTAGTCATTCATCTTGACCGAGCCAATACAAATGTAATGGTCTTAGTCATTCATCTTGACCGAGCTAATACAAATGTAATGGTCTTAGTCATTCATCTTGACCGAGCCAATACAAATGTAATGGTCTTAGTCATTCATCTTGACCGAGCTAATACAAATGTAATGGTCTTAGTCATTCATCTTGACCGAGCCAATACAAATGTAATGGTCTTAGTCATTCATCTTGACCGAGCTAATACAAATGTAATGGTCTTAGTCATTCATCTTGACCGAGCCAATACAAATGTAATGGTCTTAGTCATTCATCTTGACCGAGCCAATACAAATGTAATGGTCTTAGTCATTCATCTTGACCGAGCTAATACAAATGTAATGGTCTTAGTCATTCATCTTGACCGAGCCAATACAAATGTAATGGTCTTAGTCATTCATCTTGACCGAGCCAATACAAATGTAATGGTCTTAGTCATTCATCTTGACCGAGCCAATACAAATGTAATGGTCTTAGTCATTCATCTTGACCGAGCCAATACAAATGTAATGGTCTTAGTCATTCATCTTGACCGAGCCAATACAAATGTAATGGTCTTAGTCATTCATCTTGACCGAGCCAATACAAATGTAATGGTCTTAGTCATTCATCTTGACCGAGCCAATACAAATGTAATGGTCTTAGTCATTCATCTTGACCGAGCCAATACAAATGTAATGGTCTTAGTCATTCATCTTGACCGAGCCAATACAAATGTAATGGTCTTAGTCATTCATCTTGACCGAGCCAATACAAATGTTTCCTAAAGGTTGTATGCAGGTTTCTCATGACTCTGCGAGCCTCCACCAACATGGTGACAGACCATAAAAACATGCAAAATTTTGTTGTTTTACATATGTTGTCTATAATATATCTTTGAAGAGTTGAACCTGTACTAAATGTACCTTTTTCCATCAACTCACCTTCGGTCACTGCTGAAAATGAGTCTTATTAATTTTTTCTGGTAGTCGACCGACGTTTGTTGGGAAAAATATATAAAAATGTTGGTACAACAATAATCTATACCTACTACAATAATCGGCAAAAAGTTCTTTTATAAAAAAATCTCGTTTATTGAGTCATCCATACCATCCGAAAACCGGAGTTTTTAAAGTTTCCACCTTTTAAGACCTTTAACCCAAAAAGATGACCGATGTGGCGCGGCGGACGCAGGTGGTTGCGGATTTGATTTCTGCCTTGGGTCAAATGATTGCACGATCTCCAAAATATATGTTCCGGGTATTCTGGATATTGACGATGTATGATTAAAAAATTATCTATCTATATAATGTATTGTATTATGAATATCAGTCATCAATAACACAAGCTCTGCTTAGCTTGAGGCTAGATGATGATGTGTGGATTATCCAGAATAATTAATTAATTAAATTATATTATATATAACATCTAAGAATAACATCCGCACCCAATAATTTCAATCTCAGCCAGAACCAAAATAAACAGAACCCTCCTCACAACTTTTTTAATATATCATTTTAGTAAACATTCTCACATAACTCACGCCCTCGGCTTCGGTCGAAGACATTTCGAGCAATAAATCGACCGAAAGTTTCCAAACGTCAGATTTACTCTCGGTTGTTCTTCGGGTTACTTGTTCAACTTTTAAGGACTTCGGAACATGAATTTGGTGGAGATTTGGTTTTTTGTTTTAAATAATATAACTTACAGATAAATTCGCAGCTGGTTACGGAAGTTCGACTGCTAAAATTGATTGAAATAAGACCTTTTAACCTTTTTTTACATTTTAAGAACCGTGTTCTAGTAAGCTGGTAGAGATCATTTGCATGTCATTTCATCAGATAGATAGATAGATAGATAAAAACTTTATTTGGTACTACAGACACACATACAATTAACAAAAGTAGATCAATTAACAAAAGTAGATATAATTTTAAACAAACCAAAAGTACAATAGGTTTAGTAAAGGTAAGTTTGTGTGTGCTGCAGCACAACAATTTATGATCTAAGTATATAATGTATAGTATCTGCATTTCAGAAAAGGTATTTTCTACGCAGCCTGTGGGTAGAGCAAGAATGTAAGGGCTCATACACACAGCATCCGTTTTACTGGATCCGCTTATTTTCCCGTAATGGCGTATGTAGTTGTAGGATCGAGTTCACATACCTGACAGTATTCTAAATATAGCAAACATTTTTTTCCAGTAGCTTAAAATCCATTAAAAACGGTCCGGGAACAAGCGTTTACTGGATCCGGTATATTGTCAGGTGTGTGAACTCGCTCCTAGAACTATGTAGTTGTAGGAGCGAGTTCACACACCATCAACGGAAAATAAACGGATCCAGTAAAACGGAATCTGTAAAACGGATGCTGTGTGTATGAACGCTAATACTTTTGAATATGCACAATGTGCACATGTGATGGGCACTCAATGTTTATCTAGAAAATGCATGAAACATCCCAGAAGCCAAATTACCTTCGGCCATTACTCCTCCGCGGGTCATTTCCCTACTATATCCTCTTTATTCCGGACAATAAAGAGATATTCACCCGCTCTTGCCAATAGATGACGTATGTAGATAAATAGCAATGGACGGTTCATTTTACAAATATACTATGTCGAAGTAATAACAAACTTTCGGAGTAATATTCGGAGTAATATGAGAGATTAAGAAAATTGGGTGTGGTATATGAAATGGGGCTCTATCTCTAGATTCAGAATATTTGTGTAGTTTTGTCTATAAGTATAACCTACCTACCTCTCAACAGGTATGGATAATGGCTCAGCACACACCTTCATATAATGTTTAGACAGAATTAATGTACCTACTTTGAATAATGTCTCTGCACAAAATAAAAACCATAAACTATTGTGAAAAGAAAGAAACGACGGCATCCATGCATTCATGCAAAAGTAGGTAGGTAGTATATAAATTCCTTGGTATAAATATGTAGGTATGACGACTCAATTGTTTCTTTTAGCTAGTTAATGTCCTGGGAAAAGGACTGAAGCCCATAACAGACGTAGCTATAATATATAGTAATATGAATTATAGCAAGGCATAGGGCGATATATGTATTTTCTATACAAATTTTTGAGTGACCGCACACGCAATTATAATTTATATTTCTTGCTATAAAGCACGTTATATTACTATAAATTATAGCTACGTCTGTGATGGGCTTTAATGTCCTTATCTACAGAAGAAATGTATGCGAAGCTCAAGCAGAAACAATTAGAGCGGCATCTATGAAATGCCGCCTCTACATTTCGTACAGTTAAAAATTTGGCAAGATACGCATCGTTTGGGTTCTACACTCGAGAGTGCTACTTTACGAGTTATTTGCTCGTTTTATTTACGCTTGATACAATTAATCAAAATTACATCCATTTCATTTATTCATTTAATTTATTAAGTCTCACATAATTATACTTATAGATGTTTCTACATATACAATATTAATTGAAAACCACTAAATTAAATTTAAAAATATCCTTTATCACCTTTATATTGAGCGCACACAAATATTACATTATTTCCCCCCTAAAGCCCGAACCAATTTCACTCCCAAAAGCTTTCCCGTGTATCTTTGATGGAGATACATAGCGTCTTATATACCGTAGTACCTTACAGATACCGTGCTACGGTCACGTGCCGCCGCGACCTGTCTGTTCAAATATTAACTGGTGCGCCACTGCCATCTGTATTTATCAATGAGGCTAGGGAAGGTTACTTTTTTTTAGTAAGGACTGCATTCTATTTGCGTTTGTGGCTAGATGCATGTAAAGAAGTCTAGAACGTAGACTACTTGAATTATATAATATTAGATTTTTAGATATAATGACGTATTTGGTTGAGAAAGACAAGTATAAAATTTGATAGCGACAGTTATGAAAACCAGAAACTCTATAGTGGCTCTCCACAAGAAATAAAGAGTAGAAGTAGGAAGAAGAGAAGTAAGAATCGACCCACAGGATGTGGTCTTATCATCATAAAAACAAATCTTTATTGCAGGAAAGGTTACAGAATAGTAGGTGTACAGGAAGTTCTTAAAATTAAATAATTTAATCAAAGCCATTATCATCATCAGCGCATGCTAGTCCACCGTAGGACAGAGGCCCGTTTATATCAGGGAAAACCTCAAATCATAAAAGAACATTTCAAACAATTGAAAAATATATAAAAATAAATTGAAAATTAACAAAAAATAACCCGGTGTCTCGTCGGTGTTCGTGACATCCGTACTTCCAGTTCGTGAAGCGGCGTGTGAGAGTCTTACTCCTCACCGCGAGCGTCCTAATGAGTGCAATGGTATCATCATCATATCAGCCCATACACCTTTACTTTCCAGCGGTTATCAGTTCTGCGAGCTATGCCTATGACCTGCCTACTGCCATTTCGTCCTACTAATTCTGAGAGCTATGTCGGGGACTTTGGTCTTCAGCTTACCGCTATTTATTAGCTGTTCATAAAAAAACGTGGCCGCTTAGTATCTTACAAAATATCATCTTATCTGATAACAACATTCTAGTTTTCTAGTTCCACTAATGGGAGTAGTGATAAATGTCCTGGGTCATTAGAACTTGCATTTAAACTCGTTGTGATATTTTCTGAACAGCTGTTAATCCTCGGAACTGTCTCTACCTGTAGGTGGTTAAATTAACATTATAAAAGCACACAGCAGCGATAAATGTTTCCCAGCAGTGAAATAATTTTCAACATTAAACCAGTAAGATCCAGTCATTACTGATGTGACGCCCAATGGCTTGGCGGCGGGCGAAGATCCGCCTGCGACCCAGGAGGTTGCGGGTTCGATTCCCGCTTTGGGAAAAATGTTTGTACGAATCTGCAAATATTTGTCTGGGTATTTTATATGTATAATTAAAAATATTTATCTATGTAATATCAGTCATTCTAGTACCCATAACACAAGCTCTGCTAGCTTGGGGCTATATGATGTTTTGTGAATTGTCCAGGATTAAATATTTAATTATTTATTTATTATTAATAATTTATTTAAGTTTTATCTAGGTACTAGCGGCCTTATGCATAATAAATCGCTATCGTAGGTTTAGTATTGACTTATTTAAACTGTTCGCTAAGATAAGCCAATGATTGCTTACATCGCGAACCACTAAAGGCTCACTAGTGCTTTGTTAACAAAAAACATTATTCATAATAGTTTGCTAACATTTGCGGCTAGTTAGCAGCTCGCTAACTTTAGCAAACCCAGACCCCTACTTTACGTGTTCTAGAGTGTGAAAAAATGGCCGAAATCAATCAGCTGTTTGTTATTATTTCCATTCCAATTTACCACCAAGTTATTCCACTCCAAATAGTAAACAATTCAACTTCTTTTTTAATGACGCCGCTTGCTTTTCTTTCGCTAGGACTCTGCCAGTGTCAGTATGAAGTGTCATAAATTTCAAAATAATATCATCGGTTCTGGCAAAGAGGCAGTAGTAGTAAGTATGTATAAGTAGGCTGCTTGATCTTAGGCGTAGATGGAGGATTTATGCTTTCTACTATACTCAGTCTACGATCTTAGGACCCGTTTAGATACGCGGGAATCGCGAGAATTCAAATCGCGTGGTTTGTATCCCGGCTTGACTAACCGCGCGGTTACGTCTGAATGATTAGAAATAAACTAGTATAAATAAGACCCGCGCGGTTCCGCCTCGAGTACCAAGCTCCGAGGGGTGCCATGCTGGTACTTCTTGGGGCACCCCAAATCCGAAGGGGTGACAACGGAAGCTCACAAGCACAGCCAGATCATAGAAAGTGGGTAGCAATCCGCCCCATTTACTAACCCGGCACTGGCTCCGAACCGAACCAGCACACCGTTCGAGAAATTACGTCGTGGTAACTTGAAACGAATGCTTGTGGCATGATTAGATTCCATAGCTGAACCATACAAAAAGAGTTAATCAAACTATCTTTTTTTGAGGAACTAACTAAAATACGACGGCATATATCTCACTGTAGCTACTAAGTTAGTATTATTATAATATTCTCTGCTACTACAGTGCAAACTATGCATAAATAAAGTGATATACAGTCGATAAGCGTTTTGGTCCGAAGAAATCCGCAGAATTACGGTCCTCTAAAGGTCCGCATAGGTATAAAAAAGTCCAAAACAGACCAAAAAGATCTGCACCGGCAACGCTGCTAGTTAGTATTGAAAGACGAATATCGCGAGGCGCTTACATTTTCAATATTATGGCGTATCATATCGCGGATCGCAAGATTTCTAGATAATATCACGATACTGTGATACCGCCTATTATACTATCAACATTAACATATATTTTAAGACAGCTCACAAACAAAAAAATGGACCTAATATGTTGACTGATTTAATAAATGAATTTAATTTAATATTATCATGACACGCCGATATTATTAAACGTGTAATATACCAATGAGGTTTGCCTGTCTATTGTTTGCATTTGGAGCATAGACTTCCTATATTTCTGTGGTCTATGCTTACCTATTTTAGTAAACGACAGTTTAGCAGACTATTATGAATAGAAAAAGATAGCAATCGTTGGCTTACGTTAGCGAACATTTTAACTAACTCACTGCTAAACCTGTGATAGTGATTCAGACACAGTGATTCAGTCGGACTGACAGACAGCGGAGGCTTAGTAATAGAGTACCGCTTCGCCCGTCCGGTTAGAAACCCTAAAAATAATACATAAAATATGAAAAAATATTTTAATGGTCCTACTAATATTAGTATGTAGGCGAAAGTTTGTGTCGTTGTGCCGTGTCTTTGTGAAAATGTTTGGCCGAAGACAACGCCAAACCTAGTGAATAGATCGGGTGGAATTTCGCACATGTAAAGATCGTGGCACTCACAAAGTCCCGGGCAGAAGTTACTAAAAATTTGTAAATGCAATAATATTTATTATTTTAGTAGGTAAATTTATATTCAGTTATACTTCAGTTATACAAAACAACACAACAAAACATACAAGTGTTTGAATTTGGCAATATTAACGGTCGCTAAGCTCGCTCTAGCTCACGTAAAGAAGGGATCTGTGTTTGCTAACCAGCAACCAGCTGCTAACTCACCGCAAACGATGGCATTATGAATAACGTTTTTTTGATAACAATGCTCTAATCAGCCTCTAGTGGGCCGCTAAATCGTTATGCATAAGGCCGTAGGTATAGAGGAAGGTAATAAAGTGAATGGACTCATTTCAATATGCAGAATCATAAAAAACAGCCAGTATACTAAAACCCTCTTATGGCTTCTCATCCACGAATGCTTTGTTAACAAAAAACATTATTCATAATAGTTTGCTAACATTTGCGGCTAGTTAGCAGCTCGCTAACTTTAGCAAACCCAGACCCCTACTTTACGTGTTCTAGAGTGTGAAAAAATGGCCGAAATCAATCAGCTGTTTGTTATTATTTCCATTCCAATTTACCACCAAGTTATTCCACTCCAAATAGTAAACAATTCAACTTCTTTTTTAATGACGCCGCTTGCTTTTCTTTCGCTAGGACTCTGCCAGTGTCAGTATGAAGTGTCATAAATTTCAAAATAATATCATCGGTTCTGGCAAAGAGGCAGTAGTAGTAAGTATGTATAAGTAGGCTGCTTGATCTTAGGCGTAGATGGAGGATTTATGCTTTCTACTATACTCAGTCTACGATCTTAGGACCCGTTTAGATACGCGGGAATCGCGAGAATTCAAATCGCGTGGTTTGTATCCCGGCTTGACTAACCGCGCGGTTACGTCTGAATGATTAGAAATAAACTAGTATAAATAAGACCCGCGCGGTTCCGCCTCGAGTACCAAGCTCCGAGGGGTGCCATGCTGGTACTTCTTGGGGCACCCCAAATCCGAAGGGGTGACAACGGAAGCTCACAAGCACAGCCAGATCATAGAAAGTGGGTAGCAATCCGCCCCATTTACTAACCCGGCACTGGCTCCGAACCGAACCAGCACACCGTTCGAGAAATTACGTCGTGGTAACTTGAAACGAATGCTTGTGGCATGATTAGATTCCATAGCTGAACCATACAAAAAGAGTTAATCAAACTATCTTTTTTTGAGGAACTAACTAAAATACGACGGCATATATCTCACTGTAGCTACTAAGTTAGTATTATTATAATATTCTCTGCTACTACAGTGCAAACTATGCATAAATAAAGTGATATACAGTCGATAAGCGTTTTGGTCCGAAGAAATCCGCAGAATTACGGTCCTCTAAAGGTCCGCATAGGTATAAAAAAGTCCAAAACAGACCAAAAAGATCTGCACCGGCAACGCTGCTAGTTAGTATTGAAAGACGAATATCGCGAGGCGCTTACATTTTCAATATTATGGCGTATCATATCGCGGATCGCAAGATTTCTAGATAATATCACGATACTGTGATACCGCCTATTATACTATCAACATTAACATATATTTTAAGACAGCTCACAAACAAAAAAATGGACCTAATATGTTGACTGATTTAATAAATGAATTTAATTTAATATTATCATGACACGCCGATATTATTAAACGTGTAATATACCAATGAGGTTTGCCTGTCTATTGTTTGCATTTGGAGCATAGACTTCCTATATTTCTGTGGTCTATGCTTACCTATTTTAGTAAACGACAGTTTAGCAGACTATTATGAATAGAAAAAGATAGCAATCGTTGGCTTACGTTAGCGAACATTTTAACTAACTCACTGCTAAACCTGTGATAGTGATTCAGACACAGTGATTCAGTCGGACTGACAGACAGCGGAGGCTTAGTAATAGAGTACCGCTTCGCCCGTCCGGTTAGAAACCCTAAAAATAATACATAAAATATGAAAAAATATTTTAATGGTCCTACTAATATTAGTATGTAGGCGAAAGTTTGTGTCGTTGTGCCGTGTCTTTGTGAAAATGTTTGGCCGAAGACAACGCCAAACCTAGTGAATAGATCGGGTGGAATTTCGCACATGTAAAGATCGTGGCACTCACAAAGTCCCGGGCAGAAGTTACTAAAAATTTGTAAATGCAATAATATTTATTATTTTAGTAGGTAAATTTATATTCAGTTATACTTCAGTTATACAAAACAACACAACAAAACATACAAGTGTTTGAATTTGGCAATATTAACGGTCGCTAAGCTCGCTCTAGCTCACGTAAAGAAGGGATCTGTGTTTGCTAACCAGCAACCAGCTGCTAACTCACCGCAAACGATGGCATTATGAATAACGTTTTTTTGATAACAATGCTCTAATCAGCCTCTAGTGGGCCGCTAAATCGTTATGCATAAGGCCGTAGGTATAGAGGAAGGTAATAAAGTGAATGGACTCATTTCAATATGCAGAATCATAAAAAACAGCCAGTATACTAAAACCCTCTTATGGCTTCTCATCCACGAATGCTTTCTCTTATATTAATTTTATACCTACCACGTGACATAAAAATACACTTTTACGATTATTCCTCGTAATGCAGATAAACTTATTTTATAGCTAGTAATATCAGAAAGGTACATAAATGTACCTGTAAAATAAGTAAGTAGGATACTAAGCATTCTATGCTTTTTATACATTTTTCATTTACTCTCAAATTAATAATGAACTATGAACTTTTATATTTCCATCTCAAAAGTATTATTCACGAAAACAATCATAAAATAAACTTAAAACAAAATTTGGTAATTTTTTATTTGATATCTTTTATGGTAGATAAATATGGAAATCGCTGGATGCGGGCAGCACAAAATCGCTCATTGTGGAGATCCGTGGGGGAGGCCTATGTCTAGCTGCGGACGTCGATCGTAGGATATGATGATTGTAACGATTCCGTTCGCTTCTCATAGAATTAAACTTTCGCGCCACTCGCCGCGTCGACAACTGAACAGAACGCAGCGCATAAATTGGCAGCATGGTGCCTATGCGCCGCCTAAGCGGGCGGCGCATGGGCGCGGTCCTTCACAGAATGGGAGGTTGCTTGTCACTTTCTCGCGGACAACAAACTCGCTAACCGAAAACTTTTATTCCTTATTTAGAACATTAAATAACTTAAATTCGCCAAATTTTTATTTACACTAATATATGTATATATATAGGTAGGCCTATGTCCAGCAGTGGACGTGTATGGGCTGATATGATATATATATATAGAAAGAATAAAAATCTCACCACATATATGATTATAGGTAGAGCTACCTAATTACTCTTTTCGTATGTTAGATTTAATGTTATCAGATCAGAAAAGTAACAAGGTGACAATCTTGATAAAATTTTATTGGTTGTTTTTGTCCCCCTCGAAAAACAACCACAATGACCTGTCATCCTCTATGACCCACTTAGTCTTCCTCTGCTTCTAGTAGTCGAGTCTACGGGTATGTTAGATAAATTTGTCTATTTGTAAAATCACATCCAATTTACTTTAAAATGCGTAACGATATGAAAACTCTACACAAAGGGCTTAAATTCAAGACTTTGCTCTACAAACACCAGTGCCATAAAGATATATATAAAAGACATTTTTATAACATGCGCATCACTATTTATAATAAATTACCGGAAGACTTAACAGAACTTAATGGAAATATATTTAGGAAAAAGTTAAGTGGATGGCTTCTTGATAAATGTTTTTATACTGTGAACGAATATTTAAAAATTGGAATGTTATATAAATGACTAATACTTACTTCTAGTAATATAACTCACATAATATATGCACGCCTGAATACAATCACTAAAATAGTTTTAAGATCTGACATATTGTATATTCATTTTGTGTTCTTGCAAAAAAACGATTGATTATGATTATTTTTCCACGGGCTCGGAGGACCAAGCTTGCTTAAGCCCTAGCTTCTATCTTCTTGATCTCATTTTTTATGGAAAACTGCCGCCTTCGTTTCCTTGTTACGTATCAACGACGAGGCTTGACCTATAATGTAATTCAGTACCGTCAACCAACGCCAAAGACACTCGCTATCCGTAACATAATTTAAGGTGTTTCGTTTTATACGTGCCTAAGTAATATTGTGTTAATAATAATTATTATTTAGGATTCATGATGCTCGCTAGAGATGAGTCCGGTATTCAATAACTAACTCAGTACCTGTTAGCATGGTCCTAAAATATCTAACGCTATTGTAAAATCCGCATACCGCTAGGGAATAACTGTGCAAAGCAAGCATGGCGCCTAACCGACCGTGAGCCATAACTACCCAACGCTTCAATACCTATACTTACCTAACTATCATCTACGCATAGGTACTAGCGGACCGTTCACCCGTAATGTTATGTAGCTGCAACAAGTATTTGGTATTTCTAACCAAATCGGTTAGATGGTATTTCTAACCAAATCGGTTAGAAATATATTGGGTAGAAATCAGAACCGGTATAGAGTATTGTAAAGTTATTGGGTACCAGTTGGTACTAGCGGTATTGAAACAAAATACCCAACTAATAACCGGTAGCCAAAATATCCAATAACTCCCATCCTTAATGCTCGCTATGTGTAGCCCTCACTTTTAGATTAACTCTCATAAAGGTCGTCTGTTCTGTTGGCTTCGGCTCCACGCATGCCTCTCTAACGACTGGCTATATGGCCCGTGAACATGAATATTATAAATAATAATATTAATGACCTATATAAGAATAAAAAAATTATATGTGTATGAAATTATATGATGATTATATTATGAAAATTATATGTATATAATAATTATATGTCCCTATATAAAAAATATTTATATGTATATAATTATAGCCAGTTTTAGTTATTTATTGATAACATGCAGCTACTGCACACACGGTGTGAACAAGCTCCCCAGGGCATAACTTCCACCTGAATGCTGTAAAAGTTTTGCCCGATAAGTAAGTTTAAAGCTCTTTCACAAAGATTGAAGCTCGAATTGACGCGTAATTTTGTATATTTATGAAGAATGCTCAGAAATTTCGTGAAATCAAAATTTATGTTGCGTGGCGATATAAATTATTTTAGACTGTTAATCTAATTTTATACGTTTATGATACATATTTTGTTTATCAAATTGTTTTATCTTAATAAAAGCTGTGTGTTGTGTAGGATTGAAACGCCCTCGACCGTTTCCGAGTAGACCAAGTCGTATTCAATTTACGAGTATGTCCGAGTAAACCTTAATCGTTCATTAGAAGTTACCTAAGTGTAACCGCTGTCACATAAATTAGATTTATCGTTTCTCAGGCTAACTATTCTACATTTTATCATACACGTTACCGAACTAATAATCCTGCGCCTGCTTGATCTCTAAATAAATAAATATCGCTGGACAATTCACACAGCATTATCTAGCCCCAAGGTAAGCAGAGCTTGTGTTATGTGTACTAGATAACTGATATACATAATACAATATATTACATAGATAGTTTTTTTTTATTATACATAGAAAAACGACCAGAACACTCTGAACATATATTTGCAGATCGTACAAATATTTGTCCCGAGGCAGGAATCGAACCCGCAACCTCCTGTGTCGCAGGCAGACCTTCGCCCACCGCGCCACATCGGTCGTGAAATTGTTTGATTTTATCAGTTGTTTGACTCTTGCAAAAGAATAATCGCGTCTGTCGATTGCAGGGCAGCATCAGCCAGATTGCCTTTGTGACGAGCCGTTAAAAATCACAATTACGATCTACATATTCATGCGTCCATCGCGTCTGTGATAATCTCGGAGGAGCCGCCATTTTGTGAGAGAATTATCTGCCAACCGTGGCGATATGAAGTGGTAACTGAATTTTTTTATTGTATCGAACTTTGTACTAAGTTTGTGTAATTTTACGTAACTTTGCGTAACTTTGTGTAACTTTGTGTAACTTCTTAGAATCCGTGTTGGTTAAAATTATATAATATAACATCTTACCCAACTAACCAAGAAGTCTTAAAGATGTTATGGCAACAAAGCCAAGAAGAAAATTTCATATCTCGGGTGACCGTGAATAGCCCCATAAACTACAGCATGGGTTAATTTATGACCCAACCAACATGTTAAGACCAAAATGAAAAGAGTCCGGTTTGCAGCGAGCCGGTACACGCCACTGGTAAATGTTTTCATAAAGCTTCATCCTCGAGTAAACATTTTAAACCGCTCAACGCCCCGGGTCAGCGCTACTAATCTAATTGACGAATGTTGCCCTCCAGTCTGGATGGACTAGTATAGTGGTTTACAAAAAAAACTTAAATATAGATAATTTTCAGTTTTAAATGCGTAACTTCTTACTTATTCCTAAGGATGGGAGTTATTGGATATTTTGGCTACCGGTTATTAGTTGGGTATTTTGTTTCAATACCGCTAGTACCAACTGGTACCCAATAACGTTACAATACTCTATACCTGTTCTGATTTCTACCCAATATATTTCTAACCGATTTGGTTAGAAATACCATCTAACCGATTTGGTTATAAATACCATCTAACCGATTTGGTTGCAGCTACATAACTTTACGGGTGAACGGTCCGCTAGTACCTATGCGTAGATGATAGTTAGGTAAGTATAGGTATTGAAGCGTTGGGTAGTTATGGCTCACGGTCGGTTAGGCGCGATGCTCGCTTTGCACAGTTATTCCCTAGCGGTATGCGGATTTTACAATAGCGTTAGATATTTTAGGACCATGCTAACAGGTACTGAGTTAGTTATTGAATACCGGACTCATCTCTACTTATTCCTGAACTACTCTTAGCGTATGCATAAGCTAAAAGTAGGTTTTTTATCGTTTTTTGTCTTCTGTTAACTTTTACCTATGTAGGTAAGTATGCATATGATATGTCAGAATGAAAAAACAACACTAAGATTCTTTTATGTCAGGGGAATTATAATAAAACTAGCTTCAGCCCAAGGTTTCCTTTGCGTTTTACCTCTATCCAGGATAAAATGAAGCTAAAATTTTGCCTTCCTCGGGATACCATCTATCTCCTTGCCAAATTTCATCGAGATTTGTTTAACCATTTAGGTGTCATAATGTTAATATACCCTTCATCATCATCATATCAGCCCATACACGTCCACAGCTGGACATAGGGCCCATGCGACGCCAAAAATAGTAGTCCTGAGCCGCCTCCATCGACTCCCTGCGACCGCTACGATGTCGTCGGTCCATCGAGTGGATGGGCCCAGAGAATGGGGGGATTTGCCATAATCACCACGCTTGGCGGATTGGTGATCGCAGTGTTGGTGTTGAAAAATACTCAGAAGGAAGCTGCTGCCCTTCCTCTGGTAGGTTTCCTTAGTCGGCTCTTACGACTTCCACGGGTTGAGTTGGAGGGTCGTATTAGTACGCCGCGGCCCCACGGCCAAACTTTTAGTACCTTAAGGAAGTATTAATACTGAAAGTTCTACTACCACGGCACAAACCATCTGTTATCCGTATTGCCTAACAGACAATGCAAAGAACGACTAATGAGTTGAGCAAATTCAAGTTTGTCTTCGTTAGATGCGGCCTGACTTGGGGCATGATTTGATTTATTTATTCAGGCACTGATTAACCCTTGCGGTATAACATCCTGATTTCCTAGGAAAGTCACGATTATGATAAATAAAACTTAATTCAAAATCCTAATAATATTATAAATGTCAAAATTTGTATGGATGGATGTATGGATATTTGTTACTCTTTCACGAAAAAACTAATGAACCGATTAGGCTGCAATTTGGTATGGATATAGTTTGGGACCTGGAATAATATATAGGCTATTTTTATCTCGATAAAACGCGGGCGCAGGCGCGGGCAGCAGCTTTAGGTAAAATATTGAAAATTATTTGATGCACGCACACACACACTCACAATCAGAAGAACGTTTGAACTGAGCGTTGATCGAGTTAAATAAACAGACGAAATCAGTCCAGGAAGATTTTCGAATAGGGTAGAAAATTGTATAGGGACTGAGCTGATTGATTTTACGCTTAAAGTTTTCCTTATCTGACTTGCTTAGAAGATGGTATTTTGATGGTCTGATAATTTTTATGATGACTTTTGCCTCAAGTCAAACTGAAGCTCGAACCTTTTGCGTAAAAGCGCTGCCTATTTTTATGAACCACAGAACTTGACGAAGACCAAACTGGGATGAACAGTTTAATGTTGATTTCATTTCTTGTTATTTAGTACATGTGAATTATCTTGCTCGGAACTCTACGTAATTGTACTTGCCATAATCATTTTGTAGTTACTAGTGTACCCTGTTACTAGTTATGTGGAGTCGGCACAACATAATGTTGTTTTTCCCATAGACTTAGATTTTTTTCTACCCTAAATCTAGGCTTTTTACCATAGATCTAGAATTTTAATTTTCTACATATTTTCCATTCACTTCTATCAGACTTTATCTTTTATCTCAACATTCACTTCTCGTAATTCTTTATTGTCACAAAAGCCATTAACCAAGAGGTTGAAGTTGAACCGTTAGCCAAGTAAATCTGTGAATTGAACACATTGCATCAAAGTCCTTGGGTTGTATTACAATAAAAAAAAATACTAAATATATATATATATATATATAAAACACAAGGCAGCCTAAAAAATATAAAGACATGCGCAAAAGAGCACAGCGCTCAACCCAAGGTCGTCAACTCTCGAGCTGAAGCCGGGGTAAAGAGGCACAGCATCGAGGCCTCCCTCCGCGCCCCCAACAAGGGCCGGAAAGAAGTTCAGTACATTGCATCAACTTATCTAATAAGAGCTAGATTTTGAATACGGCACAATCTTTATCACTAGCTAAGCAGAAGTTTAATTTTCAGTTCAATATCTTCTACTATATTCTACATATTTCCCTGTTCTAACGTGCTAAAACAGGTCTCCCTTCAGCTTCACCCATCCTGAGGCTCGGACCTTCAAAACGAGGCGGCTGTATAGAGTGGTTACAATATGTGACCTCGGGGACCCTGCAATGTTTACAGCTTTTTGGGTTTGATGTCCAATATGTACCTTACCTACCCACTTTGGTTTATGAGGAAAACATTTTTTGTTGATCACATGACTTTCCTTTTTCCGTTATTTTTGTGATATTATTGGAACGTGAGTAGTTTTCGATTTTTGTTACGGTTTGGTTAAGAATAAACCTACCTACGAGAAGTTTGGTTACTATTATTCGACAGGCAACCAGCTTGGGTCGGCGTTTTCTTTATGTTAGAGCCGGGTGGACAACGGAAATTCAACAAAAAATCAAAAAGTGAATGCAATCGCGAAGCACGGAATCACGATAAAAAACCATAACGTGAACTGCGATTGGGCTTCGGCATTAGTGGTGCGTCTCCTATCTTAGTGCAGATATCTCTATTACCATCCCCGTTGTCCCACAAGCAGGCTATCAGCTTAAAACACGAACTGCTATTACTATTCGTTCCGCATAGCTCGTATTTAGCGCCACACAAGGAACGTCAAACTTCATACGATGCAAGTTTGCACATAAAAGCTTGATGTTGGAAGAACGTTTCATACAAAATATTGGTTTTAGTTGAGCTACTATGCTCTAATTGGCGGTAATTACAGTTCCATGTACATATTCAATCAGTCATCTAGTAAATCTATCCCATATCACAAATTCTGCTTACTTTGAGGTCAGATGATGACCAATCTTTTTGTTAAACGTTGTTTTTCTTACATTTGGAAGGTTCACAACTTCTAAATTCAGGAATCAAGGAGAGCACATACCTACACAGTGAAAGATACAAACTGAACTAGGAACTTCTGCCCAGTTTTTCAGTCACGGAGAAAAAAGTTAGGCTCGCTACGAGCAATACTGGTCCAGATGTATCAAAAAGTAGTAGTGTCGAGCGTGCGAGATATTATAATTTTTTTAATTATAAATATATAATGTAACAAGTGTATGTTGTGGTAAACAATAAGGTTTCAAAAGATATTCAATAATAAAGTGGTTCAAAAATAAAGTAAATTTCCTACATGTTTCCCGCTCAAATTCAAATACTAGACAAATTAGTCCTACTTAATATTATAAATGTCAAAGTTTGTAAGGATGAATGTATGGATATTTGTTATTCTTTCAGGCAAAAAATACTGAACCGATTGGGCTAAAATTTGGTATGGGTATAGTTTGGGACCTGGAATATCATATTATTTTTATCCTGATAAAAAGCGGGCGAATGCGCGGGCAGCAGCTAGTTTTATATAAAGAATATACTAATTCATAATTCTTTATATTGGATGTACCCCCAAGTATCTTTATGATTCAATGAAATACATGATTCAAACAATTACATGATTCTATATAAAAAGATAAAAGGTCTATTTAACGCCCACGATTCCATCAAGCGCATTAGAGCTTGACTTTGGATGTAAAGTAAAAAAAAGAAAAAGTAAATGTCTTTGCGATGCGACCTGCAGAAGTAAAATACTGTGTCGCAGGTCACAAAGCCCACCTCCCTGGGAAAAATCGAGATTGTTTATTCTAGTTTCAGCTCAACTATCTTTTGTTTGAAAATAACGCTAACTGATAAAGCTAGCGTATGTGCTTTGAATTCTCATGAACACAGTTTGCCAACAGCGGTTCTGTTTCACATCAGAAGAAATGGCTATGTTGCTCTTTGTTGATACCTTTGAAATAACATACCCCCTTAGTACCCCTCAAGCTTCACAATTATACAAATATACATATAGAGTTAGGAACCAATTGGCTCCTACATATTTAAGCGTGATTTAGGATCTGGTTGAATGTTCTCGTGCAATTTGTATTTTTTTTTGTTTATTCAAAGGCATGGCAGCACATATGGCATGTTTGAACAAAACGTGTGTCTCTTTGGAAGAAAATTTACATGATAAGTCCACTGCATGCAACCTACGAACACGCTACGCACGAATATGAGATTAATGACGTCATTGCTACACATGGGACTTGCTCGAATATGGCGCCCACGCAGCACGCTATGCACGCAGTACACTAGTGCAACCGATACACGCGGTACACCACGCAGCTAAAATGGTCACTCACTAGTCTTGGGTTATACTAGGCAAAATCCGTAAACAAATACCTGTGACAAAATACTAGCTAGTATTTCTACCAATCATGTACAAATTCATTGTTTTACTGATTGAACAATATATTTATTGTAGCGATGACTAAGTAGCAGTAGCATATTGATTAACCGAATACATTTAAACGGTATTTTCTTCAACAACATTGTTACATTGCGGTATACATTTCAAATTTCCAAGTATAAAATACTATGTGTGTCTCATTCTGACTTAGTATAAAAGAGAGAATATAGAAGCTATATTATCTAGCTGAAGCGATTTATAGCGTAGGTACCTAATAAAATAACAACGATATAATATCGTGCACTCGTGACACTGGTACTGCCTGTGTGACAGTCACAGATATATTTAGTTTCTGTCACTGTGCCATACCGCCAATTTTCTATATCTGTGACTTTTATCAGCGACGATAAATACGCCTCAAGCATACCGCTCACACCCGCGTGACCGTTCACAGCGTATGCAACAGGGTGGGCCAGCGGCTTAAAAGAAATCTTGAATGAACGTTCAAGAAAAATTTACTCCGCAGCTATTATTATGCTTGCTGAGTATTGCAAGACTGGACTAGGTTGACTAGCTTGTACAGGCTATCAATTTGTCGAAGGATTCGGCCAACTTAACTGCACCATGACCAAGTTGAGCTATAAGTATATCTTACTGTTTCTGCTAAAGGGAACAATGCAGCGTTATTGAAAACTTTGCTTATTTTGTTCAAAACTAGCTTCAGCTCAAGAATACTACAAAGTTTTTTTATAATTGAATCAATTTTAGTTTCGTTATTGAACTCTAGACTGCGGGACTTACTAGATAATTTACTTTTAGCAAAGATCGTAAACGACTTATAAGAAGTACTTAAACATTATATTTTTGTGATAAACATTTTATTTTCAGTTTATTGTCTAACGATAAGTATTTAATGTTTATTAGACAGGTTCGAACATTGTGTTTGACCCTATTAATAAAATAAATAAATAATGCTGGACAATTCGTACAGCATTATCTAGCTAGCCCCAAGCTATGCAGAGCTTGTGTTTTGGGTACCTACTGGTTAACTGATATACTTAATTTAATAGACTACATAGATAAATATTGTTTATTACACATAGAAAACATCTAGAACACCCTAAACAAATATTTGCAGATGCGAATCTCCTGTGGACCTTCGCCCGCCGCGCCACAGAGGTCGTCGGCAGTGACTTACAAATACAAAGGCTTACGAATTTCTTAGAACGTAGTATAGTACCGATACCCAGCAATTTTTAAATATTTGGTGATAAACATATTATTTTAATTTTCTTTGAGTAATTTTTTATCTTCAATTTTTATTTTAGTTTCTTTTCCTCCTCTAAGGCAAAGTTTGTACATTCGAATTCGCCTTATGTCGCTGCAAGGTATTTTTTTACTAAATACCTAGGGGAAAACAAAATGAATCAAACCTAAAATAATGCGAATGTTATGTTCATTCGCATTATTTTAGGTTTAGAATGTTATTATTAAAAGAAAAAATAATGGTAGGTACAGGTAGAAAAAAGTACTCTTTTAAATATTGATTCGCATAAGCTTTATGAATATTTCAATCTAAGCTCGTAATGAAAGGATAAACGTTGTGCGAGTTTCCATTTAGAAATTGAAGCCGCGTTACGGTATCTACTCTCCACATTTTGAAGATTTACTTTCAATTCAATCTTATAACGTACAGTTGGCAGAAACTAATCCTACTAATATAATAAATGTCAAAAGTGAGTTTGGATGTATGGATGTTTGTTCCTCTTTCATGCAAAAACTACTGAACTGATTGGGCTGCAGTTTGGTAGATATGGGTATAGTTTGGGACCTGGAATAACATATAAGCTATTTTCTATCCCAATAAAACGCGGGTGAAGGTGCGGGCAGCAAGCAGCTAGTATTTAAATAATTAATTATCAAATGAAACAAGATTGACTTAAAACATAATAATCAAAGTATGCCTTTCTATGAAAAACATATAGCCTAATTGAGGACGTCATCTTTTTTGAAGTCTGTTAAAATAGGTAGGTTAAAAACTACTAAATAAAGATCTTCTTTTTAAAGTTATAAATTCAAACACCTAGATACCTATACTAAGAAATAAAATAAAACGATCAGACAAAGTACTCAATGATGTTAATGCTTGGCTCATCACTCAAAATTAGAACAGTTATCCTCAACCAATTAAGTTGAAATTTGACATATGTAAGTTTGGTGACAATGTAATTTCATGGTACCATCGAGCTGGTCTGATGATGGAAACTGAGGTGAGGTAAGGTGGCCATAGGAACTCCTAAATGAAACAACTTAACTATATCAAGTTTGGGTTCATTGGATTTGTCTTTCCAAGCACTTTGGTCCTAGATGATATAAAAGCTTGTACATTAAAGTTTTAAATTTATTAAGGCTTACAATTTATACTACATTACTGCTTTTATGTTGGTATCTATCAGCCATCATTGTAATACTCTTGTAGAAAACATACACCCAAATGCCTATTCACACTGACTACTCAGGTACCATAGGTATAATAGCATATTGAAATCATTGCCTTATTTTCCGGGGAGACTCCGACAAGGTTGCGAAGAGCCGGTAGCTATGGCATACCGATGGAACAATTTTCTCACTTCACCTAGGTAAATAAAAGTTTTCTCAGGCTTTGCGAAACTGCCGTCTTGGGAAGTCGTTTGCTCACAAATAAATTCCGTCCGTGGCTTCTAGGTAGGTATATAGTTATCCTGTGCCATTCATGTGACAAGGGCAGTCAAATGAGTAGCCGGGCAAAAAAACTTGGTGAATTCAACGAACAGAAATAAATTATAGCACCAAACGAAAATTGAAACGATACCTAATTAGTTGTCGTTGCAATGTTCGTAATATTGGGTCGTTTTGATACAAGTTTCGCTGTCAAATTCAATAAAACGTTTCGTTTTTAGTGCTGCCAGAGTACCAATTACGACGTCGATTGTCAAAAAATATTTCGGTCGTGTTATATTTAGTTTGAAAGTAAAAACGAAGGCACTTAGAGTACGATTTGCACGAAAACGAAAAAGAAACTTCGCTTTTTGGTTTGTAGAGTAGGCCCCCAGGTGTCGCTCCGTTCCGCACTGTCAGTAGTATGTAAGAAATTCAATGTTCTGTTTAGCTTTAAAGAAATATTGACATGTATCTAAATTGCATTAAATTTATATTTAGATAGGCAAAATAAACATGTATTAGACACATAAGTGATATTATAATGTGCTAGTGGTTTCTTTTTCACTTCTTCCACTAGTGGACAAAAAATTGAAATGAAGTAGAGAATATCAATAACACCTTATTTCTTATTTGATAATAATAACTATGTTTATAGTATACAATTTGACTTGTCTAAGTGCTTATTTTGTAAGCCTAAAGAAATAAAGTTATTGATTCTGATTCTGACATAATTAAAGCCCGGAGTCATTTTCTACATTTCGATCTCCCAACATAAAAAATGCCCGAGTTTTTAAGAAAGCCATCACAATCTACAAATTCAAAAAATAACGATATTAAATCAAGCTGCTACTGCTGACTGTACACGCTACTTACGGTACGGTCGAGGTAGCAGCATCTCTCCACTTGAGAAATAATTCCTTTGAAAGGAATAACACAACCTCTCACAACTAATTTACCTACCATCTACTAAACAGAAAATGTTAGACATTCATTTTAAAATAAGTAAAATCATCTTGTCGCAAGATGAAGTAAGAGACTTTGAATACATGAAGCTAGTGGATTTTTTTTTTGCGTTTTGTATGTGTGGAAAATTGTTGACTGTAAACATGCTGAAGCCGACAAAATCCGATTCTGCTGCACTTAAAAATATTCTCCGAGTCTTTTTCTAACAACCTTTATTCCCTATATTCGCCTAGAGGACATCTCACCCTGGTTAAGTCCATTTACCCTCCTGCTGAGGAGAGTGTGCCAGTGGATCGGCTCTAGAGTTCAGGGTAATGACTTTGTATTTGATGCTGTTAGGTTACAAACACACACTCGGACACACACGTCAAACTTATAACACTTATTTGCTCTAATATCCCCTCTTTTTGTATTTATACCACCTATATACCATGTTTGTCGCAAATAAATATTTGAATCTTCGTCAGGGTTTTTAAAGTACAGATATTTTTAGCGATTAAAGTTTTTTAAACTTACGCGATCCGAATATATTATTATGAATATACTATATAATATTTTTAGCGATTGCTGTAGTTATCATTACTCGATGTCGGTACTTATTACGTACATTGTAATTCGTAGTGTGAATACGCCATTGATGATGAGAATGATATAAATTAAAATTGAAGTGCAAACTGGTGGGAAATGAGAGCCTTTTGGCGAATGCTGTGTCATTCATTATTCAGAGTAGTTGCTCTACTTCTCCCACGTTACCCTTTTATTAGTACTTACGCTGTGTTACGAAGCGATGTGTTGTCGCTCGGGCGCTTGCATTATCACATCACATTGTTTTATTTCGAAAAATATTTATATATTTATTCTACAAAACTTATTCTATTTCATGAGAATATTTGCGAAGCGACCATTAGATTTTTGAAATAGCTTTATTAAATTGTAGAATCAATAACCATTGGGGAGTGAAGGTGCTCGAGTGGTGACCTCGATGCAATGCGAAACAGAGTGTGGGAAGATCTCGCACTCGATGGTCCGACGACATTGTAGCGTTCGCAGGGAGTCATTGGATGGAGGCGGCTCAGGACCGCTATTCGTGGTGTCGTTGGCCTGTGTTGGACGTATATGGGCTGTTGATGATGATTGTTGCTATGTCACGACTCACGACTGACGGATTAGTTATTCAAGGCAACCTGAATAAATTCTAACTCTGATGTTCTTCTTGTGTGATGTTTCTCAAAAACCTTCAACTAACCCATACCTCGCCCGACTATTCAGAAACGAAGGTTTCTATTCAGAAAGAAGATAATTTTAATTGTGACCGTCTTTTGTTTATAAACCGTCGTTTTGGCTTAGGTTACGGAGTCAATTGTCATTTGAATTTCGAATGACAACTGAATAAAATGTACTTATTCAATCCGCAGCTTCCTTCTGTTTAGTAAAGTAAGTAAAAAGATTTTTATTTGACAGAACAGATGAGTTATATACAGCAAATTAACCTTAAATAAAAAGAAAAACTGTCAAAATCGGACTCCACTCAGCATGTGCTATGGTAGAGCAGATCATATCATAGCGCGGGTCTTCCGTGGAGACCGTGGTGCTCAAGGCAGCCTTATACACACTTACAATAAAGAACAAAAATATGCAAATTTAAATAACAAAAACTAAAACCATGAAAAAATTATCAATATATAAGAATATGTATATGTATTATAATATACATTATTAATACCTCCTGCCAAGAGGAGTTATTATGACAAAACTGCCCTTAAATTATCTATAGAATGCGACCGTAAGTTTCCATTTGATTAACTGACTTCAAAAGGAGGAGGTTCTCAATTCGTCTGTATGTCGTTTTTATTTATGTATGTAACGCGATATCTTCGCCACTTAAGGACCGATTTTGAAAATTCTTTCACTGATGTATAGAAAATTACCCCGAACGGGTCCCATATTTTATCCCCAGGGGATTAGTATAAATCCCGCAAAACTTAAAATAAGTGTAAAAGTAAGGGAATTTGTAGTCAGTTTATCGTTTTTTAAAACACGCCATATTATGTAGGACGATAATGCTATAGTCTAGCACAATCGTCCACCGTCAAATGTTCTAACATTTCACCCTAGTTTGGTTCATAAAACAATAGATCTAAGCCGTGTACCATTTCACAGTTGCCTGCAGCAATGCCGATAGTCTCCTCTAGTGAAATAGTTCTGCCAATCTCGTGCTACACAACACCGAGATCTGTACGGCGGCGTGTCATATGACAGAGGGAAGCTGATGTACAGGATACGATACGATGAGCTGTTGCATCCATTATTATACTACTAGCTGCTGCCCGCGCCTTCGTCCGCGCCTTTTATCGGGATTAAAAGGTTCCAAATTATACCCATACCAAATTTCAGCACAATCAGTTCAGAAGTTTTTGCATAAAAAGTAACAAAGATATACATATATTCTCACAAAGTTTGACATCCTACTAATATCATAAATGTGAAAGATTATATGGATGGATGTATGGATGGATGTATGGATGTATCATGTATGGATATTTGTTACTCTTTCACGCAAAAACTACTGAACCGATTATGCTGAAATTTGGTATGGGTATAGTTTGGGATCTGGAAAAACTTATACGCATATAGGCTATTTTTTATCCCGATAAAACGCGGGCAAAGGCGCGAGCAGCAGCTAGTTTATAATATTAGTAGGATACTATATACGGTGTCGCGTCTGAAAACATAGCAATCGACGTTTTCAGTCCGTAAAAAAAATCCTTTTTATTTCGCTTGTTAAGAGGCAAAATTTTTCTTGCTGGATAATTCATTAAGTTTATTTGTAAGCGACCACAGACCTTGAGTAACTCGAGTGACAGCTAGTTCATTCCTCGACGAGGTAATTTTCAGAAAATTTTGCGATAGGTATCGTAACGCATGAATCGAATCGAATCGAACAAGAGTCTTGAGGACCTACTCGTAAAACGGAAATCGAAGTTTCTGATTCGTTTTCAAGCAAACGGTAAGCTTATGCAAACGACATAAGAGTTCGTTTTGCACGAAAACGAATCAGAAACATCGTTTTTCCTTTTCCGAGTAGGCCTGCAGGTTAGCACTAACGATATTCGTTTAATATGATTATTTTATTACCGTCTGCCCCCACAAACGACCTCCACCAAAGAGTATAATAATATATAGCACACGCAGTGGCAAACGGTAAAACTTATGATATGTATATTTTATATAATGTCAAAAAATCTGTCAAGAGTAATTTTCATCTAGCGAAATAAATTGGTATGACTCGTTGGGAATTTTTCTCCTAAGTCACACGTGTTACTCGTTGCAAATTTTTTTATAGAAAAAATCCCTACGTGTCACCGTGTAACTGGATCTGGTATGACTCGCTGGGAACCCACCATGGCTATCGGCCCCTGCAGAGATGGCTATTATTATTTTCTAAAAGCCATCGAAGATAAGAAAGCATTTCCTCTGGGAAGATTGTCTATTACTGTTTTTATTTTGTGTGACCTCTCCAGTCGTCTCGTAAGGTTGTGGAAGTGGATGTAGCTCCGATGACATCTCCTCCATATTTACCGAGTTCGCTGACACAAAGCAGGACCGAAAACCTATTTCATTTCTCACAGAAAATAACTACAGTGAGAATTACAAAGGCATGCCTGGTTTCCATAGGAAGACGCACAGAAAGCTCTCACTATCTCCTCTTCAAACTCTCTGTTATTCAGAATCAGAACCAATAACTTTATTTCTTTATAGGCTTACAAAATAAGCACTTAGAAGAGTCAAATTTTATACTTTAAATATAGTTATAATTATCAAATAAGAAATAAGGTGTTAATGCTATTCTCTTCACTTAAATTTTTTGTCCACTAGTGGAAGAAGTGAAAAAGAAACCACTAGCACATTTCTAATATCACTTATGTGTCGAATACATGTTTATTTGGCCTATCTAAATCTAAATTTAATGCGTTTTAGATGCATGTCAATATTTCTATATAGTTAAACAGAACATTGAATTTCTTCCAGTAGTAGGTATGGAAGAAATTCAATGTTGTGACAGTGCGGAACGGAGCGACATCTGGCCAAGCATTAACATCATTGATGTAATCATCTATGGGGTAAAAGGCCATCCTGATTTTGTTTGTACCGTTTAAATTTACGAATAGGGAGTTCAGTTGCTTCAAATGGAAGCTTGGTTGGATTGGTACTCTTTGTTTGCGAGTTGGACAGGAACCAAGTGTTATAGATAGATAGACATTTTATTGGTAATAAATGTTTAATATTTCAAAACTTTTAAATGATAGCCTTTATGTCTAGGACATCTAGGACCAAAGTGCTTAGGAAGACAAATCCAACGAACCCAACGACGTGGTTAAGTCGTTTTGTTTAGGAGTTTCTATGGCCCCTTCGGTTTCCATCATCAGATCAGCTCGATGATATCATGACATTGCATTGTCACCGAACTTACATAAGTATGCCAAATTTCAGCTCAATCGGTTGAGGATAACTGGTTTAAAATTGAGTTGGAAGATTTCAGCCGAACAAACGTACATATGTACATTGCAAGATTTGCAAGTATAATAAAAGCTTATAATAAATAATAATTATTTACGTTAGGAAATCAGCAGTATTATTCGGTAAATGCGACTAATGCGACAAATCGAAGAAATCGGTATTAATCCCGGGACCTAGTCTACAATAGACTAGGTACTAGATAGCATCCGCAATGCAACCTCCACCGCAGCGTTTAAGGGTCTTTTGAAGACATGGTTGTTAGAGAGGGTTTTCTACAGCATGGGTGAATTCCGCGAATTACCCGAACTGTAGAGGACCCCTACCAACTAATTATCCATTAGATACATGTATGTATATAAGTATAGTCAATATTTAGATAAGTATTATAATATTTCACAAAGTGAATCATAAATATTATCAATTCTCTAATTATAATGTATTATAATTATGAAATCAACAATGGACATATAATATTTTAATTTTATTAATAAATTATTGTATTCATGACTAATTAGACTTGATTCTAATCACATTTGAGATATTCGGGCTATATTACATAACAACCATGTTCTTTCTCTCATTCAGTTCATATAAGATCCTCGACGAATTGAGTGATAATATTATACGAAAAGAAAATACTTAAATTCTTTATTGTACACCAGAAAAACAACATTACAAAGATGATCACTTCTTAGCGATAAGGGTGGTCTTATCGCTAAGAAGTGATCTCTTCCAGACAACCTTTGGATGGAAATAATTGTGAATTTAAGGAAGGGGTTGTACCAAAGATGGTTTATAATGAAATGTAAATATAAAATATCTGACAACGCGCACACTTGCCTCATTTATAGCTCGGCTCCGACGCGGTAACTCACCAATTGCATAACGGCTCTTGTGGTGCAGATGTGGGATTGGCGCCATGCCGATCCACGAGAGCCGCAAGCCTTTGGAAAGCAGTCCTGAGGGCTGAAAGACCGGGTTCGGGACAAAAGCGAGCCCTCGCGGGCCGTACTAACATTTGTGCAACACGCATGCACAAACACAGTTTGCGCAAGCAAGATGGAGCGTGTGGCCGGGCTTATCTTGCTTGCGCAAACTGGTTTGTGCAATCATGCATGCACAAATGTTTGAGCGTGTAGCCGGGCTATTAGACACGGTAAAAATCATGTAAGTACAAAACACACCCTAACATAACTTCACAATAATAAGCCCTTCCGCCATGATGCCTGTTTAAGCGACCTCCACACTATCCCGCAGGATACCCGGTTCTATCCGGTTATACCCGGATTACAGTGACGTCACGGCTGGCTTACGGACTGATCCCTCAGATTTTTTCGGCACTCGTAAAAAACGCCCCAAAAGAGCCGCACATCGTGGTTACGCGGACAAACTGACTGAACTGATTGAGTTGTAATGTTGTTTCGGAGTTTGTTTTCGGAGTGCTTTGTAATGGGATCCACTTTGGTTAAAAATACCTGAAACTGAACAAAGTAGGTATACATCCTGGTGATGTTGCTGTTTCGGAGTCCATTTTTGGAATGTTGCAATTTGATTTTAAGAACCTAAGAATAAAATCGTTTTTTACATAAAAACAATAAAATAGTGAAAAACAGTAGTTGTAGGTTTACTTGATTAAGTAGGTATTCAATAATAGGTTGTATTTCATTAAACGGTCGCATACTGCAACACTACACTTCGAATCAAGTGATGTTGTAATTCTGATCCCAAATTTCGGACTCCGAAATTTGGGATCAGAATTACATCACTCCGAATTATAATTTCAAATTTGCGATGTGTCGCCTCAGTAAAATTTTCTTTATCGCACGAATTAGAAGCGATGTAGGTAATCTGTGCTTTGCATGTAGGCGGTTACCCGACTGCGAAGATAAAGAGGGTAATGTTTAACTCGAGTCGTGTTTGTCGAGTTCCCGTCTTGGATTGAGAGGACGATTTTACGGAGTTCCTTTTGTAAAAATGAACACGGACGTTTGTATGAACAGCGTAATTCTTATGTAAAGTTATGAATTGAAGATTATGAAAATGGGTTTTTCAGTCGTATGTATGATTAGATTTTTGTAATTTGTATTCGTTTCTAATAATAGTGCACATAGGTCCCCACGATCCATCCACGGTTGTCTGGTAGAGATATCGCGATAAGATCGAGCAAAAAGACCGCCAATTTTCTAACTATCTCTGTTTTCCACGTCTGTTATGTTTGCCATTTTATTTCTCTCGGAATATTTTCTAAAGAGACGTGTTTCTACTATTAAAACCTATGGACCTATGGAAAGCTTGTCTGAAACTGGGACACGTGTTGCCGCAACCTTATTTTATGGGTTAGGCTCTGCGCCCGTCAAAACTCCGATAACACTGTCATGGCGGTCATATGCGGTCAACAACATTCAAGCCTATTAAAAAATAATTATATATATCTGTGTATCTATATATATTAAATTCTGTTGCCTTCCCAAGATATAAGGATGTTCCTAAAAGCGAACAGTTGCAGTGCAATGAACTAATGAACTTCGACTTTGATTTTATCACAACAAGCTCGTGGGGTGTAAGAAGTCTTATTGTTAGTTACAGATAACAGAAACGAAAGTTATCGAAGGAATCGTCGAGCATGGCCCACGACGCTTGATGTTACTCTGGGTTGTGAGAACATAGACCATAACTTATCAGTTATTTACGATGCATGGTATAGGTAATATAAGGTAAGGTCTTCCGAGACACGATGGTCACGTGAGTGTCACTTGCTTACGTCATCATCACCATCGGTGAATGAGAAGACATATCTGTTTCCTGGGGTCCTACTCGGAAAGGAAAATCGAAGTTTCTTTTTCGTGTTCGTGCAAAAACAACTCTTATGTCCATTGCATAAGATTAGCGTTTGCACGAAAAAGAATCAGAAACTTCGATTTCGTTTTTAAGCGTACGGGACCTGGTGTTTGTTACCTACCATACCAGTAGCGTAAAATCGTAACTCCCCGATCTCCTTGTATTACCTGTATAAATCGGATAAAACTATATGGTTTTGTATTTAGGTACCCATTATTTATCACATTGACTCGTGTTTAACTAACGTTGTTGTGACTGATCTAACAAACATAATTGTCGATTGTAATTTTTTATTCATTTTTCAATTGACCCTTATCACATTTTGTTTCCCAACTTTGCGTTTTGTTTAAATAAAGTGGCAACTGACGTGACCTAGTGACACTACCGGAGGAGCAAAGCTTGTTTTCTTGGATCATGGTATCACGTAATTCACGTGTGCGAAATATAGTTCTCGCTTATCTGAAGCTCACCTTCACTGTGTTATTACAAGGATAAACCGTCAGCCCTTCATACCGTCACATAACGCAATAAGACACGGCGCCGTATAAAAAGCGACGCTTTAGCTCATAATCAGAGCTTGCACGGTACAAAGCGTATAAACGCGCCGGTAAAGTTTATACAGTGTACACTTACGAGCAAGGTAGTGGTACCACCACAGATCAGAAAAACAGTGTCACCTAGCCAGACAAGCCGGATTAGGAAGTAAAATATTTAATTAGATATAAGAGAAAAGTTCGTGGATCGGCCTGGTCAAACTTCATGATATTTAAATAAGAAATTCGAAAACCGCACTCTCCTCTAAGGCACTACCGTCCTTCTTAACGCCAGTCCGCATTCTTCCCGGTCCAGTAATCAGTACCAGAAACAGGGCGAGGGTTGTGCGTCCAGGCTTCCGAAGGACTACATTTTTGATGTGAATCGTATTTCAAATAGGAGGTCCTGCTGTTTTGGTTGACATTCTGATTCTGCAATTAGTAGGACAGAGCTCCAACAGGCCGAAAATGTGCTTGTGCTTACTGAAAGTATTATGATCCCATTTGCTGTTCCAAAACATAGTATGTTACGAATGAATGTAATGCACACAAACATACACGGCTAAATAAAAGGTAAATTATAATGCCAGCCAGGTAGAATGCTACAGGAATTATTTTCCTCTCGAGAGTCCAATTATTTGGCCCGGCGGTGTATATACCTGCATGGTACCTGTAGCGCGCTTGTCATTTGTTTTGATTACAGCGCGCGCCTTGCTTCGCTGTTTTATTATTCGCATTATGGAGGTACCTCACGAAGGAATAGCGATTTTATTTGCGTTTACTTTGCTTTACTAGGGTTTTGAAAGTGTATACCGACCGTAATGACTATTTGTGGACAATGAAGATAAGAAAAAAATATTTGTACTTTACGGGTGAAATATATGTATGTATGTAAGTATACTGACGTTTTAGAAGTTAAGAACAATAATATGGCGTGTTTTAAACAACGATAAACCCGCTTCAAATTCCCTTATTTTTACACTTATTTTAAGTTTTGCGGGATAAATACTAATCCCCTGGGGATAAAACTTATATGACGCTTTCGGGATCATTTTCTATACAAAAGTGAAAGAATTTTCAAAATCGGTCCATAATTGGCGGAGGTATCGCGTAACATACATACAAAAAAAAAACATACATACGAATTGATAACCTCCTTCTTTTGGAGTCGGTTTAAAACGAAAAAAATGGGGCGGTATACTTAATTCGACCGGAGTAATTGGCCTCAAGTGAAGATTGTATGTATACTCTCGATTCGAATAACGCACGATTTTAACCGACTTCAAAAGGAGAAGGTTCTCAATTCGTCTGTGTTTTTTGTATGTATGTTACCCGATATCTTCGCCATATATGGACCGATTTTGAAAATTCTTTCACTATTGTATAGAAAATGATTTTTATCCCCAGGTACTTAGCATTTATCCCGTAAAAATTAAAATAAGTGTAAAAGTAATGGAATTTTAAGTCTGATTATCGTTTTTTAAAACACATATATTATTAATTGCCATTTTGTTACTTGACTTACACTTCAAATATTATGTTTCATCTTAGTTAAGTTTATTATGTATTCGGTGTAAGTCTTATAACAAATAAAAATATATTCTATTCTATTTCTTCTATTCTAATTTTCTAAGTATTTCTTTTATGTTATGGGCGCTCGGGTGAGCATCGATACAAAATATATAGCTAGTTATGAAACACCTTGGTAAGTGTTTCTATCTAGTACCTAGTTCTAAAACTATGTAGGTTTTTCTTTTATGTAGATCTAATTGCAACACATATGGCTAGTTATATAAAAAATTAAAATCACTAGAAACTACTTCTTTGCGGGTGCTCTAAATGGGAATTAAATAGCTGCTCTAACTGTGGTGCTCTTAGGTGTGGTGATCTATGACGGAATACTTCATATTTAAAAAGAAAATTCAATAGATGTATTCACATGTTATTAGAGTCACCGCAAAGGTCGCCGTGACTGACTCTACCAGCACGTGAGTGATCGTACATAATCTGCTTCTTCCTCATAATGTTTGTTTCGATTGTAACTGAGTTTCTGAATAGCTCTGCAGCTGAAACATGATTTCGAACTGAAACGCTACAAGAACTTTGAAGGCAATTAGTAGGCGCAATAAAACGGATAAGTTCAGCGTCGAGTCGACTGCAGCCGAGCAGCTTTACTGCGGACCTCTCATTGGCGCGACTTTTTAATTGGCCGCCAACCGCTGCTCTGGACCGAGAGCGTTTACCGAACCATCATCATCAGGGGAGGTGGACTTGCTTGGACTATTCAGCAGTGGATGACTGTTAGTTACCTCCTCCCCCACCCTCCAAAGCTTGGAATAGGAACCAGGCAGTAAATATAGGAAAGTCAGCAAGTCACACCTAATATCGAACGACGAACGTTTGTACTCACGAATTCGCAGAGTTCAAAATAAGTCATAAAGATTTCTAGATTTTTAAAAATCCTGACTTACATTGCGTACTATCACATTTTAATTAGCGTTCCCTTCTCGTATAATTGAACTATTGTCATCTGAAAAACAAAAAACCTTCCAATACGAGAGAGTAATTAGCGAAAAATCGTAAGTACCTACTAATGAAAGCAAAGTTCTGCGACGAATCGCGGAACAAAAGCAAACAACTTTTTGTTCTCTGAACAACAGACCGAAAGAAATCGACATCATCATTCTTTATTTTCCCTAGTCGTATAAAAACGCAATGAAACGCAAAATTAACTCCGAAATCGGCGTCGAACGGAACGCAATTTACTTTATTTTTGCGAAAGTCTGAGAAGTGACGTCACGAACTTCAAGAATCGGTTTCATAGTGTAAGTCCATGAGATTCATGTTACTGATAGGGCTTAGTCAAAAGCGACTTGCTTAGTGCTATTTCTTTGAATTTCAAAACCTTGATTATAAATTAAAGGTTGAATTAAAAATCTAATAATACAATCAAAATAAATTTGGGAAAATTGGCTGTATGTCAAGGCCACTTCTTAACATGACATTGTCATTATTCCAAAAATTCTTTCCAAAAAAGTTTTATTCGAAAATTGAATGATACGAAATAAAACAAATGAATATCAAAAAGACAAACCATCATTCAAGATTTAAGATTCGAACACAGCTGTTCATTGTCAAAAATTTGCTCTAGAAGCAAACATGACGTCAGGCCCAGACTCCACCAAAGCGGAGAAGTGTGGAGATGTTCGTAGCAGAGACGAGAAGAGACGTTTTTCAGATCGGAGACGGGGTCTCCACCGAAGTTGTGCGGAGATCTATACTAGCTAGACTGGAGTAGAGATATGTGCTGGCTAAAGCGGAGATGTATGCTGGCTAGAGCGGCTGAGCTGTGTGCACTGGCGAGGCACAGCTCACATCTCCGGTCATCTCTTCTTGTCTCCACTGCGTGACGTCGCCAGCTTGCGAGGCACAGCTCTCCGCTTCGATCTTTCTTTGGTTTTTCGCATACAAGTACGATACATATCCGCTCAGTGGTCCACTGTAGATGAGTGGAGACGAGATGTGTGAATTTTCTATTGTTTGTTTAAAACAAACATCTTCTCCACTCACCTCAGCTTTGGCGGAGTCTGGCCTGGCCCTAGTCGAGAGGGATCAATGTCATCTTGATATAATTCAGCAACTCTCAGTCCGTTTATTATTTCAAAACATCACTCAAAAAGGTATTACTTGAGTCACAAAGCGTAAATTCCGTTCAAACTAGCCTTTCTTTGTCTCCTATAGTTCAAAATGTTTTATAATATGTTTAACTAATTTCATTATATGTAGTTTCAATCGGTTTACTTTATTTTGAAATGTACACAGAAGATTCCTTACCTTATCTATATTATAACAGCTAAGCAATTAAAATTGATTGTTATTTTCTTTGTCAGCAATTAAAATAATACAATAGAATACAAAAATTCTTTATTGTACACCAGAAAAACAACATTATAGAGATATTACATGGACGGACAAGTACAATAATATTATATTTATAGTTTTAGTTTTTGTTATATACATATATTTACATATTATTTTTGTTGTTTGTTTGTTTGTTTGTATGTATGAGGCCACCATACGCACCACGGTCTCCGCGGTCTGTTCTGGCAAATCTTTTAATTTTTTAACTTCAATTATCTTATAAATCGAGTAATTGCCCAAAAGATATAGAGTTCAAATAGTGAAATATATTTTTACATTCTTTTCGTATCGCAACTAAGACCAATAAAGATCCATAAGCGACGTTCTAAAAGCAATTAAGTTTCCAGTCTTCAGCCGTACTTTGCACGGTTCCATAAATCTAAACGAGCTTAGTAGCGAAAGCGCGGTCCGACTGCTTACGATATCAGCCCAACTTAAAACACGATCTTAAGACGTTTGTTTTTTTATGAAAAAACTCGGTATATTGTTATTTCGACCCAAAATAAAACTCAACCCACGATAAACAAAACTAATTTTTTTTGGCATTTTTACCCAAAAATAATTGTTGTTTAATCCCATTTTCCAGAATACTGCCCCCACAGAACTAGGATAGAGCTTTCCTACTCTATCTTAGTAAGTACGGTTAGCATAATTAATTGGGTTCTGAATCAGAATATTATGTTAGATCATAAAGATAAAGATATTTGTTTGCCAAAAAAGATGTGTATCGAACAAAAAATATATGATACAACATAAATACTAACTACAATTTATTTACAATTTATCATGAAAAAATTGTCTGAACTATGGTATAACGTGGTATAACTAAGGTTAAAAATATTTTAGTAGGAAACTGGATTTAAGCTTCTTTGGATAGCCGCTTCTACTCTACTACTTCTACTAACTCGTTTTCTAGAATAAAGATAGTTTAATCGGGTACTATACCGTGGTCATTGTCTTTTTTTATGGATTGTTCTTTGAAAAGGTTTTGCAGTGGACCATTTTGAATGTATATACTCGCATATCCATGAAACCTGAAAATTTTATTTCGATCCTTTTACTGTTACAGCTTTTATCAGGGATAATCAAAGAATGTTTGGCAAAATGTTACGAACGGCCCCATCCGATCATGAAATTAAGGTGTGAAAACACTGAATAAAATTGTTTAAAGCATGTTAAAAGCTTAAAAAATGTTAAGCTCTAATTCCAACAAAGTGTCCTTCAAAAAGAACTCTGATGAAATATTGAACAAAAATATTGACATTCTCATTAGGCGGCTCTCAGAAAGAAATATCATTAAAAAATCTCTTTTCAACGAATTATGATAACAACTCAAAATATTTCCTTATTAAAATTGTAGGAATGTTTATAATCATTGCTTTGAAGGTTCTTCAGATAATGAGGCCGGATGAAAACACCAATTTTATTTAAGAGAATTTCAGAAATGGCTGGTTATTTTCTATGTTTTCTGCTATAGTTGGTACTATATTTAGGCAGGCAAGGGTTAGTCCCCTAACATACTTTCCGACGTAAAAATTAAGTATGCGAGAGGCGCATCCAAGATTGAGTGGGGAAGAAAAAAAGATATGATGTTTTTCTATTTTTAAAATGTTCTATCTTTTTTAATTTTATTTTGTTGCATTGTTGCCGGCTGAGCAAAACTGTAAAAATCTCATGCTTACTGTGCCTACTATGCACCGAATGATACAATCACATTCGAAGACGTAATATTTTATTAGATTTTTAGAACAATTTGTTTAGATTATTTCCGGTATTTGATTATCCGACATATTTTTTTTTTAATTCTTTATTGACAAAGAAAATAACAATCAAATAATATAAAGAAATTAAGCTAGTATTTACAATTGAAACAATTGAGCTAACTGTAGACTGTTGCAAACAATCTACAGATAGCTCAACTGGTCCATATATAATACCAGTCGGAAGCGTCCCCAAGACGCTGGCTGCATTGCCCCGCTGTATGGCAATGCTAATGCGCTGCGCCAGATACTCACCAGTTCTCGGGTCACGCGTCGCTTCGACCAGGCGCTCAGATAATTTTTTGAAAACCCGGATAGCCTCGGTACCCCACGGACCTAGGGTCTCGACTCCAAGGGGAGCAAATGCGTAGGCTCTGTCGAGACCTGCATATTTGCGCCTCTTGAGATTCTCAGCCAAATCTGCCGCCGAACCAGCCCTCACGGATGTCTTTGAAAGATGGGAAGGCGCAAGTGTGTCGACACATGTAGCGTCCCACACAAACTATCCGACTTATTTAATTGTAGTTCTCAGAAATCAAATTAATCTCTTCTTTCATTAAAAATTATTCAAATCCCTATTGATAGTAGTATCATTTCAATCAGTTTGCCGCTTGTAACAGTATTGACAGTATGTTTATGGCAGGTGTCCATAATCTACCCCATGGACCGATTACCCAGTCCATCCATTCATCACAATGACATGGCTTTTTTGTTACTTTCATTTTCTTTTTATTTTTTTATTTTTATTTATTCACGACAACAAACAATTATACTCAGATCTTAAAGTTAACAATATTAAACATAAGTAGTCTTACTCTAAGTATAATCAGCCCCGTTGTCCACGAATTGTGACAATTACATAGTGGGGCAAAACGGTAGGTACTTAACAGATACCTATTATAAGATAATGCTAGAAGAGCATGATTTTACATTGTTTGTGAATAGGCACAAAATAAAACAAAGGTACCAGGTAGGTAGGATACTTATCAATTACAATGTATAAATGCAGCTTTTGCATTTTCCTTTGCAATAGTTTCTACACCTGGCGGATATCATCTTTGGGTGTTTCATATTGTGCAACCAAGGATGATGCTCGCTATGTGTAGCGCTCGCTTTTAGATTAATTCTCATAAAGGTCCTCTGTGCTGTTGGCTTCGGCCCCATGTATGCCTCCCAAAGGACCGGGTCACTATATGACCCCGGAGATTCAAATCACATTCACCACAATCATTATCAACAATTCAAGCATTAGCAGCACATTCAGAGGAGCCCACGAAGGTGCCAATTTCAATTCTAATTCAAACCGTTTTAAGACCTTGAGAGCTTTGCAAAGAAAATCTTTCAGCACTCAAAATAATAAGGTTCTTTAACCTTATTTAACTGAAAGCATTCTCTGGTCCACGTGTGAAGGTTTTTTCGTCAGCTAATATGGAAAGGTATTATTGAAGGAGGAAATGGCTCTATAGGCTGTGCTGTATATAAGATGGGTTATGCTTTTAAAGTCATCATCATCATCATCATCAGCCTGTATACGTCCACTGCTGAACATAGGCCGCCTCCAAACCATGACGCCACAAATATAATGTCAAGTGGGAGGTCTTCCCACACTCCGTTTCGCAAATATTGCATCGCGGACGCCACTTGAGAACCTTTACTCCCTAATGATTATTGGTTCTACGCGATATATGGCCTGCCCATCGCCACTTCAGCCTGCTAATTCTGAGAGCTATGCTTTTAAAGTGTGGGTAATATCTGAGTGACATAGACATTTTTAATCCAAGGTTAATGTGTATATAAAAAAACACTGTTTCCTATATGTACCTTAGAATAGAGAAACGGTAATACCTCTCATCAAATGATTTAAATGTAAGGTGAGGCTTTGAGCAGGATTGGATAAACTTGAATGTTTCCTACAGGATAGAGTCCGTGGAAAGTCAAAAAGATTCTCGAATCGCCGGGTACTTGATTTCGTTCGCAATTGGTTAGCGCAGTTCCGTACTGAGGGAAGGTCGCAGGTTCAAATTGGACGCCGAAATCGTTTTTTGGGATATCATTTAATTTTCTAATGATTTATCCCAGTTACCGCGTGAGCCACGCGCAGGGTCAATATCTAAACATGAAAACTTTGACAATTCGAGTTACATTTTGTCAATTTTATCGTTGTAATTACGACAAGAGGGTTTCAGAGGCATTGAACTGCATCGCTGATTTACGAGCTCGTAACGTCTGCAGCGATATTTATTGCAAGCAACGTAATAAGCAATATTTATTTTACTTATTGTAGAAAGCTCAAAACATGGACATATATGTTAGAGAAAACAATAGAAAGGCTTGTGGATTAAACTTGTGTTTCTCGAGTTAATGATATCGGGTCATCTTGATCCTTTCGAAGGCACGAGTAGCTGCGTATAGCTTAAGCCAAGAACACCATGGTCTTCAACGTTTACCTGACCTTCATACTGCAGAGCAAAGGCCTCCATTCATTTATTTTTCTCTTCACAAAATGTATTTTTGCAGAATTGTTATATAGAAAATACAGATAATTGTTTGTGAGATACTTGTGCCAGTTATAGGTTTTAAAATCTGTATTATTGGTCACCAGCGCCCCTCGCAGAGAGTTCGTTAAATCACATGTTATTTTTACTACAAATTGTGCCTTAATATGTATGGAACTATGAAAAAATGATAGTAAGTAAGTAAATATCCTCCATATCTCACATCTGTTTTTTTACGGACCTCAGGTAGGTTCGTACTACATGCTCATCACCATCACTAAGCGGCTGTATTTTACCTTAAGCCTTCATGTTCTTCTGTGACGTTTCCTGTGTTAATCTTAGTTAGCCCTTCGTCCTGCGATATCGCTCTACCCCAACTATCATCGTGTCCCCGAGAAAAATTAAATAAAGATATAAAATAATCTAGCCTATAGTTTAATATGTGGACCCAAGTCCTTACTCCTTTCAAGAGCTCAGGTTACGCAGCGCTGCCGATATCATTGCATTTCAAAGCGAAGTGGCCGTGGAACAGAGTGCTTTCTGTCCGTGCTTGTAATTGAGTTCGCTGCACATTTTATAGGCATTCTTGTAGGGATAGTATACTTTAAATTTTTACTATTAACAAGAATGAACTCAAAATAATTGTTGCGCCCTGACAGGGTTTTTATATGTACATTGTGTACCCACTAAGACTATCCTAAGAACTAAGTGTATGTATAAAATCACAATGAATGATTATGAACCATGAATAAGAAATGTAATGGTGTAGTAAGGTGTACGTAAATTCTTAGGTTTTTAGGTCCGGAATACGGAAATTCGTAGAAAAACCAAAGTTACTGACATAGCTCTCAGAATCAGCAGGCTGAAGTGGCGATAGGCAGGCCATATAGCTCGTAGAACCGATAACCGTTGGGGAGTAAAGGTTCTCGAGTGGCGACCGCGATGCAATGCGAAACGGAGTGTGGGAAGACCTCCCACTCGATGGACCGAGGACATCGTAGCGGTCGCAGGGAGTCGTTGGATCGAGGCGGCTCAGGACCGCTATTCGTGGCGTCGTTTGGGGGAGGCGTATGTTCAGCAGTGGACGTGTATGGGCTGATGATGATGATGATGATGACATTCTTAGGTGCATATAAAAATGTGTCAACTGTAAGCAATAGCTAAATGAGTCGTTAGTTTTCTTCCGTTTAAGTTACTGCTTAGCTATTGCTTATAGCTATGTTTTACATTAGTGTTCTTAAATTCTATATTATACACACAAATTAAATCAAACTTAAAAGTTAACAAATAATGGACATGTACAAAGGCGAGCTTAACCCTAAAAGAGTTTTCTTACAGTCAACCTACGGATATACAGAGAATTTATGAAACCAGTGTGGATAGATAATGTGTACTACAAGATAGAGAAAAAGAAACTGAGAATATTAAATAAAACAAATCTACATATAAAGCTAACATAAACTACAAGAAAGTGTTATATTGTATTTTAATAGTATTAGTGCTTTTTATTCTCAATTATTACATTTCTTATTTTTTTGCGATTTCTTTAAAATCTCCAAGAAATTCCGAGAAAAATAACTCTCCCAAGGGAAGCCACAAATAGCGACCATGAGCCGCCTCTAATGGTATAAAATTCTATGTAATAATCAGCTTCTGGTACATAACTAAGGGGTCGTCCATTAATCATGCCAGATGCTAAAAAACAGTAAGTGATTCTCTACCCAAAATCATATTTATTTTTTTATTACAAAGTATCTATAAAATACAGCGTATTCTTTAAATACTTGTAAGTTATAATCTTGCGGTTGTCGCGGCGGGCGGGAAAATCGTTGCCTGGCAACGGCGACTCAAGCTCACGCGCCGTTTTTCGGTTGTTTAGAAATCGCGCGTTCAACTAGAAAAATAAATAAACGTGGTATCTCACTACAAGCCCCCCTCCCTCCTTGTGATATTTCGTGATTTTTATAGACCTCGACAATTTTTATCGAAATCGAAAGGGCTTTCGAGCCTCACGTGATTAATGGACAACCCGTTATAAGAAATACTAGTAACAAAGTGTTTCACTCCAACTTCGTATTTTTCCGTTAAATAGATACTTATGTAGTAACAATAGAGAATTCTCAGGAAATGGCACTAGAGCGGTTTCCGACGCGAAGAACTTTTAATGAAAATCGAGATGTTCTCGAGTGGCCACGAAACCAACGGGGCTCTGCTTTGATACAACCAACACATAATATTTTTGGGAAACTAAATGATTTATTAGGTATTTGTAAGTATAATTTTATAATTTTGGTAGTCTTGTTTGTAACGCTGTTCTTGGTGTAATGGAGAGCAAGGCTAATTTCATGCAATTTATTTTTATTTTCCTGCTTTTCTGATTCTTCTTCTAGAAACGTCAATGACATTCCATTAAATTGTTTTTTTTTTATTACAAATAGATTCGATTTTTTATACCACAAAGGAAGTTGTCAAGCGTGCGATCCACCTGATGAGAATCGGTTACTGCAGCCTATGTTATTAGATACTTATTTATTTATTTATTGAAATCTTATGTTTTAAAGTGCTTTTAGCCAAACACTGACTACCAGCCATGTTAATACATTCAATCTGTTTACGTGGAAATGGAAACCGACACTTTTTACAGAAAACGAAAAAATTATAGTTTGTGAAAAATCAAAACATGACGACAACGGCGGCCATCTTTTTTGGAATCGATTAGTTACTGATAATGATGGACATGTAACGCGATTTTTAAATTCTTATCTAATCCATTTAAATGTTATGTATTTTTGAGTCTCTATTCATCAATTACCACCAATAAATACGGCAGTGTGTAATCCTGATGAGCGTTGGGGAAAAATATTCAAATATCTTCATGTAAATGAATTTTATAAATCATAACCATATTTATGCTAGTTAAATATCCTTTTGCAATTCGTAGTGCATGACATGCGTGCGCATGACACATAATGTCCGGAGCGGACCCTAGCCGGTCAGTTCAAGCCGCCGAGACTTGGCAGTGAATGCGTTAAAAAGAACTACCTCGAAAGTTCATCTTATAGCCCCAAAGAGTTGCGTGTAGCGGCAACCGGCCACGGAACGCATTCAGTAAGTCTTAGTTTATTACGAACTACTGGTTTTCTATCTTACCAACAAAATATCTTTTCACAGCTTTTAATCCTCCGAAATAATAATAATAATACCCTCTCTATAAAATTCATACAAATAATAGATTGTGTGAATATAATCCTGCGAAAATGACTAGATTTTCCACGAAACCGGTAAAATTTTATATAATCAGAAAAACAAATTATTTTGTTTCATTACTCCTTTTTTGACAAAAAATATAGTACGTATATATTAGGTCCATACACTCAAAATAATAAATAATGTTGGATAAAAATGTGTCATTAAAATTGTGATTTGAAAAATATTCGTCATATCACATCGAATTTACTCAACATTTCCACTGGAAACAAGTCAGAAAATTACATTTCCCTGTCTAACAGATATTTACAGTGTTTAGGAAAACCAGATGCGTATTTTTTTATTATTTTGCGTTTATTTTGTATTTATAAGCCGCTTACTGTCAAGTCTGGTTATATTTCGAATGGGGCTTCGCATAGTGCTCGCGTGATTTAAAAAAAAACGTCACGAACGAGTTTTTTTATTGCCGTTTTTTCTTTTGCTCCGAGCAATGGTCTATTTAATTTGTACCAAGGTAGAAATAACCAAAACATATCGATTTCTATAAATAATTATCGTCAAGAACGAATCAGGACTCGGGCACCGAGGGTTCCGTATAGTTCGTAAGATCTTTCTTCTTGCCAAATATGATAATAATAATAATAAATAATAATAATTATTATTATTATTATTATTATTATTATTTTTTATTGCCGTTTTTTCTTTTGCTCCGAGCAATGGTCTATTTAATTTGTACCAAGGTAGAAATAACCAAAACATATCGATTTCTATAAATAATTATCGTCAAGAACGAATCAGGACTCGGGCACCGAGGGTTCCGTATAGTTCGTAAGATCTTTCTTCTTGCCAAATATGATGATTCTAGGTCAACGAAAAGTAATAGGTTTTGTGTGTATGCAAAAAATTTAATAAACTACCTTTTGATTGAATTCACTTAGAAGATTGATCCTCCTAAGCTATACAATATAAAACTATTACAGACAGACATGCATTAAAAAAACTTATACGTAACACAAACTGGCCAAGGGATTTTTGAAAATTCCTTTTTTTATGTAGGTAAAATAGGTGGCGCTGCTAGTTTAGGTCTGGGAACCGCCTAAAGCCTAATTATTACTTGGTGTTCCAAAACAAAAGACAATCAGCCAGCACACTTATATTACCTGTTAAAGTGATGAACGGTTATTGCAGTTCCAACAATATTAAAAGGACTTTTGTTTTTGTTGACCAATTTAGTACACTGTTTAAACATTCGAGTATGTATATAAATCATTTTTATTCTTATTACAAATGTTTTCAAAAAGACCACCGGCAACCAGCGAAACTCTTATTGCATAAATAGTGGTTGACCGCGAGTACCAACATGAAGGGGACCTAATTTCCGGCCCTATCTTGTAATAATTTACTCTACATTACTATGTTTGTACTTTAGGTGGTTTGAATAACACTTAAATTTTAATTTACCATCTAAGTGCTGGAGGTTCATCGTCCATCCACTCGATGGACCGACGACATCGTAGCGGTCGCAGGGAGTCGATGGATGGAGGCGGCTCATAGGAGCGCTATTTGTGGCGTCGTATGGGTGAGGCCTATGTCCAGCAGTGGACGTGTATGGGCTGATATGATGTGATGGAGATTAAAAAAATATCCGGCTTAACACACTAATAGGGTCCTTAGATTTATATGAATCACATAAAAACACATCATAACTCTACAATGTAGAGTCTACATTTGAATGTTTCACCAATATTAATGAATTAAAACTATATCAAACACATTAAATGGGAAAAATTATAATAAATATTCGATGGGAAGGATAGTAAGATTATAATGGCCGCACAGAGAAAATAAAAATTTACTAATTATTTTTGACCCATAACATTATACTTTGCTTACTTTGGGGCCGCATGATGCAATGTGATATGACCAGTAAAAAAATATTTTAATACTTAGTAAAGTTAGTAACTTGACCTGAAATAACTTGATCTGACATAACTATTTATTTAATGAAAAGTATTTTTTTAGATGACCGATGTGGCGCGGCGGGCGATGGTCTGCCTGGGACGCAGGAGGTTACAGGTTCGAGGCGCGCTTTGAGTCCAAATGTTTGTACGATCTGCAAATATTTGTTTCGGATGTTCTGGGTATATCTATGTATAATAAATAATCTCTACATATGTAATGTATTATCATCACAGATGAATTTCGGCAAATAGGTTTAGAACTAAATTTTTCAAAGTGCGAGCTTTTTATTTCGGACTCTTGTGTAGACAAAAACAATATCATAATAAAATTCAATAGTTTGGCTCCCAACATTACAGTTGTAGATAAATGTTCACTTCGCCTCCTTGGTTCACCAATTTTTGATGAGTCTTTTCAGTCATTTGTAGATGAGAAAATTCAAAATTTCAACTAAACCTCGAACAGACTTCTCAAAATTAATAGCCATATGGCTTTTACAATTATTCGGTTTTGCTTGTTTGTACCTAAATTTACGTATTCTTTGAGATGTTGTCAACTGTGGAAACACAGCGAGCTCTTGGAAGGCTTAGACAACATAATAAAGAATACTTTATCATCGGTTTTGAATATCTGTTTCGATGACAATGCATGGTCGCAGGCCTCCCTGCCTGTCAAATTGGGAGGCTTAGGTATCCGCAAAATTTCAAGTGTAGCCCTGCCAGCGTTCTTGTCTTCCGTCTACAGCACTAGTTCTTTAGTGGAAAAAATTTTAAATCCGTCTTTGGTCTCACCTGGAAATTCATTCGAAATTTCGTTCTTAGACGAGGCTCGAATGGCTTGGCATAGTGCTTGCCCTGATGCTGCTCCCCCAAAATCTCTTTTGTCCCAACGGCAATGGGACGGGCCTCTGTGTGAGTTGACACGGAATTGTTTGTTACAAACGTGCTTCAGCTCTGCAGATCGTGCCCGTCTCCTGGCCGTTTCTAAATGGGAGTCAGGACATTGGTTGCAAGCACTTCCTTCATATAATACTGGCACTCTATTGGATCCCGTAACTTTCCGTATAGCAACATGTCTTCGGTTGGGTGCAAGGTGTTGCGCGCCTCATCAATGCCAGTGCGGTACTGTTGTCGAACAGCTTGGTCATCACGGATTATCGTGTACTAGGGCTGCCGCCGGTCGGATATCTCGCCATGCCAGCCTTAACGACATCATCCGACGGGCCTTTGTCACCGCTAACGTACCAGCTATTCTCGAACCACTGAATGCCTGTTGCGTGACGATGGACAGCGGGGCAATGCAGCCAGCGTCTTGGGGACGCTTCCGACTGGTATTGATATGGACCAGTTGAGCTATCTGTAGATTGTTTGCAACAGTCTGCAGTTAGCTCAATTGTTTCAATTGTAAATACTAGTTTAATTTCTTTATATTATTTGATTGTTATTTTCTTTGTCAATAATGTATTATGTATGTATAATGTATATCAGTCATCTACCCATAACACAAACTTTGCTTAGCTTGAGGCTAGAGTGCTTTGTGGATTGTCCAGCATTATTTCGCTATTTTTTCTGTAGTTGGGTCTACCTCCCTCTCTGGGCTAGTTTACAGAAAGTGTTTACTCAGCGGCTGAGTGCTGGCAGGTGGCTGTGCGTACCACTTAGTGCTCGCTGATTTATGCCACGTCCGTGAAAGCTTCTCTATTTAGCTTTGGTGCTAAATAATTCTTAGGCTGAAATTATAACGAACAGGGAAGTTTCATTTTTGAGGGGGAAAAGTTTGGAATTAAATCTACTGTAAGAATAACAAGGTGGAGGTAAATTTTAAAGTCTGCTCTTATTCTTGAAAAAAGAAGCACAAGAGAACAACTAAATATTGTTTATCGTTCTAACTCCTAATGCTTATTCGAGATTTTTGCCAGTTTTCAATTAAAATAGATAGATACGAGTAGCTAATAAAAATAAATAAATAAATAAAATAAAAATCTTTTATTTCGGACAACAGAATCCATAATTTGTTAGTAAATAGACGGGCACTTATAATTAGGGTTAGTTATTTTACAAGTTACTAAAAACTAAACTACACTAAACATTTAGTAGATCACTCTCCTCACAAAACAGTGCCACATGGGAGAGGTGATTCTACCAGCTATAGTTTGAAGGATGGTGTTGGGGCCGTCGCGCACTCTGCGCATCAGGGATGTGGTCTTTTTCCGGAGAATGGCAGCAAACCCATCCGTCTCGTACTCTGCAAACATCCCTGATGCACTGCAAAAACGGGGCAGCCCCAACATCATCCTAAAAATATTATTATACTGTATACGTAGGGCCTCTAGCGGTCGTTTAGTGTAGCTAACCCATAGGTTCCCGGTGTAGAAACTTTGGCAGTATGCTTTAAAAAGCGTTAACTTTACTTCTTCTGTACACCGGGAAAACCTACGGATCAACATATTACCTCTTACCGCCAGAGCCCTACGTTCTCTTTCAATGTCAGCATTGTCTTTAAGGTCGTCGGTAACATAATGGCCAAGATATTTAAAAGATGTAACTCTATTGATGTTCATGCCATTAAGGGTTAATTCTGGGAATTCTTTAAGGTTATTACCGGCGGCCTTAAAGACAATGTATTCACACTTCTTTGTGTTGTAGCGGAGACCGTGAGATACAGCGTAGTCAGCACAGACTTTCAGCATCTCTTCGACAGATCTCGCTGTCGGGCCCAGCAGCACCATGTCGTCTGCGTAGCTAATGTTGTTTATACAAACACCATCAACATGGCAACCGACACGCATGCCGCTGAGCTCAACAATCAGATCATTTACATATAGGTTGAAGAGCGAGGTTGAGCTTACCCCCCCCTGCCTTACCCCGCACTCCAACCCATATGCGTCAGAGAGAGCATTGGACCACTTGATGACATTCGTTTGGTGTCCGTACCAAAAACGAAACATTTTTAACAGGTCCGGCGGTACACTCCTGTCCCTCAACTTTCCCCACAGCACGTCGTACGAGACGAGATCAAATGCTTTGGAGAGGTCGAGGAAACAGGCGTACACCGGCGTCCTGCGACTTGTGTAGTATTGGACAGTATGCTTGAGTGCTAATATTGCGCTTTCTGTGGAAAGTCCGGGTCTAAACCCGAACTGTGCGTCATGTAGCTTAAGGTAGTTTCGTAGAGTAGAATCAAGCATACTGTCCAACACCTTGGCTATTATAGTGGCCAGAGAGATTGGTCGGTAGTTCTCTTTGTCCGATATGTCCCCTGTCCTGCTCTTCACAATGGGCACTACTATAGTCTTCATAAGGTCAGCTGGTAAGTATGCATGACTAAGACACATTGAGAAGAACATGGAAAGGAGACCGGGCAAGTGGTTCCCCGCGTATTTGAGATGCTCGATGCTTAGCCCGTCGTGTCCGGGAGACTTACCTCGCGTCATCCTTTTAATTGTAGTGCGGACCTGGTCCGCGGACACATGTAAAAGAGGTTCGTCTCCTCGAACGTTGAACTCAGCATCGATCACCCCGGAGGAAGGGCCGAGAGGGGAGTGCACTTTAAAGTGTTCCATGAACATCTGCGCAATCTCCCTTTGATCACTTTGTCCCTCCACGCTCACGGGGGGGCCAGGCCTAATATTCAGATTACCTGTGGATTTCCAGAAGGTCTTAAAATCTTTAGCTGCACGTTCTTTCGCAATCTTATCCATTATTAGCTGGTCCTGGTTTTTCTGACACCATTTCAGGCGGCTTTTAAAGATTTTACGGGATTCGCACATCTGATCATAAGCTTTGCCTGAAGTGGGTCTGTTACTCAGCAACCAGCATTTGAATTTTAGCCTGGCTTCTGCGTGCGCGGCGCGAACATATGTGTTCCATCCACAGAAACTTCTTCCTTTCCTAAGTCTCCCATCACCACACTGCCTCGTCTGTACCGCCGCCTCAGTCATAGTATCCACTACAACACAATAAAGCCTGTCTAAAATAGACCTATGCTCAGCCAGACCACACGGCTCATGACCGCACTCTACGAATTCTGAGGGAAAATTTATGTTACGAAAAGTCTTGCTACATATATCGCTATACCTCTTTATTTGTTCGTCATTCCTCTCGCCCCATAACACAGCGTTAGAAGTTGAATCACGAGTCACTAATCTCGGCCTGACTGCACACAGATCACATTCCACGTAAATAGGTAGATGGTCGGACGTGTAGACATCCTCATATACGCCTACTTTGTTAACTGTATGCCAAGCTGAGAGGGAAACAATACAGTGATCCAACCATCTCCTACTACCGGATTTTTGACAAGTGAATGTATATGTGTTTGACGAACATCCTAGCTTTTCTACGTCCGCACAGAGCCAGGACTGTTCTGAGCAAAAGTTAGACAGTTCTCTATAGAAGGTTTCCTGCGGGTGAGCATTAAAATCCCCCAGGATGAAGATGGATTCAACATTACTACTTTCCTCTATAGCACTTATTTCACTCAACACTTCTGTAAAAATAGGCAGATTGTCTTTCTTGCATGTAGGCATGTACACTGAAAAAACAATCACAGAGCGACCACTAGAGGTAGCCTTAATAGCAGCTAGCCTAGGGCTGTTACAATTCAGGACTGCGACAGACTCGAAAATACCCTTTCTCCAGAGAATGGCTACTCCCCCATACGGCCGACCCATCAGTAGGCCTGCGGACGTATCCACCGCCGACTTACCGGTGTATTCAAAGTCTTTGTTTACAGTACCTAGCAACGGAATATCATGGGGAAGTAACCATGTCTCCTGAAGGGCAACTACGTCCGAACGCTCACATAGTGTCCTTACACAGTTCATTGACGTAGGCAGGTACTTACAGTTAAAGCTAACTAATTTGCAACGCATAAGATTGTGTCCAATCATAAAGTGGGTGCATTGTCTAACTTTAACGAAATTCCAGTATTCGTTCTGTACATAAAATGAACAAAACGTCTGAAAGTTATTCCATTTGGCCAGAATTGGTCGTCCAAATACAGGTCCACTTTATGCTTCGACACATATAGCTTATACGCATTGTAGTTTTTCGCGTGCTTCATGTTTATCTTTTTTAGGGACACTGTATCATGTGTTTTTTCTCTAATGTAATCTACAATATCACATTCCGAAGTTTCCGTACTAACATTAGAAATAAATAGCGGAATTTTAGTATCCGCCGCCCTAAATTTACCACTTGGTGTAGTAGACGCACAACCCTTTTGAGAAGAAACCATAAATTGTTTTGCTGGTTTTCGCTGCACCACTTGCCATTCTAATTCCGAGATTTTATTTGAGGCGCGTGCGCTGCACCCGGCTTCGTTAGACTGGACTGGCTTGGCAGGCGTGCGGGTACTAGCAGGCGCCACGCACTGCTTCGTCTTACTGCTTGCACTCGTGTTAGAGGCGAATGGTTGTATCTCATTCTTACTCGTACAGTTATTAGGGGGCGGAGAATAATGTAAGGCAGGCACCAGGCGCTGCACCGATATCTTGCTTGCACTTACGTTATCAGTGCATAGGCGCGCCTCGCTCACTCGCTGCGAAATTGTGGGCTGTGCTTCGTTGCACTTCATTTCTGTCTCGCTTGCACTCCCACTTACCGGGCATTCAGACGTCATCGCCTTCTCACTGCGCCTGCTCACAATTTGAGGGCTGGCCTTGTCTGTTCCATCAACTTGCTCAGGTGGGAGAGAGACAAAATCATTTTCATTTGTACAAGTCGAGTGCATTAAGGTCGTTGAGCGGCCGTTGACCTCGTCAGCTGATGATACCGTAGGGTTTATCTTTATAGGTACATATTGGAGGCCTATCGGTCCGCTGTCAAGCGTAAAGCTATCATGTAAACACGCACCCCGTTTTTTGTTTATTCTTAGGTTTGGTGAGTAATGAGAGTTATTATGAAGAAGGGATGCATGCTTCATATTTTGGACTTCTTGTTTAAGCATTTCAAAAGATTCTGTATTCACAGTTTTCTCCTCCAAGGCACTGATTTGCCTCTTTACCAATATGATATCCCTCATAAGCCTGGTGACATCGATATGCTCAAATGTGACAGGCGGGAGTTTATGCAGGTCTTTTGCAACAAATACTGGAAAAAGATCTGTATTTCTGGTGCCTTTCATAAGACATACAATATCATCCAGATCTCGCGACAGCTTCTTCTTACCTCCTTTACGTCTTAGTGGCATCTTCTTGGAGTTCGGCATCGATTCAAATAGTAACGTTTTGGCCGTCACTATATCTTCAGCTGAAAACGTCTCAGTGCACAGCTGGTGTAGACTCTCCTCGTCCATACTATCTAGCACATTTTGCAAAAACGCGAGCAATTCGTTGATAACAATGTTGCAATTAGCACATTTCAATGTTTTTGAGGCCATTTTGACTTCAACGATGAGTCACCGATCAGAGACAAGACGCGCGTCCGTGCGGTGTCGCATTCGGCAGAGGACTGATGCCTTATCAGAAAAACTTATAACTGTAGTTAGTTTGTAGAAAGTAAAAGAATTGGGGGCCTTATCGCTTTAAGTGATTTCTACCTGGCAACCAACAAAATAATCCTCGCGAAATTCCGTCATAATCTGAGATGTGTTTGAGTATCTGAGGGTAAGTGCCTTTTATTGTGTTATCACTCATCATCATCATCATATCAGCCGATCGACGTCCACTGCTGGATATAGGCCTCCAAGGATCTCCACAATGACCGATTTTGCGCTGCCCGCATCCAGCGATTTCCTGCGACCTTCACTAGGTCGTCATGTTTCAGTGCCATATGTCATCACTGACAATACACACTGGTCGAAGACTTTCGTCTTGAGACACTGCGGTAAGTGGGACGAAAAGACACCACGTAGATTCCCGAACGCTGCCCACTGTTATCACTACATATTATAAAACAAAGTCGCTTCCCGTTACCTGTCTGTCCCTATGTAGGTATGCTTAGATCTTTAAAACAAACAACTTAACGGATTTTGATGCGGTTTTATAATAGATAGAGTGATTTAAGAGGAAGGTTTATATGTACATATAATTTAGTATCAGCATTAAACTCGTGCGAAGCCGGGGCGGGTCGCTAGTTTAGAAATAATTTACCAAAACAGTTCATTCGAAAAAACTTTACAGAATTTCAACCAACATCTGAAGCATAAAAATGGAAACAAAACGTTTTAAATTTCATAACAAGTGGAAAATGTTGGAATTGCTCCTACTAAAGTGGAGGGAAATGCCACCAAAATATATGTATTTGCAGAAACGGGAGTATAAGATAATGTTTACGGTTTCCGTATTTTATAAGTTTTAAGATGTATTTATTATACTTCAGACAGTCAACCAGACGCAATATTATTTATTACTCGTAGTAGATGACATCGTGATGTCTCAGTCACAATTTTAAAGTATATATAAAACACTTTGAAAAGAAAAATACTCCGTCCTCGCTCTTTCTCACATCTCCGGGTGACGTCTGGAACTTGTCATTATGTGATTTTGTGTTGTCGAAGTCGCATCGCTCCGTCCAACAAAAAATAAACAACGTTCTTATTTTAAACCTTTGTGTTCTATTTTCTGTGCGGAAAAGTTACAGCGCATTGAGTTTTGAAAAAATGTGAAATGGGAAGTGATCACAATCAAGTGTTGAGTATAAATCGTTACATAAACGAAAAGGAAAACAAGCATTGCAGTATCAATGATACATGAGTATTATGAATACGAAGATGAACCAGGTAAACTTTGATGCCTAAATATAATAATTCAGACGCAATCGTCTAGAAATGTTTGCTAACGTATCGGCCGTGCCTACCCTCAAATATGGAATTTTTCATACGCAAACTTCTAGAAGTGTTTGCTAATGTACTGGCCGTGCCTACCCTCAAATATGGAATCTTGAGAATATAAAGTAAAATTATTCTAAGAACTTAGAAGCCAAGACCTAATTACGAACATACCTTGATCAACAAATCACGTCCTTACTTTCACCCTACGTAATACATTTACCCCACGTAAATCGAAAAGGGGTGTTGTTTGCTTACGTTTGTTTATTTGAAGAAGGTACCTATAAGGTTTTATTATGCCTAATTAAAGATTATGTAACCCCACGTGAATCGTGAAGGGTGCTGCTTGCCTACCTACCTAACTAAAGATCATGTAAGCCGTATTATAATCACGTACATACACCCCACGTAAATCGTGAAGGGTGCTACATGCTTACCTACCTAAGTCTTCTGTCCAAGAATACAAAGGTATTTTTTGAACCTTCATAATTTATTTTATGTTAGCCGTGATCAAATCACGTTCATACACCCCACGTAAATCGTGAAGGGTGCTACTCGCTTACCGACCTAATTCTTCTGTCCGAGAATATGTAGGTATTTTGTTAACAAAAAAAATTCATAATTTATTTTATGTGAGCCGTGATCAAAATCACCAACTTACACCCCACGGCGATCGTGAAGGGTGCTGATTGCTCATTTTTCGCTTCGATGATAATAAAAATCTTAGAGATATGCAAACTTTCTGACATTAATTATAGCTCATGAAATGAGCGATGAAGATGTAATCGTAGATACAGAAGTATCTAAACAAAATATTTGGACCAGCTATTCTTATCTTTAGACCAAGAAAAGACCGAAAAGGTATTGGATCTCGATCTCATTATCCTACAAATGCAATGAGGTCGCCTTAGGAAGACCTAAGGCGATTAATTATACCTATCAGGATATTGCAGCTGTATGGACTCATACATACAATATTTATGCCCTAAATATTAAGGTCAGATTTCATAAAACACCATTGCTGGCTAAAAAATTTACAGATACTACACCGAAGCTGAAATAAGAAGTCGATGAGACCCTAACTGATTTCTCCATAATTTTCAAGTGTTAACTTATTTGTTCATGTGTTGACGCTTTAAGCTGAGCGTGACAATCAAGATAATAAACTCAACTTTATCTCGAACCAGTACCACAGATTAGGTGATGTTACTTCGCCAGTACGCCTCAACCAATTAACATAATAAAGACATTTCAAAGAGATATTGAAATTAAGTTTATTGTCATGAAAAGTAAGAAGTAAAATCTCGGACCATTGGAGTATAAATAAAGATAAAAACTTATTTGGCATAAGTTAAATTAAGCATCAGTCCACAAAAACGGACAACTCATGCTTGGAAATGAAAATGAAGCCGTCATGTAGTGGTTTATAACTATCGCCAACTGTTCTTAATTGGCAAAGAGCTTTAAACTAGTAGGGGGCGTCGCGCGTCGCCACGATATGTAGCGGGCACGCCGCGCCGCACCGAATCGAAGAGCTACAGCCGAGGACGCAGCGCCAGCGCGCCAACGCGGCGGGTGGCGGCGGTGTGGCCGGATTACTACCGCCAGCCGCAGCCGGGAGACCGTAGCACCGTACATGGAAAAGAAATGTCCTCTCAAACACAGGTATCAATTACAGGAAGACTAAAGTTTTATCCTAACGAATATCCTTACAGTACTGATAATCCGATTGTATTGTCATGGGTTCAGGGGTGTCGTATATGGACCTCCTTATATACACGTACCTAAGTCAAGATCCGAGATAAATTTTGATAATTGATGGCTATGTTACTGCTATTAAACTTGAAACTTATTTTGCCATTCGTACGTGCGCAGACTAATTCTTTTCACCTATGTATGTTTATTCACTGTGCCAGAACGGAATTACCCGAGAGCATCGTTTCATATTATCTTAATACAAATCAAATTATGTTTATTCAGCTTGAATATTTTAAAATAGTTGGTTTCAGTTCAGAACCACCATACAGTTTATAACTTATTGATAATTTTATGACAAATTTTGAGTGGGTGCTTACCCGACTGTGCAAGAAGGAGGGTTATTGAATTTCTATAAATTAATGAACAAGACAGAAGCAGTTACAATTTATGTGAAAATCAAAATTATATGAATGTAACATTCTATGTTGTGGATTAAGAACCTACTGCGCTGTTCGTTTTAATGAAACTTGTTTATGATGTCACGCAACATCTAAGACTTGTTGTAAACTTCGATATTATTTTGTACTGTAGCACTGATTGCAGATACCCTCTTAAATTATTTTGCAGACTGTTGCAAATATACTAAAATTCATACAACGTCATTAGAATTTTGTACATACTGTAAAATATTAGAATGAAGAAATATTTAGTAACAATTCCGCGTATAACCTTCTCTGATAGTATTCATCAAAGTAAGTTGTCTACTAGTTTCGTCTTTCCACGAGACATCTTCAGGACACCACAATACTCGACCTTGACATTGAGATTGGTAAGCTCAGCAACACCGACAGAGTCCCGCCAGTGATGTTGCCTCTCCGAGCTCCGCGCGCCAAATTTGGCGCGAGGAGCTCGGAGAGGCAACTTACTTTGATGAATACTATCAGAGAAGGTTATACGCGGAATTGTTACTAAATATTTCTTCATTCTAATATTGTGCAATGGATTTCCGCAAAGTAACGCCTGAATCTATTATTTATCATACTGTAAAAATCAATTAATACCGCGAGTAAAATATGAGTTGTATATCTCATTTTTAATACTAATAATATGACCTAATATCTTCCTCAAGATAAAAAGCTACCTAAGGGGCTACAAAAGTCTAAAGAGATACTTTGCCGAATTTATTGATGACTTCATAAATAAAGAAATGATGAGTTTAAACATAGTTATTTGAACGAGAGAAGCCAAAGAGGATACAATAACTACGTAAGAAGCATCGGGAGTTTCGACAGATTATAACAGTAAAATGATGGTCGCAGATTAGCCTAGTAACCATGTTTTTGAGATAATTACTTAAGACTACTTAAGAGTAGATAATTACTTAGAAATCATTTTAAAATACCTTGACTACAGGTTGAGGTGTTGCCAACAACAACAAAAGTTCTCAGGGAAAAATTGATTTAGAGCAAAATACGCACAGTATGTAATTTATCTAGACTAAAAAGCTGCTCTATATGTACTTACTAAAAACATTTGCATCTGATCTTTAAGATGACATTTTTACAAAGATTGATTACACCAGAGCCATCTGTCAAATAGACAACAATAAATAAAAATAAATAAATATACGGCAAAAAGAAGGTGTACCTACAATACACGCAGTTACGTAACACAAAAGCATTAAAAATAAGGCAGGGCAATGGTAGATTTGGGTTTCAAATATTTTTGAAGATCCTAAGGGCTAGAAGTTATATTTTTGTTTGCCTTTTGATTATCCGAATTATAGATAAATTAATATTATTTATTTTTCATTTTAATTATATTTTCTAAACTAGCTGTCCCGTGCCCACTTCGTTGGGCGGTAAACATTTTTAGTTGTTAATATACATATATAGCCTATGATACTCACAAATAACGTGGTTTTCAATAGGTGAAAGAATTTTCTAAATCGGCTCAGTAGATTCAGAGGATCCCCTACAACCTCACAAACCTTACTTTTTTTATTAATATAGTATAGTATAGATTAACATATACCTAGATTTTATTGACTGGACGTCACACCGCTCCACATTTACCTAGGTATATTATGCGCTTCAAAGTAAGATTGATAGTACCTACTGGAGAATAGAGCACTACACATCTATTGTCCAGTTCTAAAACTGGAAGGAAGAATCACCAGTCGTCCTAAATCTTCACAATTTCTATCTTGATTCATGGCGTCTCGCAGATATACATAATTCTCAGCGCGCAGTCTTCTCTCATTTGTTCTATTCTGATGTATACCAAACGCTACGTTTTAATTTTAGCGTAAGTGTCCACCAGAAAACGGTTGAACAAACCTCGAAACCTTTGCAGGTGAGCAATGCGACTTTCTCTTATTGGTAAAATGTATCTAGGCGTAGAATTGCATTGCAGAAACTTTTTAGTGACCAGTCTCGTCAGTTTTCGGATTCACATGTCGAAGATCAAAGTTGTATCCGTCTTCGCCACGACAGTAGGTATATAAGCGAGTAGAGACTGAAGAGCATCAAATGCCTGATGTGTTTCGCTAATGCATTGCAAGCGGTCATCCCAGGTACGCAGCACAATGTCCCGCCCGTCACAGTGCTGATCTACCAGGGCGATGGCAACATCATTGGTAGCGAGAGCTTTGTACCAACCGGATACTCTCCAGAAGGTCTTTTATCGGCACTAATAACAATTTTGTAATCATTTTGTTAACTTTGGGGTATGGACTCGTATTTTATGTCCTTCCTCGTAGTATGAACTCAAATCATGCTAAGTATCATTCGAATACATTCAGTAGTTTTTGCGCTATTTTAGACTGAGAAATGTCACTTCCATCCCCACTCCCACGGGAACTCTAACGAATTCCAGGATAAAAAATATTACATGACCATGGGGGGCTACTACGGGGGGCTACTGGGGGTCCCACTGCGGGTGCAAACTGCCGGGGGACCCCACTGCCGGTGTCCTCCACTGTGGGGGCTTAGTGAGTGGATCCCACTGCGGGGAGCTACTGGGGGCCCACTGCCGAGAGCCCCACTGCCGGCGCCCCACTGCCGGAGCCCCCACTGTGGGGGGCTAATGAGTGGGTACCACTGCGGGGCAATATGGGAGCCCACTGCGGGGGGCTACTGGGAGGGTCCGGTTGCGTGAGGAGCCCCACTGCTGGTGCCCCCCACTGTGGAGGATACTGAGGTCCCACTGCGGCGCAATGTGAGGGCCCCACTGCGGGGGACTACTGGGAGGGTCCGGTTGCGTGAGGGGCCCCACTGCCAGTGCCCCCACAGTGGGGGCTATCGCTCTCTACCACCCTTGCTCCGCGCGCCATCCTGCAACGCGCAAAACTTCAGTTCCATCCTCTCTCCCAAGGGAACCATTCGAAATTCCGGGATAAAAAGTATTTTATGCCCTTTCTTGTAATATGAACTTAAATCATGCTAAGTTTCATCCAACAAATTTTACTTTCATCCCCTCTCCCAAGGGAACCCTATTGAAATCCGCAATAAAAAGTATCCTATGTCCTTCCTCATAGTATGAACTCAAATCCTGCCAAGTTTCTTTTGAATACATCAAGTAGTTTCGGCGCTACGCGCAGCCAAAAAAATTTACTTTCATCCCCTTTACCAAGGGAACCCTATTAAAATCTGGGATGAAAGTATCCTATGCCCTTTCTCGTAATATGAACTCAAATCATGCTAAGTTTTATTTGAATACCTTCAGTAGTTTCGGCGCTACGCGCAGCCAAGAAATTTTATTTTCATCCCCTCTCCCAAGGGAACCCTATTGAAATACGGGATAAAAAGTATCTTATGTCTTTCTTCATAGTATGAACTCAAATCCTGCCAAGTTTCATTTGAATACATTTATTCGTTTCGGCGCTACGCGCAGCCAAAAAATTTTACTTTCATCCCCTTCCCAAGGGAACCCTATTGAAATCTGGGATAAAAAGTATCCTATGTCCTTCCTCGTAGTATGACCTGAAATTCTGCCAAGTTTCATTTCAATACGTTCAGTAGTTTCAGAGCTATGCGCGGCCAAGATACAGACAGACAGACAGACAGACAGACAGACATGATGGAAAAAAAATACGTTTTTGGCATCAGGATCGATAATAGAGTGCCCTCAATAAAAAATTTTGAAAATATCTTCAATGTACAGAATTTGACCTGTTACAGTTTTATTATAAGTATAGATAATTATGTACTTAGGTGTTTTTACCATTAGATTTCAGTACCTTGTTAGTATAATAATGTAGGTAGTTTTGTTAGGTAGTTTTTTTATAATTATAAAGTCTAATATTAAAATAACAAAGTACCTAAAGCTCATACATAAAAGCGCGCGATTCTAGTTATAATATTATAGCTTTGTTTAGGTAAATCTAACCTATAAATAAAACAAACATACAAACTTACATTCAAACGTCTAACAACTGAAACTGAAATATTGAGTTAAAAGCAGATTGTAGGAACACAGAACATGACTCAACTTGTTTGCAAATTGTTGGGTTCCTAAAATAATTGTGAATACGTAGCTCAAGCTTTAGAGTTAGACTTTAGTTATTCAATACAAGATTCTGCGCGTGGTTTCGCACGCGTTTATTCAGAATCAGAATCAATAACTTTATTTCTTTAGGCTTACAAAATAAGAATTAGACAAGTAAAATTTTATACCATAAATAGTTACAAATATAGTTCTGTTTCTCATTTCCATGATCACGGGCCATATAGTGACCCATTCCTTTGGGAGGCATGCGTGGGGCCGAAGCCAACAGCACAGAGGCCCTTTATGAGAATTAAAGTAAAGGCGAGAGCTACACATAGCGGGTATCATCCTTGGTTGCACAATATGATACACCCGAAGATGATATCCGCCAGGTTTAGAGACTATTGCAAAGGATAATGAAAATAACGAAAAAAAAAAACATGTTATTGTGGTGATGTTAATGGATGGACTGGGTAATTGGGCTATGTGGGAGACTATGGACGCCTGCCATAAACATAATCTTAATACTGTTACAAGCGGCAGACGGTGGCTTGCCGAATGCTGGATGGGTTCCTAAAAATGTCGGCGTAAATGGCGGGAAAGGAACAACATCGATGCAAAAGACTAAAAGGGGTGTCGAAAGGTGCGGCCCAGATTTCACCATCACGAAGACACGTGAGCGGTTTTCCTCGTTATTACGCCATTAGACACTTCCACCTCCGAGTCTACACCCTAAGAGGCATCTCTCGCGACTCCACTCAGACCGGCCAATGACGCCAATGAAGGCAAGCAAGAGGTGGGGATCTGGTTCTCTTGGGATACCACTCCGCAAGCGACGAAACCAGAAACTTCCCCGGGAGCACTTGGTATACCCGTGGTGTCGATACTCACCAACAGCCACAAGCTGCCCTGCGGGTTAAAAATAGTTATTATTATAAAAAAGAAGATATTAGAACAAAAAGTAGCATGTTAATCTAGGTTCAGATGTTTGTGTGCAATATTTCAACCAGATTTATTCAGTAGTTTTGGCATTTTCTTCGGCCAAACATCTTCACAGCAGCACAACAGGATAAACTTTCGCATTTATAATATTATGTACCCTAGTTTTTTAACAACTGGAAGCATGGAGCCTCCCCTTCTCTACCCTCCACAGTAGGCCTTTTCCTTGGTATGGGATACTCAAGGCTAAATAATAAGAAAAACCAATACTTAAAAAATATTCTCCTACACGCTTCTCGCACGTAGTGCCCACTCACATTTACACAGCAGATCCTTTTTGACAGGACCGTTTTTTGCGAATCCTTCGCTACTGGACAATCGTTTACTGGATCCGCCATAGTGTCGGGTGTGTGCCCTCGCTCCTACAACTACATATACCATCACAAAAAAACGAATCATGTAAAATATAACCTGTAAAACGAATGCTCTGTGAATGCACCAATATATTCTAAATGTACGACTCAGGTACTAAAAACCCATTATAATCTGTGAGGTCATGACTGTTGTGTGTTACAAATTAACACGATTTTTTTACACTTGTATGCACATTTGTCTAACCAGCATGTAGTAATTACCAACGTTTTTGTTAACACTTCGCTTTTTGTGGCAGTTACAGGACTTTAACTCGAAATGTTAAAATAACTGCGAGCGCTACAGATGCGATTTTGGTTAAATTACGCATATTTATTCAAAATCTCATTACACAAAATATTTGCATCGTATCGAAATTGTTGATGACTAGTTGCTGCCCGCGCCTTCACCCGCGTTTTATCGGGATACAAAATAGCCTATATGTTATTCCAGGTCTTAAACTATACCCATACCAAATTTCAGCCTAATCGATTCAGTAGTTTTTGCATGAAAGAGTAACAAATATCCATACATCCATCCATCCTTACAAACTTTGACATTTATAATATTAGTAGGATATTAATGGAAATAATAGGACATAAAGTCTTTATTGACAAAGAAAATTACAATACATTTGAAACAATTGAGCTAACAGCAGACTGTTGCAAACAATCTACAGATAGCTCAACTGGTCCATATCAATACCATTGCCCCGCTGTATGGCAATGCTAATGCGCTGCGCCAGATACTCACCAGCTCTCGGGTCACGCGTCGTTTCGACCAGGCTCTCGCGACCTGCATATTTGCGCCTCTTGAGATCCTCGGCCAAATCTGCCGCCGAACCAGCCCTCACGGATGTCCTTGAAAGATGGAAAGGCGCAAGTGTGTCGACACATTTAGCGTCCCACACAATAGGACTCCCCAGCTCCCAAGGGACTAAAGTCATGCCGTCGGGCCTCTTACCATCGTCACGCAACAGGCCATTCGGTTCGAGAATAGCTGGTACGTTAGCGGTGACAAAGGCCCGTCGGATGATGTCGTTAAGGCTGGCATGGCGAGATATCCGACCGGCAGCCCTAGTACACGATAATCCGTGATGACCAAGCTGTTCGACAACAGTACCACACTGGCATTGATGAGGCGCGCAACACCTTGCACCCAACCGAAGACATGTTGCTATACGGAAAGTTACGGGATCCAATAGAGTGCCAGTATTATATGAAGGAAGTGCTTGCAACCAATGTCCTGACTCCCATTTAGAAACGGCCGGGAGACGGGCACGATCTGCAGAGCTGGAGCACGTTTGTGACAAACAATTCCGTGTCAACTCACACAGAGGCCCGTCCCATTGCCGTTGGGACAAAAGATATTTTGGGGGAGCAGCATCAGGGCAAGCACTATGCCAAGCCATTCGAGCCTCGTCTAAAAACGAAATTTTGAATGAATTTCCAGGTGAGACCAAAGACGGCTTTAAAAAATTTTCCACTAAAGAACTAGTGCTGTAGACAGAAGACAAGAACGCTGGCAGGGCGACACTTGAAATTTTGCGGATACCTAAGCCTCCCAATTTGACAGGCAGGGAGGCCTGCGACCATGCATTGTCATCGAAACAGATATTCAAAACCGATGATAATGTATTCTTTATTATGTTGTCTAAGCCTTCTAAGAGCTCGCTGTGTTTCCACAGTTGACAACATCTCAAAGAATACTTAAATTTAGGTACAAACATGCAAAACCGAATAATTGTAAAAGCCATATGGCTATTAATTTTGAGAAGTCTGTCCGAGGTTTTGTTGAAATTTTGAATTTTCTCATCTACAAATGACTGAAAAGACTCATCAAAAATTGGTCAACCAAGGAGGCGAAGTGAACATTTATCTACAACTGTAATGTTGGGAGCCAAACTATTGAATTTTATTTTGATATTGTTTTTGTCTACACAAGAGTCCGAAATAAAAAGCTCGCACTTTGAAAAATTTTGTTCTAAACCTATTTGCCGAAATTCATTTGTGATGATTTTTAGATCATTAAAAACTGTATCCACGTCTCCCCCTAACGTTCCGTCATCTAAATACCAAACATTAAGTTTGGATTTAAGACGTTGAATTACTGGTTGGATAGCAAGGCTAAATATGGCCGGACCAAGAGGGTCGCCCTGCTGACAACCAACCGCGGACGAAATGACATTGTTTGTGTAAATTAATTTTGACGGTGAACCGTAGCATTGCCAGAGAAAAGGATAAATTTCTGGAATTTTGTCTTTAATTTCTTTTAGCAAGGCGCCATGTCTACGGAATTGAAGGCGTTTTTGACGTCTACCTTCAGAATTACCTCCCCATCATTTTTGTCCGTGTACTACGGCCTAACATCCGCCTCGCGAACCAAAGCCTAGCTGAATTGGTCGAAAATAATCGCCTAGGTAGTCGGCTTCTTTCCGACAGCAGACTTTAGACGCGAGGCGGCGGTAGGTGGTGCCCACGGCTATGGGTCTTATTCCGCCATCCTTCTTTTTTAGTGCGCAAAGATTCGCACCGTACAAGAGCTCTGTGATCTCGCTGTTGACTCGACCTGACAACATCAGGTTTATTAAAGATGTCAAGTTTTCGAGAAGGACTTCACCTGCATGGCCCGACCCGCCAGATAGAAGATCTTTTAGATGCTGTGGAGCCACAGCATCCAGGCCGCCGGCGGAGCCACTCTGGAAAGACATGACAGCTTTAAGCACATCCTGGCTGATCGTGTCCACAGCGACATCACTCTCTGGCGGTGGATCGGGGAGTTGGATATTGGCCCTTGCAGCTGGATGCTTACTCTCAAGAGATATGAGAGTATCATCGTTATTTGGCGCCATCGTGTCGTTTGAAAAAAGTATGCGAGAGGCACCTTTTATGTCACCATCACTGAGTTTACTCTCTACAAGTCTATAGATAGTAGACTCAGACAATGGTTTATTTGATTTGGAATTTTGTTGTGTGACCTGATCAACAATTGAAATGGGCTGCCCCTCGCACGCAGTGTACCTAACGCAATTTTGTTTGATTATAACCGTGATAGAAGCTTTGTTGGCCAAATCTTTTTTTACACGTAGTACTCTGTAAGGGAAAACTAGTATATTAATTATATTTTGAGGAAATTATCCCGTGCCTAACTCGTGAACTGAATTCAAACCTAACGAAAAATACAATGATCACTGACTGATTTACACCAAATTCTCTGAAATTCAAATGAGAGTGTTGAAAACTGAACAAGGGTCCGGCATAAATCAAGGAGGGTCTGACGAACCAACTGATTTGTTGAACCCAATTAGGCTCCGTAGTTAGGTAGGACCAATGTATAAAAAGGCAGGCCTTGTAATGCCGGTTTTTGAATTTGACGTTCACGGACATTGCTGGCATTATGGGGTTCCGTACCTAAAGGGTGCCAATGATCTTATCACCGAACCTACGCCGCCGTTTTTTTTTGCCGGTCAGGCAAATTCCTCCAAAAAACTAGTTTTGAAAAAAAAAATTGATACTTACCATCATAACATATGTAAATGGATCGCTTTCAGACAAATGGATTTGATTTGATTTAGGCCTCCCCCGAACTGCTTAGTGATAGACAAAGGCAATACACGAACTAACACTGAGATGAACAGAATATAATTAGTATTTTTGTCGGTGGTAAACATTTCAAAAAGTTGTGAAAACAAGCCACAGATTCTATGGCTTATGGTTTCTACATATTTACAACCATAGACATAGGTACATATTTTGTACATCCTTCAGTCTATGCTTACAATCATTCATGTCGTTGATTGCATCGTCTTCCCACAGGTCAGTTGGCCCATCTCGCCTACAACTGAAGGACCCTCGCAATTCTCTCAGCTTTTTGTCATTCATATGCTGAGCATTTGGTGATATTTTAATATCGGTTACCGGAATCTGTGTTCAAAGTTTTTGAGTAGGTTACCGACAATCAGCACATTTTTTCAAGTTCAATAAATTTCATTATGAATGTGAGCGGGTTAACTAGGAACCTAGTTTGAAAACGTTGTTACAAATCTGTTTATTTTGTAGTAGGGATGAATAATTTTGAGTAGATAACTGAATAATTTTCAGTAGATAACTGAATAACTTTGAGTAGGTGCCGACGCGACGATCAGCACAATTTTTTAAACTGAATACTTTTGTGCAGTTAACTTCGGAAACAAATGGATGCACGTCGATCTTTTAAAGCCAGTTGTAAAATACATCAACTGAAATAGAGGAAGTAACAGCCGAAGGTGAATGAAGCCGGAACCGGATGTGGCTGTCCCCATCCTTTTCGAGTTGTGTAATTTCGCGCGCTGCGTTTCCGGATTTTATTTTTTCTTGTGAACAGTATTTTTGTTTATGAATTTCATTTAGCTGTAATTTATAAATATTTGTTTCTCTAGATACTTATTTTACAGATCGTATGTTTATTTTTAACGGGTAGGTAATCTTTGGACCTAGTTGCAAACACTGCAATGAAACGTGTGTATTATAAGTGAAGGCAAAAGCAAGTAGCTCTAATATCTTTTAACATTATTAAGTCAGGATATATCTATCTATAAAGTTTGGTTTGAACTGGAAGTTCATTTATAAAATAACATAAAAAAACTTATACACTATAAGTGTATAACTTATTAAAAATATTAAAATTATTCTTCAATTGATTCAGTTTTTATCAAATTCTGTCTCGCTGATCAAAAAAGAACTCCGAAAGATAAGGAGAGTTCGATCACGTAATTAACTTTAACTTAAGAACTTAAAAATTTATTGGCACCCGTACTTTTTTCTCCAACTTTGATATTGCGATCAGTAATGGATTTCTTCGGCGTAAGATTATTGACCTTGCGAACTTTAAGACTTTGGAGACCTTAAGAAGATACAATGGAGTCACTTATAAGTTGAGCAAATGATTTAATCGTTGGGTACTTTAAAAAGAATTAAGTAAACAATTCATGGTTCGTAATCCTCGCGTTAGTTAGTCGTTTATGTTACAGAATTTGTTTGAAAGGATGAAAATCAGACTGTGAATTAACTATCATTTTGTATCTAACACTAATTCTGTACCATTAAGTTAGTACCGACAACATTTTATGGAATTGTGTCAGTTAACTTCAAACCGGTAAAATTGCAGTATTCCCAAATGCTATAAAATGATATAATAGTTCGTTTGACCATATGTGGCAGATGATGTATCAACAAAGGTCTAGTAGAAAACACCGTGCCTTGAAGACCCAGCAGAATTCAATTACAAAATTATAAGATAATTTGCCCTTTTCTACAAACGAATCTGTAAACTCTGATTACTTTGCAATAAGTGATAAGGCCACCTATTGTACCTATGTCTTTGTTCTTATAAACTCATCTAATCACTAAGACCTGATAAATGTATGTATACAATAAATAAAAATACTCAAATACTGACATGTAATGTTTTCTAACGTATTTTCGTTGATGTTTTTACATACAATAAAGCATTCTGGAAAGTATTGTACAATTTGTAAATACATATTTTATTTTGGTGCGAGGTATAATGTCATTATTTATTCAAATAAAGGATTATTCGCCATACGGTGGCATTGATACACCCTGACAATTATATCACATAGGTGTCGCTAAATATAATTTACGGCCGCGTCCGTTACGTCGACGTTACTAAATTCCTCGTATTTCTTTACGCCGCCCTAAACCGTTTATTGCCTGTAGGTGTGTACGTTATGGCGTTTTATCTTTTATGGCAGGTATGATGCCTGCTGAATAATATGGAGCTTATAATCTTCTACAGAGATGTTCTTAGAAGTAGAATATAGTAAAAGTGAGAGTGGGATACATATATAATATTATGAATATTATATATGTAACCATATACAACCTAAAATCAAAATAAGTAGAAGTAGAAGTATTGGGTTTAGTTACAGCCGCACCTTAGTTTCCAAAGGTAAAAGAAATATAAAAAGTTATAAACTCAAATCCACTGTCACAGTTTACCATTTTACTTGAACAACAGCAAGAAGATCCAGGTTTAAAAACTAGGAAGAACTAAATGAACAAAGTCAAAAGCTCAAAAAAAACATGTTCTGTATAACAAAACACTATAATTATCTGAAGCGACACATTTGAATCGGTTTATTCTTTTGCTATCTCAATAAGCTTACTGTAATTTATTGCCACCTTATGGAACTTGAAGCCGTAATACCGAGGCACATGTGCCATTATCGCTCGCCGCACACAACGATAACTGTTTGCAGGCTTATCACCTCCTATGTAATGCTCGCAGCCTGGTACCTGCGGATTAGATTATAGTTGTAGAGCGAGCAGAGCTAGCCATTTACTACGGCCTTGTTTTGTTATAACAATAATCAGAAACCCAAGAAGGTGGTCAAGAGTGTGTAGGTAACTCTATAAGCCTATATCAAGACTCTATAAATTAGCCAAAATGGTTTCCAAAATATAGCTAGCTGGCTGAAAACAACGGACAAAAGTTACCAATATCATCACATCACGTAACTATTAGATGGTTTCAAGAAAATTACGCTAAAGCTTTCTCTTTAGCACTGTTTTCCCCTATTTTCTTTTCTGTACCTTTGTAACGTATTTTGTTTTTTTCTGTATTGTAAATACTGCTATAAAGTATAATAAATGCAATCCAATAAAAAGCTTGTGATGCTATCATGAGACAGACACTGGCAGAATTGTGTCAATCCAGACGCAGAGCCATTAACCAAAAAGTTGAAGTTGAATCAAAGTTCTAGTTCAATTTTATTCATATTCTTTCAACAAAAACCTTACCGACGTTTTAGAATCGTTATGGCTGGTACTAAAACCCTTACCTTCCTGTTGCCTGACTACAATCAACTCAGTCAACAGGTGTATCGAGGGGAGACGTGACCGATCCCTCACTGACGAACGACGTCGAACCAACTACCTATGTAAATTGTTTGTAACAGCCACCTTCCCTTGCTGAATGCACGTCTGTTCATTTGCTGAAAGAAGCTTGAAACAAATAAATTCTGTTTGATTTGTTGGCGCGGCGGGCGAAGACCGAAGAAGAAGGAACCGCCTGGGACGCCAGCATTGTCCAGCATTATTTATTTATTTATACAACTTGCTTAGAGAGGACAAGTGTGTGAGGTTCAAGACTGCTGTAGACTGTTATGGAACTGTATCATCATCAGTTTAGTATGTATCCGTAGCTGGGCCTAGACAAATAGCCTTATTAAATTTTCGCCTTTCTAAAAAAGACCAAAAAGGAGGCCTGTTATCGCGAAAGTTTAAAAAGTTTTATAAAATCAGAAGTTAAAATATCGCAGCCTAAAACTTCATCACTGACGTTCTAATTTCCGTATGGGATGCAAATCGGTACAAAACCCGGACAGGCAGCCTGCGGATGAAATCGGTTTTACCCTTAGCTTTTAGGTAGGGAATGAGGGCCAGAGAATCAGCAAATAAATAACATTGCTGCTTATTCTGTACTCAAATATTAGAAAAAAGTCTATAAGACTTTTTAATGTTTTCCTAACTTTTATTTTGACTTTAATATTCCAAATTACACGCCGAGTTCTTCCCCGGGGTGCTAAAAGTTTAAATGGAGTACAATTTACTTTGAATTTTACATAATCTCTTGTTAACTTTTCGACGACTCGTAGCTCGTATGATTTACCATATTTTATAAGCAAATATATAATACCTAAGTGCTTTTAGGTAATTATTGAATTTTATAATTAGCACCAAGCTCTGCTAGATTTTGTTGTGAAAATTATCCAGTATTATTAAGAATTATGCTGGACATACTATCATTATACTATCATTATAGTAGTTAATTAGAACTGGTTTTTTTATTGATAAATCGTAGCGCTGATAGAAATCTGTTGTGTCTCTGTTTTCGCAAGCTACAGTTAGGAACTGTTGGAAACACAGAAATAAACTATGATGACATTACGTTGTTTATTTTCTGTAATAAATCATTATTATATTTGATTTCTAGCTTGCAAAATAGACATATTTCAGGGAAGTTTTTGCATATTTTTAACAATTTCGTCGGCTTTGTATGACGTGGATGATAAATATTACAGTATTGCCCGGAATGATTCATTTTTATAGATATGAAACTGATATTACAGTTTTTACAGTGAAAAAACAATCACATTATAGTCACAAGTATTTTTAACAAAAAAGTCTTCCTACTGTTTGATGTTTGTCAAAATAATAGACTTTTACGTGGTGGGACGAACACGGAATGACTCGATAATTCATTTTATAATGATAGTTTTTGTTTAAAATCTTTTTTTAGAATAGATTAGAATAGAATAGAATAGAATAGAATATTTATTTATTTATAGGGTTTACATGTGTTTGTAAATGTTGCACCATTAAACCACGCTAGGTTTGTGTTGGTGCTCACACTCGTCTTGTACATAATTTTTAATATAAATAAATAGCATTTGGATCGCTTCTTATAATCTAAGAGACAAAAGATTGAAACCCGATATTCCACAATCCAATATTACCCACGCTACTAACATGTTTTACACCACATTGTAGGTAGGTACTTGCCAGAATCAACGTGTTATCATGGTCTAGGACCTTAGGATCTGTCTAGGATCGTTGGGTTTGGTCTTCGATTGGATTTTCGATTCTACACACTAATATTATAATTTGATTCCGCCACTGTTAGTAAAAGCCGATGCGCGGCGTGTTTCTGTCAAAGTGACGTATGTGCGATGTCACATTCTGTGACATATGTGTGTGCATGGCTTTTTACTATTTGCAGGAGCATGTTTAAACTAGGCTTTATTTGAATGTTTAATCATTCATTTTTATTTGTTTACGCAATATATTTTTGTTCCAATTAAATGAAATTCTGTAATCTGTCTGGTTGTGAATTGTGAAGGATCGGCGTTATAATTACTATCAAAAGCAAACACCAATCATACTAATATAATACATTTCAAAGCTTGTGAGTATGTTTGTTCCTATTTCACGCAAGGCTTGATTGGGTATGGGTATAGTTTGGGATCTGAAATAACCTATTATAGGCTATTTTTTATGCCGATAAAACGCGGGTGAAGGCGCGGGCAGTAGCTAGTATAAAATATTTGTCCGGTAATATAATATAAAGTCGCCTATAAGTCTCACGTAATGTGGATCTTAGCGAATGTTTCCGTATTTAACGAGAGCGTGGTGATTAGATTTTAACTGATTTTTGCAACTTCGTGGTAAGTATAAGAACATATGTACATCAAAAAGTTTGTTAGTAAACCCAAATAAAGCGAGCAATTGACTGAACGTTCTATTTTGAATGAGATTTTTGAAGAAAGCCGGTTGGGTACACAAGTTAAAAAGAATATACATATATATTTACAAACAGAAATCAATCAACTTTCCAAATTTATACGACTGGTCATTATTTCAAATTCGAAGATATTTAAAAAAATCACTGCATGTAAAAATGTACATAAACTATAAATTCGTTAATCGATTAACTTTACAACTTTGTAACTCCATAATAAGCGCAACGTTTTTATCCCCCGTAATAAAACCCGTAACTGCCTTAAATTTACCTTATTCCGTTATTGTTATAAACGGCTTATAGGGATTCCTTTGTCCCGGGATAAGATTAATGTCTTTGAAAATTTAAATACATTGCCGGGGAGGGAAGGGAGGGGTAGGTATTGTTGTTTACTGATGATTCTGGGGGCGCCTTCTTTTATTCGCACGCTGAAATGAAATATGTAACAATGCAATAAAAAATAAGTATTGGGTAATATTAGTCCTCTGCATAATTTAGGGCAAGAAGATAAGTAAAACAAAACGAAAACATCTTCCTTTTGTAATTTTAATAGAAATTACCTTTACCTTATTCAAATATCAAAGTACTTTATTTCCTTTAGACCTTACAGGACTCTTGGACACGTCACAAAATTAAAATTACATAAGTAAAACAGGGAAATAAAGTGATCACTTTGATTTTTTGTTTACTTAAATCTTTTTAAGGTAAAGTAAAGAAGCGAACAAGAAACCTTTACCTTGTTAGGTTGTTAGTTTTCGAGTTGGAGCAAAAGTCGTCCCATGCTTTTTTATCCTCTACATAATCTGATATTTTGTAATAAGCTTCTTTAGAAAGGATATGTTTGATAGTTTGTTTGAATTTATTTATTGATAATTTTTGCAACTCACTTGGTGTTTTGTTGTAGAAGCGTATACATTGCCCTTTATTTTTTAATACACTAATCTTGTGCAGCCTAGTTTTGGGCAAAGCGAGTTTGTTCTTATTTCTAGTATTTACATTATGTATGGCGATATTTTCAAAGAAAGCGTACTTAACAAAACTCTTCAAGTACTCTATACCACATCACATTGGTTTTATGAATTTATTTCGTCTTCTACTTCTCATCTTGACACATCAAAGTCAAAAGTTTAATTTTACGGTTAAATCATCTCGACTCGGCTTCAATAAAGCTTCAATAAACCAAAGTCGTTCTAGTAGGTCAAGGTTGCCTGGAAGAGATCGCTTAAAGCGATAAGGCCGCCCTTTGTACTTCTTTGTTTGTTAGTATTTCCTTCATTGTATTTTGTGTTTGTGTACAATAAAGAGTTTCTATCTACATATCTATCTAGCTCGCGAGAGATTGAAGTGAAGTCGCCGACATTCGCTAGCTCCCTCTAACCCTGCATCGGTACAGACCAGTGCAGGTTTGATGCTAGACGAGGACTATTAATTCAGTACTACATCGCGGGAACTAACCGAGGACGCCACCGTTCAATTATGTAAACCGTGTCGGATAGACGTATCCGACCGTGTGTAAAACCTTTCCAGTAAGTCATTTTCAACTATATTACCCACTTATCACTATCACTATATATCATATTACAAAGTCCTTTGCCGCGTCTGTCTGTCTGTTCGCAATAAACTCAAAAACTGCTGAACGGATTTTCATGCTGTTTTCACCAGTTGATGGAATGATTCAGATACAGATCATTTCTTTGCACACATGGGTCACAAAGGTCTTGGTTATAGAGTAGGTAAGTACCATACATGTATTGCCTTAGTCTAGAGCATGCAAATCAGTTGTCATTGCATTCATATGGATTCATAGGGAAGGTTCATGTAGGTATGTAATTTGCCAAGGATCTGTGTAAATTGGTTGAAATATAACGATAATTGTTGGAAATGTTAGATTTGTCAAGCCGCCTGGGAGCTTTCATCGAAAACGCTGCCTAATCCCTTTGAGATATAACAAAACAAATCAAGGGATATTCCACTTTTGTTGTAGATCTACAAAAAAATCCGCGATGGAATATATCTGTCTTTTAAGGAAAGCTACCCATTCTATCAAAATATACTCTACTACCCGGGGCGGGTTGCTAGTTGGTTATAATTAGCCCTCTGAAGATTGTGCCATCAACCACGGTCCTGCGCTAGCGCATCCACTGCCGCTGCGCGACTCGTACAATGCCGTCACCTCCGGTTGATTACGTTATCAAACGAACCTGTTTAGCGTGATCATGTGACGCGTAATCAGTTTCCGTGTGATCAACTGCGACGTACCCCGTCCGACGTTACTCTTGCTCAACCTCAACCACTCACCAGTGGTCGCTTTGCTACACCTAATCCTCACCAATTACAATCTGGGTCTCTTCAAAACAAGAGTGAACAGGTCTTCTAGACCTTCATGATACGCAGTCGGCCACATCGTCACTTTCCATCAGGTGAGATTGTGGTCAAATGAAGGTCTAGTTCTCTAAGTGGGGGAAATGAAATCTGCACTGATATCTCTCAAGGGAGTGCATTGTGGATTAACCCCCTGCCTAAACAGGCCCTAACCAGACCAGCAAGCAGAGAGCTCTGGTACTTCCTTGAAGTACCGGAGCAGGAATTTTGGTGATTGACAGATTCGTTTCGGCTTCTCTGGGTGTTGATAGGGTTTGTGTCTTAATGAGACTCTTCAGTCCTGTCTTGTGTCTCCTCAAAGTCTATCAACTAAATAAAAAAATACCTATCATCACCATGCCTTGCGATGTGTCCTCATCTCCATTTGAGTTCCAACATCCTTACTTCTTCGGATGGGCTTTCCGTCGTCGGATCTTGGTCTACAAGGCTGATGCCGATCCTGGACCTACTTCCTATATAAATCATCATCATCATCATCATCGCCCGTACACGTCCACTGCTGAACATAGGCCTCCCCCAAACGACGCCACGAATAGCGGTCCTGAGCCGCCTCCATCCAACGACTCCCTGCGACCGCCACGATGTCGTCGGTCCATCGAGTGGGAGGTCTTCCCACACTCCGTTTCGCATTGCATCGCGGTCGCCACTCGAGAACCTTTACTCCCCAGCGGTTATCGGTTCTACGAGCTATATCGCCATTTCAGCCTGCTGATTCTGAGAGCTATGTCGGTAACTTTGGTTCTTCTACGAATTTCCGTATTCCGGACCCTATCGCGTAGAGAAACTCCGAGCATAGTTCTCTCCATAGCTCGCTGGGTGACTTTGAGCCTATGCACAAGGCCTATAGTGAGCGACCACGTCTCGGATCCGTAAGTCATCACTGGTAGCACACATTGGTTAAAAACTTTTGTCTTGAGGCTCTGCGGTATCTGTGACGAGAAGATATTGCGAAGTTTCCCGAACGCTGCCCATCCGAGTTGGATTCGTCGGCTGACCTCTTTATCGAAGTTGGATTTACCTAGTTGGACCATTTGGCCTAGGTAGACATAATGATCAACAACTTCGATAACATCGTTCCCCACATAGACCGGTAAGGGTGCGACATGGGCATTAGACATGATATTTGTCTTACCCATGTTCATTTTAAGACCCACTTGGCGGGAAACGGTGTTGAGGTCTCTGAGCATCCTGCTAAGGTCTTCCAGTGATTCTGCCATAATGACTATATCGTCGGCAAACCGAAGGTGAGTGATGTAATCGCCGTTGATATTGATGCCATATCCGTCCCAGTCCACAAGCTTAAAAATATCCTCCAATGCAGAGGTGAACAGTTTCGGAGAAATTACGTCTCCCTGTCTCACCCCTGTTTGCAGTGGGATCGGATTTGTGCTTTGGTCCTGGAGACGAATTGACATAGTGGCCTTGCTGTACAAACACTTCAACACTTGGATATACCGGTAGTCGATTTGGCACCGCTGGAGAGACTGCAGGACTGCCCAGGTTTCGACTGAATCAAAGGCTTTCTCGTAGTCCACAAACGCTAGACATAACGGCCGGTTATACTCTTCTGTTTTCTGTATAATCTGCCGGAGCGTATGTATGTGGTCTACGGTACTAAAGCCTTTTCGGAACCCGGCTTGTTCGGGCGGCTGGAAGTCGTCAAACCTTCGAGCGAGACGTTTGGTGATTACTCTCGAAAACAGCTTATAGACGTGACTCAACAGTGAGATGGGCCTATAGTTCTTTAGAAGGGCTTTGTCACCCTTCTTATGGAACAGTACCACCACACTTCTGTTCCACGCCTCTGGCGTTTGTCCCTCGAGAATGACGGAGTTGAATAGCCTCTGAAGGACTTGTTGAAGCTCTGTCGTTATTCCATCATCCCCGGGTGCCTTGTTGTTTTTAAGCTGTTTGAGAGCCGTCCTTATCTCGTAGAGGCTGACGTCCGGGATATCTTCGGTATAGTGTCGGGTTAAACGGGCTCTTGCATCGCCTGCCGTGCTATTTGCAGGGCATTGCGATGAGGTGTAGAGCCGCCCATAAAACTTTTCAAGCTCTCTCAAGATCTCAGGCTTGGAGGAAATGATGCTGCCGCTATGGGTCTTCAGCTTCGTCAGCTGGCTCTGCCCAAGTGACAGATCTCTTGCGAACACTTTGGAGCCCTTGTTCCGCTCTATTGCGCTCATAATACAATTGGTATTGTATGAGCGCAAATAGTGTCGCATAAACTTCGAGATCTGTTTGTTGAGCGCACCGTATGTCGACATGTCTGCCGAAGACTGCAGCCTCATTTCACTCCTCTCTGCCATTAACTGCAGAGTGTGACCCGAGAGTCTCTGTATTTTATTTCTGCGGGGGGTCCTAAAGAAGTCCGACCCGACCGCACGGACAGTTTCCACCAGCCCGTTATTAGTTCGTCCACTGTTACGCATTCCGCGAGGCATTCAAAGCGGTTCTGTAGCTCCAACTGAAAGCTCTCAGGATTTTGTATCTGGACAGGGTTTGGGCGTAGAGTAGACCTTATCAGACGATACCTTTCTAGCTTTACATTGATATTCAATGACGCTCTTACCATACGGTGATCGCTGCCGGTTTTAACCCTGTTGATCACAGAGACGTCATTGAATATGTGCCTGTGGGTCGTCATGATAAAGTCTATCTCATGCTTATAGCCGCTGGGGTGTAGCCAGGTCCATTTTCTGGACGGCCGCTTCTCGAAAAAGGAGTTCATCGCAAAGAGTCCCTCCTTTTCCATGTAGTCGGCCAGTCGCTGACCCCTTTGGTTTCGCTGTCCAAATCCAAACTGGCCCACTCTCAGTTCGTTGCCGCTCTTTGCGCCTAACCGCGCGTTTAAATCCCCCATCACAACAGTGTAGTGTGTTTTGGAGGCATGCATGACTTTGGAGATGTCGTCGTACATGATCTCCACTTCATCGTCAGGGCGTCCCGAGTGCGGGGCATATACCTGTATGACCTTTAGCGAATACCGTTTGGTCTGATTCTGAGTATAAGGTACGCCACCCTGCTCGAGACGCTCTCGATCTTTACAATGTTGTTGACGAGGGACTTGTGGACGAGAAACCCGATACCGTGTTGGGACAGCTGGTCGCCCTCCTGGTAGTAAAACAAGTTGCCGGAATTAAGGGTGATCGTGTCCTCTCCCTCTCTTCAGACTTCCGATAGCGCTATAATGTCCCAGCGCAACTTGTCTACCGCTTCTTCCAGCTCGATTACCTTCTCGTCGGTCCTCAATGTTCGTGCGTTGTATGCTACCAGGTGCAAGGGTCGTCGGTGTTGGGATTGTTAGCTCAATCTCTGCCGGAGATTCCTAGCACCCCCTGCCCCGCCGTTACCATGGCCGCTACCGTGAACAGGAATCCTATATAAATAAATCCTATAAATAACTAGCAACCCGCCTCGGCTTCGCACGGGTGCAATACTTATACTAAATTATACATAAAAACCTTCTTCTTGAATCACTCTATCTATTAAAAAACACCGCTTCAAAATCCGTTGCATAGTTTTAAAGATCTAAGCATACATAGGGACATACAGCGGGAAGCGACTTTGTTTTGTTCTACTTATATACTATTATAAATCACGCGTCCCTTGAGTCACTTAGATGCTTCTTTATTTCACTATCAAACCAAATAACCCTACCCAATAGCGTTCACACTGTCAGTGGTAGCCGGTAGTATGTTAGTGGACGCAACGTGCCCACATCTATTATGTATTGTGAATTCAGTCGGATTACGAGGTTTCGGAGATAGCCGATGATATGCAAGCTTCTAATTTACTTTAATGCAAACACTTCCGGTGAGGATATTACGTTGGGTTGCCGGTTCGATTCCCATGGCTATTACTAGCTTGGGGGATTTGAAGTGCCTTGTGAAAGGGAGGTCTTGATGCTGAATTTTGAACCTTCTCTAACTAGAAACATTTTCTACGTGACGAAGAGATGCTAAGTTGCACTTTTTGGCCACCAAACTTGTTTTTCGCATCTCTCGTAAACTATACAAATTAAACTATTACAGAGGCATTAAAAAAAGCCTATGATAGGTATCACAAACTGCCCAATTTACATTTTTGTAATTCCTTTATAATTTATAATTACTTAATAAAAAATAAAATAGGCAGTGGTACCGCTATTTGGGTCGAGGGACCTTAAAAAGTATAAAGATTTCACAAACCATAAGGAACGTGGAATAAAGGAAACTACATTGTATCTGCCATAAACCCAGCCGGATATGAAGTGAATGTAAGGAAGGAGATTGCAGTTCTGGCAATAATGTTCTGAATCACCGACTCACGTATTTCATAAGAGCTGGTAATATGTCTAGACCTGTGTACCTAATGTATGTATTTTGTCTATGTATCTATGTATTTTGTTGTAATAAATATTTTATACCTATTTTTTTAACCTATATACTTAAATAAATAAATTACGAAGCATGATCCACACAGCATCATCTAGCCCAAAGCTAAGGCAGAGCTTATGTTAGGGGTACTAGAAGCCCTATCACCTACTAGTACTACCCCACCCTACCAGTATCAGTCTTCTAGATGACTGATCTACATAATACAATAAATTACTGACTAAGTGGCAGCACTGATTTGGGTCAGGGAAGCCCCCTAAGTATCCTAGCGAACCGTCTTCAGCCATACCTATTCACCATCTGCCTGCAGTATTACGCAGCTCATCATCATCCAACATGGCGACAGGGCATTCTACACTACGACCACCGAGTCGCAGTCTCCACTCAAGAACACATATAAACTAACAAAAACGGTTGAAAGATTTTCTTTAGCTTACCTATAAACTTATAATATTATATAGTCGGTACCAAATAAAAATCTGCCGTCTGTTAACTATAAGGTCGTTAACTCTCAAATGACCATTTCGTACTTTTTAGTGGAAACGGATACAGTACAAAATTCTGTATCTTTTTGTTTAACAAGCATTCCAAAATTCCAAATAGTTCCAGAGATATGAAACTTCGTAGGCAAGTTAAGTAACAGAATTTTTGAGTTGTCTTTAATTTGAAAGCAATAATAATTATCATCCACGATACATCGCTAATACGTGTGTTAAAATACTTTAACTGTTCGGTGCATTATAAGTTTTTCATTAAATAGGATATAAACAGTGACATAAATAAATCTCAACCGTTTTGTTTAAACGTTTATTTCCCGAAAACAATTTTTTGGGGTTAACGGCCTTCTAGTTAACCTACGGCAAAAATTTACGGCAGCTGCTGCAAATATGATGAAATTTATGTGTTCTGTGAACCTGCACCCAATTGCTAGTGCCAAATTCATTCACGCTGTGATGGAAGGATGATTTAAACCTATATGCTCGACATGACTGTACGTAAGGTAGAGCTTAGAGCTACTTATCAAACCAACCTATCAAGTTACCCAGTAAATAAGGAAAAAGTCATAACAAATTATCTCTTAAACGAGAAGCGTACATAAGTAATGGAAAGAAAGCGTAACGAGGCGCGACTAGGATTCACTCGACTTCGTAAATGTACGAAATTTAGATGTGGTATTGAAAAACTATACATACTATACTATAAAATTGGCTTAAATGTATGTGCCTGCTATACCTAATGTTATATAATCTTATCATTATCAGTTAGTGTTTTTGTTCATTATTATTGTTGTGTTTGTATTGCTAGTTGCAGCTTTTACTGTTTTTAAATTTTGTATGGACACATTGCTTAATGTATATCCATAAGCGGAAACTGCTAGGCTTAAGTTGCCCATAAGTTTAAACCATTTCTGTTAAATAAGCCGTTTGTTTTACTAATAAATGAATAAAAATAATACATACTATATATATGTACTACACGGAGCGAAATAATGGTGTTTTTTTGAAAAGCTTATTAAAACTTGTATTTTCGAACTATTCCTTCACTAATTATACCTCTAATATCAGTTAATCTATATATGTATGAATTACAACAAAGTGTGTCCCACTCCGACATCGTATAACACAAGTCACCTATATACTGACACTAGCTGCTGCCCGCGCCTTCGCCCTTGTTTTATCGGAATAAAAAATAACCTATGTCCTAAGAAATTATAATAAGATCAAAAAAAAATCGACTTCGACGGGACTTGAAGCCGTAACCCTCCCTCAGTACGGGATGCGCTACCAATTGCGCTACGGGTTACGGGTTCTTATTAAAATTTCTTACTAATTATCCCCAGTGTGAGGCTTACGCACTATAATAGCAAAAACCTTAACCTACGAGTATATGTTATTCCAGGTCCCAAACTATACCCATACCAAATTTCAGCCTAATCAGTTCAGTAGTTTTTGCGTGAAAAGTAACAAATATCCATCCATCCATCCATACAAACTTTGACATATAATATTAGAAGGATTATCAGCATACAGATGCCTCAATTGCTTATTCCGTCTAAGTAGTATATTTTCGAGTTTAGCCCAACATCTCACGAGAGACGTGCTCATTCTCAACGTCTCACGAAAAGTATTCCCAACGTCTCACGAAAACGCAGTTATAGCCAACGTCTCCCGAAATTCAGAGCGTCGTGATTTACAATCTGCGTTATCTATATTTAATTTTTTCAATTGTGACTATCCCTCAATATATGAAACTACTAATAAGTAATACCTTAATTATTATTAGTAAATCTTAGTCATATTTTATCTCATTTATGCTGGATATTCTAGCAGGATCCGGCGCACTCAGTCTAAGTATGCGTGTAATGTTGGCTGGATCTTTTCATCTCACAGCGGTTGGCTGTGCCACGAATGTGAAGTTCCTTAATTATTGGCTTAGCTTTATGACTTTCATTTAGTTATACAATTTTACTTTATTGATTACATTTTATTAGTAAATGCGCTAAATTAACTTTTCTTTGATTAGAACACTATTAATGCTACAATAGTCTGTCTCTGCGGAACTTATTCCCTCTATACATGCTTTCTTCATCCGCACACTCAATGTGGCCGTCGTGGGATTTCATATTTTTTCATAATGATAACTGATTTATCGAAGGGCTTGATGCTGTGTTTGTTGTGTTCGAGGAACATGTCAGGGTCTAATTTGACGAACAATGTGGCGCGGGATGGTGGCCTTTCGTAGGAAGGGGTTCGATTCCCCCCTTGGGACAAATGTTTTGGACGATCTGCAAATATTTGTCTCGGGTGTTCTGGGTATTTTCTATTTATGATAAAAAAAATAATGTAATATATGGTATTATTTACCTACATCAGTCACCTAGTACCTACCCATAACACAAGCTCTGCTTAGCTTGGACTAGATGATGTTGTGTGGATTATCCAACATTATTAATTTATTTATTCATTATTTATTTTAATACCTGACGCATATAAATACCTGTGGATGTAAGGTGAGGGATGGGAAATCAACAGAAATGATACGAAGTTTTTTATCACACAGTACCAAAGTCAAGCGAAAAGCCGAGCTCAGGTAAATCGAAGTATTTTTCCAAACTGCAATGTCTTTTCGCCGGGTAGTAGGCTCTCATAAATTGTAAGGCAGTGACATAACCGCTTTGTCACTTAGTTCCGCGGTTCGCGCTCTGATTTTTATTACAATTCTTGAACCTCATTTTTTTCTCAACTCTTTGACGTCTACTCTGCGCAACGGTAAACGATAAGAGAAACGAGCGATAAAATTTTGTTTGAGTACGAATAAAACACAAAAAAAAAATACATATGAGAACTAAAAAAGTCTTGCTACAAGTTAGGTAATAAAATTGGTCCATATAACGATTGAAAACACTTCTAGGAAGTCGATTTGTCTTGTTTTAATTTGTACCCTTAGAAATTGAAGAAAGTAGTTAGGTAGTACCTACTACATAAAATTATATTGTAGCTTCATCCATTGCCAAGTACTGTCGTATGGTTCCATTGCAATATTTTTTCGAATTACCCAGAAATATACAACTTTAACAGGAATAAAATTCCTGAAAATGGGCCGTTCGTAATCCCCATAGATACATTACCTATTTCTTTTGTATAATAAGGAGCCGCAAAAAATTTGCTCAGTTCTGAAGTTTTAATGCATCCCAAAAAAAGATTCGTTATAGGTTTTGGTCCTAGTAAGGAAAACACTGGCTTTTCAGTTTATGAATGTTTTTCTCCAGAAGATTGCCGCAGATAGATGAAAGTGAGAGTAGCTGAGAAATAGAAAAGGCCTTTGGCCTTATTTATTTTGAAAAATATGTGAAACTTATAATTAAGGCAGGCGCAAGTCTTTTTTAGAATACCTAGACTAAATAATAATTTCTTCATTTTAATAAAGTATTCAATACAATCAATTAACAAAATAACCCAAACACACTATTTTTCATTCAATTAAATTCACTTTATTTAACATTCACTTGACTTTTCAGACAATAGCCGTTAACTCTTAACGCCCGACTCGAGCAGTTTACATTACGTTCGAAGCATTAGTTAGAGGGATACGAGTGGTGATCCTCAGACAAAAATCTGCAATTTTCCAAAGGAATTGCTAAACATGTTTTTGTTAGCAAGCACTAGTACGCGGTGGGAATATTAAATATACAAACTGAGCGGAAGGTGAGGCGCACACTTGCGACTTTCTTAGATAAAAGTAGCATTTTAGATTTTGAATTCGTTGCTAAGTTGACTTTTCGTAGTGAACTTTAAAGTGGTTTCAATTAAAAAAAATAAGAGTATATCATAATATGTTAAGTATGATGATTTTAACTTTTAAATTATTAACTAAAATTATTTAACTTTGTGATCGTACTGATAAGGACAGAATCACAAGACGATAAGCAATAATCTCCTTTCAACTTCTATTTCTTTTTTAAAGGCGTCGCTTGATTTTCGCTAAGACTCATTAAACCGATTGGATCTGCTTATTTTGACAATAACAAACTGGTAGCTAAAATATCACTTGACAAATGACAAAGTAAATAAAGTAAGTAAATTATTGTGGAAATTAGTAGTTATTGCATCATTTTGTTATTAATGTAATAATAACAAAATGATCAGTGAGGGCTGATGCAGCGGCAGATTTAGCCAAAGATATCAAGAGGCGCATATTGCAGGTCTCCACGAAGAGACGAAGATTTCCTTTAGGCCAGATATTGCTGGATTGACAAAGGAGATCTTCCTGAGCGATCTTATGAAATACAAAATTATGTTAGTCGTTGCCCACGTGTGGTGAAGCTTACACCAAGCAGGCGCGTTAACCATGATTAACGTGGTATTTAGGACATTGTCCAGCTAAATTATGGCGCTATTTGTTTCGGAGATAGCGCTTTTCAAATCGGAATGCCTACGTTGAAACAACACTACTTTGTTATTTTTGCATAGAGCGGGTAGCCCAACTTTTTAGGTCATTTCTTTGTTCAACATACTTTAGTTTTTTTATATTGTATAGTGTTACCAGTGTTGCACAAATGATTTTTTTATTTACTACCTCATTTAGGTAGGTATTTGACTACCTACGAAAATTGCTTCAAAACGGAACACAAAATTGAATCCATGGCCTCCTCAACCGACGGCAATTTGTGTGTTGAATGATAAATGCAAACTATGCCTTCATGCCTTCGATCACCAATACCAACTAGATTTCGGGTCATATACAAAATCTTAGCTAAATGCTGTCCACGTGAATAATAAATATTTATACAGCTACATTTATATAGAAACGAACTGAGACGAAAGTTTTAAAACAGTTTTAAGTTCGCTAGCGTTAGCTAATTCCAACCAAATCACCTAGTAATAAAGTCACAAATTTTATATAATATATATAATCTCTACTTAATGTAATCTTGTACTTACAATCATTCGTCACAAAAAAACTAACAAACCAATAAATTACTCCTGTAATTTAGAAATGAACTGACGTAGGTTTTGGTAGCATTTTGTGCGAAATCAACTTGAAGAGGCACCTAATAATTTAGGTACTTATGACCGTTTTTGCCTTGCGAGCTACACCGTTTTGGTTTGTTTATGTTTGCTTCTTCGAATTTTACTATAAAGTGTATATCGGGTTTTGAAAATCGGTAATTTTACTCAAAATCTGATATTATTTGTTAGTTTAAAGATTCAAATAAAAGTTATTCTACATGTAGGTACTTATCGAAAGTACGAGTAAACCGGCTTTTGATTAATTGTTTTTGCGCTTTTTGAATACACATTGCGCCATTGTGATACGTGTTTATATTGGGTGTGTTTCAAGTAAACTAAACATAATAAGAGCCCATGTCTCAAGTACTTTTTGTCTTGGAACAAATCAAATTCCCATGGGAGATTTACGGGAACATACGTATTTTTATACGAAAATTCGTCCTTTCTTCGGGTCATCTAGGGATGGGCAAATGAAAAAATGTATCGATGTACATATATTGTATCGATATATGTATGGTAAAAAATATATAGTTAAAAACTAAAACCCGACTACATAAAAGTCTTAAACAAGCGTTCACCTATTGTCCATAGCATTTTCTTTTGATACTTAGGTAGTCGGAGGCACCCACCCCATATACCTAGGGTACAATTAGTAACAAAGGCCTCCGACTACCTAAGTATCAAAAGAAAATGCTATGGACAATAGGTGAATGCTTGTGTAAGACTTTTATGTAGTCGGGTTTTAGTTTTTAACTATATATTTTTTTCCAGAACCTAGAGCATTTTCTTTTGATAATTAGGTAGTCGGAGGCACCCACCCCATATACCTAGGGTACAGTTAGTAACAAAGGCCTCCGACTACCTAAGTATCAAAAGAAAATGCTATGGACAATAGGTGAACGCTTGTTTAAGACTTTTATGTAGTCGGGTTTTAGTTTTTAACTATATTTTTTAGATACCTATTCTATTGTGGTATGTTTACAAACACTTCATTGAATTTAGCTGTAGTACAGGTATTAGAATGAAAAAATATTTAAAAACAATTCCGCGTATAACCCTACATAGTGCACACGTACATTAAATAGTGTGGTGTTACTAAATAATTTTTCATTCTAATATTTTGCAGTGGATTTCCGCAAAAAAACGCCTGAATCTAAAGTATACAGGTACCTATCAAGGAGAGTAATTTGTACATTAAAATCATAGTCGAAAATCCTAATTTGCATTTAATTAAGTTGTTTACCCAACTGACCCCGTGAGACTGGACTAACAAAATTCGGCGAATACAATAGATACATAGAAGCAAAACTTACTACCGGCATGGTGCAGACATGAAGTTGATTTTGGACACTAACACTTGATATCTAATTAATGAAGCTTTATACATTTCTTGACTTACTCTATTTTGAAGGAAATCAAGTTTTGAAGTACAATAACAATGAAAATCAAACGGTTGACAAGTATTTTAAGGTAAATTAAAGTAAGGCTAGGATCAAAACCGTTTGTATAACACCTTCCATTGCTTCCTTCCATAGTTTTGTTGCATAATAAATAAGATCATACCTAACAGTGTTTTTGTTATTAAATTAATTCAGTTCTATTCGCCACTATTATTCCATACCTTAATATTTACGAACAAAAGCAGAACCGTGTTTTTGCTAATATTTATTTCTGTCATGGGATGTTCTGTCCAGGTGAATCCAGCGTTACATAAATCAAAGTGCTATTATTATGCTAAAGTGTTATTAATTCTCCTCCGAGAGCTAAATAAGGCTGATGCTATTCAACTAAAGAAGTTTCTTAGCTTTGTTTATTTGAGCTTCGGTTTAACCCAGTTTAGCCCAATTATGTTACTAAAGTTGGAAGTTAAACGACGACGCTTTTTAACCCGCGATTTAAATGTATACAACATGAATTTTTTGGTAAGAAAGATTTGTAAGATACATAATTTTTCAAATGATTTTAGTTGGCTTATGAACATAAATGAATAACCTAACTCAATACTCTGGTCACATGACGCAACAATCCCGTGTTTCTTCGAAGGCCGCGCTGGGTGCCGGCTAGCGGTCATATAGTCTCCAGGCGCCTCGGACCACAGGCGTTTGACTGCCTATTAATTACCATCCCTCTGTTACAGTCGTGTTCGGTTCAATGTAACTTCATCCGTTGCTATGGCGAAAATTGCAAGGTACAAAATTTGTTGCGCAGAAGTTTACTACAGCTATTGCTACGCCGTAGCTTGCTTCAGCTATTGCTACGCCGTAGCTTGTTTACAGATAGTGCTACGCCGTAGCTTGCTACATCTAGTGCTACGTCGTAGATTGTTTATAGATAGTGCTACGCCGTAGCTTCCTAAAGCTATTGTTACACGCCGTAGCTTGCTACGCCGTACCTTCTTTACAGATAATGCTAAGACGTAGCTTGCTACATCTATTGCTACGCCGTAGCTTATTTACAGATATTACTACACCGTAGCTTGTTGATAGAAAGTGCTACGCCGTAGCTTATTTACAGATATTACTACACCGTAGCTTGTTGATAGAAAGTGCTACGCCGTAGCTTGTGTATAATAGGTAGTGCTAAGCTGTCTTGCTACAGGTGCTATTGTTACGTCTTTGGCTAGCTGAGGTTATTGCTATGCTAGATGGAACTACAACCCATAGCCTGTTGCAAACTTCCTACAGGGATTAATAAGATTCATATAAAACGATTTTAGATATCAGACTAATCACAGTATTATATCACCTTTGATAAAATATTGGTATTTTTACCTTGTTTGATTTGATTAACTACTTAGCTTGATAGCAGCAGTAGTAATTAGAAAGTCATTGATCATCTGCACCCACCAATCTTCCTCCAGGAGCTTATTTAAGCTCCACCGAGCTGGCTGCAGTCCAGATCTGACTACACATAAGACACTCACCAGATACATCAAGATACAGATAGTATCTCGGAATGAACGGACGAGGTGGGGGAGCTTAGCTGATGCATGGTGGGAAATTCAGTTCTAGCTTTATTGATTTATTTCCGATATTATCGGTTTAATTTATGAGTTTCCTGATTAGAATATGGTGAGTAATGTAAAAGAAAAAAAGGTGTTTGAAGTCAGTTTCAGTGCAACACAGCGGATCCTCGTTCTTGTGTGTCAGTTGCAATTAATTCAAAATTCTTTATTGTATACCACGAAGAAAACATTAAATGTGCAATCATAGTGTCAAATGTAATGTGTGACCCAAACCAGAACACATTGCAACATATGAGTCTTATAATTTTTCAACCCTTATAACGTACGTTAGAACTAAGTAACGTGTAAAATTATATTATATCCTGCTGTTAATTGCTTATAAAAACTATTAATAGTATTTAAAAACGACCGAATACTTTTTAACCAATCCGACAGCGACACCATGTATCAAGAGTTATATTGGACCATAATATCGTCACAGGACAGCCGAAATATATGGAGGGGATAATAAGGGAAAGTTATTTGACTAATAGAACTAGTTTTGGCAAATTCTTCAGTAATAAACATGGCGTTCTTTGTCCTTGGTGGACTTATTATACTATCTACGGCTTCGTGTTTTTTTGTCAGGGTCATTATTGAGCAAACCAAAACAATCTATCTGCAAAGACAATCAACATTTTGTACAAAATATTATTAATAATTTCTCTATATAATACAAGAATAGAAACAAATTAGTTCTATCATTTTCAATTGGAACAGTTGAGCTAACTTCAGACTGTTGCAACAATCTGTAGCTCAACTGAGCAATGATGACATGTTGTTGATGAATGTTTTAGAAACAAATAAATGTTTTTGATTGATTGATTGATTGATGAAGGTTGACGCGACATTTCAGTGTATAAATATTATACTAGGCAATGTTTTTCAACTTGTCGGCGACCTGCCGAGTTTTAGGTTAATGTTTCTACAACGGTCATATCACCACTTCTTAGCTTAAAGCATTATATCGAGTATTATTCTGTTATTAATGCAATTGGTATGTGTTACTGTATTAATGAAATTAAAATGAATAAATAAAACATTAATACAAGTTGGAGGTGTGAGGAGGTGACTACCTTTCACGCGAGGATAAGTAGCTGCTGGATTTTATTTGAATGTTTACAAAATATATTTCAAGAGAAGTAAACTATGAAACAAATAAGTCACAGAACCACTCTGCTAGAATATGAAATGGATGCATTCGTTTCGACAAACTGCAGGTCATTGAACGCAGACCGTGCTGCTCTATGTCGGAGGGACTTTAAAATGCATATTACAGACAAGATTTGGATTTCCTTTGAGAGCAAACTAGCAACTTAAGGCTGCATGAGGGAAGCGGGAACAGAAGCGCCGGCGGAAGCTAAAGTTCTAAATTGACTGCGGACTCGTGGTCACACTAGATTGTCACATTGGTGTGACTAGCAGCAATTTATTTTACTTGTGGTCATGCTGTGTTGTGTGTTGTAGTAAGCTATTAGAACATAAGAGTCGTGGTCACCCTATTAGTATGGGGAGTAAAGGCGGGAATTAACCCAAAATATTCACCATCACCACTCGATCACAGAAGTCCACAATAAAAAGTTAAGTTTGCTTGTTCGGGAATACTATGGTTTATTTTGGAAAAATACTTATTTCACTCAGTTGCTTTTAAGTAGGTAGTAAAGTATTCATAAAACAGTTCAGTTATTCAATTTATATTTTGTGCTGTAGTTTAAATTTTATCGAGTTTTGTAATGAAAATAGGATAAAAATAGGAAAGACAGAGAGAAGAAAACGATATAGAATATCCTAGTGACCACTCACTGATACTCCAGAGTACATAAAAACGCATAGTTTTTAATTAAGAGACGTTGCTACTGGGTGCATTTTCGTTAGACGTTGGGAATACTTTTCGTGAGATGTTGCGATTGAGCACGTCTCACGCGAGACGTTGACTCCTGTTTTATCATATCACTAATTCATTATGAATATAAGTGGGTTAACTACGAACCTAGTTTGCGTTGGAAGAACACTAACGTTTCATCCCTCAGCGAGGGACTTCATCAGGGTGACTACGGTTCTTTCAACAAAACTAGGTTCGTAGTTAACCTGCTTAAATTCATAATGAATTCTATTAAAGTTTTTATACTAAAAAAAATCACTAATCCCTTCGTTATCTCCGTAGTATAGCCTTTTCTACAGCTGATATAAACAGATCACCTCAATATCTCGGGATGATGTGTTACAGCAATCTCGCAGTAATCTGAGCAGCCATACAGGATTCATGATATGGCAGTTATGTCACTGTCGGTGCTCCCTCTAGCGAACGGTATCACGCTGTTATTATATGTAGATCGTAGCTTTTGTACCTAGACCTATGTATGTATTTACGATATCTAAAGGTAGAGCACGCGTGAGAAAAGTACGTACCAAACTATACTATGCCGAATTGGGGGCCGATTATGCGCACCACGTGATACTTTATCGAGTGGTACTCATTATCATGGAATAAAAATATCATGTGATAGATACCAAGTACCGCAAAAAACTGGATTCTAACTGCATTCAGAATTGCCCTCCTTTACGACGTATCCGAAGTACCGTACTACTATGCTATTGTCGTCAAAAAGTTATGTAACGTGGACGTAAATATAGTTTACTAGCTGTTATCCGCGGATTCACCCGCCTTAAATGGGAATTTTACATTTCTAGGGGGATAAAAAGCTCTTTATTCCCGTAAATCTCCTATGGGAATTTGACGTTTTACAAGGACAAAAATAGCTTAGGTATGTTATGTGCTCTCCATTTTTTCAACTAACTCTATGCCAAAAATCGAATCGATTAGTTACTTAGGGCGTGAAGGACAAACAAACAACCAAACATTCGCATTTATTAATATTAGTTAGATTTAAATGTGGAAAGAAAATATGTTTCAAATATCGTGTTGTAATGCGATATATACCTAGGGAAGTAGAGCTAAAACTACCGACCCCTTTTATCTCATAATAGAGTGGAAAATCATCCCCAACTCAACCCACTTTCGTTAGAAACAAAGAAGATACTTACCCTCGTCATATTCATAATGAATTTAGGATTCCAAACTTTCAATACATGACTCATATAAACAACCATAGTTAAATATTAATACGAATTTTCCAAATTTTCGGACTCCGACCACTACGGCCAAATCTGTTTGGAACTCTATGTGAAGCAAAACAAGGTTTGATATTGTTAGACAGTGTTGTGAGAGGACTTTTCCCTTATACTTTCATTTTCAGATTATGGCCTAAAGCTTTTAGACATAATGTTTTTATTCGCTCACGGTACCCCGAAGTGTGTGTTGCTTGAAAGAATAGTCAGTTTCTCGGGGAAATTGAATTATGTGGTGAGGTACGTAACGCAAATGCGTTCTAGCTTCTGCTTCCGACTTTACATGCTCTAATTCCAAACTTTAAAAAAAAGTAACGGAATATGCATGTTCCCTTGGTAAAAAAAATAATAATTCTCATTAGTTCGTCAGTTAGATTATCAAAAAATATTGAACACATATATTTTTTCTTTATCAAATCAATCAAAATTTTTAAAGATAACGCACATCAAAGTTCGGGAGAGGGGGACTTCACTTCGTGGTAAAAAGTTGGTACACTTTTTACCACGAAGTGAACGCGTGACGTCACGCGGAACGCACCATATCTTCGTCATTTTTTATTTAATTGACAAAAAAAATTGGTAATGTACCTAAATGACAGACTAAATAGATTTTTTCAGTAAACTAGCCTATTCGCGACCTTTAGATCCCCTTCGCGCTTTTTGAATGCAGCGCCGCCGCCGGTGCTTTTTTAGCGCTCTTGTGAATTAATAAGACGTTTGATATGGTATTATTCGACTTAACGCCTAATACCCAGCGTTGAAAATAGAACAGAGCTCGAAAAAAAAGCGTCGCGTTTTAAAAGCGTCGCCGTGTGAACATGTAGGTACTTGGGAATGCATTTGTTCTATTTGAACGCTTTTTAACGGACGTTAAAAAATGGTTCGTGCGAACTAGCTCTTAAAGTAAGCCCAATCCAATTAAATATTAATTTTTGAGGAGTAAGAATCATCTAAACTGTCTCATTCATAGTGTTTATACTGTTCGTAGAACCTATTATACCTCTGCCCCTAAAATAGGTACCTATCACCTTTAGACACAACATAATGACAATCTATATATCTATCTATCTATATATATATAAATCATGTTCGTTAGTCTCGATAAAACTCGAGAACGGCTGGGCCGATTTAGCTGATTTTGGTTTTGAAATGTTTGTCATAGTCCAGGGAAGATTTAAACGGTGGGAAAATATGGAAAAATTGCGAGGAAGATAGTAAAAACAACAATTTAATTTTCCCATATAAACTGTAAAAAATTTACCGCCCAACGAAGTGGGTACGGGTCAACTAGTATGTAATAAAAATGACAATCAATTTGAAGCTGACCTGACATTTTCCACGCGCTGAGGGAGCTGAAAGAATCGAGTTTTAGAACTCTATCTATGAAATATCAAATGATTTGTTTTAATTCGATTCCTCTGCCCTTTCGGCTCGGAAAGGGTCAGACAATAATAACAGACAGACACTGTATGAATACTATGCAAAAATTATTGACATGTCTTCATTAAAACTCAATCCTATGTAGATCTCCATTAAATCGCGAGTATTTAGCAAATCTAGTTCGTTACCAAGTATATTCCTGTTCGTAGTACGTATATTTTCTCGTTCGTTACTCAATTAAGCGCCAGTAAATCAGCGCTGCAGCAAGCACGACAAATTCGGAATTAATAATGAAACGGATTTGAATGTTGGTGAGTAGCAGACTAATAATATGGCATGTTTTAAAAAACGATAAACCCACTTCAACTTCCCCTACTTATACTTATCCACTGGAGATCAGAATTTTATGGGACCCCTTGGAGGATCATTTTCTATACAATAATAAAAGAATTTTCAAAATCAGTCCAAAATTGGCGGAGTTATCGCATAACATACATTAAAAAAAACATACAGATGAATTGATAACCTTCCCCTTTTGAAGTCGGTTAAAAATTACCTCTAAGCAGAAATACCTCATCATAAAGTGTTCAAAAAAAGTTTTTCCATTTTCATTCAAAAAAAGTCCTTAAAATTATAAATCAACAATAAGGTAATTAACATTTTTAGTTGGAGATATAAGTAGTTACTTAGTATAGTAAACTTTACGGAGACGGATGTTGAGCCACAGAGTCCAGCCGAACGACGAGTTCCAGTGCTGGAAATAGGCAAATATTTTTTGCCTATTTCCAGCACTGGAACTCGTCGTTCGGCTGGAATGATGATGATGATAAGTAAAACATGGTATAGCTCAACATCCGTCTCCGTAAAGTTTACTATACTAAGACCGGAGTTCACCAACACGGTTAAATTTTAAACAGTTGTTTTGACATTTTTGACACAAGTTTTTATACATTAAAAGTCAAAGGATTATCTTTTGGGGAACACCAGCCTAAGTAGGTAAATCTACGTAAAATGCCGAAGCTATAAACTAAAAAAACTTATACTCAAACTCCCGCTCTCATCTAAAAACACGGCCAAAAGTATAAATAGTAAGCACACATGTTTAGTCAGGGCTTTCATAGCCTACGTTCATCATCCTGATCAATGCTTACGAAAATCATTCAGACTACTTCCTGCCAGCACGCATGACTGAAAAATGGCAAATTTCCAATATCTATCGAAAATATGCTCGCCAATAAACAATTTGTTATCCAATCACGTTCGATTTATATTCTAACGGGAGAATTTGAGCGATTATTCGTGAAATTCGGAGTATTACGGACTGAATTTACATAGAGAGCTGTTATCAGCTAGGTCACATGAAAAAAATATTGCCATTTGCGGGTTCATTTCAAGCTTAGGTAGTAATCCCTTGTAGAACTTGTGGTTTTTTAGATGTGCCAACACACTTCAATAAACATAGCCAATAAGCCTATCACAAAAATTATCTATCTATCTAATAATAAGCATCCAGTACCGTTAACTGCTGGGAACTTCTTCCACGTTAAAATCTAGATTATATACTCTCACGGTACCTATAACATTTAACTTTGTCTTTTATGACAAGCGGACCAGTTTTAACCAGTTTCATGTCTTTCCTCGTTCTAATCGGCCTGGTTCATCGCAGCTCGCCAACTGTTGCCCAGTTAGCATTACCATAACAATGGCTACTGGGCCGAATGAGTCTGGTGCATAATGGACCCTCTGATGAGTTCGGCTTCTTTTTGAGACCAATTTGTAAGGGTTGGGGTTTGATCTTCTGCTTTGTTGGAGATTGTGCATTGAATGTGAACCTGGAACGGCATTGTGGGTAATGTAAGGCAGCAACAGCATCAAATAATAATTAAACTAAAACTGTAACATACACACACATCAATTATTATGAGAAAACACCATTTTCCTATGCTAAGTAAAGTATTAATAAATTTTACAAAGCTCCACTCCTCTCAGATTACTTCAACCATATTAAAATAGAAAAGCCTTTTCTATCTAACTACTCAAATTACAATTTGCCCCTTAGAACGTTTTCAGTTTTCACCTTTGTTTTAAATGATCAACTTGTCTTTGAATTTTTGTAACTTAACTCATAAGCTTGTTTATTTGTTGTTTTGAGTCATCCCATTGCTGGACATGATACCCCGTTTTCGCCATTTAACCCGATTTTGTGCCGTTTGCCAGACTCTTTCAATATCAGACAGCTCGTACCGCCGCCTTCTGCGCGATCTGCCACGACGCGGTATTGCTGATACTAAATTTTAAAGTTGCATATTTAATAAAATGTATAAAACCTAGGCCTATTAACCTTAGAAAAATACGATTTAAATGTCAAGCGCAGAGCCGGCAGCTCGCCAATTCGAGTCTTCGTTAGAGGCATCAGGGGCAGGCTATTGTCATGGGACGCTGCTGTGCCAAGACGCTGTGATCTATCTGTACCAAGGGAAGGATATGTCGTTTACATTCTACAGGGTTCATTAAGGAACTTTTCTGACGATATTGTAGAAAAAAAGATATATATTATAATGACGTAAGTTATTTATTTGGTACCCATTTGAAGATTTCTTCTCGCGTTGAGTTTTCTGCAGGGTGGTTTAATTTTCATCTTAAATGCACCTACAGGATAATTTTCTAGCTACGGTAGTTCAGTAAACTTACAGACGAAGCAGTTTCTCATAGTTTTCTTTGCGTAATTTCAAAAAATCTTCTAGTCAAATGCTTCTTTCAGGCAAACCATATTTTTTTTTACCTAATTTAACCCCCCCCCCCCCCCCCCCATTTCTCGTCTCCCTTGCAATAAATACGTTATTGATTGGAGTGACGTAGCCAACAATGGCATCGACTGGCGTGCGACGTGTTGTGAGACGAGCGCACTTAGTGAACTGTAAACACGTTCAATCAGTGCTGCTCTGTCGTACGTGACGCAAGGCAAGGGGCACGCAGCGGCTGAGGCCGGGCTGAAACGGATTCAAGGGTATACAGGGTTAGACATCCAGAGACATTCTTGTGTAAGTATTTGAAAATTTACATCGTTGAGAGCATACGTATGCTTAAAATATTGAGTCACAATCAACGATGAAAATTGATATATTCATATAATTTATGAGACGTTACAAGTGATAATAACTTGCTTTTTCACCTCTATGTTGCTACTTGTCACAAATTACATGAATATCGTCACATATTGGACATATTGTGGCCGCCATAGGGGCACCCTTAGTACTGTTAATTACTGGAACTGGTCACGCGGTAATGGAATGGCCGGGCCGGTGTCCGACTGGCCGAATCCTGATAGAATTGTAGATTTAAGGCCATTATCTCGGCCACGGCTTACCTCAATTACCTTGTTCGTTTATCGTTGACGACGCGGGTGACTATTTCGGGGCTCATTCTAGCTTACTCTACTCTCTAGGTTACTACTGGCCTAGAATAAGTAATGTAGTAAGTGTAGGTAAATTACGTATTTTAGGCCCATGTCTTCTATGTACATACAAAATAAATTTACATAGTTTTACATTATTGTATGCCTGTTTAGATATCTCTGTGCCTCCAATGTTTATGTCCTAACCTAGAGCTATTTAGATAAACAGTATTTAGTCTCTCAGTTCCTCGATGTTACAGCTAATGCTTATGTTTGGTAAACAACAACAGTTGGACCGGCTAGTATTTACCTTGACTCAGTCTATGGTATCCGCTGAGTCAAGCCTTTATGGGGTTAATGTTTCATTGCCCCCTCAGCAGTGATCAAATGGGAGCAATACCTTATTAAGGAGATTTATAGCTGATTGTTCGTCGAACGCTAAATTAACTACTCGATGATCAAATCTCTTGTAAATTTGTTATTTCTTTTGCCTTAACAAGAGATTTGTCAACTTTTGTTTCTTTTTTGGCGTCAAGCTACCTCCAGAGTTTTTTATGTAATACTAACGATCCGCTCCGGCTTCGGACGGGTGCAGCTCTGCTACATACTAAATTATACATAGAGATCTTCCTCTATAATCACTCTATCTATTAAAAACCGCATCAAAATCCGTTGCGTGGGTGGGGCACATAAGAAGTTACTTAAAAAACTAAAAAAACTCTGCTGGGCAAAAACAACACCAGAGTTACAAATATGAAATACAATACTTACCCTTTAGTTTGATTATTCTAGAACCTTCATCTTATCGGAAGTTTCCGTAAAATGCCTTTGTAGCATGCACAGTGTACGCAATCTCGTCGAAGCAGACCTTTGTGGCGCTGCATGGAGAATATGCTAACTTCCTTATCCTAACTAATATTATAAATGAGAACGTATGTTGGTTTGTTTGTCTTGATTTTTGGCATTGAGATTTAAACGATGGAGAGTAACATAGGCTACTTTTTGTCCTGGTATCGTAGATGAAACCGCGGGGAACAGCTAGTTCTCATTAAAAGCCACACAACCACAGCTACGGTTCCAATTAGGACGGTTTCACGGAAGAGGTTTTGGAATGGCAGTGGACAGAAAATACATAGCAATGCCAATGCTGCAAAAAAAGATTAGATTAGATTTAGACTAGACACTTTCTGCAAGATAAGCTTAAGATCAGATTAAAACCTTTTTAAAAAAAGGCATCACCTCAAAGCCTCTAAAATTCTTGTATTGAGATTTTTTGGGCAATTCTGAGCTGCTTAGTGTTTTACATTAAAATATATTTTTCTAAATAAATTTAGTGCCGTAAAAAGATATGAACCAGATAATAAGATTCTGTGATATTTTCGGTATTGTGTACTTCTCCAATAGTGATCAAATAGGCAACCAATCCAAAGCTTTTTATATTCAAGATAATTCTATTCAAGAGATTCGTATTGGAAATTATATCTACTTTCATGTTACAGCGAGTAAATCCAAGCCATATAACGTGTAGTTTAAAACCGACAATAGTATCATAAATACAATTCTATGCAGCTGCAAACGACGGTACCACAGCAAAGCAAATGTTAAAGCTCTCGGCGCGATCGTATCTGTTATTGTTGTTGTTTTACTGTTTTGTATGCGCTATTTGCTATAGATACTATGTTTTGATAACGCAAACTAAGCACATTATTTCTCTAAATTAGATGCTTGATATGAATTTCCAAATTAGCAATTGTGGACGAGAACCAAAGTTCTCTGGGCACGTAACACGGAATGAAGACTGGATGGATCATCTCGTGGTCCAGGGCAAAAGCCCCGTGGAGGGCAAGAGTTCCGTGGTCACTCTCCAACTAGAAGGTTGGAATCCATCACCTCTCTGACACAGTCAACCATGGCCGGCTAGTGTACCAGTCGGCCATTTGTCCCTGTCGGATATGCTGTCCACAGCATAAAATGGAAAATGGCGGCGTATCATATGAACAGACGGTTGTCAGGACCCCATCGTTACCACGACATAAAACATAGACTAAAATATGTAAACAAAAATTCATAGTGTTAGGTCATACAATCTCCCAAAATCCATTATTCACCTATCGCCTAGCTAGAGCCTGAAAGTCAAATAAATCTTCTTTGTCTTTCATAAACAATATCCAGAGAACCCACTAGCTGGCCATGGCCATTGTTTCACTCATGGTCAAGTCAAGATACCTAACAAATTTGATCGTTTTGCTATTAGACGCTTTTAGGATGCTAATGTAGAATTCACTTATAATGAACCATATAAATTGTTCAAGCAAATAAATTGTTTATTTTACAGAATTATCAACGCTATTCAGTACCGCATTATAGTCCATGATTTTCATTTCTCTGCACCTCTTGTACTAAAATTCATACCCAAAAACATAAAATAGAACGCAACGAGGCTAAAGTTCATTCATTTATTTCACGGCAAAGGTTAAACTAATTTAGCGGCTTTATAAACACGGTTTATCTTAATCCTGGATCAACTGGCAGGTGCTTTATCTACGAGCAACTTTCTTTTTAGGGTTCGTTTACGCATTTTAGTAACCAACGTAAATAAAACAGGGAACTTTCTTTGCTTAATCGTTCCTTAATCGGCGTAATCTACATTTAGCGCTTTGAGGTTTTCGTTATCTCTTGCCTTAACGTTCATAAATTTTCATGAATCGTAAAGACTACAGACAGATGCTGGAAGCCGTATGCTGAAGACAGGGCACTATGTATGACACAAATTACGGAGGCCTATGTTCATCATTGGACTTACATAGGCTGATGATGATGATAGAAAGGTTTGTGGAAAATCATAGCTCAAATAATATCTTGAGATATTTTCGCGTAACTAAAGAATAACACAAAAAGCATGTTTGCTTAGGACCAAGCTTACCTCACACGCAAAAATTGTACGGAACCAGTTTTAAAACTAAGCTGCTCTATCTTGTCCTTCCTTACGATATAGCTCAGTACTCGCCAGTATATTGTAGTTCGTCTTGATTTACGGGGCGGTTTAACCTGGCTGAAATTAAATCGAGTAATATTTTACCAGGAAAATAACATTTTTTATTGAGCCTCCCTGTAATAACAAACTCCTTGTAAATTGTCGGGTTCTTCCGGGTAAGGCTTCGTTTAGTACCGAGCGAGGATAGTTGATCAATAAATTACAAAAAACTATTTTCCATAAAGTTCTCTTTTTATGTTTCTTTTTCGCAATGCAAGTAAAGGAATATTCAGCATACCTACTTGGGATGGAATTTAACATTTTTTTTAAACTCTCTTAAGTAGGCTATCCGTACAATAGTCCGGGGTATTTCGACCGAAAAATGATGTTTGGAACCCCCCAAAATTATCATCATCATCATCAGCCCGTACACGTCCACTGCCAAACATTCCCCCAAACGACGCCACGAATAGCGGTCCTGAGCCGCCTCCATCCAACGACTCCCTGTGATCGCTACGATGTCGTCAGTCCATACAGTGGGAAGTTTTCCCACACTCCGTTTTGCATTGCATCGCGGTCGCCACTCGAGAACCCAACGGTTATCGGTTCTATGATCTATATGGCCTGCCCATCGCCACTTCAGCCTGCTAATTCTGAGAGCTATGTCTGTAACTTTGGTTCTTCTACGGATTTCCGTATTCCGGACCCTATCGCGTAGAGAAACTCCGAGCATAGCTCTCTCCATAGCTCGCTGGGTGACTTTGAGCTTATGCACAAGCGAGCTAGTGAGCGACCATCGGATCCGTAAGTCATCACTGGTAACACACATTGGTTAAAGACTTTTACAATCCAATTAATAAAATGTACAATGCAGGTAGAGTCAATAAATAAGTAGCATAATCTTATATATAAAATTTCCATGTCACAGTGTTAGTTACCGTACTCCTCCGAAACGGCTTTACCGATTATTACCAAATTTTATATGCGTATTCAGTAGGTCTGAGAATCGGCTACTATCTATTTTCCATACCCCTAAGTGATAAGGGTTGAAGGCAAAACAACGTTTGGCGGGTCAGCTAGTCTTATATATAAAATTTCCATGTCACAGTAGTAGTTACCGTACTCCTCCGAAACGGCTTTACCGATTTTTACCAAATTTTATATGCGTATTCAGTAGGTCTGAGAATCGGCTACTATCTATTTTCCATACCCCTAAGTGATAAGGGTTGAAGGCAAAACAACGTTTGGCGGGTCAGCTAGTAATTTATAAATCAGAATTTCAATAATGCGTATTAATGTCAATAATAAAAGAAACAAGTCGACGTCAAAAGTAAAAAAAAAATCGTTTAGATTCATCGACTCTTTCTTCCAATAATTTGTTTACCCTGTTTTTAAATGAAAAAACTATTTACACTATAAGTTAGTATTGCAAGTAGTTTTATTTTTTAAATTCCAATGATCACAAAAACAACTAACATACATTTATTAATCTTCACGACTACGTATCATTTTAACGACCGATATGGCGCTGTGGGCGAAGGTCCACCTGCGACGCAGGAGGTTGCAGGTTCAATTCCCGCCTTGAGAAAAATGTTTGTACGATCTGCAAATATTTGTTCCGGGTGTTCTGGGTATTTTCTATGTATATTAAAAAAATATCTATCTATGTATTATGTAATAACAGTCATCTAGTACCATAAATCGTCCTACTAATATTATACATAAATGTGAGAGTTTGTATGGATTGATGGATATTTGTTAGGAACTCTTTCACGCAAACACTACTGAACCGATTAGGATGAAATTTGATATGGGTATAGTTTGGGAGCTGGAATAACATATAGGCTATTTATTATCCCGATAAAACGCGGGCGAAGGCGCGGGCAGCAGCTAGTCACACATAACCCTAATGCTTAGCGTGGGACTAGGTGATGCTGTGTGGATTGTCCAGCATTATTTATTATTTATTTATCTTTCACTTTTCCGCTAGTGTTATTAGATCAAAGTGAAACAAACACCTGATTTCCTACAAGGTTCTGCCCGCAGCTTCACACGTGTTTTTCTGCGATATAATTGTTTTTCAGATCCAGAACTATATTATGTGCGGTCTCAGTCTTGTTGATTCAGTACTTTTGGCTTGAAGAGGTTAAGAAAAAGGTTAAGAACATCTGAACGTACATAAATCCAAACATTTACGTTAATTTATTGGGATAGGTAGTGTTATTTGATGTTTAGTTTAAAAACTAAGATTTTTTGTAAGCCTACAACAATAAAACGTTAAATCTTCATTGAAAAATCCATCTCCGAAGTGATATTTTTAAATAATTACGGTAAAAACACAGCTGCATAGTTTTAAAAGCGCTTCCACCAAAAGCAATTAACTAGCATCGCAACATCGAAGCTGCAATATTGATGCCGTCGAAAAGGGTTGCCAGCGCGTGGTTTTACTTCATTTATATCAATTAGTCGGGACTCGGGCCGCAGCCGACACAACTTCACTAGCTTACCTACTTACCTAATCAGGCGATACAGACGAGCGATAGTCACCGACCTATCACTTGCTTATGAAAGTAGGATCGTCACAGAATGACACCTTTTGGTATTCTTCCGTAGATGAAAACTACAGATGGAGGGACGTGCATCAAAAGTATCAAGGGTTTTCAAGGGTGCAAATAGCACCGCACGCACAATCTAATTTCTTTCATCATAGGTTTCTACCGTGTCGATACTGAGACGGTACCATAGTCAATTCACAAAAAAATTAAGTGAATAGAAAATCAATAACACCTTGTTTCTTGTTTGATAATATAACTATATTTATAACAGCTTACTTAAAGTAAAAACTCGTCTAATTGCTTATTTTATAAGCTTAAAGAAATAAAGTTATTAATTCTGATTCTGAATTAGTTATAGTAACGCGATCAGCAGAATAAGGCCCCCCGATGACGAGATTGGAAGCAAACTATGTAGATTCTTCCCATAATTCTTCCTTATACTTCATTCTTTGTCACAAAATACTGAAGGCAAAGGAAGATAATTGCGTCGCGTTTTTATCACTACATAGTATAAAACAAAGTCGCTTGCCGCTGTTTGTCTGTTTGTCCCTATGTATGCTTAGATCTTTAAAACTACGCAACAGATTTTGATGCGGTTTTTTTTGGTAGATAGAGTGATTCAAGAGGATGGTCTATATGTATAATTTAGTATCAGCACTGCACCAGTGTGAAGCCGGGGCGGGTCGCTAGTGCTTTTATAAATTAAAGATTTTTTTTGGGCAGCGTAACATTCCTGGTTCGTTTGTGCGCTACCATTCGCTAGTGATGTTATATGGGTGCACATATTTCTAAATATTACCTAACCTATTAGCGCTTGCGTCTACGTACATTCATTTAGGTATATAAATTCAACGAGAATTATTTTAAATTTCAAATAAATACATTTTTCTCTGTAAATTATCGGGTAGAACTGGATTCTAAAACAGAGTATGTGTACGCAACACGTATAGACGGATCACATCATGTTTAGTTTTTTTGCTTTTGAAATTAGTTTTAGTATGCGATTTTTAAAGCAGCTAAAGATTAAAGACTATTATGTGAACACATGGATGGAAGGTGGAAGGTTTCCACCAAGTCTATGGAATGTTTCGGGGCAAAGACACCGAACTACAAACTCTGTTGAGAGCTGGCATGCCTCAATAAACAGAAAAAAATCCAGAAAACCAGAAAACTTTATAAAGTTTTTAAACGTTCTTAAATCCTATGCTCAGTATCAAATCGTACGGTACAGACAGTTTTGCCAAGGGCCATCGACGTCAAGACGCTCTGACGTTAAAGAAAAAGATGAGAGAATACGAAGTATTCTTAATGATTTGGCTACACGTAAAATTTCAGTGGGACATTGTGTAGAAAAACTGACAACTTTTGTATCTTAAATGTGTTTATTTATCTATGTGTGTTGAATAATTAAGATGATTTTTATTTATGTTAATCAAAAATATATTTTACCTCTGATAAAAGTTACCATCGATAGGCTTCATATAGTTTATTTTGTACCTATTGTTACGTATAATTAATATATATTTTATTGAATCAAAAATATGTACCTGTATCTGTGTGTTTTAAATATTTGATCTCGAAAAGAATGTGATTTTGCACGACTGATATTATGTACCTACCTAGATAACTTAGAAAAGTAACTTTATATTTACCTACCAAACCTGAATCTGAACAGTGATTTGTTATTTTTTATAATATAATTATTTGATTATGTTTGTTTCTTTATAGGTTGATTATTTTTATTGTTAGACTAGTAGACAAATATTTAACTGACTATTATCTGAACAAGACTGATTTTAATAATAAAAATATTTATAATGAATTTCAGCATTTTTTGTATAATGACCCTTCTTCTTTAGTGTTTCACTGTGTCATTTATTTGAATACAAACAATAGAAATTAGGAATAAGTAGGTGTGGGTAGAACGGGTAACTTGAATCTAATGTTTTGGGTTGAACGGAGCAAAATACCTATTGGGTAGAAAAATCTTGGGTTGAACGGGTAAGCACTCATTTTAAAAACCAGTATCGGATCTACTTGAAATTTATGCGTAAGCTAAAATACAAACAGACTAGATAGGTAGATTCTAGTTATTTACGCTTTAGAACACCAAAACAATTTTTATTATTTAAACAGTGACTGTAAATTAATGGCCACTAAATTGCAGCAGCAACTAACATCACAAGAAAAAGCTTTTAGTTTTGAAAGCATGTTGGCGTGGATAACACAAAAACACGGAGTTTAACAAAGTTCTGAACATTTTTTATAAACATGGAAGGGTTTGTTTTACATAGTTTGCTGTTGACGAGGGGCTGAAGGAGTATCCGAGCGGTGAAGGTTCTTTTTGCCGATAATAATTTATCACATTTTTGCACTTTCAGATTCTAATTTTAAATTTTCTGGCGGCTCTCGTCATTTTAGTATGTCAACCTTTTTGATAGTGTTCGCTTTAGAACAGTGGTCATTTTAGTAAGAGGTTCTATTTGATAGTGTAGGCAAGCACGGGGTTTTATGTCTAGGGTAGAATAGAAAAAAAAAACTTATGTCACTTTGTCATGGGATGCGTATAGTATTTGAAACTAATTCGTTCAACTTCAATATTATACGCAATGTATGACGATGCTATGTCATTTTTTTTATGTCTATTCTACCTTAAAGAACAATCCCCGTGCTTGACCCGAGTGTCTAGAGTACCTACTGAACCTTTTTAATAAATGGTCGATAATTTAGAACTTGACAGTTTAGTCAGATACAGCCGACTATAACGTCGTGTTTGTTCTTTTTGTTCAAGGAACAGTTCAGCAAGTAAACTTACAATCAAAGTGTAGACTGCGGGTGTATAAATCTAAGCCGGCTTGTTCCGTCCGCCATGTTCAATTAAAGTAAAGCCCGCCACAATCCAGGATTAGGGCACACAGCAACCTTGATTCTGAATATCAACTGTAAATTTGTTTTTAATATTTTTTTACTCTTTATTAACAAACAAAACACAATCAAATAATAGAATCAAATTAGAACTTGTATTTACAATTGAAACAATTGAGCTAGATGCAGACTGTTGCAAATCTGATCTACAGGTAGCTCAACTGGTACATATCAATACCGGTCGGAAGGTTCTCCAAGACGCTTGCTGCATTGCCCCGCTGTATGGCAATGCTAATGTTTTATATGAATTTAGAAGTTACAGAAACATTGCTGTTGTTTGTGTTACCTAATTTATTACTTCATTGTTTTTATATTTTTATAATAGTTATTCTTCAAAGGTTAGAAAAAAATAACACGTGTTGTTCTGAGCCGAAAGCGCTAAGTTAGAAGAAGTAATCGATTAAGCAAGGACGTATTCTTTGGTTATGTGAAGTACAACGTTGTTTGTAAGAAATTCAATATTCTGTTTAGCTTTATAGAAATATTGACTTATCTAAATCGCATTAAATTTAGATTTAGATAGGTAAATAACCATAGATTAGACACATAAGTGATGTATAAATGTGCTAGTGGTTTCTATTTCACATCTTCCACTATTGGACAAAAAATTTAAGTGAAGTGAATATCATTAACACCTTATTTGATAATATTAACTATGTTTATAGCATACAATTTAACTTGTCTAAGTGCTTATTTTGTAAGCCCAAAGAAATAAAGTTATTGATTCCGATCCTTATTTTTTCTACGTAGGTACCGCAGTGCCGCCAAAGGAAAACTACATAAAAATAAAATAATGCTGGCCAATCCACACAACGTCATCCAGCCTTAAGAAGGCTACGAACCTCTCCCAAACGGAAACGGATTTTAACATGCTGTTTTGTTGTTGTTTCACGTAGAATGAAATGGGGCGCGCTATGAGTGAGAAAGTGCGTCTAACCATCTAATACAAAGCTGTCATGTGGCTGTGCGCGTGTGCTTGGTGCTGGCACCATTTTTTGATATTTTTTCGTATTTTCCGATTCATTATAATTAATCAAAAATATTTTTGATTAATTATAATGTTGAATTTATTTAGGATGTTTTCAGCGCGACAGACTTTAGAATATTGAAAAATCTGTTGCGCTGCAAACATCCTAAATAAATTCCAACGACCATCCCCATCAACTCCCTGTGACCGCTACGATGTCGTCGGTACATCGAGTGGATGGTCTCCCATGTAGAGGGGGTTTTGCCATAATCACCACGCAGGCAGCGTCAGGCGGATTGGTGACCGCAGTGTTGGTGTTGAAAAATACTCAGAAGGAAGCTGCTGCCCTTCCTCTGGTAAGGTTCCCTTAGTCGGCTCTTACGACATCCACGGGTTGAGTTGGAGGGGAGGAAGTTGAATAAAGTGATACGATAACCTGTGTAAAAAAATAGGTACGCGAGCGTAACTCAATCTGACTACCAAAGAGGTTTTATCATACTAAACAATACCAAAGTGGTTTTATCAAGGTTAAAACAGTCGCAACCTCCTTGGTAGGTGACCGAAATGAGTTTCTTACCATTCGACCTCTCAAAGTTTAGTTTGGCAGATTAAGCTAGCACGTAAAAGAGTATTGTATTCTCTTTGGTAAAAGACTCAAATTCCACAAGCGTACGAAAAATCAAAAGTCGTTTTTTCAAACTACATAATATAAAATAAATAGGCACTTGTGGGCGATCCCAGCTATCGAAATTTGAAAGGAAACCACACAACTTGATAGCAGTAGGTTCAAGACATTGAACGAAAGCCGGTGATTTTACAAAAACATGTAATAAGTAGATTTAATTCAATATACATATAAGGAGGTACTAAAAATCCATGAAAACCGAGAGCTTAGCTAAGTGATTTATCGCGATGACCGATGTACTGTCAAAGGGGAAGATCCATCTACTGTTATCAGTAGGGCGAGATGATGATGGTTCTGTAGAAGTGACTCTATTGAATTCCTTAACTTCCGCAGAGCATGTATATGAACCCCGTGGCTTCCTAGATTCCCTCGACAACCTGATGTGGCGCTACACAAGGATGTCATGGGCTCCGTCGCAGGAATTCTGACAAAAACAACGTCAGACTCGCAATGAGAGACAAGGTTACGTTAGTATATAAATTCCTTGGAGACAAGATTTTAAAACCTTAATAGAATTAAGTTTCACGTTTGGGTTTTGTTTTGCATCTGAAAACGTGTAACATACATACATTTTAATAACTGGTGTTTGGGACGATTGAATGACTTGACTTGGGATGTCTGTGTGCATCAAATTGATTTAAAATAATAAACCACATCAGCTTTTAATTGGAGATCGTAAAAAATACATTGATAAAAAGAATTGTCATTCGATGCAGATAAAAATAAAAGGTGATCGTTAGAAGTGCTGGACCAAACGAGATATGGACATGAACAGATTCCGCTTTCAAATTTACGAAACTACACACTGAAATCATAATAAGTTTACAAAAATGGTTTCATACTTCTGTTCATTATAAATTCCTATTCATCATAAATTATCATTTTAAAACCCAGACAAATTACCAAAGTCCAATATTTTGTCAGCAAAGTGCACTTCCCATTGTGCTGGTAGTAAAACAACAAATTTCCACCGACGGATACACTCCTTTCCGTCCCATTGAGCTCAAATCATTCAGGTCAGTTCTGAGAATATAACTCACTGCTGGAAACTGAGCTTTGGCATTTTAGTGGGTACGCTTTTGATAAAATTAAAGTGAGAAATGTAAATTTTTCAAGTTGATAAAAGAGGTGCCAGCAGGCATAAAAACCTTTTTGAAATGGACTCAAGTTAATGAACTTTAGACCTTAAAGATGTGGTACCGAGTTATTAAAAAGTAAATATTCTCCTTTTCAGAGAGTACAAGCTGTGGTACAAGGAAATGGTCCCCTGCAATGGTGTTGGATACGAATGGAAGACGGCTTACGAATTGCCACCACCCAAAGAAAGAGGGAATTCATCACAGACATCGTAGAGCTACGCCTAAAGAATTCTGTGGAATACATAACCTATTTGTACTTACAAGAAAGATAATTATACCTATCTAAAAGTAGGTATTGCATTTTTTCCTCAGATGTATACTTTCAACAGGTGAATCGAAGTAGTGATGAAGTTCTGCTAAAAACAGTGGCAATTGCTATACGCTTCCATCTATCTATTCAGAATAAAATCCATACTTTTAATATTATAAATTTGAAAATTACTCAAAGAAGGCAAAAATGCAGTTAGTGTAGTTTATTTAGTGTATATTATTATATACCAATTTTCGTCCAAGACTTGGCAGTAGATATTTTGTTTTACGCAATTCCTATGATTCAAAGAGCGAATGGCGGTGAAGATGACGCTAGAAGGTTCAAATTTATTTTGTCTGAGATCGCCATCTTTGCCTAAAGCTATAAAACTGTTGTCACCCTTCACAAATACTCTATCAGCGTTCTAGTTTGCATGCGTCTCGTAAAAACCTTTTCCGACTTATTGTCGTGAAACAACTTTTTTAGACTATCTTAAAGTTTGAGCTTCAGTTCACAATTATTTGGCTCGGGCTACGGTCGTAAAGTTGCTTGCCTGTAAAAGTGAATAAAAACATCAGGGGAAGGGCTGATGTGACCCGAATTACTTTAGAGTTTGAAAACCTTTGATGGCAAATTATCTGTTCGCTCGTGCAAAGTTTTCCTTTGGCTTGTTTGTGTTTATGTTCAGAATTTTTATTCGTGAGCAAGGCATGTGTGTTTTTTAAATGTCGCCATGTTCTATCTGTTTTCATTTATAGGTAGGTATTAAAAATAATCGCATTGGCTTTATCAATATATGCAGAAATTGCTATTTGCAACAGTCAAAATAAAAAATCATACTGCTTAGCCTGACATAAAGTTGACCGATCTTTCTAAGTTAGCGAGTGTGTGTTTATATGTGCATCATAACCCTCGCCCTTCGGTAGTCGGGTAAAAATAATACCGATCCAGTCCTTCAAGGACTTGGTCTGCATAAAATTCCCCAAATAATCTAGACTAGAACAGCATTAAAATACCATTGACAAAATTTGTCTAAATAATATAATAAGAATGTCTTTCTTTATGTATTCTGGCTAGTTAAATAACATTTCCATTAGAAAATGCGTATTAAAAACAGACATCATACTAGGTATTAAAACTTGTTCTTTCACTCATTACAAGCACTTTTCACCATTATGCATTTGTTAAATAGTAACTTTCATTATTTTACCGAAGTATTTTACTTAAGGCCCACATATTTTTCAGGATATTTACAATATTAACCTAATATTCAAATAATAAAGCGTGCCAGAATAAGCGAGTAACATACGCCTGGCGCCTGATTTGTTTGTTGTGTATGTGTATTCAATTTTATGATTTATGTTATTATACTTTTATGATTCTCGTTGTTATGTGGCATACTGGAAACTGAAGAGCATTAATTAATTTATTTGACGTGTACGGAATTAATATTTAAAGCATGCTATTATTTCAGTTAATATTTTCTTGTCCTTTACTGTGTGCAGATAAATCAAGTAACATTATAATAATTTATAAAGTCTAGCTCTTAATGTCTGCTTCACTCCCTCAGGTTCAAGTTTTGTGCTGCTGGAGCTGAAGGTGATCCTGTGCCAGTTGGTGCAGGATAGAAAAGTATGAGAGGATTTTACAGAAGCATCTTACTCTCAACTGTCATGGAAAAAGTAAGAAATACTTTAATAGCAAAACTAAGAAATTGAACATTAATTCGTACCAAATTAGCCACAATATTATTATTTTGGCTAATTTGGTATATTATTATTTATGCATGGCTATTATTATTAGCCGAAATAGCCATGCATTTTGTATTCATCCCAGCATATAGATTACGAAAGGTAGGGAAATCATTTATGGGCAATTGCGTGCGCTTCTATAATAAGCTTCCATCTGAAGCAACTGAACTCCCTATTCGTAAATTTAAATAGTACATTAAACAAAATCTTATCAGGAAGGCCTTTTACTCCATAGATGATTCTAATGACGTCCGACGAATGTCTATAGACGATGATGACATCAATGATGTTAATGCTTGGCCAGATGTCGCTCCGTTCCGCACTGTCAGTAGTAGGTATGTAAGAAATTCAATGTTCTGTTTAGCTTTAAAGAAATATTGACATGTATCTAAATTGCATTAAATTTATATTTAGATAGGCAAAATAAACATGTATTAGACACATAAGTGATATTATAATGTGCTAGTGGTTTCTTTTTCACTTCTTCCACTAGTGGACAAAAAATTGAACTGAAGAGAATATCAATAACACCCCATTTCTTATTTGATAATAATAACTATGTTTATAGTATACAATTTGACTTGTCTAAGTGCTTATTTTGTAAGCCTAAAGAAATAAAGTTATTGATTCTGATTCTATTTGAGGTAATAAAGTGTCTGTTATAAGATGCGAACTGCTGGCCGCGGCTTCGCACGCGCTTTTCATGTATGTCCCTATGTCCGTCCCCGGGATACCATCTACCTCCCTGCCAAATTTCATTAAGATCCATCGAGATAATATATTAAGATCCGTTCAGCCGTTTAGGCGTCAAAAGGTAACAGACAGACAGATAGACAGAGTTACTTTCATATTTAGAATATTAGTAGGATTAGGTGATATAAAATTTCTGGTATAACTAGGTTACTACCTCACATATTATGTAAACACTAGCTGCTGCCCGCGCCCTCGCGTTTTATCAGGACAAAAAAATGACAACATATTTGTTATTCCAGACCCCAAACTATACCCATGCTTAAGATCAGCCCAATTAGTTCAGTAACTAGTTTTTGCGAGAAAGAGGAACAAATATCCATATATCCGTCCAGTAACTTTGACTTTGTTTTTTTTTTTTTGAATAGATTAGTAGCTAGTAGGATAGGAGGATATTAATAGGATTTTCTTGCTAAAACTCTCGGCTAACAATAACTAGACGCAAACAAAAACCACTATCAGATTGCATTCTAAAATAAACAAGCTCGAACAATTTTCCACCGCAAATAGTCAGACCTCAATATTTATTCAATATCCAATACCAATCATATCTAAATAAATACTTCGATAAATATCTCACAAAATGTTATGTAGAGAAATTGTTTTGTGCTGCGAAAAAATATGTCTTGATCGCTTGGTCGGGACATCGATCAAAAACTCACAAGTCACACAGAGAGGTGAGATGTACGAAGATTCGGAGAAAAACATTGTTAAAGAAAATCAGGAGGAGGTTTTTCGACGAAGTAGCACCAGTACAGATATTTTTCTTTCAACTCCACATCTTTTGTTTCACAACTTATGAACATGCTGAATATCACCTATTTTGAGAATCGGTAGAAAAAATCGGATAATTTTCAAAAAAGTCTATGTAGAAGTAGCAATATTATTAGTAGGTAGTAAGTACTTGAATGACTTAGATTATTCGAACAAATTGTCTGGGCTACTTTTGCTCTCCACGCGTGAGATTCCGATGCTGCCTAGACTTGTTAATAAAATGGCTTGACGGAACTATCGCCAGCGATACCCTCACCTGTAGAGATGGCCCTTAAATGTACAGTTAATATTAATGAGACATTAGCGCACATTTGACCGCGGCCGCTGATGGTGTCCACTTTATTTTATAGGTCAAATTAAACTAGATACAATGCATTTGCTGTTTGCTTTCAAATTAGGAGCTATGGAGTTAGGTTATGCTGTAGGTAGATATAAAATAAGTAGGGATTACGTTGAAAGCCATGGACTTTAACATGGATAGATGTGCAAATCGCATGTTGCAATAGAAATGATAGTTATAGAGAGTTTAGTTATTTATGATAGAATCAAAAAAGCACAACATACGGTACGTATAGTTGCGTCTTGTACGTAATTAATAATAATAAGAATAACTCGCGAATAAGCCTGATATTGTACTGATGGATCGGTTAGAACGGAGGGCGGTGCTCGCTGATGTCACCATACCACATGATGCTAACCTCGTTAAAGCTGAGAAAGATAAACTCAGTAAATATCTTGACTTGGCTAACGAGGTTGTCAGCATGTGGGATATTGATTCAGCGACCATCGTTCCGATAGTCGTTTCAGTTAATGGCGTAATAGCGAAGAGCCTCGATCAACATCTTATGAGACTCTCGCTAGGAAGTTGGATCAAGGGTCAGATTCAAAAGGCGGTATTCCTGGACTCGGCGCGTATCGTCAGGAAGTTCCTCTCTCTGCAGCCCTAGTCACCGGCCGCTTGAGCCTAGCTTCGCAGCCGGTGATCCACCGTTTTGATATATTTTTTACTGTAGATTAGTTTTATATGTTACCTATTGTATTTTCTATAGTAAAAAATGTATTTTAATGAGATTTAAAATAAATGAAGTGAATAAGAATAAGAATGTTTTATTTGTGACTCAATTAACAAAAACAATTAACAATGTATTAAAAATAAAAGACAATACAGCCAAATTTCTGCCTTGAGTCACAAATCGGTCTCTGTCTCAGCATGAGTTAGTTGTAAACACGTCACAACCAACGTTGGTCTTCCGACAGAGTTAGGTACATAGCTTACCACATGGTAAGTTAGGCTGGATAGAATGAACTGTTTCGAGGAGTATCGACATTGAGTAACCATGACACACTTGCCACGGAGGTTGTCTTGCATTTAGAGAGGTTAATTTTTGGTGGTTTAACGTTTTTTGAACGAACACAAAAGAGGTTTGAGTCAGTTATTATGACGAAAAATTCTAATTTTATGGTTATGGTAGAAAAAAAATTCCAAGGCTATGGTTATGAGAGTCGAACCTTTTTTTGTTTTGTGCAACAGACAAAAGCAAATTTCTTATGTTTTTATTCCAAAAACCACTATGCTACCAAAAGGTAATCTCTCTATTTTCGTAGCTTGTTGTTATCCAGTTGAGCAGATTATCGTCCGGCCTAGTCATCTCAACTAACGACTTGATACACTCAATCTCAGATATGTGACGGGAAATACGGAAACTGACGTGTGTTCTTGCCGACCTCGATTTTTCAACATAAGGAAAGAAATGGGAGTAAATGACAGGTTAAACGATTTTTTTTGAACTTATTAAGTTCTTGGAAAGACAGAATCTTACATGAAAAGAAGTACTTTCCAGAAACGTGTGTTTCTCCTATGTTTACCTATATTTGTACCTAATTGCAATACAATATACAGATCCCCTGCCCATCCAAGTTGGATTCGTCGGCTGATTAAAGTATAGGCTACTTTTAATAGAAAATTTTGCAAGCAGGAGCTAGCTTCCTATAAAAGAATCGATTTATGGATTTGTTCAAATCTCTGTCATTTTGCCCAAAACATACATATAACAGCGCGCCACCAGTTAATAACCTCGCCTACCAACACAATCCCTAATTCCTAATTAGAGTTCTGATGGTAATTATAAGTATTTTTGCAGCTAATTAAAATGGCTTGGAATAGAGCTGCGTGTAGATAACAATGTTACCGGCTTTTTGATATTACAAAATAAACCGTTTGCATTTTAATATAGGCAGTGAGAGTGGAAGAGTATACGTGTTGTTAGATTTTAATTCGATAAATTTAATTTGAACCATCATAACATAAGAACGGTCGTATAGGTTTTCTTCAGACTTCGCTTATAATAATTTAACTAACGCCAAAACTACTGAATGTATTGAAATGAATCTTGGCACAATTTGAGTTCCAGATTGCCCCTCAGTGGGACCCGCAGTGGGGCCCCCACATTGCCCCGCAGTGGGATCCACTCAGTAGCCCCCCACAGTGGGGGCACCGGCAGTGCGGCCCGGACGTAAGGGCCCCGAAGTGGGCCCCCGACGTTGCCCCGCATTGAGATCCCCAGTAGCCCCCCCGTAGTGAACCCCCCCCCCCCGCAGTAGGGTAAAATTTCTTGGCTGTGCATAGCGCTGAAACTACTGAATGTATTCAAATGAAACTGATTTAAGTTCATACTACGAAGGACATGTAATACTTTTTATCCTGGAATTCGTTAGGGTTCCCTTAGGAGTGGGGATGGCAGTGAAATTTCTCGGCCTCGCATAGCGCTAAAACTACTGAATGGATTCGAATGAAACTTAGCATGATTTGAGTTCATACTACGAGGAAGGGCATAAAAAGTTTCCGCAATGCAATTCTACGCCTAGATACATTTTATCAATGAGAGAAGTTCGCTTGCTCACCTGCATAGGATTCGAGGTTTGTTCAACCGTTTTCTGCTTTACGCTTACGCCTAAATAACGGAGCGTTTGGTATACATCAGAACAGAACAAATGAGAGAAGACTGCGCGCTGAGAGTTATGTAGATCTGCGAGACGCCATGAATCAAGATAGAAATTATGAAGATTTACGACGACTGGTGATTCTTCCTTCCAGTTTTAGAACTGGAAAATAGATGTGTAGTGCCCTATTCTCCAGTAGGTACTATCAAAAACTTTTGAAGCGCATCATATACCTGCTGTTAGCTGTGTGACGTCCAGTCAATAAAATCTAGGTATATGTAAATCTATACTATGTACTATATGTTATTTTACCTATTATTAATATAATAACCACGTTATTTGTGAGTGTATATATAATAACAACTATCAATGTTTACCGCCCACTTCGTTGGGCGGGCACGGGTCAGCTAGTGGTTTAATAAATCTTTCGTGAATATTAATTAGTCTACCATTTTTTTACAGTATTTCTTCTTATTTTACAGTATTCTGGGCCCGTACTCTTAAAAACGAAATCGAAGTTTCTGATTCTTTTTCGTGCAAACGCTAATCTTATGCAATGGAGATAAGAGTTGGTTTTGCACGAACACGAAAAAGAAACTTCGATTTTCCTTTTCCGAGTAGGCCCCCTGATTACTACTAATATAAAAAAATTGTGAAGGTTTTGAGATGTTTGACCGAAGACAACGTCAAACGTCACTAGACAACATCACAGGTTGTCTGGCAGAGATCGCTCTTGAGCGATAAGACCGGTAATTGTCACTTATATTGTTATTGTTTCGTTTGTAAATTGTTTTCTAGTTTTAAGTTGCCAATTATGTAAGTATTTTCTATTTATCAAACACTGAATGGAACGGGCGAATATTATACTTAGATTCAGAAAATTAGACCTGGCTGGAAACTACAGGCTCCTTAGGATCCTGAAAAAAAAGCTAGTTTACAAATAACATATTCATAACTAGTAGAGTTTATTAGTCAAAGTCATTTATGTAGTTTCCGTGACTGTTTGAAAGAAAGAAGAAAGAAAATGAATTTTTTGACACACAAGGCAAACACTTTTTGTTTTAGTTTTTGAGAATTAATTTTGACTTGACTTTTAAATAACAAATGCCTGCCCAGTGAACTTGTAGGCCCCAACTCAGCTTACTGTTGCTCCACAAAAGTTGAGCAACGGTGGTTTTTAAGCAGGACCTTCGGTGTGTGTAGACACGGTCAACATACGACAAAAAGACACGATTAAACCTCAAAATACTTATAACTAATCATATATTTAATTTTTATGATTTTATACCCCCCATGGGAGACCATCTACTTGATGGACCGACGACATCGTAGCGGTCGCAGGGAGTCGATGGATGGAGGCGGCTCAGGACCGCTATTTGTGGCGTCGCGTCGTATAGGGGAGGCCTATGTCCAGCAGTGGACGTGTATGGGATCATATGATGATGATGACGATGAATCATATATTTCTATGCTAACAACAAATGACAACTAAGTTAGAAACTATACTCGTACAATAAAAATAAAACTAGCTATTCAACACGAGATTAATTCACTTTGGGCGAAGGTCCGCCTGCAACGCAGGAGGTTGCGGGTTCGTTTCCCGCCTCGGGACTAATGTTTGTACGATCTGCAAATATTTGTTCAGGGTGTTCTGGATGTTTTCTATGTATAATAAAAATATCTATCTATTTAGTCTTTTATATTAAGTATATCACTTATCTAGTATACATAACCAACCCATAACACAAGCTCTTCCTAGCCTGGGGCTAGATAATGATGTGTGAATTGTCCAGCATTATTTAATTTTTATTTAATTGTAGCTCGAAGAATACTACCTATAACATGACCATCCTTGTTTCCTTACCTAACTATTGAAATTAAACTCTCACTTTGTACACATATGTAAATAATATTATATTCACGATACATTTTCTCCCGAAGTATTTAATATCTGTCACACCTTGAATCTAATATCGGTTATACAGCCTGTTCCGTAACAGCCGGAGATCAAGCATCAGGAGCAGGAAATGAGGTGACGAGACTAGCACCCTCTATAGCCGTCAATATACATACATACATCTGTATTACATAACACTATTTACTGCGTTAGTTATATATTTGAGGAAGGTTAAGTTGAGAAACATGAGCAAGGTAGCTAGTATGTAAACTATGTAAATTGAAATTGCATTTTAAAATACTAGCTGCTCCCCGCGCCTTCGCTCGCGTTTTATCGGGATAAAAAATAGCCTATATGTTATTCCATGTGCCAAACCCACGTATCCCATTACAAATTTCAGCCTAATCGGTTCAGTAGTTTTTTCGTAAAGAGTAACAAACATCATCAAACATCCATCCTTACAAACTTTGACGTCTACAAATATTAGTTGGAATCATTGTCATTTTATATTTGTTTATAAAAAAAAATATCTTCTTTTGAGTAACTTTTCTGTACAACAGTCAGTTAGGTACTAAAATAAAGGAAAAACTCTTACAAAGCTAATTTTCCACAGCATTCTGTCATTGGCTTGTCGTTACTTGAATGCCTTCTTCCATCGTGTTGCTTCAAACTAAGTAGATTCAACTTGTCATAAGAGCAAGTTTCACCAAAAAGCCAAGTTTCAGACTCTTGTGCTAAAGTTTCGTAACGTAGTTTATAATGTGATTGCGCTGGTATAGATTTCCAGCTTTGTCGCCGAGTGACTTTTATGAGAAGGTAAGGTATTAGATTTGAGACCGAAGTTAAAAAAAAAATACAATATGAAATGTTTGAAAACTCATAGGACAGTGAAAAAAAGTCAAAGGAATTTCATTAAAAAAGCGTCTACATAAAATTTTAGAAATATCGGCATTTTTAGGAAGAATTCGGAGCATAATAATGCTAGAAAAGAGTAGTATAGTACCTCTATTTAGTTCAATATTTTATCAGTGTTCATATCTTTTATAGATTGTGCGTAACTACGTACATATTTTTCTTTTCTATTACGCATAAGCCATAAACAGAATATATATACGAAACAAAAGTCCCCTTGTTTGCGTATAAGGCACAGGACCACGGACTATGGAAAGTGACTGGACACGAATGGAGGTATTTCTATGAACGTATTTTAATTTAAATAACGTTTCCCTATTCCACAACGATCGAAAAATTGAGAACAGCTTCACAGATTTCACAGGCCACCATGGTTTTGCGGTCGGAAAGTGAAGGGTTATTTTTTGCGTAGAATTCTGGAACAGAATTGGCCCATCAAGATCTATCGTCAGGATTTTGAGATATTTGAGGTTAGGTACGGGTAGTACCTAACCCCAAATATATATACATATATATGGCGTATACATAATAAATGGCGTTTTTTTGGTACTTTTAAGGTTATGTACACAAGACAACATTGTTTGGATTTTCCTTTAGCTGCATCGTATAGATACTCTTTATGATGCAAAAGTCACAGCGTTTCATTATGATTTTTGTTCACCACGATACCCTAATTTGAATTTACGGGATCTGTCCCACAACACTTTCGATTAAAAAACTGAATCGAAATTGGTTCATCCGTTTGAAAACTACGACATTCCACAGACACGCACTGATGCAATATTTTTCTCGAGAGGTAAAAATGGCAGACGTATTATTCCATAAAATTTATAAAACCAAACGAATTATTCATTGGTTTTTAGACTAATCCTTCAAATGTCCAGTAGTCAATGCTCCTAGTGCAATTCTACTGTTATCCTTTTGATACATTACACATCAGATAAGCAGCTTTATGTCTTTATTATTAAGCCTCACATTGGACCGGACGGTATTACTCTATTTCATGGCTTTTACGGTAGGTTTTCCTATTTACGTTATATGAAAAATCCAAAAGGTTTTTGAAAATAAAAACATTAAAAAATTGTGAAAAAGGAAACAACTCAGTTATTTTTATTGAACGATATATATACCAATTTTCGTCCAAGACTTGGCAGTAGATATTTTGTTTTACGCAATTCCTATGATTCAAAGAGCGAATGGCGGTGAAGATGACGCTAGAAGGTTCAAATTTATTTTGTCTGAGATCGCCATCTTTGCCTAAAGCTATAAAACTGTTGTCACCCTTCACAAATACTCTATCAGCGTTCTAGTTTGCATGCGTCTCGTAAAAACCTTTTCCGACTTATTGTCGTGAAACAACTTTTTTAGACTATCTTAAAGTTTGAGCTTCAGTTCACAATTATTTGGCTCGGGCTACGGTCGTAAAGTTGCTTGCCTGTAAAAGTGAATAAAAACATCAGGGGAAGGGCTGATGTGACCCGAATTACTTTAGAGTTTGAAAACCTTTGATGGCAAATTATCTGTTCGCTCGTGCAAAGTTTTCCTTTGGCTTGTTTGTGTTTATGTTCAGAATTTTTATTCGTGAGCAAGGCATGTGTGTTTTTTAAATGTCGCCATGTTCTATCTGTTTTCATTTATAGGTAGGTATTAAAAATAATCGCATTGGCTTTATCAATATATGCAGAAATTGCTATTTGCAACAGTCAAAATAAAAAATCATACTGCTTAGCCTGACATAAAGTTGACCGATCTTTCTAAGTTAGCGAGTGTGTGTTTATATGTGCATCATAACCCTCGCCCTTCGGTAGTCGGGTAAAAATAATACCGATCCAGTCCTTCAAGGACTTGGTCTGCATAAAATTCCCCAAATAATCTAGACTAGAACAGCATTAAAATACCATTGACAAAATTTGTCTAAATAATATAATAAGAATGTCTTTCTTTATGTATTCTGGCTAGTTAAATAACATTTCCATTAGAAAATGCGTATTAAAAACAGACATCATACTAGGTATTAAAACTTGTTCTTTCACTCATTACAAGCACTTTTCACCATTATGCATTTGTTAAATAGTAACTTTCATTATTTTACCGAAGTATTTTACTTAAGGCCCACATATTTTTCAGGATATTTACAATATTAACCTAATATTCAAATAATAAAGCGTGCCAGAATAAGCGAGTAACATACGCCTGGCGCCTGATTTGTTTGTTGTGTATGTGTATTCAATTTTATGATTTATGTTATTATACTTTTATGATTCTCGTTGTTATGTGGCATACTGGAAACTGAAGAGCATTAATTAATTTATTTGACGTGTACGGAATTAATATTTAAAGCATGCTATTATTTCAGTTAATATTTTCTTGTCCTTTACTGTGTGCAGATAAATCAAGTAACATTATAATAATTTATAAAGTCTAGCTCTTAATGTCTGCTTCACTCCCTCAGGTTCAAGTTTTGTGCTGCTGGAGCTGAAGGTGATCCTGTGCCAGTTGGTGCAGGATAGAAAAGTATGAGAGGATTTTACAGAAGCATCTTACTCTCAACTGTCATGGAAAAAGTAAGAAATACTTTAATAGCAAAACTAAGAAATTGAACATTAATTCGTACCAAATTAGCCACAATATTATTATTTTGGCTAATTTGGTATATTATTATTTATGCATGGCTATTATTATTAGCCGAAATAGCCATGCATTTTGTATTCATCCCAGCATATAGATTACGAAAGGTAGGGAAATCATTTATGGGCAATTGCGTGCGCTTCTATAATAAGCTTCCATCTGAAGCAACTGAACTCCCTATTCGTAAATTTAAATAGTACATTAAACAAAATCTTATCAGGAAGGCCTTTTACTCCATAGATGATTCTAATGACGTCCGACGAATGTCTATAGACGATGATGACATCAATGATGTTAATGCTTGGCCAGATGTCGCTCCGTTCCGCACTGTCAGTAGTAGGTATGTAAGAAATTCAATGTTCTGTTTAGCTTTAAAGAAATATTGACATGTATCTAAATTGCATTAAATTTATATTTAGATAGGCAAAATAAACATGTATTAGACACATAAGTGATATTATAATGTGCTAGTGGTTTCTTTTTCACTTCTTCCACTAGTGGACAAAAAATTGAACTGAAGAGAATATCAATAACACCCCATTTCTTATTTGATAATAATAACTATGTTTATAGTATACAATTTGACTTGTCTAAGTGCTTATTTTGTAAGCCTAAAGAAATAAAGTTATTGATTCTGATTCTATTTGAGGTAATAAAGTGTCTGTTATAAGATGCGAACTGCTGGCCGCGGCTTCGCACGCGCTTTTCATGTATGTCCCTATGTCCGTCCCCGGGATACCATCTACCTCCCTGCCAAATTTCATTAAGATCCATCGAGATAATATATTAAGATCCGTTCAGCCGTTTAGGCGTCAAAAGGTAACAGACAGACAGATAGACAGAGTTACTTTCATATTTAGAATATTAGTAGGATTAGGTGATATAAAATTTCTGGTATAACTAGGTTACTACCTCACATATTATGTAAACACTAGCTGCTGCCCGCGCCCTCGCGTTTTATCAGGACAAAAAAATGACAACATATTTGTTATTCCAGACCCCAAACTATACCCATGCTTAAGATCAGCCCAATTAGTTCAGTAACTAGTTTTTGCGAGAAAGAGGAACAAATATCCATATATCCGTCCAGTAACTTTGACTTTGTTTTTTTTTTTTTGAATAGATTAGTAGCTAGTAGGATAGGAGGATATTAATAGGATTTTCTTGCTAAAACTCTCGGCTAACAATAACTAGACGCAAACAAAAACCACTATCAGATTGCATTCTAAAATAAACAAGCTCGAACAATTTTCCACCGCAAATAGTCAGACCTCAATATTTATTCAATATCCAATACCAATCATATCTAAATAAATACTTCGATAAATATCTCACAAAATGTTATGTAGAGAAATTGTTTTGTGCTGCGAAAAAATATGTCTTGATCGCTTGGTCGGGACATCGATCAAAAACTCACAAGTCACACAGAGAGGTGAGATGTACGAAGATTCGGAGAAAAACATTGTTAAAGAAAATCAGGAGGAGGTTTTTCGACGAAGTAGCACCAGTACAGATATTTTTCTTTCAACTCCACATCTTTTGTTTCACAACTTATGAACATGCTGAATATCACCTATTTTGAGAATCGGTAGAAAAAATCGGATAATTTTCAAAAAAGTCTATGTAGAAGTAGCAATATTATTAGTAGGTAGTAAGTACTTGAATGACTTAGATTATTCGAACAAATTGTCTGGGCTACTTTTGCTCTCCACGCGTGAGATTCCGATGCTGCCTAGACTTGTTAATAAAATGGCTTGACGGAACTATCGCCAGCGATACCCTCACCTGTAGAGATGGCCCTTAAATGTACAGTTAATATTAATGAGACATTAGCGCACATTTGACCGCGGCCGCTGATGGTGTCCACTTTATTTTATAGGTCAAATTAAACTAGATACAATGCATTTGCTGTTTGCTTTCAAATTAGGAGCTATGGAGTTAGGTTATGCTGTAGGTAGATATAAAATAAGTAGGGATTACGTTGAAAGCCATGGACTTTAACATGGATAGATGTGCAAATCGCATGTTGCAATAGAAATGATAGTTATAGAGAGTTTAGTTATTTATGATAGAATCAAAAAAGCACAACATACGGTACGTATAGTTGCGTCTTGTACGTAATTAATAATAATAAGAATAACTCGCGAATAAGCCTGATATTGTACTGATGGATCGGTTAGAACGGAGGGCGGTGCTCGCTGATGTCACCATACCACATGATGCTAACCTCGTTAAAGCTGAGAAAGATAAACTCAGTAAATATCTTGACTTGGCTAACGAGGTTGTCAGCATGTGGGATATTGATTCAGCGACCATCGTTCCGATAGTCGTTTCAGTTAATGGCGTAATAGCGAAGAGCCTCGATCAACATCTTATGAGACTCTCGCTAGGAAGTTGGATCAAGGGTCAGATTCAAAAGGCGGTATTCCTGGACTCGGCGCGTATCGTCAGGAAGTTCCTCTCTCTGCAGCCCTAGTCACCGGCCGCTTGAGCCTAGCTTCGCAGCCGGTGATCCACCGTTTTGATATATTTTTTACTGTAGATTAGTTTTATATGTTACCTATTGTATTTTCTATAGTAAAAAATGTATTTTAATGAGATTTAAAATAAATGAAGTGAATAAGAATAAGAATGTTTTATTTGTGACTCAATTAACAAAAACAATTAACAATGTATTAAAAATAAAAGACAATACAGCCAAATTTCTGCCTTGAGTCACAAATCGGTCTCTGTCTCAGCATGAGTTAGTTGTAAACACGTCACAACCAACGTTGGTCTTCCGACAGAGTTAGGTACATAGCTTACCACATGGTAAGCTAGGCTGGATAGAATGAACTGTTTCGAGGAGTATCGACATTGAGTAACCATGACACACTTGCCACGGAGGTTGTCTTGCATTTAGAGAGGTTAATTTTTGGTGGTTTAACGTTTTTTGAACGAACACAAAAGAGGTTTGAGTCAGTTATTATGACGAAAAATTCTAATTTTATGGTTATGGTAGAAAAAAAATTCCAAGGCTATGGTTATGAGAGTCGAACCTTTTTTTGTTTTGTGCAACAGACAAAAGCAAATTTCTTATGTTTTTATTCCAAAAACCACTATGCTACCAAAAGGTAATCTCTCTATTTTCGTAGCTTGTTGTTATCCAGTTGAGCAGATTATCGTCCGGCCTAGTCATCTCAACTAACGACTTGATACACTCAATCTCAGATATGTGACGGGAAATACGGAAACTGACGTGTGTTCTTGCCGACCTCGATTTTTCAACATAAGGAAAGAAATGGGAGTAAATGACAGGTTAAACGATTTTTTTTGAACTTATTAAGTTCTTGGAAAGACAGAATCTTACATGAAAAGAAGTACTTTCCAGAAACGTGTGTTTCTCCTATGTTTACCTATATTTGTACCTAATTGCAATACAATATACAGATCCCCTGCCCATCCAAGTTGGATTCGTCGGCTGATTAAAGTATAGGCTACTTTTAATAGAAAATTTTGCAAGCAGGAGCTAGCTTCCTATAAAAGAATCGATTTATGGATTTGTTCAAATCTCTGTCATTTTGCCCAAAACATACATATAACAGCGCGCCACCAGTTAATAACCTCGCCTACCAACACAATCCCTAATTCCTAATTAGAGTTCTGATGGTAATTATAAGTATTTTTGCAGCTAATTAAAATGGCTTGGAATAGAGCTGCGTGTAGATAACAATGTTACCGGCTTTTTGATATTACAAAATAAACCGTTTGCATTTTAATATAGGCAGTGAGAGTGGAAGAGTATACGTGTTGTTAGATTTTAATTCGATAAATTTAATTTGAACCATCATAACATAAGAACGGTCGTATAGGTTTTCTTCAGACTTCGCTTATAATAATTTAGCTAACGCCAAAACTACTGAATGTATTGAAATGAATCTTGGCACAATTTGAGTTCCAGATTGCCCCTCAGTGGGACCCGCAGTGGGGCCCCCACATTGCCCCGCAGTGGGATCCACTCAGTAGCCCCCCACAGTGGGGGCACCGGCAGTGCGGCCCGGACGTAAGGGCCCCGAAGTGGGCCCCCGACGTTGCCCCGCATTGAGATCCCCAGTAGCCCCCCCGTAGTGAACCCCCCCCCCCCGCAGTAGGGTAAAATTTCTTGGCTGTGCATAGCGCTGAAACTACTGAATGTATTCAAATGAAACTGATTTAAGTTCATACTACGAAGGACATGTAATACTTTTTATCCTGGAATTCGTTAGGGTTCCCTTAGGAGTGGGGATGGCAGTGAAATTTCTCGGCCTCGCATAGCGCTAAAACTACTGAATGGATTCGAATGAAACTTAGCATGATTTGAGTTCATACTACGAGGAAGGGCATAAAAAGTTTCCGCAATGCAATTCTACGCCTAGATACATTTTATCAATGAGAGAAGTTCGCTTGCTCACCTGCATAGGATTCGAGGTTTGTTCAACCGTTTTCTGCTTTACGCTTACGCCTAAATAACGGAGCGTTTGGTATACATCAGAACAGAACAAATGAGAGAAGACTGCGCGCTGAGAGTTATGTAGATCTGCGAGACGCCATGAATCAAGATAGAAATTATGAAGATTTACGACGACTGGTGATTCTTCCTTCCAGTTTTAGAACTGGAAAATAGATGTGTAGTGCCCTATTCTCCAGTAGGTACTATCAAAAACTTTTGAAGCGCATCATATACCTGCTGTTAGCTGTGTGACGTCCAGTCAATAAAATCTAGGTATATGTAAATCTATACTATGTACTATATGTTATTTTACCTATTATTAATATAATAACCACGTTATTTGTGAGTGTATATATAATAACAACTATCAATGTTTACCGCCCACTTCGTTGGGCGGGCACGGGTCAGCTAGTGGTTTAATAAATCTTTCGTGAATATTAATTAGTCTACCATTTTTTTACAGTATTTCTTCTTATTTTACAGTATTCTGGGCCCGTACTCTTAAAAACGAAATCGAAGTTTCTGATTCTTTTTCGTGCAAACGCTAATCTTATGCAATGGAGATAAGAGTTGGTTTTGCACGAACACGAAAAAGAAACTTCGATTTTCCTTTTCCGAGTAGGCCCCCTGATTACTACTAATATAAAAAAATTGTGAAGGTTTTGAGATGTTTGACCGAAGACAACGTCAAACGTCACTAGACAACATCACAGGTTGTCTGGCAGAGATCGCTCTTGAGCGATAAGACCGGTAATTGTCACTTATATTGTTATTGTTTCGTTTGTAAATTGTTTTCTAGTTTTAAGTTGCCAATTATGTAAGTATTTTCTATTTATCAAACACTGAATGGAACGGGCGAATATTATACTTAGATTCAGAAAATTAGACCTGGCTGGAAACTACAGGCTCCTTAGGATCCTGAAAAAAAAGCTAGTTTACAAATAACATATTCATAACTAGTAGAGTTTATTAGTCAAAGTCATTTATGTAGTTTCCGTGACTGTTTGAAAGAAAGAAGAAAGAAAATGAATTTTTTGACACACAAGGCAAACACTTTTTGTTTTAGTTTTTGAGAATTAATTTTGACTTGACTTTTAAATAACAAATGCCTGCCCAGTGAACTTGTAGGCCCCAACTCAGCTTACTGTTGCTCCACAAAAGTTGAGCAACGGTGGTTTTTAAGCAGGACCTTCGGTGTGTGTAGACACGGTCAACATACGACAAAAAGACACGATTAAACCTCAAAATACTTATAACTAATCATATATTTAATTTTTATGATTTTATACCCCCCATGGGAGACCATCTACTTGATGGACCGACGACATCGTAGCGGTCGCAGGGAGTCGATGGATGGAGGCGGCTCAGGACCGCTATTTGTGGCGTCGCGTCGTATAGGGGAGGCCTATGTCCAGCAGTGGACGTGTATGGGATCATATGATGATGATGACGATGAATCATATATTTCTATGCTAACAACAAATGACAACTAAGTTAGAAACTATACTCGTACAATAAAAATAAAACTAGCTATTCAACACGAGATTAATTCACTTTGGGCGAAGGTCCGCCTGCAACGCAGGAGGTTGCGGGTTCGTTTCCCGCCTCGGGACTAATGTTTGTACGATCTGCAAATATTTGTTCAGGGTGTTCTGGATGTTTTCTATGTATAATAAAAATATCTATCTATTTAGTCTTTTATATTAAGTATATCACTTATCTAGTATACATAACCAACCCATAACACAAGCTCTTCCTAGCCTGGGGCTAGATAATGATGTGTGAATTGTCCAGCATTATTTAATTTTTATTTAATTGTAGCTCGAAGAATACTACCTATAACATGACCATCCTTGTTTCCTTACCTAACTATTGAAATTAAACTCTCACTTTGTACACATATGTAAATAATATTATATTCACGATACATTTTCTCCCGAAGTATTTAATATCTGTCACACCTTGAATCTAATATCGGTTATACAGCCTGTTCCGTAACAGCCGGAGATCAAGCATCAGGAGCAGGAAATGAGGTGACGAGACTAGCACCCTCTATAGCCGTCAATATACATACATACATCTGTATTACATAACACTATTTACTGCGTTAGTTATATATTTGAGGAAGGTTAAGTTGAGAAACATGAGCAAGGTAGCTAGTATGTAAACTATGTAAATTGAAATTGCATTTTAAAATACTAGCTGCTCCCCGCGCCTTCGCTCGCGTTTTATCGGGATAAAAAATAGCCTATATGTTATTCCATGTGCCAAACCCACGTATCCCATTACAAATTTCAGCCTAATCGGTTCAGTAGTTTTTTCGTAAAGAGTAACAAACATCATCAAACATCCATCCTTACAAACTTTGACGTCTACAAATATTAGTTGGAATCATTGTCATTTTATATTTGTTTATAAAAAAAAATATCTTCTTTTGAGTAACTTTTCTGTACAACAGTCAGTTAGGTACTAAAATAAAGGAAAAACTCTTACAAAGCTAATTTTCCACAGCATTCTGTCATTGGCTTGTCGTTACTTGAATGCCTTCTTCCATCGTGTTGCTTCAAACTAAGTAGATTCAACTTGTCATAAGAGCAAGTTTCACCAAAAAGCCAAGTTTCAGACTCTTGTGCTAAAGTTTCGTAACGTAGTTTATAATGTGATTGCGCTGGTATAGATTTCCAGCTTTGTCGCCGAGTGACTTTTATGAGAAGGTAAGGTATTAGATTTGAGACCGAAGTTAAAAAAAAAATACAATATGAAATGTTTGAAAACTCATAGGACAGTGAAAAAAAGTCAAAGGAATTTCATTAAAAAAGCGTCTACATAAAATTTTAGAAATATCGGCATTTTTAGGAAGAATTCGGAGCATAATAATGCTAGAAAAGAGTAGTATAGTACCTCTATTTAGTTCAATATTTTATCAGTGTTCATATCTTTTATAGATTGTGCGTAACTACGTACATATTTTTCTTTTCTATTACGCATAAGCCATAAACAGAATATATATACGAAACAAAAGTCCCCTTGTTTGCGTATAAGGCACAGGACCACGGACTATGGAAAGTGACTGGACACGAATGGAGGTATTTCTATGAACGTATTTTAATTTAAATAACGTTTCCCTATTCCACAACGATCGAAAAATTGAGAACAGCTTCACAGATTTCACAGGCCACCATGGTTTTGCGGTCGGAAAGTGAAGGGTTATTTTTTGCGTAGAATTCTGGAACAGAATTGGCCCATCAAGATCTATCGTCAGGATTTTGAGATATTTGAGGTTAGGTACGGGTAGTACCTAACCCCAAATATATATACATATATATGGCGTATACATAATAAATGGCGTTTTTTTGGTACTTTTAAGGTTATGTACACAAGACAACATTGTTTGGATTTTCCTTTAGCTGCATCGTATAGATACTCTTTATGATGCAAAAGTCACAGCGTTTCATTATGATTTTTGTTCACCACGATACCCTAATTTGAATTTACGGGATCTGTCCCACAACACTTTCGATTAAAAAACTGAATCGAAATTGGTTCATCCGTTTGAAAACTACGACATTCCACAGACACGCACTGATGCAATATTTTTCTCGAGAGGTAAAAATGGCAGACGTATTATTCCATAAAATTTATAAAACCAAACGAATTATTCATTGGTTTTTAGACTAATCCTTCAAATGTCCAGTAGTCAATGCTCCTAGTGCAATTCTACTGTTATCCTTTTGATACATTACACATCAGATAAGCAGCTTTATGTCTTTATTATTAAGCCTCACATTGGACCGGACGGTATTACTCTATTTCATGGCTTTTACGGTAGGTTTTCCTATTTACGTTATATGAAAAATCCAAAAGGTTTTTGAAAATAAAAACATTAAAAAATTGTGAAAAAGGAAACAACTCAGTTATTTTTATTGAACGGATAAAGAATTATCAAGGTACTAGCTGCTGCCCGCGCCTTCGCCCGCGTTTTATCGGGATAAAAATAGCCTATATGTTATTCCAGGTCCCAAGCTATACCCATACCAAATTTCAGCCTAATCGGTTCAGTAGTTTTGTTGTGTGAAAGAGTAACAAATATCCACCAGTACATCCATCCTTAAAACTTTGACATTTATAATATTAGTAGGTTATAATAGAATACCTCCCTCGGTAATTCTTTTTGCCTTTCCCTATTCTGAAATCGATTTCGAGTATGGAAATATGTAAGTAGAAGGAAATCAGCAATAGTGAGAATACTACTTTATGAATATGGCAATGAAATACCAATCGAATACGATATCAGCGATATGAACTTCCTATACGCCGATAATCCCCGTAATTGGTCCTTCGAGCAATTTACTATTTCGGTCAACAGTGTGTTTACTAACTGAAATAAGAAACGATAGTCTGTTGTGATAAGGATTTTATGGAATAAGCTTATATTTATCTAGGTTGTTTGCTAAGTTTCATCATTTCTTTAGAAGCAGTTACTTATTTTTATGCTCTGAATTGTGATAATTTTAGTTAGATAATAGATAACTCGGTATTTGTAAAAAAAAATATTTAAAATAATTTTATAGGCGCAGTAGCGGCGTTAGAGGGGCGGTGGGGGGGCGGTGGGGGGGCGGTCTGCCCCAGGTACCAAGCTCCGAGAGGTGCCATCTTGGCATCTTTCGGGGTGCCCTGGAACCCCCGTACCCAAACTAGAAGGGGTGACAACGAAAATTCACACGCACGCCAGATCATAAAAATTTTGCGATTTGTCGATCACTCTATTTTTCCCTTATTTTTTAGTAAATCGCAAAAAAAACTTACCATTGTTTTTGACTCATTGTTTTAGCTTCCTAGTCTTGCTAAGCATGCCTCAACAATATTAAAAAAAGGCTGTGGGTCACTCTATTCTCCGATATTTATTTTGTATTCGTTTTTTCGCAGCAGCAAGCTCCCCAAAATTTTTCAGGGTTCACTCCGCTCGCTGTTCTTTATTGTTTCATAGTTTTTAAGACCACCCAGACCCTTGAGGCTGTTCAGAATTTTCGTTTGTGAGGGGAGGGTGCTTGATAGTAATCCGCCCCGGGTACCAACCCACGCTACGCCGGCACTGTAAAGGCGTTAAGATTAAACAACATATTTTGTCAGTCTCTCCGATCCTCTGTTAGACTTGCCTAACCAATGGACAGTCCGCCTTGTTGTCTTTGATGATGATGACCCCACAGTCAGCTCTGCAGTGCCACGCAGCTGTAAGCCGTAGCCAGTTTTATTTCGCGGAAAATTGGCAAGTCATACGCTGGGTCATAAATAAGGATCGACATTACCCCTCTCGAGGATGTCTTTTTACGGTACATTTCACTCTTGCTCTGAGACAGGAGTAGGGTGGAGTAAGTGATAGCGGGGTAGCGAAGGAAAGCTTTTTTTAGAACATTGGTATTGAATACTTGTGTTTGAAGTTGAAGGCATAAACGTTCCATAACCTCTTCGCGTCTCCTTTACACAATGCTTCTAAATGTGTATTTATAAAAAATGGAATGGAACTGATGATTTCTTTCATTTGACTTTGACTACCAGTGAATATCTAAACTTACCCTCTACGTCGGTCTACGCCGTAGCCGCAAGCTGCTACGCGGCGTAGATACATCTACGTAACACACGGCTTCTACGATAACGTGGAGAATAAAATCATAATTCGTCAAGTAGAAGTCGTTAACGTAGAGGATTTCTAATGCGCAATGATTTTCAAAGAGATCTACAAAAGAGGTTCTTTTTTTTACGTATTTTTTCTGAAATCGCTATCTCTTATACCCTCCACAATCCAATCTAACATGAAGGTCCCGCTCATTGACGACATATTTTATAGTGTGTTTATTATAGATCTATATTCACCACATTCTCAAATATTCACCAAACTTGTTTCCCCAAAAAAACAGCATAGCAAGTTTCTACAAAGGATGTGAAAAGTTACGCTGATTCAGTTTTGATATAGTAAACTAAAGACCACAAGTACCTATTAATCTTATGTTTTACTTAGGCCGATATAATATTAGAATGAAAAAATATTTAGTAACAATTCCGCGTATAACCTTCTCTGATAGTATTCATCAAAGTAAGTTGTCTACTAGTTTCGTCTCTCCACGAGACATCTTCAGGACACCACAATACTCGACCTTGACATTGAGATTGGTCAGCACAGCAACACCGACAGAGTCCAGCCAGTGATGTTGCCTCTCCAAGCTCCTTGCGCCAAGTTATTATTAAGTTAAATAATAAATATAGATATCGGCTTAAGATAAATAATATCTTAGGCCAATATCTATATTAGTACCTACTTGACCAGACTTTATTTGCAAAAATCTTGATTGCGTCTATGCTTAGCTTAATCGTAAGCCTATTTGGAATAGATAAAAAAATATGCTGCGATTGATTAATAGAAGCTTTCGGTGGACAGCTTGGAGAAATCGATTGACAGCTTTCGAACGAAAAGAAGCAACGTTTTACTATACTTAAAAACGCGCTCCCTCTACCTAGCAACTTTGGCGTTTACGATGAACAGTGATCAATTCAGTTAAATTCGCGTTAGCATTGCCATACAGTGAGGCAATGCAGCCAGCGTTTCGGGGACGCTTCCGACTGGTATTGATATACCAGTTGAGCTATCTGTAGATTGTTTGCAACAGTCTGCAGTTAGCTCAATTGTTTCAATTGTAAATACCTTAATTTGTTTATATTATTTGATTGTTATTTTCTTTGTCAATAAAATTAAAGAGTGTTCAAATGAAATGTCGCACGTAGAGACCAAAAGTTTTATTGAAAACTGACAAGTATCCATTCCCTTCTCGTTCTCACTGCTTACCGAAAACATACCGAAACAGCCTCAGCAAAATCAAAGGGCGCTCTATAGATTTTGGTCTTAGATTAGCAGAAGGGAAACATGGATAACGTGTCAGTGATTATCAAACAGGAATAATGAGCAAACCGGGGTTGAAGACTAATATTGACTTTGTAGGTTTCATTAGCTATGACGGGGTATAAATAAGGGTTGTCTTGATTTCAACAATGATTACAGGCTGTTTGTTGGATAATATAATTCCGTTGCTGATTGTACTTATTGAAGGAAAATTTCAATGTTTTGCGTCAGCTACCTAGGATTTGTAAAATTTCCCCGACTTTACGTATTTCGTATACGATTTTGTTAGATTATTTCTAACTAGTTTCTGCCCGCGGCTCCGCACGCGTTGCTTCTATGTAAACGTTTTATTGCTATTTCTATCCCATGCGAACAATAACTTGCATATTTGGCAAAGGAATTTCAAAAACTACGACTATAGTTTTCCAGCTAAGCCATAATATTCAGAGAAAACTAGAGCCAATATAAAGTAATATTATACACCGTGCGGGCGCCAATCCTACTGACTACAGAACGCTGGCAGTTAAGCAGCGCTCTATGCGAATATCAAATAAATGTCAAATATCAAAGTACTCTTGGACACGATTTATCGGATATCCTACTTTCGTGCGCCAGTGTACCCATGCACAAACATAACCCCGCCACTTTCTTCCAGCTTTCTTTTTACGTGACGCGACCTATCCTACTTATATTATAAATGTCAAAGTTTGTAAGGATGGATGTATAGATATTTGTTACTCTTTCACGCAAGAACTACTGAATCGATTAGGCTGAAATTTGGTATGGGTATAGTTTGGGACCTGGAATACATACGTATAGGCTATTTTTTGCCAAAAGAATTTAATATAGAGTGTAAAAAAACTGTGTTTAAAAATAAATAAAGTTAAGAGTTTAAATTTGTGGGCAGATTTGTTCCAGATATTTCTTCCCATTCCCAAAAACTACTTACACATATTCCATAATCCCTTCATGGACAGGTGTCTAACTTTGTGTCTAACTATCGGACCCATGTCAGTAACAACAAATAAAAGGTCCATGTCCGCGGGCAATAATCAAGACACGGGCCTAATTTATCCCGAGGCTCGCCCGAGTAGCGGTCCAAACAGTTTTATCTAACCCATAAGACCACTAAGGGCGTAATTCTCTTTAACTAAAGCCATAGAGCGAGGTTACGATCATATGAGTAGATAAGAACATACGTAGAGCGGAAACTTCCACCCCAGACCGGCTCAAGGTCGCGGCTACACGTTAAACAGAATATTCAGTCTATCTCAGTCGGGCTGTCGGCGACGCCCACGAGCCCGAGTGAGATAGACTGAGTATTTTGTCGCGACCTTGAGCTGGTCCGGGTTTCCGCTCTCCGTATGTTCTTGTCTTCTCATATGGTTACGGCATCGATCGAGATTGGTAGGTGATAAAATCTATACGAAGGGTTGACCACTGTGAACCATATCGAATGAAATTAATCGAGTTGTTTAGGATTATATTGTGGAAGGAGATTTTGAATAAGTGTAAAATGTTATACGTAAATAAATAAATAAATAATTGTCTGGAAGAGATCGCTCGTGAGCGATAAGACCGCCAATTGTCACATTTATTTTTGTTTCAAATTGTTTGTAAACTGTTTGGTTAAGTGTGCAATAAAGCATTTTCTATCTACATATCTATCTATCTAAATGTGAGTGTATGGGGAAAACCTTTGCTTAGCAAACAGATAACAGACTTCAAAACTATAAAAAAGTATCTGGAAGATATGGTTGATATTTTAATTTTTTCTTGACACCTGCTATGTTGTTTATAGCATACAATTTGACTTGTCTAATTGCTTATTTTGTAAGCCTAAAGAAAAAATTTTATTGATTCTGATTCTTAATGTCTGTCCGTTAGAATTTAAACGTTCGACACACTGTCCACCTGCAGCTAATATGTTCTGGTATCGTATTTTCATCATATTTTCAGATTCGAGCATCGCAAAATCGGTTATTGTGGAGATCCTTAGGGAAGGCCTATGTTCAGTAGTGGACGTCGATCGGCTGATATAATGATGATGATGATAGTATTTTCAAGTTTTCATATCTTTCATATCGAACGACTCATTCAATCATCGTGTGACAATCGAACTCCGAATTTCAGCTTAATTAAAATTTGACTGATGCAAAGGTTTGAGATTGAAACTGCTATAGCGGACTTCTGGAATGGGACGAACCCTTATCAATGTAAATATTTGACTTTTAATTTCTTGTACACTATCCACAAGTTTTCGAATGGGATGGAAGTTTGTCAAAGTAATATCCACCACGCTTGTTACAGTTCGCAATGGTTCCATTCCATTCCCATCGCGGAGATATAGCAGGTACTCGTATAGTCATATAGATATAACAACAGACTAGAATTTCGCGACACATTAGATTTTCGACGGGCGACAGTTTCCGTTTATGAACTTCGCGGCGCAACTTCCCCGTATATTAATAGTTTATAATTCATTTCCACACACCTTTGCACACCCCTACGCATCTCTGCAGCGCTCTGCAACTAGAAAGTTACACGCGGCCGTTTCGCATATTGTACTAAATCACGGTATGTTTACCAAATAAGGTGGTTATATCAGTAGCTTTACATTATGACGATCAATGTGGCGCGGCGGGTGAAGGTCCGCCTGCGACGCAGGAGGTTGCGGGTTCGATTCTCGCATTGGAACAAATGTTTGTACGATCTGCAAATATTTATCTTGGGTGTCCTGGGTATTTTCTATGTATATAAAAAAATCTATCTATATTATATATTGTATAAGGTATATCGGTCATCTAGTTACCCATAACACAAGCTCTGCTTAGCATGGGGCTAGATGATGTTTTGTGGTTTGTGCAACATTATTTATTTATTATGCTCGGCTCAGCTTGTTTCTGTAACAGTTCTTTATTATGTTCATCATCATTCATTCATTCATCATCAGCCCATACACGTCCACGGCTGGACATAGGCCTCCCCCGTACGATGCCACAAATAGCGGTCCTGAGCCGCCTCCATCCATCAACTCCCTGCGACCGCTACGATGTCGTCGGTCCATCGAGTGGATGGTCTCCCATGTAGGAGGGGATTTGCCATAATCACCACGCTTGGCAGGCGGATTGGTGATCGCAGTGTTTGTGTTTAAAAAATACTCAGAAGGAAGCTGCTGCCCTTCCTCTGGTAGGTTCCCTTAGTCGGCTTTTACGACATCCACGGGTTGAGTTGGAGGGGTCGTTATTCGTACGCCGCGGCCCCACGGCTTATTATGTTACTTTTCTATTATTTGTTTTCTATTTCTATTTTATATTTGTGTATCTTATCAAGAGTTTTATTTTATTTTGTCGTAAACCTGTGGACTTAGTATTATCTGAAATAAAACTATTTTCTTTTATTTATTTAAACGTTTAGTTCGATATCTTCAGGATACTATATCTACTCTTGTATTTCCATTAGTATTTTTGGGATGCGTCAAAATAATGAGATCAATAAAGAAGTAACTTGCTTGTCGACACACTTGCGCCTTCCCATCTTTCAAGGACATCCGTGAGGGCTGGTTCGGTGGCAGATTCGGCCGAGGATCTCAAGAGGCGCAAATATGCAGGTCTCGACAGAGCCTACGCATTTGCTCCCCTTGGAGTCGAGACCCTAGGTCCGTGGGGTACCGAGGCTCCCCGGGTTTTTAAAAAATTATCTGAGCGCCTCGTCGAAGAGACGCGTGACCCAAGAGCTGGTGAGTATCTGGCGCAGCGCATTAGCATTGCCATACAGCGGGGCAATGCAGTCAGCGTCTTGGGGACGCTTCCGACTGGTATTGATATGGACCAGTTGAGCTATCTGTAGATAGTTTGGCAACAGTCTGCAGTTAGCTCAATTGTTTCAATTGTAAATACTAGTTTAATTTCTTTATATGATTTGATTGTTATTGTCAAATAAATAAATACTTTACTTTCTTGCAGTTACAAAGTTTTATTTCAGTTTCGAAAGAAAAGAAAATTGTAACTGCCTAATTACGCGCAGCAGCTGGTCGATTTAGATTAAGACGTATTCCTTACTTTTATAATATTTTCATAGCACGTTGGTTCATTTCACTTAGTTTTTTTATTTTTAAACAATGTTCACGCGAAAAAAGTATGAATTAAGGATGATGAAAGAAACTAAAAATCACCAAAATTATGTATTCACCGAATTATACCTCAGTATAATAGTAATAGATAACAAAACACTTATTATATTTTTTATTTCATCGCGATTAATTATTATTCCTTCAAAAGAAATACATTTCGCTTTACTGAGAAACATCTTAAGTAAGCGACCTTAGCAGGATGCTCAGAGACCTCAAACACCGTTTCCCGCCAAGTGGGTCTTAAAATGAACATGGGTAAGACAAATATCATGTCTAATGCCCATGTCGCACCCTTACCGGTCTATGTGGGGAACGATGTTATCGAAGTTGTTGATTATTATGTCTACCTAGGCCAAATGGTCCAACTAGGTAAATCCAACTTTGATAAAGAGGTCAGCCGACGAATCCAACTCGGATGGGCAGCGTTCGGGAAACTTCGCAATATCTTCTTGTCACAGATACCGCAGAGCCTCAAGACGAAAGTCAGAATCAGAATCAGAATCAGAACCAATGTGTGCTACCAGTGATGACTTACGGATCCAAGACGTGGTTGCTCACTATAGGCCTTGTGCATAGAGGCTCAAAGTCACCCAGCGAGCTATGGAGAGAGCTATGCTCGGAGTTTCTCTACGCGATAGGGTCTGGAATACGGAAATTCGTAGAAGAACCAAAGTTACCGACATAGCTCTTAGAATCACCAGGCTGAATTGGCGATGGGCAGGCCATATAGCTCGTAGAACCGATAACCGCTGGGGAGTAAAGGTTCTCGAGTGGCGACCGCGATGCAATGCGAAACGGAGTGTGGGAAGACCTCCCACTCGATGGACCGACGACATCGTAGCGGTCGCAGGGAGTCGTTGGATGGAGGCGGCTCAGGACCGCTATTCGTGGCGTCGTTTGGGGGAGGCCTATGTTCAGCAGTGGACGTGTACGGGCTGATGATGATGATGATGATCTTAAGTTAAGTATAATTCAATAAAACTTCGACAGCAAAACAATTATCGTTTTAAAAATATAAATAGCAATTTAAAAATTTAAATTTTTCAATCTAAAATTATTTTGCTGTCGAAGTTTTATTTACTTATTTAATTTTATTAGCTTTAAGATGTTTCTCAGTAAAGTGAAATGTATTTCTTTTAAGCTAATACATTTATGAATAATTTTGTATTATCTAAAAACGGGCCGTGGGGTCGCGGCGTACGAATAACGACCCCTTCAACTCAACCCGTGGATGTCGTAAAAGCCGACTAAGGGAACCTACCAGAGGAAGGGCAGCAGCTTCCTTCTGAGTATTTTTAAACACCAACACTGCGATCACCAATCCGCCTGCCAAGCGTGGTGATTATGGCAAATCCCCCCCTACATGGGAGACCATCCACTCGATGGACCGACGACATCATAGCGGTCGCAGGGAGTTGATGGATGGAGGCGGCTCAGGACCGCTATTTGTGGCGTCGTACGGGGGAGGCCTATATCCAGCTGTGGACGTGTATGGGCTGATGATGATGATGATGATGATCTAAAAACATCTCGGAGTAGTTTCTCAAAATCAGTTATCATGCAGTATGTTCTTCCACAAAAAACAAGCAACGACGTCTCGATTGTGTTTTGTTTTATTTTGAAAAAGTACTTACATTCCTAATAAATAAAACTGCACTACCGATTAGAGACCCAAAAACCCAAACCCGCCTTGAGGACAAAAAGATATATATATGATAAAAACACCTATCGCACACGTCCTAAGAACATAGTTCTCACGGTCGAGATAGTTCCACAAACATAACAAAGTTTTTACTCTCCCATAAACTTAAACGTTATCAAGTTATTCTCGCGGAAAAAATGGAAGAAAGTTTCGGTTCGGGAGAAAAATACACCGAGATCCTACTGGAGGGATCCAGTAGGATATACCTTTTGCGTAGATTGATAGCAGATTGCGTGTCGAAAGTTTCCTTACCGTTTAGATACATTTGTAGCGAAAACTAACTAGATAATTATTGGTATTTAGATATCAACGATCGTTTGCTATCAGGTAAGTTGAAACTTACGGACCGCTCAGGCTTTTCTTCTAAATCTTAAGATATGTACTACTATTACCTATATTTATAAAAGAGTAAACTGGGTGACTCATCAAGATATCTCTGAAACTACAAGAGCTGCGAAGGTGAAATTTTGCATGGAGGTTTGTTTTGGGACGTGGGTACCTACGTTGCTACGAACGGATTTTTGGAAATTCGTATTCTAATGGGGTCAAAGAAAAACTTTATAATAACTTCCGAACCGTTACTGTTGTTTAGGCAAACAACACAAGTAATATCTGCTGGATGGATCGCCATTCACTCTTGCCTTCACTCACTCAATCATTCATTCAATTCTACACAAAAAATCAAGATGGACAAGATCAAGATCCACAAAATCAATCAATAATGAAAAAAAAGGAGAATATTCGCAGCAGCACATCTCCTCGACCTCCACATAAATATAAAACATTGTGAGTTAATCTCAACACTGTTGTTCCGTCAAAATTGGTAGCGTAGAAAGATGAAGTTAAATAAACAGACACGTGTTTCAGGGTTTATTGAAATTCAAACCCTAAAGGTCAATGGTGTAGAGTCTAAGTTAGGCGACTCACTGACATATCACGAAATCTCAGGAACTAGAAGAGCTACGAGGCTGAAGTTTTAAATAGATCGCATTCCTAGCGAGTGAGTCCTGCGAGGCATTTGTTGTAGAAAACTATACAGCTTATTATTAGACAGGCAAGCTGCTTTTACCGAAAAAAGAAACGGTATTATTTCCTTTTAAAGTGTTTGAGCAAGTATGTGTCTTTCAAAAGTCCTTGGCAGATATTTGATTGCCCTATAAAATGAAATTGACATTTCTTGATGACAGCAAGAATTGCCCCTCGGCGTTAAATTTCGTGTCAATAACGTTGCTGGGAAATTCATCATCATTATCACAAACAGCTTGCGACCGTTCAAATTAACATAAGACAAAAAATTAGTATTATTTCATTGTTACGCAATACAAAATATATTCAGGTCGATATTACCTACCGCAAATAATAACGGAGTATAATTTATCTTAATCAGCTAAAAAATCACGCAAATCTTAATTTTCCATCTGAATTCTAGAAAATAAACAGTAAAAGGCACGTAATTTAAATGAAATCAGCATCCATTTTAGCTTTGCCCGGGCTTAGAATGTCGAGAGCTGTTGGAAATAATTCAGCAAAAGTCGAGGGCGGCGTCTAGTGCATTGAGAGTAGAAGCAGTAAAAGGAATGCTATATGAGCTGCATCTCTTGAGAATGAAGACAGGGTTAGGCTGTGTCTACATTGATAAAGGCGGTTGCATTAAATAAGTCGCTCTATAGCTGTCGAATGTTCGTAGAAGAACCAAAGTTACCGACATAGCTCTCAGAATCAGCAGGCTGAAGTGGCGATGGGCAGGCCATATAGCTCGTAGAACCGATAACCGTTGGGGAGAAGGTTCTCGAGTGGCGACCGCGATGCAATGCGAAAGGGAGTGTGGGAAGACCTCCCACTCGAAGGACCGACGACATCGTAGCGGTCGCAGGGAGTCGTTGGATGGAGGCGGCTCAGGACCGCTATTCGTGGAGTCGTTTGGGGGAACCCTATGTTCAGCAGTGGATGTGTACAGGCTGATGATGATGATAGCTGTTGAATGAATGAATTAACACTTTATTGTACCTATTAAAAGCACATAAAACCTCTAATTAAAATAAATACAGTACAAAGGGCGGCCTTATCGCTGAGAGCGATTTCTCGCAGGCAACCTTGCTGTTTTAATGTTTTATTAAATATAATATATAATAGGCGGCGGGATGGAAAAATATAATAAGCGGACACTAAAGAACAAACAATAAAATGGTTTTCAGACCACACCTCCTGCTCTTATGAAATCAGAGTTTGAGTGGTGTGGTGGGGATTTTTTGGGTAATCATGTGCACGGTCCTTGTTAAATATTATTTTATGTTCTTCCCTTATGAATAACACATGCCCATAGTGTAAAAACTCGCTAATTCTATGAACATGCCATAATATTCTTACTGAGACTCAAAAATACTTGTTTTTTCCCACAACTCAGCTTTCTTTGGCACTCGATGATGCTGCGTGTAATAATAGTACAGCATGAATAATTATTATTTTATTAATATTTCAAACATAAGCTCTAATTAGTTATGTATGTAAACCGGTGGTAAATATGTATGTATCTAAATCATGAGCAGACATACCAAAATTCCGTTCTCCCAGCGTAATTAATCAAAATCAAGTGCGTATATTTTCATCTAATATTCAATACTAGTTTCTGCCCGCGGCTTCACACGCGTTGTTTCAATGGAAAGTTTACGTTTTATGGCAAATTTATTAGCTAAAAAGTCAAAAGCTTCTGTTTTAATGTAAATGTTTAATGCATTCTTGTTGGTGTACGATAAAAAAATTTTTTTTTATTTTATTCTGGGTCTAGAGCTACCTGTGCGCTAAATTTCACCTCGATCCGTTCAGTACTTTTGGTGGGAAGAGGTAACAAACATCCATCCTTCTAAATATCTAAACATCAAAAATTTCGCATTTATAATATTAGCGTGATAGACTAGCAGTTAATTACTATTTGATACAGCTGGTGTGGTATGCCGACGAACGTTTATACCTACTCCTAATACCTATTTAACCTACTCTAGTACACGTAATAAACTAAAAGGATACGTCGATTTAGAATTCAAGATATTTTATGTCAACAAAGACATTTATAAAACTTAACACTTAACTAATTAAAGATTATTTATCGGGTATTTATCGCGTACCTTTTGTTACACGTCATCTTTGTACTTCCATAACTGCCATCATTTCTCGGCGGTAGCTCCGAGTACATCCAGTCACCCCGTGACCACGATCGCTGTAATGCGATGGAAACGTAGGGGAAAATATAACAAAAGGTACGCGATAAATACCCGATAAATAATCTTTAATTAACTTTATATCATTATCATCATCATCAGCCCATACACGTCCACAGCTGGACATAGGCCTCCCCCGTACGACGCCACAAATAGCGGTCCGGAGCCGCCTCCATCCATCGACTCCCTGCGACCGCTACGATGTCGTCGGTCCATCGAGTGGATGGTCTCCCATGTAGCGGGGGATTTGCCATAATCACCACGCTTGGCAGGCGGATTGGTGATCGCAGTGTTGGTGTTTAAAAATACTCAGACCGAAGCTGCTGCCCTTCCTCTGGTAGGTTCCCTTAGTCGGCTCTTACGACATCCACGGGTTAAGTTGGAGGGGTCGATATTCGTACGCCGCGGCCCCACGGCCCTTATAACTTTAACTTTAAACTTTATATATACCTTATTAATTAAAGACATTTATGTATGAAAAGTAAACAAAAACTGATAACAACAAGGTAAAAAACAAAGCTAAAAACTAAAATAGAAACTTCAACAACGCATAATCTCACATGAAGTGTAGCAAAACATGTTTGAATTTGAAATCGAAATCGAACGAGAGATCGAAAAGAAACGATGAATGAAAGCTTTCAAACCCAGAAATTGTTTCGAGCTTCTGTACTTTGCTTCGATGATCCCAATGTCGTTAAATATTTTCCTCCAATATTCCTTGGGATTTGTAACCCCTTTGTTTACAAAAAATATCCAGGTTTTTGAATCGGAGTATAGTGGTGTAACTAGTAATTCAGGACAAAAAAACTGGGCAATCCACACAGCATCATCTAGCCCCATGCTAAGCAGAGCTTGTGTTATGGGTACTAGATGACTGATATAATTAATATAATATATTACATAGATAGATTTTTTAATATTCATATAAAAATAACAAAATGTACATAACTGGAACACGATGCTTACCACCCATTTTAAGTTTCCTTAATTCCGAGATATATTTACAAATATATCGCGAAATACTATAAATCAATACAAAAACTCTACCTGTAAGCTGAAATCCTATCCTATCCTACTCCTACTAATATTATAAATGTCAAAGTTTGTAAGGATGGATATTTGTTACTAATTCACACAAAAACTACTGAACCGATTAGGCTGAAATTTGGTATGGGTATAGTTTGGGACCTGGAATAACATATAAGTAATTTTTATCCCAATAAAACGCGGGCGAAGGTACGGACATAAAAATTTGTTAGAGAATCTTTCGTAAGCAGGCCATCAACTCAAATTCACTTACCTATGTATTTAGTTAGCGGTGCCTGCCGCTTCAGAACAAACTTCCCCACTGAAGTATCAGAATAGCGGTAACACGAGAATTGTTTCACTTAGGATCCATTATATGAGAATTTCTTGCTAAGTTATCTGGACCTCCGGTGGCACGATTCCTATACTTCTATTCAGTGCACGTTCTTAATATTAAATGTAGACTAGCTGCTGCCCGCGCCTTCGCTCGCGTTTTATCGGGATAAAAATAGCCTTTAAGTTATTCCAGGTCCCAATCTATGTATATGCCAAATTTCAGCCTAATCGGTTCAGTAGTTTTTGCGTGAAAGAGTAACAAATATCCATACGTCCATCCATACAAACTTTGACATTTACAATATTAGTAGGATAGGATAGCTACTCGTACGCGCAGGTTGCATTTGTCTGATGCTTGGCACTGCTGAACATAGGCCTCCCCCATACGACGCCACAAATATCGGTGAGAGCCGCCTCCATCCATTATGTTTATTGCTTGGTTCTATAAAATGTCTTTTACGAATGATTATGATTTTTCAAGTAATATATTTAGTTCTCGAGTGAATGTGTACAGAATATTTCTACATATAGAACCATCCTACCTCTAGACAACTTTGTACAAACAATGTTTGTGAACTAATCGATTCCTCGAGTGCTCGGAACTTGACGTCATAGAATAACTCATGAGATTTACAACAGAGAGTTACCAGCTAGATTTTACTCATAATATGACCCCTGGTATCTTTTCCTGCTATCCTGTAAAGAGGATCGAGTCGCATGTTGTAAAAGGGGTTGAGCCCTAGACGTAATAAGGTCCGACAAGGCAAGCTACCTAGGGTATCTTGTATCTTGTTGTAATAAAGGCCCGACTGTTATATTAAGACCCGAGACAAAATTAGGCCTAACAAGGCAAAAACCTTAAACCACCATTCATCATCATCATCAGCCCGTATATTTATATTTTTATTTTATATTGAAGTGACATGTAATAATGGTATAACGAATAAATTCTGTATTTCTGTATATGTCCACTGCTGAACATAGGTCTCCCCCAGAAATGACGCCACGAATAGCGTTCCTGGGCCGCCTCCATCCAACGACTAATTACCACCATTACTACTTCATTTAGACATAATATTTTGGCATTTGTGACTCATGAATCTTTTCAATAAACGATATAACTTGGCTCCTTGCTACATCAACTGTTACTTAACGAGCCCTGAATGTAACACGATTATGTCTTTCTAGGCGATTGCGTCCATGTCGACGCTGTGTCTGGACAGGCATTACTCGTATAATTTAACTCAGTGTGACTCAGTATTTGTAAGGGTGTTGGTTTTCTACCTTTTGGTATACTTTTTTACTTTTATATTAATGGTACTGTATAAAAAACTTACACAATGAGTTATTGGGGCCGTGGGGCCGCGGCGTACGAATATCGACCTCTCCAACTCAACCCGTGGATGTCGTAAGCGGCTCTTACGTCTAAGGGAACCTACCAGAGGAAGGGCAGCAGCTTCGGTCTGAGTATTTTTAAACACCAACACTGCGATTACCAATCCGCCTGCCAAGCGTGGTGATTATGGCAAATCCCCACCCCCCCTACATGGGAGACCATCCACTCGATGGACCGACGACATCGTAGCGGTCGCAGGGAGTCGATGGATGGAGGCGGCTTAGGACTGCTATTTGTGGCGTCGTACGGGGGAGGCCTATGTCCAGCTGTGGACGTGTATGGGCTGATGATGATGTCCATGGCATGGCCTGTCTCTACCTACAATTTTCGCGTTAACAATATTCCAGCAGTATTACTATAATTTTGTTACCATAACTCCAGTGCCCTGTGTCTCAGCTTTTAGACCCCGTCGCCCCTTGCCAGCCAGATTGTGATGCGTGAGTCAGGCCCTGATGGCACATTAGATTCTTGCGGCGATGGCTGCTGCGAGAACGGTGCTGTTTTACTTTTTTTTAAATTAAAAACGGGACTTTCAAATCTAGAGCTGTATTAGCTAAACAGGCCGAACTGGGCGTTTTTCGTGCGCAAGCTCAAAATGACTTCACAAACTTTTAACTCCAAGCTCGGGAAAACAGTTTAAACAAAAAATTATATTTTGTTTTGGTGGTGCACGTATGCTCACATAGCGCGTATGCTGGGCAGACGCTTACGATCGTTACTTTTGTTATATCGATATCAATCAATCAAATAAATTAGGACACTAGTTTTAATCACAGGTTTGTCGCAGACGCAAGTCACGTTGTGTGCATGTTAGAATTTTTGTTTCACTGTGCTGTCATATGTTGTTCCGGCACCACGGCAACGGCAGGCAGCACCATAAATCCTAATGTGGACACTGGGACGCATAACCTCCATACCGGAGTCAGCACTTCGGTCGAAACGGCGGTTGTTGCAAACTTATACCTACTAGTAAAGCTCCGAGTACTTCGAGGAGGATTTCACGCTTTTATGACTCAGTAACTACCTTTACTTACTTTATGCCGTTGAGGGCTATTCGCGAAAGCTTGGCTAAACGACTTATTCTGCTACCTGAGACCTGGTTTACGCTCACCATTGCTTTGCGCTAGTACGTACCTATACGCGTAAAATTTCTTACTTTGATTTGTTAAACTGTTTCTAATTTTAAACATAGAGACAGTAGTTACACTTTAAGTCACAATAGAGCCTGAAATCCAAATTAGAGAAATAGAGATTTCCTGAAAACCAAATTAGAGAATTCTGAGATTCCTTAATTCTAAAATTCAGTGAATTGGGCGGTGGTTCTGTTTGCAGTCTGATTGTTAGCGGAGGGTCTATATAACTTACTAGTGCCGAATCGAGTTAAATCAGCGCGCTCTGTGTGTTTTAACATTTTGAACTCGAGGGATGCTAAGTGGATTAGAGATATTCATGTTTATGTCACTCAAGAACCGATACACGATCGATAGAAATCATCGTAGTAATGAAAATATAAGCTTTTTGTTATTATAGCGCGTAAGGCTGTGTGGCGACCACTTATCCGATTCAGAAGGCGCAATGTGGGTAGGCACCCCACGCGATGGACCGACGACGACCTGGTGAAGGTTGCGGGAAATCGGTCATTGTGGAGATCCTTAGGTGAGGACTATGTCCAGCAGTGGACGACAGTTGGCTGATATGATGATGATGATGATTAGTGCGTAAGCCCTCGCTTTCTAGGTACTCTCAAAAATTTCGATTTCTGCGGAACTTGATCGCGGTATCAAGACCCGCTGAAATCGTAAATTTTTGGGATATCATGTAATTTATTTTTATGAAATTATATCCTAACAAATAGTATGTTGTAAAGATGTAAAGATTTGATGTTGTCAAATGTTTAGACAAAAATAATGCTGTCTTTAGTCGAACTGAAGTTCGACATTCTTTATCATTGTTTTTCAAATTATATATTTTTTTATAAATTTTTCATAGCCACAACCTACTTACAACTGAGATCTATGTCGATGATGTCAATCTAGGAAAAGAAAGTGGCATATCGAGTTTTTTCATTTGTTTGAATTACTTACAGTTGATATAGAGACACGTGCAAATTACATTATGGAAATTAATAATACGTTTAGAGCGCTTGGGCTCAGCTTATATAAACTAACCTACCGTCCATCTCGTGAGTACAGTTATTTATACAAAAAATTGAGTATCAAAAGTAAATTATTTGTTTTTTATGTAGTTTCCTTTTAGTCTAACTTTAATATGTATGTATTCTGTGTAAGTATTATCCTACTAATATTATAAATGTCAAAGTTTGTATGGATGGATGTATGGATATTTGTTACTCTTTCATTAATTTTTAGAGCTATGTGCTAACTTTGGTTCTTCTGCGGATTTCCGTATTCAGGATTCTATCGCGTAGAAAAACTTCGAGCATAGCTCTTTCCGTCGTTCTCCAGTACATTTTAATAAAATAAATAATTGATGTTGGACAATCACACAGCATCCTCTAGCTCTAAACTAAGCAGAGCTTGTGTAAAGAGAACTAGATGACTGATATAAACAATACGTAAATATATTTATCTTATACCTTTGTAACGAGCAATTCTTGAATATATACATATAATCTGAATCTCGGAAACGGCTCCAACGATTTTGATGAAATTTTGTTTTTCCGGGGGCGATAAATCGATCTAGCTAGGATAAATTTTTAGAAAATATAGTTTTATTCGTTTTTCATTAATCAGTTTTATCGATAGGGCACTCCCATAGACATGATTTCAACGCTACAAAGCCTTCATGTATGACAGTTTTTTAATATACTGCACATACTCGGTTATGACGTCACAATGGGGGAGGAAGGAGGTTGTTAGCTAAGATAGATAAACCCATAGACATAAAGTCCATTATTTTTGTTCGTTGATAAAAAGCCGTGACATAAACTGAAAAATATGACTTTTCCTGACATCTATTGACGAATAATATTACAATTTTTTTTAAATTGGAAGCAACTAACTGCTCTAACGACACAACAACACTAAAGCTACAGGTGGTGTTGTTAAGTAACACTACGCCAATGAGTGTTTCGTTTGAGGTTAGACCAAGAAAAACAATTGTTTATTTATATTATTTGTGTCTAATTAACTCACGTGTTAAATATAATTTCAAAAAAACACAATATACCGAAAAAAAAAATACCGGTCAACCAGGTCAACCATACATAAAATACCCAGAACGGTTAAAAAACATTTCTCGAAAATCAATTAAATAACATTTAATTTTCTATAAAATCCCCGACATTTTGTAAAATCCTTTAATCTGATAATCTTAAAATGGGTTCGGAAGAGTAATCTGTAATATTCAAAGCAATCCGGTTTTTGATTGAAGGTTATTTGCGATGAGTGTTGTCAGGTCTTCAGGATATTGCTTTCTTTGGAATTTATTACTGGAGCTCGATGGAATCACTTTGAGGGAATCCTAAATTGATAAAAAGGTTTAGGAACTAAAAATATAAAAGTTGAGCATGTTTTATTCCGGACAATCGGGAAAATTTTCTTTGACAGAAGGAAACTCAAAACAGATTAACTAAAATCTATATTCATCATATCAGCCCATACACGTCCACTGCTGGACATAGGTCTCCCCATACGACGCCACAAATAGTGGTCCTGAGCCGCCTCCATCCATCGACTCCCTGCGACCGCTACAATGTCGTCGATCCATCGAGTGGATGGTCTCCCATGTAGGGCGGGGATTTGCCATAATCACCACGCTTGGCAGGCGGATTGGTGATCGCAGTGTTGGTGTTGAAAAATACTCAGAAAGAAGCTGCTGCCCTTCCTCTGGTAGGTTCCCTTAGTCGGCTATTACGACATCCACGGGTTGAGCTGGAGGGGTCGATATTCGTAAGCCGCGGCCCCACGGCCTACGAATATCGTAATCTATATTATTATTGAGTTTTTTAAGCATTGTACAAAAAGCTACATTGTCGGTGGGAGTGGGCGCTATTTGTTGCTAATAAATAAATTATAAATTTGTTTATTTTTCAGATTACATAGATCCATATGTTAGTAACAAAAACTAACGTAGGCTAACGTTAGTTTTAATTCACATAACATTAAATAAAATTAATCAACAAACTAATATAGAGGAGTGTTTGTATATAACTCCATCCAGTCTACCAGCTATTGCTGCCAGGATGGTGTTGGTACTCCCGCGTAGGGTACGCGGGAGTACTTAGCAGTAATGATTGAATCTCTCAAAATAGCACGATTTCTACTTCCGCTGCCTATCGTAAGCACTCCCTTAAATAACCTTGTTCTCGTTGTAGTTCCTAGTATTTTTTTCGCTATTCATAACAATTTTCCTATGTGCCATTCAACTGTTCTAAGACATTTACAAAACAGGTAGCTTCATAATACACGTCTAAAAATCCCAGCTAACAGACCGTACTCGACGGCCTGACAAAGCGTGAAAGAAGTCAGGACACATTCCATTATCATCCCAAACCTTCACAGAATAAAGTCTAAATTTGACAGTAATATACTAGTATATTTACCTTCTGTCTTATATTGGAAATAGTCCTAAGTGGCGCGAGGGTTCATATTTGATTTTCTGTAATGTTTGATACGCCGTGATGCTTATTAGTTTGATAATGGCATAATATGTTTTGTAAAGGAAGATTTGAGATGAAAAGGAAGCTATGAACACCTAAATATAAAATCTTGGCTTGTTATTCGGTAAATAATAAAAATAATAGTTTATGATATTTTATCAGCTTTAACGAATAACAGCGAGACCTTAGGTCACTATACACTTACCGCGAGCGAGATATCATATCTCCAGACAGACAAGATATTAGACCTTTTTGAGACCTATTCATAGATTTTACCTTCGATAGACATTTTAATCTACCCACTGCTGCAGGCTTACCATGGATTATAACATATAACGTAACACATAACGCGTTACGGGCGTTATTTGCGCTAATTTTAACGTTAATAAACCGTTACTTTAATTTCAACGCGTTATAAAAAAATAACAAAAGAAATTAGCGTTTATAACGCATTATTGGCGTTATAATTAAGGCGTAGTGCGTTATTTACGTTAAAATTAGCGCAAATAACGCAATGCGTTATGTGTAACGTTATATATTATGATTTATGGTAAGCCTGCTGGGTGGACACCTGCTCTTATCTGTGCCACTTAGAGATGGAGAGCAAGGAATTTATATACTAACGTTAGTATATAAATTCCTTGATGGAGAGACATTTGTTGACAACAGAGAAACAGCACAGAATAAAAAGAAGCAAAATATAATATAGTACCTATCTACCTAACTTACATACTGAATACCAAATTAAGAAATTTGCTAGCTAAGCAAGTAGACAAGCCAGGTAGTGGATAAGACAGCTACCGTGTCTAAGTACTAGAGTAAGTTAAACAGGCTAAAGGGTTCCACCTCATGCTAGCGCTGGTTTTTTAGAAGAAATCCGTTTGAGGTGAACTTACAACCGACCACTGAGGGCTATTACTTGGCAAGCCTTGTAGCTAATCGACCAATCAGATGAGATTTACTTTAAAGTTTTTCTAGTCTTTAAATTAGAACAAACACTTTAGTACAAAAAAAATATAGGCTAATCATAAAAAATACTTGTATTTCTATTTTCTCTGTCTTATCAATTATTTGCAGGAAAATTTTTATAACTCTAGCAACATTTTAAGTTTTTCCTCAATGTTCTGAACTTATTTCACAGAAAATACAAAAAAGCGAAACAAATAAATGACTGAATTTAATGAAAAAATAAAACGGTTCGATATTAATGTCGTAAGATATCGTTTCTATCGGCGCCCCGCGTGGAGAGAATGCCAAATACGCTGGCACGGTGGTATTGTGGACACGAACTGTTTCTTCTAAAGATTGTCTGACTAGGTATTTTATTTCATAAAATTCGTTAGAATATTGTATCTGTATTTATTTATCACCAATCCGCCTGCCAAGCGTGGTGATTATGGCAAATCCCCCCCTACATGGGAGACCACTCGATGGACCGACGACATCGTAGCGGTTGCAGGGAGTCGATGGATGGAGGCGGCTCAGGACCGCTATTTGTGGCGTCGTATGGGGGAGGCCTATGTCCAGCAGTGGACGTGTCCATAATCAGCATGGGCTGATGATGATGATGATGATCATTTATTTATACTCAATATTTTCAACATCACACTTATCGCCAGAGAATCTCAATAAGATGGGCGGACTTAACCGTACAAGCGAACATGGTCCAAAATCTTCCCTCTGTTTTCTTCATTATTATCAAGCAACAAAAATTTCTAAAAATGAATAATATACATAAAAAATTATTTATTTCCGTAAATGCAATAAATAAACACTCAGAAAAGGTCATATTCCTAAAATCAAACACCGACATGGAAAAAAAGAGATATTTTTGATTTCTGTCGCTTGGTAATGAACTCTCTTGCTAAAGAACGCGCTTGGTGTGAGGTTGGTAAAGAAGCGACGAAGAAACCTTTAGCCTGTTAGGTGTTATTGTCTGCTAGCTGAGACCTTGGACAGCAAGCGAGGTAGCGTCGTTAAGTTACTGAATCTCTCACTCTCTATAACAATCAAGATTCCAGAATAGCTCCTTACAGAGTTATTGGAGAAGTTAGCTTACGCGTGATTGGCGGCAAGCCCGGTACAATATATGGAATTGCCGACGAGAATACTAATCATTGATTAGCTAAATCCGGGATGTCGCCATCACTTTGGAGGAAGTTTACACGGAGATAAAAGACCATCTCGTTCCTTCACAATTAATATATCAATTGTCTGCTTACTTTGAAACTAAAATGATGCGTGTGGATTATCCAGAGTTATTTGCTATATTTTATCATCGTTGACGTGGATTGCACATTACTACACATTTTACAAGTGATCGAGGCATTTCCTGAAAAGTTACGGCTGCAGTTACTTTCGTTTTTGTGTAGTTTGGCTTGAAAATATTGATTCTGTATTCAAGAGAGCATAAATTGGAAACGAACGTGGTTGTGTATTATTTTAATTTCACTTTGGCTCGAGCGAAGCAACTTCTTGCGGTTCGTAGCAAGACTAACTCCTAAATTTTTCATTTCATAAAAACAAACAAACATAACCAAGCTACTGAACATTTGACTTCGCCCTTTACGAAAAATAACAAATATGAAGTAGGATTTAAATTCAAAATAGGAATAAAGCCGTTTCTAAACTTGTATTTGCAATCGCCTTCATTACCATCCCAAGAGAATAATCAAGCGCCTCCGGCCCGATCCCGAATTTTAATTATGCTTTTGTTAACTTTCATTATTATAGTTGTCCTTTGTCCTATTCAGATAGTCTGTTATAGCGTAATTAAGAAGGCACCTGGTTTGGATTTCCGAAGTGCGTGAACAGTTGACCAAATTAAGTTCATTACCATTTGTGGGCCCGTTTTGACTATAACACGTGGTGTGATTTGCCAGTCGTGGTGGAACAAAATGCAGGAATCAAATCCGTGAATAAAATGCACAAAGAAAGAAACAGGGTTGCCTCGTGATCGCTCACAACGAAATCGAATGATAAAGCCAACCAATATTTATATCGATATTTTGGATACACTTACTCCCACACGCTATGGACTTCTCAAAGGACACGTTATAGCTTTCCATATAATTTTCTAGAAGACTGTGATTAGTGGTGACATTTATTTAGCTGAAACAAACCATTCTTTATTTTGCAACAAAAAGTATGAATTTAGAATACATAGTCATAGTTTTTTTATTAACAACGCCAAGTTACAAGTCAAGAAAAATAAGGTAAGCAATATACAATATTGACCTTAAATAATGATAACAATATCTATTATAAACATTATTAATTATTTTATATATTTAATTATTTTATATTGTATATCAAATTCATTTATAAATCCAATTTAAATATTTTAATTGAACCTTATAAATAAGAGTTCAAGTGTGATGGTTGGTGGTGAGATGTTGATTACTTGACTAATGGGCTGTACAATTATGAATTATGATGAATAATTACAAATGAATGAATGAATAATTTCAAATTATGAAGAATGCATTGCCGGTTACTGCAACGTTTGCAAAGTCACTACCAATTTTTAAGGATATGGTAAAAGAACACTATTTGTCCTGCTGACACTGAACAGTCACTTGTTTCTTTGTAAGTCGGAAATAGGTATATATTTGTATTTATAGGTGTAGGTATATTTATATATATTATATATGTTTGTATTTGTATGTATGTATTACTATGTAATTTTTTAATTGTAAGATGTAGTTGTTTTTTTTATAATTAGTGCCTTATTAGATGCACACAGATTTTACCCCATGTATTATTTTTACCCCATGTATCATTTATGCCAATGATACATGGGGTAAAAATGAATAGGTCATATCAAGTTGTCTGGCAGAGATCGCTCTTGAGCGATAAGACCGCCCATTGTCACTTATGTTGTTTTTGTCTCATTCATTTGTAAACTGTTTTCTAGTTTTAAGTGTGCAATAAAAGTATTTTCTATCTATCTATGTTTCAATTTGTTTGAAACTTGTTGATAGGAAACTAATAAACAAAGTATGTTTTTTAAATGTTATACTTTTAAATAAGACTGCTAAGCTATAGCGTTGTATGTCTAAGGCGTAGCAGGTTTACAGAATAAGTCTACGACGTAGCAGGTCTACGGCGTAGCAGGTCTACAGCGTAGCAGGTCTACGGCGTAGCAGGTCTACAGTGTAGCAAGACTACGGCATAGCAGTACTACGGTGTAGAGCGTCTATACATTCAATGTAGACTAAAATTTGATTAAATTAGTATTAACGGCATATGAGAAATCTGGATGCTGTTAGAGGTTTCCTGGCGGGCAGCCAACTGGATAATACATTACAACGCGTTCTTCCTAGATATCTCTTTTAAATAACGGAAAAGATTTGATACAGTGGTCGGAAACACATTGGCTGATTTAAAACGAGCTTTTTGTCTTCCCTCACCTGTCTCTACAAATAACTACAATATTAACGCATTCACTGCTGAACCTTTGGCGTGACCCGAAGGTGACATTGCAGGACGAGGAGAATCGTACATGGTGCGTTATGGGTAGTGATGTGAAGTGTTAGTATATCGCATTCACTGGCTTCTCTGTGGTGCGAAAAGAAGGGGTGCTAGCGTGAAATTGTACTGAATATATCGCTAATTCTCGTAACAATATGACAAAACCAACCATCGTGGGACCAAGTACCAAAATTGCCGGAAAAAAGTAGCACGAAAAGCGTTTATTTTATAAAAAAATATCGGAAATTTTTCAGTGAAATTCACTGAACTCGTTATGTTTGGCTTAAGTCATTACTCTAAAAGCTTGAACTTTAAAGTTATTTTTCAGGCGAGTAATCATGTAGACGGTATTTCCACGGGAGTGAGGTTTTTAGAAAAACTCAAGTTAAAAATATATTAAGGGCGTAAGGGATGTTAAAAGTTGTTTATTCACACGGGTTCGTTTAATTATGTCAAGGTTAGATACATACATAATAATAATAATAGATAATGCTAGACAATTACCAGAGCAGCCCCCAACTAAGCAGAGCTTGTGTTATGGGTACAAGATGACTGATATACAATACTTAATATAATACACTACATAGATACGAATAGATATTTTTTTTATTATACATAGAAAGCATCCAGAACACCCTGAACTGAATCTGCAGATCGTACAAATATTTGCATTTTGCAGGCGGACTATCGCCCGACGCGCCACAGAGGTGTAACATGAATATTACAGAGGCAAATAATTTTAATTAATATTTGTTTATAATATTTACACCACTTTATTCATTGCTGACATACAGCACTAAAGACTAAAGTCACAATCACAAATCATACACAATAAAGTCCATGGTAGATTTATTCTGTAAATTGATTGTAAATCCCTTTCCGATTACCTACACAATCTCTGACTAGATGATGCTGAAACGAAAATCAAAAAATTATATCCGTTTGCTAACTACATAATAACTTACTGCTAACTACATATAACAACAATGTTAATATTATATGTAGCTGTTTCTAATTGCCTAGCAACAGCATAATTATTATCTTTGCTGCAACTATGCCGGCAATAGTTAGCAAGGTAGCGATTGAATCGTTACTTCCTCGGGGCTTGCTGCGTAGCGTAGGGTACAGTAGGGCTAGTGGCCAAGGTACGTACAGACGACTGCATCGATGGGAAGATCGCTAACAGGATCTGATAAATTCGGTTCGTTGTTTTAATACATTTTATAACAGTTTGTTCGTTGTGCCTATTACCTACGTTAAAAAAAAATATAAAATTATCTTTTACCTACTCAACCAGCCATTCTATATCGTTAAAAATATTTTCGTATTTCATATTACCAACCTTTGCATTTTATTATTGAGTATAAATAATTATAATGGATTTTCAAGATAATTTTCTATATTTAGTTTCGAAGCGCTTAAGCTTTGAGTAATTTTTACAAAATATGTTTTAAACCCAATTAGATTCTTTTAAATGCTCAAAAGTATATCTATCAAAAGCTAGAAGAAGCAATGCTCCGCACCTAGCGATAATAATTAAATAAATACCAACGAGTTCAGTTTCTGATTTTAATTACTACGGTATCTGTCGGATAACTTGCTCGATGACGTAGACACACATATAAAATTTTCCAATAGAATTTATAGAATTGAATGAGACGTTTTCATGTCAAAAAATCGTTCGACCAGACTGAAAACATGAAGCTTTTAGTTTTAAATTAAATAGCATAGACATAGGTTGACATGACACTCTACCATAACATTTATCTTCCGCGAAAGATTCATTTATTTATTCTACCATAACATTTATCTTCCGCGAAAGATTCATTTATTTATTTATGCACAATATACACAGCTTTTAACATAGCATAAATATACATTGACTTATACGTAGCACTAACAGCCAATAAAAGGTTTTACATTACTATATATAGAAAAATAAGGACGACATCTCCAATCCATCTCCGGCTTGAGGCGTATTTATCGTCACTGATAAAATTCACAGATATAGAAAATTGGCGGTATGTCACAGTGACAGAAACTAAATATATCTGTGTCTGTCACACAGGCAGTGCCAGTGTCACGAGTGCACGATATTATATCGTTGTTATTTTATTAGGCACCTACGCAATAAATCGCTTCAGCTAGATGATATCGCTTCTATATTCTCTCTTTGATAATATCACTAAGTCAGAATGAGACATCCTAGTATTTTATACTTGAAAATTTGAAATGTATACCGCAATGAACATATAGCAACATACAATTCAAGAATAATTTTTTTGTTACGTAGCGGTACTACTGCTGCAATAAATATATTATTCAATCAGTAAAACAATGAATTTGTAAGTTATTGGTAGAAATACTAGCTAGAATTTTGTCACAGTTATTTGTCATAGATATTTTGAAGTCACAGTAACGTAAGTCACAGGTATCGGATTTTGCCTAGTATAACCCAAGACTACTCCAAATATGCCATCGATCAAGATCCCTGCTACCAGTTTAGTTCTAAGGTAAATAGGGTCTTTTCTTTTTGGAAATTCCACAAAAAAATTATATCTACTAGCTTTTTGCATGATAAAAATGCGAACATGATTGTATCTGGCAGCTGGCTAGTTAGCTCTCAGCATGGTAGAAAACAAGGTATGCTCTTCCGAGACACGATGGTCACGTGTGTGTCGCCTGGCTACGTCATCGACGCTATCGGCGAATGAGAAGACGAGTCTGTTTTCTGGTGATACCAGGAGCGTACAACCGTAACTCCCCGAGCTCCTGAATGAATCTGATAAAACTATGTTGGTCTGTATTTACCCATTATTTAACACATTGACTTGTATTTAACTAACGCTGTTTTGACTGATTTGACAAACATAATTGACGATTGTAATTTTTATTGATTTTTCAATTGATCCCTATCACATTTGTTTCCCAACTTCTACATTTCGTTGAAATACAGTGGCAACTGGACAGTGACGTCACCTGGCGAGACTCCCGGAAGATCAGGCATGTTTTCTTGGATAATGGCTCTCAGTAAATATAACATGACATTGACAGGTTGAATTTTCTCCTGGAGTTGTTTTTGTCGTATCAAATGTCAGATGATATTGCTGTCAACAAAATGTGTTGAAATAATGTTATTTTGGGTTGGGAGTTAATAGGTTTTACCTTTGCCCGAAAAACGCAATTCAATTAGGTACTTTCACTAAGTGGTTCCCCAAAATAATATTATAAATGCGAAAGTATGTTTGTTTCCTATTCACAGTTAAACGACTGAACAAAAAATAGACAAGATAAAAGGGGCAAACAGAATATCTTTTGAAAGAAAATAAAGCTTTGTTTTTTGGTTATCGTGACCAGATCGTGACTTTGTTTTTGTCTTAAAAGCTGAGTTATTAAATGCGGAAGAAGTTGCGAGAAAAGCTAGTGAGGTAATAAAATTCACAAAGACCTAATTCGATTCGGGTATTTTCTCTTTTATTTCCTTATCAGGCGTCATTAGATAAAAGACGACATTCTGTCTGATATTAATACGTTATGTTTAAAAACGTCGATTTTTTTTTTAAATTAAAATAAAGAATCGGGTGTTTATCAATTAATCCCTAATCAATAATAACGTTATGTATTTGGACATAAAAAAACCAAGATAAAGTCAGAAAGTAAAATTCTACCGATAAACATAAAAAAAATTAAAGACACATTACCATAGACGAATTAAAATAGGCCTGTAAAAACATTCCTGAAAGCCGTGTAGCCGTGTCCCCTGGGGCTTAAGGTAAGTAAATTTAAAACAAATATTTACCAGGCTCTCTGCGCACCTGAGTCGAGAAGTAATCCATTTTATTTTGGGCCTTATATATTTAAAGGCCTACCATCTCACTTCCGTGTACTATCTTTAGTCCCATCACCGTAGACATGAGTGGATAGTGTTGTTGTGAAAATAGATTCCCGATAGACTCACAATATGAACAGAACAAGCCGTACGTGTACAGAAATTAAGACTTAAATAAGATAGAAATCAGTCAAATAGCACTCTAATAGTAGAAAACCATTGATCTTTCATTGATTGACTGATTCCCGATCATTCAAATGACGAAAATGAAATAGTTTTTTTTAGACTACTAGCTGCTGCCCGCGTCTTCGTCCGCGTTTTAACGGGACAAAATAGCCTATATGTTATTCCACGTATTCAAAATATACCCATACCAAACAGCCTAATCGATTCAGTAGTTTTTGCGTGAAAGAGTACCTATGCATCTATACATCCATCCTTACAAACTTTGATATTTATAATATTAGTAGGAAGGATACAAAGTACATACATATAAAGTTAGTTTAAAAACTAAACCAAATTAACAATTATAACATAATTTTCATCACCACCCTAAAGCAAGACCCGGTCATAACCAACTATTATTGAAGAAAAGAGTTCTGATTCCCATGTAGAATATAGGTAGAGGTAGAATAGAGATGACACTGACAGTTTTGAGACAAACACATAAGAATGAACCGAAAAAAAGACATAAAGCCCAGCGAACCCTCGCTCGTGGTAAGATGGCCTTACGCGATTCAACTGTCAGTGTTTTTCATTGACTATATTTGGTATTGTAAGAGCCAAAGCCCGTGGGTCCGCGGCGTACGAATATCGACCCATCCAACTCAACCCGTAGATGTCGGAAGAGCCGACTAAGGGAACTTACCAGAGGAAGGGCAGCAGCTTCCTTCTGAGTATTTTTCAACACCAACCCCAATCCGCCAGTCAAGCGTGGTGGTTTTGGCTAATCCCCCCCCCCCCCCCCCCTACATGGGAAACCATCCACTCGATTGAACGACGACATCGTCGCAGGGAGTCGACGGATAGAGGCGGCTCTGGACCGCTATTTGTGGCGTCGTATGGGGGCCTATGTCCAGCAGTGGCACGTCCACTGCTGGACATGGGCTGTATGGGCTGATATGATGATGATGATGAGCCAAAGATAATCTGTTACGTCCAGTAAAAAAATATTTACTGTAAGTACTAAGTACAAATAAAAGGACTAGATAAAATGCAGTGATCATTATCGCCTTAGTGGGTTCACTGCACATAATCCGGCTCTGACCGGTGCTACTGTGAAACTTAACTAGAATTACATTATTCCGAGAGCGCCCTCGTTTACTTTCTATAGTTGAATATTTATTGTTCAAGTGAACTTTACAGGATAATTCAGAGACTGCGTTCACTGCAGGCAGAGCCGTTTTTAACTTTAGTTTCAAATAAAGCCTCTCTAAAGAACGATTATTGAATTAAAGGGAAACCTACTAATACCAAATTTAAGAATTAAGACCGGGCGTCTTCTCTTACGAGTTCGTGATGATGGGAGGAACATGCAGTTCACGCAGGGTATTCAAACTTACAAAGTTACAACGAAGTGCGAAACCGAACACAGCTGAAAGAAAACAAATTCTATAGGTTTGTTTTCAGTGTACCCCTCCCGCCTCCTTTGCCCCCTTGATCCCCTCCCCGCTTGCATTAATTAGTAGCTACGATGCAATCCTGGTTCCAGCACTGATTGTCAATTTTATTGGTTCCAATTTGCAATGCATTTTGTATTTTCATTTTGATCTGTTGTTCGAGTGTTGGTTTTAAGAGTTAGGTATTGATATGAGTCAGATTTGCCTGTGAAAATCACTTCAATACTGCATAGAAGCTTAATGTTTTACGGTTCTCGATAAAAAATGCTATAAAGAAAAAGTCAAAGACAAAACGTATAGAACTAGTTACTATTTTTACAGTTTGCTCTGAAATGGGCCGAATACCCATTTAATGTTGTCCACCGAAACTAAACTTATACATTTGACACATTTTATAGACGTAGAAAAAGTAAAGAAAAAGCAATTCTCTTTTGAAAACTATACCTACTATTTCTAATAAAGGTCACAATAGTTATAATGTGACCTGGCTTACCGTATCAAAACTATACCTGAAACCCTGACACCGCAACACCGAGTAGCCTCAGTGTTGCACAAGAAAAGTCAGTAATCTTATTAGTGTTGTCACCACCTCCATTAGAAGTGAGACTTGACACAGTTTTCGTTCGTTGCAGAAGCAGTACCTACTCGCATTGTAACATCTACAAGTTGCGTTGGGCGAAGGGAAACCTGAAACGAAGATTCAATAAAAAAATATTTCCTGATATTTGTTGAATATAAATCATTTTATATTTGATCATAAAAAAAATATTTGTGCTGTGGAATCGAGACCACTTGTAGCGTATCAGGCAGACATTCCCAAACTGCACAACAAATAACAAAATGACAGTCATTTTGAAAAAAAAAAAATACAGTGTGTATAAGTAAGCACGAAATGCAAAAATAAGCGTACTTATTTTTCGCTTACGCGCTTTATGTTTTTCCATAAACTGCCAGTATAATTTTCTCGCACCCCGCTCACCGCTTACAAGGTGGTTACAGATATGTATGTAACCTTTAACAGATATGTGACTAGCTCTCGCGCTAGTACTATAGATGTCTCAACGTCAGTTAGACATGTCGTTCTGCAAACTTGTATTGCACTGCGTGTCCAAGGTATTCTAGTCACGGGTCGCGCAATCCGAGCCTTGTCGTACTAAGCCGCACTATGCTCCATTGTTAGCTGTACACCATATCATTTGGATTTGCTGAGATGTACTGTATAATTCAATTTAATAGTGAAATTGTAGCTATAAGTTAGAGGCTATATTGGCATAAATTATTTTCAGCAATAGAGTTGTTTTTATCCTGTTCACTTCATTCAATATTTTTCATCTACTTTTTATATACGTAGTCACATTCTACGTTATAAAAGGGCAGCGGGAAAAAGAGATAAAGATAAAGATTCATTTGCATAATAAACATGTGTAGATGGTTTACCGATTGCAGTGTACAAATTGTGAGAGACGGGGCATCCAACAGAGGCAGCACCTAACTCAAATAATAATTGAGTTATTAGAATTAATGTAAAAAGAAAAAATTTAGGTAAGAACATAATTACGATATTGAATTTTTATAATAATTCTATACATTTTTTTATAGTTAAGTCATTTTAAAGTGTGAACAGCTTTCGCACATTACGAAAAAAAACTTTTTCTCTTTCCCCGCTACTCTCCGCCCTTGCATACCTTATACGTATAACCTGTTATACGTATAAGGTATGCATACCCTGGTATTCAGTGACCAAGCCAAGCTAGAGTGAAAGATCAGTTCATGAGCTTTGAATACCTTACAAAATCTAAAAATTACCCAATACTATATTTTTCGTTGTGTTAAGGCTCGCCATAATATGACCAACACGATATTACAAAATTGAACGAATAAAGCCTCTCGATATCGCTGTACAAATTAGGAATTTTACGAACTGCCCAAGAAGGTATGGAAGCACTGACTAAACATCTTTATGGATAATTGACTAGTGAACTACATTTTCCTTATTATCGTACAGCCGAAGTCCGAACGTACCTCCTTACAGTATACAACATACTTTAATGCCTACATCTAATAGGGGCCATATTGAATTCCACCGTAGAGCTACTTTACTCAAGTCAAGACGGGACAAACAACTTCATGATGGTCAAATATCAGCGGAGCAGAGAACAAAATATCTGAAATACGTGTAATGTCGTGATTCTTGTCGTGGTCATTGTGACACTATTAAAACACCGTGCTATTGGTTTCTTTTTTTACACGTTATTTAATGTTCCCGGTTCTGGCCCGCTTCGGTAGTTCCTTTTTTTAACCGACTTCAAAAAGAGGAGGTTGTCAATTCGTCTGTATGTTTTTTTGTATGTATGTATGTTACGCGATACCTCCACCATTTATGATCCGATTTTGAAAATTCTTTCACTATTGTATAGAAAATGACACCGAAAGGGTCCCAATAAATTAATATTTATTTTCATTTTTTATTTTTATCCCCAGCGGATTAGTATTTATCCCGCAAAACTTAAAATAAGTAGAAAAGTAAGGGAATTTTAAGTCGGTTTATCGTTTTTTTAAAACACGCCAAATTATAATAAATTAATCAATGCAGCAAATTGTTCTACATCAATAAAACATTGTCTCCGTATCCCCTACATATAGGACACACTGTAGGTACCTTGTCGTCCTTACCTGGAAACTTTTGATGTTTCCACTGATTATATCAGAAAATGTCTATTCACTCTAATTAAGGTTTTCTTGCGGTATACAGGGCTGGATATTCTACTGCAAAACATCATCATCATCATCAGCCCATACACGTCCACTGCTGGACATAGGCCTCCCCCATACGACGTCACAAATAGCGGTCCTGAGCCGCCTCCATCCATCGACTCCCTGCGACCGCTACGATGTCGTCGGTCCATCGAGTGGATGGTCTCCCATGTAGGGGGGGATTTGCCATAATCACCACGCTTGGCAGACGGATTGGTGATCGCAGTGTTGTTGTTTAAAAATACTCAGAAGGAAGCTGCTGCCCTTCCTCTGGTAGGTTCCCTTAGTCGGCTTTTACGACATCCACGGGTTGAGTTGGAGGGGTCGATATTCGTACGCCGCGACCCCACGGCTTTACTGACTGCAAAATACATGGCTGGAATATATCAAGAACAAATGGCCAGTCGATCCGCATCCGTGAACAGAGAATACCATTTTTTTATTCGGTTTTTCGTGTTATTAGATGTAGTTGCACAAATAAAGATAAAATTAAGGTTTACTTAGTTACTTACGGTGGTGGTTCAGTTCAATGTGAGTACACAAAAGGCACACAATAAAGCAGCATTAATGGTCTGAGCTCTGTCGGTCTGAGCGAGTTTTTTCTAATCTTGATAGGACTTTCGGTACTCAATAGTGTCGATTTTATAATTCACATAAAAATATACTAGCTGACCCGGCAAACGTTGTTTTGCTATCGACCATTAAGGGTTGAATTTATTATTAAAGCTAAGTTTTATTATTAAAGAAAAGTTTTATTATTTTATATATTTATTTTATTATGCCAAATCAAAAAACTATAAAAATAAAATAAAAATATCCAAAAAATAAAATGATAAGGGTGGACAGCCTTATCACTTATAAAAAATAGTTAACGACCTATTTTCAGACCTTTCAAATATACACAAAAAAAAAAACATAAAAATCGGTCAGTCCGTTTCGGTAGAGTTGGTTACAGACAATGTGTCACGAGATTTTTATATATTATAAAGATTCTGTTTGGAATTAAAAAAGAAAATCTGACAAACTTACATAAAAAAAACCAACTTGAAATCTCAAGTTTTAAACATTCCTCGGGAATGATATTTTTGGGACTACCCTGAGATTATCCTCTATAATATGACTGCAAAAAAGTCTTTAAAATCGGTCCATAAATGATGGAGAAATTGACGAACATAACTAGACAATAACATACACATAGCCAAACATAGAACCTCCTCCTTAATACGAAGTCATCGCACACTTAGTAGAGTAAAGATCCGAAGACGGATATGAACACGCTCTTTCGGTCACAATTCACGTGCTGCGCTAAAGAAGCCGTCTTATCAGGGTGTTTGTCGATACATTGCGCAAGTAAACCAACACCTACGTAGCCCGTAGTGAAATAAAATTGAAGCACAGGTTTTATTACGGTGTAACGGTTACCGTTCTAGAAATAACAGCGAGAATACAGTTATGAAAGCAGTTGGAGCGAATAAGTGTTTGTTGAAGGAATTTCATTTAAATTCCTAACTTTGGCGGAGACAAAAAATCTGAAGTTGAAAATCTTACGTGAGTGACGTTCGGACTGAATTTCAAAACATCTAGTTTTCGATACACCTGAATAACAAAAAAAACCTTTTTCCAAAATTCCTAAAAACCAAAATGACTGAATAGTGTTATGTTATGGCCGAAAAGTTGAATGACAGATTGATGTACAAACAATGAGAAATAAAACATTTCTTAGGCTCCTATTTGCATTTATTTAGGAAAGTTTGGATGGCAACCAAGAATAAAGCTTTATTTTATAGAAAGTACAAGAATGTATTAAATATAATATTTACCAACCAAACCTACGTACAAATAAAGACGAACAGTGAGCACTGCTACAATTTCCAGGCGTTCCAAAAACTTCTTTAGGTAACTACATTTGACAGGTCTCCAGTTTACGGAGCACAGGCGATGCTGGTCGTATTCAGACAATACCAACAACTGTGTAAACGGGCAATTTTTAAAGCAACTATAGTTTGACATTTAAATTTTTTGTGTTTCGATCTACCCAATTTTATTGGGACGGCACCGTATACCACTGGGAAGATTTGGTAGAAGCGGAGCTGCGAGGCTACGAAACGAAAACTACAAATTCAGAAGGGACTGATGGAAAACTGAACAGGACTAACCGAAATGGCGACCTCGTATATCGAAGTCCAAGAATCACTTCAGGAAGCTGACGCTAAAGTTTCGTTTACAGTTGGATTTTCAATAGAGTGGATGTTGATAGGTTTCTATTTTGCTTTTCCCTGCTGTCCCTGCCCTTTTGATGCAAACTATCAAAAAATCACTCATGCTGTCGTCCACCGACTATTTTGTGGGGAGCTATTTACAGTGAGAGTGAGAACTGAAACCTGCACGCGCGCCTGCCCCTACTCCCGACAATAATGCATCCTGTCATATTGACCTCTCTGACACATTTCTCATGGACCAATAAAGTCTCTTATTTATAAATTTTACGAGGGTAAAACCACAGTATGTTGCCCCAGGGCAACATTGTGTTGTCCGTCTAAGAGCGCATTTTATGAGGTTGTTTGTTAGTTCACTTCTAGTCTGAAGTTTTGTTTGGCTGTGCCAATTTCAAATATTTAGCGAAATATCTTGTTTTATTTTTTGTGTTTGTGTAAGTAAGTATAGTAGAGTGTAGCTCAATTCGCCTGGATATATATATATATGTATATAATATCTCTCTGTGTAATATATTGTACTATATGTATATATCAGTCATCTAGTACATAACACAAGCTCTGCTTAGCTTGGGGCTAGATGATGTTGTGTCCAGCATTATTTATTTATTTATTTTTGCATATGACCATAACTAAATTAAAAAGACGTAAACCTACCTTAAACGTTTGCGCTAAGTGTAATTTAGGGCGTTGACTCGCACTATTTACAATGACTATGAATTAGGCTTGGGGCGTATTTATCGTCACTGATAAAAGTCACAGGTATAGAAAATTGGCGGTATTTCACAGTGACAGAAACTAAAAATATCAGTGACTATCTCCAAGGCAGTGCCAGTGTCACGAGTGCACGATATTATATCGTTGTTAATTTATTAGGTACCTACGCAATAAATCGCTTCAGCTAGATAATATCGCTTCTATATTTTCTCTTTGATAGTATCACTAAGTCAGAATGAGACACACCTAGTATTTTATACTTGGAAATTTGAAATGTATACCGCAATGTAACAAAGTTGTTAAATTGCGTTATACACATACAATTCAAGAAGAATTTTCGTTACGTAGGGGTACTGTTGCCGCAATAAATATATTATTCAATCAGTAAAACAATGAATTGATATGTGATTGGTAGAAATACTAGCTAGTATTTTGTCACTGGTATTTATCACAGATATTTTGAAGTCACAGTAACGTAAGTCACAGGTATCGAATTTTGCCTAGTATAACCCAAGCCTACTATGAATACTAGAAAAGGTTACCCAAATCTTACCAACTAAGTATAGCTCATGGGTTGAGAGGGCTGGTAGCATGTTAACTAAACATGCATATTTGATCGACAGTGAGCAATAGCGAGCCGTCGACTGTAGAACGGGAGCCAGAGGTAGTTTTGTGCCGTAGTTTAAAGTAACTATTTAAACTTACAGGATTTGTAGATGGTTTATTTTAACCTCCTAATCACCGGTATTTCTTTAAATGCCATATATTCCCTGTTTTCCGTAGGAACAAGTGAGGTTGGTTTTGGAAATGGCCTACACGCAGTTGCTGTAACTCGGTTGCTCCAGTCATCCTGTGAACACGCTGAAAATTAAAGAAAACAACCAGTTAAAAGTTTAAACTAACAAAACGATCATTAATTTAAAATAGTTCTCTTTTCAGAAGTAATTTATGACTACAATCTTTGAATGTTGATAAACATTGAAAAAATATTGTATTCGATAATCAGTCCGCCATTTAGAATAGAAATTTTTCCGCTACCTTCACACCTCATTTCTTTCGCTCTTTGCTCGAGTATCAGATGCAAAACACAGATCAGTAAAACCCTCGCCCGCAAATCGCACATTACGGATTCAATAGCTTTAAACAGAATCGAAAACGTGCTGCCCGTCGCGAGGTCAGGCAGTCGCTGTACATCCGCCTGAAGAGTCTTTAGTTTTCAAAATGCTTACCCATTCTTGATAAGTAGCATTATTTTTGTCAAATAGCAGCTAGGCGCGCTATCGAAAATTGTCACCAGGCGCCTAGGTAAACCAAGAGTTAACACTACATCTCTCTACCTTGTCCTGTCCTATACCTCCGAATCTTCTACAAAGGTTGGAAAATCGTAGTGCTGAATTCACTTCACGAGGTGGCCTTGAACAAAATTTCTTTCCACAAATTCCATTTCTCAATTTCAAAGTAAGGTTTTTGAAAACTAAGGACTTCAAACGAGTGCACTGCTCGTGCCTGACCACTACTTGCCCTGTTATGGAAGCAACACCTACAACGGGTACATTAAGTTAACAAAATCAAGGGGGTAAAGATTCGCTTTTCGCCAATTATAATTCTCGGAAAGTAGGGATGGGCAAATGAAAAAAATGTATCGATATTTATTATTAGTATCGATATATGCATGATGAAAAATATCGATATTTTGATATATCGATATTTTTGCTCATCAATCATACTGCAGGCAAGCGGCGCGGCGGAGCGTGTAGCCGGGCCATAGATCAATGAAACTAACCCCAAGTAATTGTAAGCTGTAAGCTACGGAACGTAGTAGAAATCTTTGACTTCAAGAAGCATGAAGGAAGACCAACATATCGAGCACAACTTTGACACTTACTCAAACATAGACAATCAGTGCTACCAACACAAAATAAATAAGAATGTGTTGCCCCTTGTTCACATTTACGATATCGATGAATAAGCTGTCCTACTACAATTGGTAACCTGAAATAAATAAAATATCATGAAATAAATATCGAAAATCGATATATCGCTTTTAAAAATATCGACTAATTATAACAACTAATTATAACGATTAATTTCTGAAAAAATATCAATATTTTGATATATAGATATTTTTTACCCATCCTTATCGGAAAGCCAGTACTGAAAATCGAGGGACTTCCAACAACTACTTTCTCAATCGACTGAACCTCTGAAATACTCTCTGCATCGTAGCATATTATATTTTATGGTATGGCAGTAACAGACAGATGCTAAACCGATATCAACTTGCTGAGAGGGGTTATTACGAAGGGTTTCCTCGAATATTGTGTTGCGGTTCAGGATCCATTCCTTAATAGAGAGCGTTATAGGTAATTCTGAGGGGTTTTTACTTCAGAAAATTATTACCGAGTAATTTTTTCATGAAAGATTCTAGTGATAGACCATGGAGATATGCTTGGATGTTTGTTTCTCTTTCACGTAAAAACTACTAAACTGATTGGGCTAATTTGGTATGGTTATAGTTTGGGACCTGGAATAACATATAGGCTATTTTTTATCCCGATAAACGCGGGCGAAGGTGCGGGCAGTAGCTGGTTAAGAATGAAATTGAATGGCATATACCTTTAGACGATCTCACATGCTGCCATATACTCTTTGTGACACTAACCTTAAAAAATTATGTAAATTTATAAGTTTTGCAAATGAAATTGCAATCTGTTGCCATAATAAGATGCGGTCTCTGGTAATAAATTTGAGAGTGTAGTCGTTTTGCAAGCACCTTGCGATGCAATCCGGGTCGTGATGCATCGCACATACTCTTCGTCTTCTAAACTAAATTTAGTTTATTTAATAATGTAGAAGAGCACGCTACGAGGGAACGAGAATTGCCGAGTAGTCCGAACACTTGGTTGAAAGTAGTCTGAACTCTTGGTTGGATAGTCCGATCCGAACACTTGGTTGAAAGGGAAGATGGAAGGTGGACGAAGGCGGTTAGCGAAAGGTGGCCCCTAGAGCACAGGACATACTAGCCACTAGCTGATACGCACAGGGGACAGAAAGGAATGGCGTGTTAAAGAGGAAGCCTATACCCGACCCGACCGTGGAGACAAAGGGTCATGTCATAGTCATGGTGATGATAACCGAGAAATGTGGGTGCCTGCAGGTGGGAAACGAAGCTGAGGCAGATTTTTGCGGATATACTTATTTCTATAAAATTTACTATAATATTCCATAAAAAGCATTTTTATCCAGGAAAACACGGTTTCATACGGTTTTGTAGTAAATATAAAGAACCGCTCTTCATTAATTATCCGTACTATTTCGTAGAAGGCAGAATAATAATTAATATTATGGAAGCATAGAAGGTTCGTTCTTTAAGGAGTTTTACTTTTATTTTAAAAACGTGATACTTTGTTGAAATAATGTTGCTTGAAATATTCACAGTAAGTACCTACATTTCAAAACGGAAACAAAGGCTTTAATTACTCTACCATTTCGGAGATAGGTACTTGTTTTATTCCGCCTTCTGAACAGAGGTCGAATTTCGAAGATGATCTGATAGTACGGATCATGATCCAAGAAAATAAGGACTGCCCTTCCGGGAGTAACTCAAGGTGACGTTACTGTCCAGATGCCACTTTATTTCAACAAAATGTAGAAATTGGAAATCAAATGTGTTAGGGGTCAATTGAAAAATCAATAAAAAATTCAATCGTCAATTATGTTTGTTAGATCAGTTAAAACAGTGTTAGTTAAACAGAGGCAATGTGATAAATAATGTTTCTTGTTAAAAAAATCAGACATAAAATATGTGACGTTCCAAATACAATCTCATTATTCCCTTGGGAGTAATGAGTTTCAATCGAAGAGATCTCATTCGATTTTTTTCAATTTGGTAATACCTTCAACATTTTTACCCGCGACGGAAAGGAGACGGTTATATGCTGTAGTAGCGCGTCTAACCAGACACTAGATATAACATTAACGAACCCACAAGCATAATCTGATCTCTTCAACTTCACAAACCTTCCTAGGAAAAATCTAGAACACCCTCGATATACAAATAAATATGTAGTTAATAGAAGATCACGCTACGGCCTTAGCACTACAATGCGTTTAGGGTGAAATGTTGTCAGCTAACTGGGCTATAATCACTTGATTTCGATTATTGATACATCACTACATAGTATAAAACAGTCGCTTCCCGCTGTCTGTCTGTCTGTCCCTATATAAAATTAGATCTTTGAAACTACGCAACGGATTTTAATGCGGTTTCTAATAGATAGAATGATTAAAGAGGAAGGTTTATATGTATAATTTGCACCCGTGCAAAGCCGGAGCGGGTCGCTAGTAACGAATAAAGTGCGGTTTACAAGCATAAAGTGTGCAAAAGAATTTAGTTTTATAAGATATCAAGTCCTTCCATGAATATTAAGTCTATTAAACTGTCTCTTTTGTTTGTATAGATGACGTACTTATTGCAGTAAATTAATGCCCACTTGCACAGATCTCGCCTCTCGATTCCAAACACTTCCTCCAGCCCAGCTAACCACAAATCTACTTACTCCATGCTAAAATGTAACGTACACCGAAATAATACAGTTTACATTGCAACAGCACTAGTTTTAGATTAGAGTTATAAATCAGCGCACAGGCCGTATGCATCTCTGATGATCAGAGGCAGTGGAGAAATTTAATTGATTTTATTTTGTATTAGAGTATATTTCTTAAATAAATCAGGAGCTTTACATCTGATCAAAAAATTAAGAGCACAACCCATCTTCTTTGACTGGAAAATTAAACCAGCGCGATAAGTTAAAATATTTATTTTTCGAAGTTCTATTTACTTTGTTTTCCCTGAATCCATTTCCAAAAAGGATTTTAAGTCGCGGTGAGAGGATTTTCAATCGTAACCCCTTTGTTCTACCTAATTTTCTAAAGGAGTATTGTCCTAATCTTTTCATGTATCCATATTTTGTCCAAGTTTTAAGGTTTAAGTTGGTAATTCTCTCTACGAAAATGCTTATGTAATATTTGTACCTAAGGTTACATCCTAAAGTTTACTCTTCCACTACATTATAATCAGTAGGAATAATTTAAAAAACTTGAATAACGAACAAATTAATAATCAAATAGCGGTGTGCGTAAAGGTTGTCGTTGGTGATGTGACTTACTTAACAAGGGTCAACATAACCCCAGCTGGCTGTAACTTAGACTTATCTACTCAGCAACATGCTCAGTTGACACCTGTTTGGCTCGGAACTCGGTAGTCTTTCTTTTGGTTGCGGAAGGTATGAAATAATTTATTTGACACGACACATAAACAGTTACTAAAAATTACCCAATTCGGTAGCAACAATTTGGTTTTGCAACATTTCAATTCAAATATTCATTTATTTCGTCTATAATGTGAATAATAAATAATATAATTTTAAAAATTCGGTGATTAATTTGATCTATCATAATTTCAACACGGTTGCCTCGATTTTCAATAAATATTGCTAAAAACACTTTTAATAAAATCACTGTCATAAAAAATAAACTAAATCCGTTCATTTATCCGGGAGCAGGTTATTACGATGCCATAGATAGACACATATACCAACACACTTCAAACTTATAACCTTCTTTTGGTAAGGGGTTAAAAGACCATTAGACCTTCAGGCGCAACGCTTACGCAAAACATTTACAGAGATTTCACTAAATGAAAAGCTTTTTACTTAAACACAATACCAAAGCTGCTTATACAAATTAACAATCCTCAGCGTTTCGTTCGCGCAAACAGAAACGCCTAGCGCCCTGGTCATTAGAGGGATATTGCCCTTCATTCGATCTAGTGGAATAAGCCTTTATTACGAGCTTTATCACACTTTTCACTCGATCTTTATGATTTTTTACGTACGAAGGTAGTGTGCGACTTGAGAAAATTTGTGTATTATTCCCATCTGTCACCCTGTTCTGTCCTAGGGCGACGATTGGGAAAAAAGGTAAATCTGGCCCCTTTTTATAACGGTGGGAGAACAGATTTTTTTTAAAGTAAAATATTTATATCTGTTCCCCTTTTAGCCACGAGGGGACAGATCGAACAATTTCAAAAACAAAAGTTCGACTCTTGATGTGTCCCTGCCACGACTGAACAAATGTTTTTTTTTTTCATTGAAAATATTCTATCCGCGTCACTAACAGGGTGTTACCCTGTGTGAAAACTTCTCATTGACTTCAAACCAAGCTTCAAACATAACGGGTTCAACTAATACCAAAGAATTTACATACATACATATATACTACTTGACTAATACTGAACGTAACGTCACCCACCTACACATGTACAGGCTGTCAAATCTCAGATTTTTCACTACTGTTTAGTCTTGGCGGGTATGCAAAAATCCAACGGTCTTGGCCAATATTTGGATGAGCATTAAAAGATCTGATTTCAAGATTGTTTATAACTCTGTCCTTTGAACATCATTCCCATTCTATTGTTCCTATTCTCTGTGATACAAAAACCCGGAGTTCTAGAATGTTTTACTGTGGTCGGTGGTAGAGGTCCCTTGAATAAACACAGCCCAGTTATAAAAAGCTCTCATTCTGAATTCGTGGCCCGTAAATTGCTACGTTCCCTCTTTGGTACACTTACCTCGAAGTTGTGTGGGAGACTTGCGTATCGCGTGTTAGTGCGAACCGTAAGTGTTTCTGGTAATAATATACCTTTTTTTCCGACTGAGAAATGAAAGTGTTTTTTTTAATTAAGACCTTAATTTTCTTAATAAGGTACGTACTTAGACGTACCTAGGACTAGCTAAAGCATCATCACGAAAACTCACGATTGTCAGCTACCCAAAGTAGATCTTTGCCTACGACACAAACTTCTCCGGGCATCTCGGTTCTGAGATCATCATGAAAAACTGAATTTTAATATGATACTTACATGTACAATGCGAAACGGAGTGTGAGAAGACCTTCCACTCGATGGATCGATATCATTGTAGCGGTCGCAGGGAGTCGTTGGATGGAGGCGGCTCAGGACCGCTATTCGTGGCGTCGTTTGGGGTAGGCCTATGTTCAGCAGTGGACGTATACGGGCTGATGATGTAGATAATGATGACTTACATGTGAGAAGCTACCAAATAGGAGCCCATGCATTGCAGTATGACACTGCAGGCTTACAGATACAGTGGCAATGACAATAATATGCTTACCAATATTTTCGGGGCAGACAAGGAATATAAAGTGGGGCGAACGTGGAATTTTACATGTGGGGCAAAACTCTACGGGGTGAACGTGGAACAAATCAATTTCTGGTGTGTCTCTACATTCCAGACTCTAGAGCTTGGTGCTTATTATAACTCCGTGTTGCCTATATAACGCAGTTCCAAGCTATGCTATTGTACTCGAATATTCGAGAAGACCTGAATTTTTGTGAAAATGTTTATTTTCTTGCTATCTGGCAAGCGGAAAATTGTACAAAGATGATTCACCGGGAACGGAAGGTTTTATGATTTTTATTTACCTACTTTATGGAAATGGACGGGAGGTACACGTTGATTCAAGCTCAGTTTTTTTTTTGTAGGCAAAACCTATTTACTTACCGTTTTAGGTTACAAAGTGTTGCCTCTAAGATTGAACAAGCTTTATTGATTGATATGTTATGGGGAAGGGGGACCTAAATAGATAATTATTGATTGATGATGATTTGATAATTGATGAGTTGATGATGATTGAAGATGATTTTTCACTTCTTCCACTAGTGGACGAAAAATTTAAGTAAAGTGAATATCAATAACACCTTATTTCTTATTTGATAATAATAACTATGTTTATGGTATAAAATTTGACTTATTATCTAAGTGCTTATTTTGTAAGCCTAAAGAAATAAAGTTATTGATTCTGATTCTTTCTCTGCATGCAAATTGTACTGCATTGAAATATACAAATTAAATACAAATATAATGTATACACGTTTATTTACCGCCATAAGATCGACATTTTCCATAAAATAAAACTTTACAATAGGTAATGCAATTAACAAACTGAATGACAGAAAATTTAGATACTCCTCAGAATTGACCATTAATTTACAAGTTTAAATTATTAAAGGTATCAAATCGTAATAAATATATTTACTAGAGGTAATTTTTTGCACAGTTTGTGTTGAGCCTTCTTCGCTTATTTTATTCACGCTCAGTGTTGCTAAGCTCAGCGCACACCTGACTGAACCAAATACGCTCACATGAACCAGCGAACCCAATTGAAACAAATGAGTTCTGATGACTCGTGCGACTCGGCTCCGACATTGTTCGAGAATTCAAACGACCGAACGACGAATTTTGAAACTAAATTCTTCTGGCGCCCTCTTGAACTCGACGCTTTCGGCTTGTACAAGAGTTTGAGAAAGAAATCTCGAACAGACACACAATAAAATCGAATATATCAAGTCGTATCATCCATTATGGTCAGCTCGAAAGTAGCTTTATGATTCGTCTGAGAGTGACATTATGTAATTTATGATGTGGTAATAATATAAGATTTATTCTTAAAAATATTTCTTATAATAGCAGCGGATGAATTAAATGGGTCACACCACACAATTAACTTTTAAATTCTTAAAAACTAAGACATTTATTTTCTTCTATCTAGTATTTATATTATATGTATTTACAATTTGTTCAGAAAAAAGAAATGTGCTCAGAAGTAAAGTTATATTTGGCATAGAATTGCAGAGAAAACATAAAAAATTTCGAGAAACTATAGCTAGCTTAAAAATAACATTAAAATATACAATATTTTAATATTATAAATACGGTCTAAGTCTAACCCGATAAAAGTATAGTATAAACCGCAAAACGTACAAAAACGTTATAAATTCATTGCAAAAAAAAAAACAACGAAATCTACATTCTGATAACATACGAAATAACAACAATAATAACATTTTCTTATAAGTACAACGACTACAATAATTAATTATACAAATTTACTCTCCAACTTATAAATAAAATATTAATTTTATATTTAGTGACATAACATTGAAATTCAGTGCTTGCTATTCATACATTAATTGATTTGCTTATTATTTAAACTTCACCTAACCCCTTCATCCCCCCCCCCCCCCCATACTACTTTTTTAGTAGTTTTAGCACTTTTTAGTGAACGTTCGAATTAATCGTTCGACTTTTCTTTCCTTTTTGTACCTACGCGAATCATACTCGAGAGCGAAAACGTTCGCGGTCATTTTGACATAACGTTTTATAATTAATATATTTCATACAAATAGTAGTGAATGTAGTCGTCATCAACTATCGAGACAAAAGACACCCTAGACTAGACACTGAGATTTTTATCTTTGGTAAAGTCATAGGTATTACCTCGACGAATTTTTCAGTGGTGACATTATCTTATAATCTATCTATCTATCTAAAACGACCAGGGATGTAAATTTCAGGAAACCAGAAATCTAATAGTTATCAGTAGTATTAACAAAAAACAAACAATATTATGTATTCTTGATTATTATTATGATTGATTATTTTAAATGCTTTTAAGACTAAAATTTAATATTTGCGTACCTGCATGCGGGTTGAATACATTTGACATCACTCTAGTTATAAGATCTGACATGTACCTGTAATAATGTATTCAGCAAATAAATGATTTGATTTGATTTGATTTGATTATATTTCTTTGAACATAACTTTTTTTTTATTGCGAATCAGAGACATTTTCGTAGACATTTTGTGTTATTAATAAAAAAAATATGGAATAATAAATAACTTTAATTAAATCTAGCAATAGGCACTAGGTTCAATTATTTCTGAGTCAAATAGTAGCTTATTTGATCAATAATGTGTTTTTCTTGACTTTTGTAGGTTAAAAAACCAAATTAAGAGATTCCCGGGAAATTGAAAATATTATTTCCGGTTGCGGCAACGTTAAAATGCCGAAACCCTAACTGGGATATACCAAAATATTTGTAAAATGTACATCCCCAGCTTTTCTAATGGTACTTAGAATGGCTTACAGGCTACTTCACTCAAGGCACTGCACCTACACAATATGTACACACTGCATACAGCCACCATCAGTACATTTCCGTTCACAGTTGGGATCACACCTGTGAATAAAAAATTACTTTAATATTTATATCATTATTTCCTTGTATTTCAAGCCTGCATCGTCCCACTGCAAGTTGTAAAGACCACTCTATTCCCCCTTCACACTGAACGTATATTGTGGAAAAATCTCCACCTCCATCATTTTTCTTCTACTTTCCTCCACCGTCGTCATTCACACAGTTAAGGAATAGAACTCGCTGTCTACTTCTGTTTTACGGCCAATTACAATCTGGGTCTCTTCAAGACAAGAGTGAATAGTTGTATTCTAGACCTTCGTGACACACAGTCGGTCACATCGTCAATTTCCATCAGGTGAGATTTCGAACAAACGAAGGTCGAACATCTAAAAAAAAACGCGCCTAGCTGAGTTATGAAGGAATCTACGCGAATATACGAATGGCTATAATATTTTTTTATTCTTTTAACAGATTTATCTGTAAATTATCTCAATAGGTAAATTTGTGAGTTATTTGAGTTTTGAACTCTAGGCACCGTTAGTAGGCACCTTAATATACTCGCATAAATCAACATTACATTATCTCAGATGGAAACTGATCTTCGCTAAAGACCTACGTAACAAATAAGTATCTATTTAAGGCGGTTCCCAGACCCAAACTAGCGCCGCCTCCTATTTTATCGTATTATTACGTTAAACAAAGGAATTTTCAAAAATCTCTTGGCCAGTTTGTTATACCTACCATAAGCTTTTTTTAATGCCACTGTAATAGATTTATTTTGTATAGTTTAGGACGAGATGCGAAGTTGCACTTTTTGGCCACCAAACTTGGTTTTCGCATCTCCTCCTAAGCTATTCTATATAAAACTATTATACACAGGCATTAAAAATAAGCTTATGATAGGTATTACAAACTGGCCTAGGGATTTTTGAAAATTCCTTTGTATATCGTAATAATACGATAAAATAGGTGGTGGCTCTGATTGGATCAGGGTAGCACCTTAACCTTATTTATTCTTCGATGACTTCATTTCAGAGAATCAATTAGTTAACACATTAGAAATGTTTGAAACGACATTGAAACTCATCTCACTCGAAAAATCAATCTGATTCAGCTCAATGTGACAGTAACGATTTACGCTGGAGTGCGGATTGAATCCGGTAAATTTTAATGTTTCCCTGAATCGTGCTGCCCCATGTTCAATACTGTTGTATGTTCAATACTGTTCAATGTTCAATTCTATTTAATGTCCCTATTCACTTTACATTCAATCGGCGGAACGTCGCCACTGCGTCGTTTTACGGCTAAGGACGTGTCTACACGGTTGACAGATAGTTACAGGATTCAAAAAAATGTTTCGTTACTTTCAGAATTATCGCTGAAATTCATAGAAATTTGTTTTTAGTTTAACTGAAAGAAGAATCTTAAAAAAGCTTTTTCATTGAGTTTAAATCTTAGGAACTTAAGAAAAAGGAGGTTCTCAATTCGTCTGTACGTTGTGTGTTTTTTTGTTGGTACACGTCTGGTCACGGTTTATGGTTTATGGTTCTGCGCAGGTGTAAAACGGTGTAAAAATCTATAAATCGACTTCTGCGCATCGATGTCAGCGCAGGGTCATCGATATTAAACCGTGACGCGACCTGTACGTTACGCGATATTTCCGCCAAATAAAAACCGATTTTGAAAATTCTTTCACTATTGTATCGAGGTAGTCCCATAAAAATGTTATCCCCAGGGGATTAGTATTTATCCCGCGAAACTTAAATATATTGTTAAAATAAGGGTTTCGTAGGAGAGTATTAGGTTTTTAAAAACAATCAAAGTATCACAATGACTGTTAACATACAGTTTCCACGGCAACGGGCTTAAACAAGAGGTAGGTTCAGGAATTTGAAGTCGGTTTATCGTTTTTAAACACGCCAAATTATATTTACGTAACCTTTGAGTCTTTGAGCTTTTTGTGTATGTCGGCTTTCATCTGAACTTTCTTCATTAGATTCGACATCTACGGATGTTTTTGTGCCAGACCCAATCATCGATGAATAGCAAAGTTTATTAGGCGAAAAATTGTTTCCACCTCATTTAGATTTGGCAACAAAGCAATTGCCAAATCGAATCAGAGCTTTATAACTACACGTACTAAGCTGATAATTGATTACACAACGTCAGATATAATTTAGCGTTTGCTAATGGGAATGCTCAATGGTCGCTCTGCCCCTTCATTTGCGCAATTACCCGCGATAATGATGGTTCTATTCATATTGTCATCATCGGCAGCCCGAGATACAATCTCAGTTGATTATATAATAAATAATGCCGGACAATACACACAGCATCGTATAGCCCCAAGCTAATGAGAGCTTGTGTTATGAGTATAATGCCGGACAATACACACAGCATCGTATAGCCCCAAGCGAATGAGAGCTTGTGTTATGAGTATAATGCCGGACAATACACACAGCATCGTATAGCCCCAAGCTAATGAGAGCTTGTGTTATGAGTACTAGATGACTGATATATATATATAATATTTACAATACATTACATATATTTCTTCTTACATACATACAATACATTTTCTTTGAAATAACCCCCAGTGTGAGGGTTACGCACTATAATAGCAAAAACATTACATATGTAGATAGATATTTTTGAGACGTTTGTATATTTTATCTGATTAGGTTGCTTGTCTGATTGGAGTTTTAAAGGAATCCTAAAAATAGGTAAAAATAAAACTACATGCGTCAAAGTATCAATGACTGCTTGATCTACAATCTAGAATGTGACCCTAAGGGGCTACTTGATATAAAGGAGAGAAGGCTAAATCCCTTCTCATTTAAGTTGTAAGTTTGTAAATGTCAAATGTAGCCCATTGCTCAAGTTAATCGGTCTGGTTCAAGTTTACAAAGTGCTTTGAAGCATGTAAGTAAATAGATAGAGTGGGGTGTTATAAATAACAGGCATGATGTTTTACGGTATGCCATTAATTACTACATCGTGTGTATTATAAACCTGCATATTTATTTATTACTAGCTGCTGCCCGCGCCTTTACCCATATATTGTCGGGATAAAAAGTAACCTAATTATGTTATTTCAGGTCGCAGAGTACCCATACCACAGATTTAATAATACTATACCAATACTAGCCCATACCAAATATCAGCCCAATCAGTTCAGTATTTTTTGCGTGAAAAAGGAACAAACATCCATACATCGACCCTCACAAATTTTGACATTGATAATATTAAGTAGAATTTAAAAGAATTAATGCAGTTATTGTTTAAGCAAATGGTTGCGACCAAAACATAACACTTTTTATTCAAAATCCTTTTTCGCTCTAAAATTAGAGCAGCGGCGGATACAGCTGAGGCATGGACTTTTAGAAACTTATTTTTAGAAAGGTAAATAATTTGATTAAATATTACGTTTTTTTATTGTCCAAGTTAATAATTTTCTTTGATGTTCTCTTTCTCCTACTTTATCGATAAATTTTCATTTATCAAGACTTCAAATAAGGCTGTCATTATAACGACACCGCTCCATGACCTCAAGTCGCACGAAGGCGCATCGTTGGTTGGTTAATTGGCACAACTCAAATAGTTCCGGTCCCTTTGACGAATTACGAAACTACCATCGACAGCTTCACAAACGTATTCGAGGGCGTTTAATTTCCACTCGTCAGTATCTGGATGTTTTTTGACTTGTGACGTCAAAGGGATATAACAGAAATTCCTGTGAATTGTACTAGGGCTCTTCTTGCACAATTTTTTTAAAATTGTTCATACACACGTAACTTTCCCTGTTCTGATGAGTTCGGAATTCTAAGAAAACGTATCTAAAACCAAAAGTAATCCTACATCTAGGTAGGTATTAATGTTATTGTTGAGACGGGCAATCAATTGCCATGGATGTGTTCTACTAGGGTTAGGGTGTGTTCTTATATGTGTACTTGTATGTACGTACACATTTGCATCCGTTTTCTATGCCATCATCGTCCTTCTATGCTAGCCTTTATGAGTGCCACAGTGCCCTGTCTTTTGCCGTATCCAGCAACAATGTTTACTTAGTCATGGTCTCCACTCAAGAACAGGTACCGTTTGTCGGTTCTTTTGCAGATATGGATTTCTACATAGTACAACAACTGCAATCGTTCCGCTACCGCAGTTTAAATAAAATGACTTAAAAATAAAGAAAATAAAACAACATAAGAAAGCCAGTTGTAGAAATCTACACTATCCTCTGAGAATGGAACCTAGTTTTATAATAAAGAATTCAAAATTGGAAAAGAAAGATATTTCATTTCATATTCCTTAAGTTTAGCATAAAGCTTTCCAATATGATTTAAGGACCGCACGTTTTTGAATTTAAAGAGATTTATCTTTTTGGCAGCGAGCCAATGGGTTACGAGTTATTTTGACAGATACATTACGTCATGGCGGCGAGGCGCCACTTCTGCTTCTGTCAAGCATGCCTTACAGTTTACAAAATTGCGGGTAGCTTTTCGAGGTGAAGTTACATATCTTTTATTGAAGAGTGTGTTCTACTAACGGCCAGGTATATTGCTTTATTTATCTAGCCATGGGTCTTTATTCAAGATTTGTTCTGTCATCATTTGTCCAATATTGTACACTCTGTCTATTTTCTATGCGTAAAATGTTTAAACTGTTAAAAAAAATAGCCATTGACCAATGCTAAGATGGCTTTTTACAGAAAATTGATCGACCTTAGATTTGGGTGGAATAGAAGGAGGTCTTTGCTCTACAGTGGGACAATTTAGGCTAAAATAATGAAAATACCAGAAAAACTATGCCATAAAATAGTTAACGAAGTATACCTGAAGCCGTAAACATAGAGAGATGTGGCGAGCGTGCGATCACCAGAGTGGCGTTGGCCGCCCGGATGTACGGTGGCCACGTTGGCTGCGTGGCCTCGCAGCGGAGGCCTAGGACGCCCTTGTTGGTCCCCACCCGGACGCGGAGAGCGCGCCAGCTGCTACGGAGCCCGTGCTCGTCGGCGGAGGACACGCGTGTATTGTTGACTAGCCATGGTTCTGTCTGGGGAGAAATAAAGTTGAATCCATAATAATTATTGAATGAATATTGCAAATCCGGTCATAGTTACCAATTAATTAAATTTAGAAAATAACGTATATTAAGACTAAAATCCTCACGAGCTCAATTGAAGTACTTAACATAACGTTTTATAATTAATATATTTCATACAAATAGTAGTGAATGTAGTCGTCATCAACTATCGAGACAAAAGACACCCTAGACTAGACACTGAGATTTTTATCTTTGGTAAAGTCATAGGTATTACCTCGACGAATTTTTCAGTGGTGACATTATCTTATAATCTATCTATCTATCTAAAACGACCAGGGATGTAAATTTCAGGAAACCAGAAATCTAATAGTTATCAGTAGTATTAACAAAAAACAAACAATATTATGTATTCTTGATTATTATTATGATTGATTATTTTAAATGCTTTTAAGACTAAAATTTAATATTTGCGTACCTGCATGCGGGTTGAATACATTTGACATCACTCTAGTTATAAGATCTGACATGTACCTGTAATAATGTATTCAGCAAATAAATGATTTGATTTGATTTGATTTGATTATATTTCTTTGAACATAACTTTTTTTTTATTGCGAATCAGAGACATTTTCGTAGACATTTTGTGTTATTAATAAAAAAAATATGGAATAATAAATAACTTTAATTAAATCTAGCAATAGGCACTAGGTTCAATTATTTCTGAGTCAAATAGTAGCTTATTTGATCAATAATGTGTTTTTCTTGACTTTTGTAGGTTAAAAAACCAAATTAAGAGATTCCCGGGAAATTGAAAATATTATTTCCGGTTGCGGCAACGTTAAAATGCCGAAACCCTAACTGGGATATACCAAAATATTTGTAAAATGTACATCCCCAGCTTTTCTAATGGTACTTAGAATGGCTTACAGGCTACTTCACTCAAGGCACTGCACCTACACAATATGTACACACTGCATACAGCCACCATCAGTACATTTCCGTTCACAGTTGGGATCACACCTGTGAATAAAAAATTACTTTAATATTTATATCATTATTTCCTTGTATTTCAAGCCTGCATCGTCCCACTGCAAGTTGTAAAGACCACTCTATTCCCCCTTCACACTGAACGTATATTGTGGAAAAATCTCCACCTCCATCATTTTTCTTCTACTTTCCTCCACCGTCGTCATTCACACAGTTAAGGAATAGAACTCGCTGTCTACTTCTGTTTTACGGCCAATTACAATCTGGGTCTCTTCAAGACAAGAGTGAATAGTTGTATTCTAGACCTTCGTGACACACAGTCGGTCACATCGTCAATTTCCATCAGGTGAGATTTCGAACAAACGAAGGTCGAACATCTAAAAAAAAACGCGCCTAGCTGAGTTATGAAGGAATCTACGCGAATATACGAATGGCTATAATATTTTTTTATTCTTTTAACAGATTTATCTGTAAATTATCTCAATAGGTAAATTTGTGAGTTATTTGAGTTTTGAACTCTAGGCACCGTTAGTAGGCACCTTAATATACTCGCATAAATCAACATTACATTATCTCAGATGGAAACTGATCTTCGCTAAAGACCTACGTAACAAATAAGTATCTATTTAAGGCGGTTCCCAGACCCAAACTAGCGCCGCCTCCTATTTTATCGTATTATTACGTTAAACAAAGGAATTTTCAAAAATCTCTTGGCCAGTTTGTTATACCTACCATAAGCTTTTTTTAATGCCACTGTAATAGATTTATTTTGTATAGTTTAGGACGAGATGCGAAGTTGCACTTTTTGGCCACCAAACTTGGTTTTCGCATCTCCTCCTAAGCTATTCTATATAAAACTATTATACACAGGCATTAAAAATAAGCTTATGATAGGTATTACAAACTGGCCTAGGGATTTTTGAAAATTCCTTTGTATATCGTAATAATACGATAAAATAGGTGGTGGCTCTGATTGGATCAGGGTAGCACCTTAACCTTATTTATTCTTCGATGACTTCATTTCAGAGAATCAATTAGTTAACACATTAGAAATGTTTGAAACGACATTGAAACTCATCTCACTCGAAAAATCAATCTGATTCAGCTCAATGTGACAGTAACGATTTACGCTGGAGTGCGGATTGAATCCGGTAAATTTTAATGTTTCCCTGAATCGTGCTGCCCCATGTTCAATACTGTTGTATGTTCAATACTGTTCAATGTTCAATTCTATTTAATGTCCCTATTCACTTTACATTCAATCGGCGGAACGTCGCCACTGCGTCGTTTTACGGCTAAGGACGTGTCTACACGGTTGACAGATAGTTACAGGATTCACAAAAATGTTTCGTTACTTTCAGAATTATCGCTGAAATTCATAGAAATTTGTTTTTAGTTTAACTGAAAGAAGAATCTTAAAAAAGCTTTTTCATTGAGTTTAAATCTTAGGAACTTAAGAAAAAGGAGGTTCTCAATTCGTCTGTACGTTGTGTGTTTTTTTGTTGGTACACGTCTGGTCACGGTTTATGGTTTATGGTTCTGCGCAGGTGTAAAACGGTGTAAAAATCTATAAATCGACTTCTGCGCATCGATGTCAGCGCAGGGTCATCGATATTAAACCGTGACGCGACCTGTACGTTACGCGATATTTCCGCCAAATAAAAACCGATTTTGAAAATTCTTTCACTATTGTATCGAGGTAGTCCCATAAAAATGTTATCCCCAGGGGATTAGTATTTATCCCGCGAAACTTAAATATATTGTTAAAATAAGGGTTTCGTAGGAGAGTATTAGGTTTTTAAAAACAATCAAAGTATCACAATGACTGTTAACATACAGTTTCCACGGCAACGGGCTTAAACAAGAGGTAGGTTCAGGAATTTGAAGTCGGTTTATCGTTTTTAAACACGCCAAATTATATTTACGTAACCTTTGAGTCTTTGAGCTTTTTGTGTATGTCGGCTTTCATCTGAACTTTCTTCATTAGATTCGACATCTACGGATGTTTTTGTGCCAGACCCAATCATCGATGAATAGCAAAGTTTATTAGGCGAAAAATTGTTTCCACCTCATTTAGATTTGGCAACAAAGCAATTGCCAAATCGAATCAGAGCTTTATAACTACACGTACTAAGCTGATAATTGATTACACAACGTCAGATATAATTTAGCGTTTGCTAATGGGAATGCTCAATGGTCGCTCTGCCCCTTCATTTGCGCAATTACCCGCGATAATGATGGTTCTATTCATATTGTCATCATCGGCAGCCCGAGATACAATCTCAGTTGATTATATAATAAATAATGCCGGACAATACACACAGCATCGTATAGCCCCAAGCTAATGAGAGCTTGTGTTATGAGTATAATGCCGGACAATACACACAGCATCGTATAGCCCCAAGCGAATGAGAGCTTGTGTTATGAGTATAATGCCGGACAATACACACAGCATCGTATAGCCCCAAGCTAATGAGAGCTTGTGTTATGAGTACTAGATGACTGATATATATATATAATATTTACAATACATTACATATATTTCTTCTTACATACATACAATACATTTTCTTTGAAATAACCCCCAGTGTGAGGGTTACGCACTATAATAGCAAAAACATTACATATGTAGATAGATATTTTTGAGACGTTTGTATATTTTATCTGATTAGGTTGCTTGTCTGATTGGAGTTTTAAAGGAATCCTAAAAATAGGTAAAAATAAAACTACATGCGTCAAAGTATCAATGACTGCTTGATCTACAATCTAGAATGTGACCCTAAGGGGCTACTTGATATAAAGGAGAGAAGGCTAAATCCCTTCTCATTTAAGTTGTAAGTTTGTAAATGTCAAATGTAGCCCATTGCTCAAGTTAATCGGTCTGGTTCAAGTTTACAAAGTGCTTTGAAGCATGTAAGTAAATAGATAGAGTGGGGTGTTATAAATAACAGGCATGATGTTTTACGGTATGCCATTAATTACTACATCGTGTGTATTATAAACCTGCATATTTATTTATTACTAGCTGCTGCCCGCGCCTTTACCCATATATTGTCGGGATAAAAAGTAACCTAATTATGTTATTTCAGGTCGCAGAGTACCCATACCACAGATTTAATAATACTATACCAATACTAGCCCATACCAAATATCAGCCCAATCAGTTCAGTATTTTTTGCGTGAAAAAGGAACAAACATCCATACATCGACCCTCACAAATTTTGACATTGATAATATTAAGTAGAATTTAAAAGAATTAATGCAGTTATTGTTTAAGCAAATGGTTGCGACCAAAACATAACACTTTTTATTCAAAATCCTTTTTCGCTCTAAAATTAGAGCAGCGGCGGATACAGCTGAGGCATGGACTTTTAGAAACTTATTTTTAGAAAGGTAAATAATTTGATTAAATATTACGTTTTTTTATTGTCCAAGTTAATAATTTTCTTTGATGTTCTCTTTCTCCTACTTTATCGATAAATTTTCATTTATCAAGACTTCAAATAAGGCTGTCATTATAACGACACCGCTCCATGACCTCAAGTCGCACGAAGGCGCATCGTTGGTTGGTTAATTGGCACAACTCAAATAGTTCCGGTCCCTTTGACGAATTACGAAACTACCATCGACAGCTTCACAAACGTATTCGAGGGCGTTTAATTTCCACTCGTCAGTATCTGGATGTTTTTTGACTTGTGACGTCAAAGGGATATAACAGAAATTCCTGTGAATTGTACTAGGGCTCTTCTTGCACAATTTTTTTAAAATTGTTCATACACACGTAACTTTCCCTGTTCTGATGAGTTCGGAATTCTAAGAAAACGTATCTAAAACCAAAAGTAATCCTACATCTAGGTAGGTATTAATGTTATTGTTGAGACGGGCAATCAATTGCCATGGATGTGTTCTACTAGGGTTAGGGTGTGTTCTTATATGTGTACTTGTATGTACGTACACATTTGCATCCGTTTTCTATGCCATCATCGTCCTTCTATGCTAGCCTTTATGAGTGCCACAGTGCCCTGTCTTTTGCCGTATCCAGCAACAATGTTTACTTAGTCATGGTCTCCACTCAAGAACAGGTACCGTTTGTCGGTTCTTTTGCAGATATGGATTTCTACATAGTACAACAACTGCAATCGTTCCGCTACCGCAGTTTAAATAAAATGACTTAAAAATAAAGAAAATAAAACAACATAAGAAAGCCAGTTGTAGAAATCTACACTATCCTCTGAGAATGGAACCTAGTTTTATAATAAAGAATTCAAAATTGGAAAAGAAAGATATTTCATTTCATATTCCTTAAGTTTAGCATAAAGCTTTCCAATATGATTTAAGGACCGCACGTTTTTGAATTTAAAGAGATTTATCTTTTTGGCAGCGAGCCAATGGGTTACGAGTTATTTTGACAGATACATTACGTCATGGCGGCGAGGCGCCACTTCTGCTTCTGTCAAGCATGCCTTACAGTTTACAAAATTGCGGGTAGCTTTTCGAGGTGAAGTTACATATCTTTTATTGAAGAGTGTGTTCTACTAACGGCCAGGTATATTGCTTTATTTATCTAGCCATGGGTCTTTATTCAAGATTTGTTCTGTCATCATTTGTCCAATATTGTACACTCTGTCTATTTTCTATGCGTAAAATGTTTAAACTGTTAAAAAAAATAGCCATTGACCAATGCTAAGATGGCTTTTTACAGAAAATTGATCGACCTTAGATTTGGGTGGAATAGAAGGAGGTCTTTGCTCTACAGTGGGACAATTTAGGCTAAAATAATGAAAATACCAGAAAAACTATGCCATAAAATAGTTAACGAAGTATACCTGAAGCCGTAAACATAGAGAGATGTGGCGAGCGTGCGATCACCAGAGTGGCGTTGGCCGCCCGGATGTACGGTGGCCACGTTGGCTGCGTGGCCTCGCAGCGGAGGCCTAGGACGCCCTTGTTGGTCCCCACCCGGACGCGGAGAGCGCGCCAGCTGCTACGGAGCCCGTGCTCGTCGGCGGAGGACACGCGTGTATTGTTGACTAGCCATGGTTCTGTCTGGGGAGAAATAAAGTTGAATCCATAATAATTATTGAATGAATATTGCAAATCCGGTCATAGTTACCAATTAATTAAATTTAGAAAATAACGTATATTAAGACTAAAATCCTCACGAGCTCAATTGAAGTACTAACAGAAATAGTGGGCGAATTCACACATCTACAGTATCAAGTGGCAATCATAAAGTTTAGTATGGCACTGAACAACGGAGAGATGTCCGAGTTGGCAACCCACTTTGGTTAGTTGTTAGTCCGATAGCATTGTTAATTTAGATGTACACACTGTATTATACTGAGTATACATCTAAACGACATATCTTATATCGTATAAAAGGACATATCTACATGCTTAGATCGCTCGCCACATACCTAAGTCAAAGTTAGTATGTTCTACCATAGTTTGTTGACTTAGTTACGGCACTCCAAATCAGATTGTTTAGATTTTAGTTAAAGTGCTAACGCTGAAGAGACTTCTAAATACTTATGAGAATTTTCGAGAGACTCGCGAGCATAGTTGCATGCCAACCTCAAATTTTGCCAAAAAGTGTTTTTAGTACCCATGGTGTGTAGCTCAATACATATATGCATACTATATTTTTATGTGTTCGAGTCATGGCTCATGCAATTTCAGTTGGCAGTTTTATACATCATCATCATCATTATCAGCCTGTACACGTCCACTGCTGAACATAGGCCTCCCCCAAACGACGCCACGAATAACGGTCCAAAGCCGCCTCCATCCAACGATTCCCTGCGACCGCTATGATGTCGTCGGTCCATCGAGTGGAAGGTCTTCCCACACTCCGTTTCGCATTACATCGCGGTCGCCATTCGAGAACCTTTACTCCCCAATGGCTATCGTTCATAACAGTTAGTATCCGTTTTATACTCAATGAGACAATTACTTCGGCTTTGAATGTCAAGCCCAATTGAGTCAATAAGGCTCGTTATGACTCAGTCAACATCTGTTGAGAGGTAAAGTTTATATTCGTTTCCCTCACCCTCTCCGGTTTGTCGTCTATAAACCACATGATGTTGGCGGGCGGCATGGCTGGTGAGGTGGTGCAGTTGACCAGCACCTCCTCGCCAAGCTGCACGCTGCTGGGGACGCCCAGGATCACTGGCGAGTCTTTTAGAACCACTGCGGACAAATAATGGTTGGAGAATGTGATCGCATGGGGAGAGTTTCTGAATATAGCAACAAAACTTATTATTACACACTACTCAAACGCTTTTAACGCTTTTATTCACTTGTCTGTTACTTCCTTCACGTAGTGAATTAAGCTGATCGTACAACCTGTGGTACAACTATCCAAACCAAATGCATCGTTGGAGCCGAAGGGTTCAAATTAAAACAAATGAATTCTGACGGTCCGTTCAATATTGTCCGGATCGAAGGCTTGCGTGGACTGGAGGGATCTGGCCGGATATATGCTAAGGAACTGTTTTATGGTAGTACTTAAAAATTGGTTACACGGCGACCAAACATTCTATGCAAAAGAGGCAAAAATACGCTACTAGTCCCATTGCGCATCGAAAACTAACCAGAGTCTTCGTCTTAAAGTGCTTCTCTTATACTATAGGTACTCCATTACTGAATGTCGACAGACGGTCATCCTCATAAACTTTTCGTTATCCAGGGCTAATCTTCTGCCTTCCTTATACCAGTCCATTTTGTAATGTTGCGCAGCCAGGACATCTTCCTCCGACCAACCATTCTTTTACTGCATCGTGCGAAAAGAGTAAAAAGTCAATAAAATTATATAATTATATCTTATATTCCTCTATGCTGAGTGTGTTCTAATCTTACCAGCAACAGTAAGGTTTTTCGTCTGCTTGACGACTGCGAACCGGGGTCCCTCGGTGGACACTTCACAGGAGAAGGAGACCCTCATGTTGTAGGTCCTCGGCAGCATGACTCCAATGGTGCAGCTGCGCTGGTCACAGGTGTCGCGCACCACGCCGGCCCCTTCCGTCCCGTTGAACGTGCGGGTGGTCGGCTGGGGAGGAGCACACTATGAGAAGGAGACCCTCGTATTGTAGTTCCTCGGCAGCATGACTCTGATGGTGCAACTGCACTAGCCACAGGCGTCGGGCATCACGCCGGTTCCATCCGTCTCGTTGAACGTGCGGGTGGTTTGTTGGGAACACACTATAAGAAGGAGACAGGCGTCGCCCAATACGCCACTCCGTCCGTCCCGTTAAAAGCGTGGGTGGTACGTGCACTACTAACCTGCTGAGCCGGCGTGTATCGGAAAATCTCGTCCTTGCCTCGGTACCACTTGACGGAGTGCAGCGCGGGATCACCCGGCGCGCTCTCGTATCGGCAGACCAGAGAGACCTCGCGCCGCGGGTCGCCGTAGCCAGGGACCGACAACTGCGTGATGTTGTGTGCCGCAGCTAGCACTGGAACAAGAAGGTTGCTTTCATTAATATCTACATCAGCTCCAAGCTAGTTATTAAGGTATTGTCAAACAAACCTTTTTATTTGCATGCCTTCTTTCGGTAATAAACCTTAACTTGTTAGGTCAACCAGAATATAAGGATCATAACAAAGTTGTAGTTTTAACGTTACAAGGCAAAAGTAGCTTCGTTCTTTTCATATGCGTGAAATCACCAAACCTAAACAAATAGGTGAAATCTTATGAAACCAGCGCACTGAGGGAGCCGAAAGAATCTAAATGAAACCAATGAATGGAGACTAATCGTCCGATAAAGCCTATAATAATGTAATATCGAGGGTAGTTGAGACTTCCAAGCCTTCGGTAAAACGAAGAATTACTAGACACACCCGCTTAGCGCGCCGATGAGTGGAGACCGTGGTGACGTTCGTTTTCTCGACATTAACTGTGTTAAGTTAGGCATTCTATTAACAAAGCATGAACTTCTGCTACACTGAGTGTTTTGTTGTGTGTGACTCTCAAATAGCTAACCATCCAGCTAGATCCAGAGGATCTCCGGTCGGTTGTATGTAAGTACTGGGCAATTGCTCCGGTGGCGGCAGCAATTGCCCAGTACTTACACACAATTTATTTTCGGGAATCCTCTGTGGTTTTGTATTAGGTATAGGTATTTTATAACTTCACTTTCTATTGTTTTCGTCGATGCGCCGAGCGCCGCCCGGCACTAGCCACCAGAGAGCCGCCGACATATTTTGACACATGGCCCGTGTCGTGGGTAGGTAAGCTACGCCTCTGTTTTATTTTCTCAGCAGTGTGATGAAATTAGTAATAAGATATTAAAGAAAAATAATATTCTTTCGAGGCATAACAAGAGGCAAAGACATTTTCCACTTTCCTAGGTAAGAGGAGAATCGTAATAGGAAATTAGAATTAAGCATAATGGAAAAACAAAGGAAATACAATTCTTTAAAAAATTCAGAACGGCAGGCAGGGCCAGGGCTTCGGTTACTTACAACACAAGGGCGTAGGTAGATAGAAGACATTTACTTTGGGTGAGGCAGGCATATGATTGGTTTCTGGATTCAAAGATGTTTAATAAGAACGCTTGAGGCTTCGTGTTTCGAACTTGGGAAGTAAGCACAATTAGATTCCACAAATTGCTGTGGTATCTTTCGTAGGTGTTTTATAACAGACCTGTTAAATTAGCCTTTACTTGTTTTTTTATACACCAAGGTGTCAAACAGGCTTGCGCCTCACCTGGACTGGTGGAAAGCGGTTACCGCAGCCTATGGACGCCTACAACACCAGGGACATTACACGCGCGCCGACCCTTAATTTTTTTTAGTTAGGAGACCGTTTTTGCAGAACCCCATGATATAGTCCTGAGGCAAAACCTCGGTACGGATCATTCCACACCCCCAAGTGTTCACGGGAGGAAATTCCATTAGTTTGACTTTAGAAACTTTTCTCAAGTCTCATGTTTCCCATGATGATGTAGTAGTGCTTCTGTTGGCACCAAAAGTTAAACTAAATATCCTTAAATTGTTGCCGTCCTTTTTTTCGACTGTAAGTAAAAAGGGACGGCAATAATTTATCTCCTAGCGAGTTTTATTAAGATTCTATCAGCAAAGCTGATTTAAAAAGACGTACAGAAATAACTTAGAGCATTAGAAATACAATGCCAAATTAAAATGTGATCCCTCTGTCGAGGTCCTGTATCCTTTCTGATTAGCACACGCACTTTGTGTCACCTATTTTACTTTCACAGTTTATATTATTATTATTAAGAATGAATACTAATTTATTATTTATTAGGGACCTGTTTCAGATTGCTTAATACCTAATCGATATTTTCCAATAAATCTCTACACTAACAGGTTGCCCATAAAGCCCTATGTATCCTAATTATTCTAAGTAGAACAAGTATACCGTGAAATACGTTTTATGTATAGAAATATACGACTATCGGATATTATAGGCCATGCTCAAAGGAAGGATTAGGGGCGCGTTGTCTACACTGATACCGCACAAAAGGATCAATGTAACAAGAGGATATCTACGTGTTCCAAAAGGATATATGTACGTGTGCTCAAACGATCGCTGTTTGTATAAATTTATATATTTATTAACGCAGGAAATATACGTCAGTACAATACAACCTGTTAATGGCGGTTAGCAACAGGGATTTTTTGTTCCCTGTTGCTAACCGCCATTAACAGGTGTGCAATGGAGATAAGGCTTCTTAACTGAATGTGGCTTTTTCCATATTTGCCCCTTGAAAAGTGGAATCTAAATTATAACATGTCCAGAAATGCCCCTCACCGTTTTTCGTGTCCACTTTTCCCTCTTGAGAAAATTTGTTCAAGGATTACGTTACGATAGTAGTAGTACGATTCTAAATACAACGGGCTTAGCAGTAAAAATATATTCCCCCCAAAGGGTTCCAGCCTTGCCGTGTCAGGGGGGCTTAGTAATCGCGGCCTGGTCACCCGCGATGAAGCTAAGACGAACCCGTGGGGCCGAGCCAATACAGACGGCGACACGGCCGGCCCCGAGACGGACCGCTCTCCGGGTTGGGTTTTGCCCTCTAAGCCTAGTTGGAGCGGTAGTAGGTTGCGGTATCGTATGGGAGGCTGGCCCAACTGAGGCGGGTGGCTGTGCCGTATGGGCGGCATGACCGCGGCGGGAGAGGAGTGCCGGTATAGAGGTGCACCGCTCTCCCTGCCTTCCGCGGCCTTGACGGGGTCGCCACCGTTTCATGGCGGACGCGGTGGGGTCACAGTGGAGGAAGAGTGTCGGTATTGCGAGGGCCGCTCTCCCTATCCTCTGTGACCGTGTGGCAGGCGACGCGGCCACTCGACTGACCCGTCGCAAGGGGACCTAGGGGTAATTCCCTTACTTTTACACTTATTTTAAGTTTTACGGGATAAATACTAATCCCCTGGAGATAACAATTTTATGGGACCCCTTCGGAATCATCTTCTATACAATAGTGAAAAAAATTTCAAAATCAGTCCATAAGTGGCGGAGATATCGCGTAACATACATACAAAAAAATCCAGACGAAAAAACAATCAACAACCTCCTCCTTGTGAAGTCGGTTAAAAGTACCAACGAATACGAGGCTTCAGTATTTTTTATACGTTGCATACTTAAGGTACATTTATAATAAACAGTACGTTTTATTATTCAGAGTTCTCGTTTTGTTCGAGATATCCGAATATCAGCTCGATATTGGAAATCCGTAATCGGTTTATACGGCGTCTCGCGATATTCAATAATCTGCGATGTTGTTGATCTTATGTCAATTTTCTGTCTTTGGAATAACTTTAAAGATTTTCCACCATACTTCAAAATTCGTCAACTTTATGCGATATTTATTCAGGCTTAGCAGTGTTTTTTCGCATTCTGACTACTATGCCTAGTGTCAACACAAGCCAACACACGAGCTTAACCTAAAATTGAAATAAGTTATTAATTGTTTAATGGTGGTTTACAATAATGGATTTTGTGCAAAAGGTAGAATGACAGACCTACATGGTGACTCCTTAGAGTCACGCCCTGGTCTTCACAGAAAATATCGTAAGAAAATTTGACATAAATTCTTGCTACAATGATGTTAATTTTGAGCTCAGAAAGATGTCATAGCATTTCTTTTTTGTATTTTATTTATATTGGTACTCACGTATACATATATGTATATTTATTGTGGAAACTGCACACGAATAATATAATGTATTATTCGTGTGCAGTTTCCATACTGCTAGAATCCTGAATATGTTGAAATAGAATAAAAAGATACACACAAGCATTTCACCAAACTACTTTAATGGCCAACTTTAGCTACGTAGTTAAAAACAAACGTAAAACATTGTTTTGAACACACAAAATAAGTTGTGTACGGCAAACTAATGTAACTTCGCTCAAACTTTGTCAAAGTGCACTCAATTTATGTAAGTTCAATGCAAAGGTCCAAAGTTAACTCGATAACAACTTTCAAAGCATAATTCAAATTTCATTTTAATGGCGATTATGACAAATACCTTGCAGAAGCTTTGCCAATTTTATTTTCGCATTTAAAACTCTATCTCCAAGATTTAGGGCTTAAAATATGGGGGTATCTTTGCTCCATACCATGAATATTGTAAGCTAAAAGGTTCTGTTGTGGAACTCAAACTTTCTAAGTTATTCTTTAAGTATTAACAAGTTTGTAAGTGGGTTATAAGTTAGCTTTCTTCGCATACTTAAAAGGGACTTATGTTTAACGTATTAAAGTTGTTGGGATAGTAGAAGTTGGAATAAATGAGCAAATTATTAAAATAACTTTTCCTTTGTTTTATCATTAAACTTTACGACGGGTTTTCTTAAAAAGAGTGCCATGTTAATGGTTTCTTTGTTCAAGGATTGTCGCGAACTGGGCACTCACGTATTGTAGCTATAGGGTAAAGTTAGGATACTCGCCCGGTGCAGACACTCATTTCCACAATACCTAGATTGTTTATTGCGCTTTGTTACACACAATAGCATTAAAGTGAGATTACGCCTTCAACATACGAGCATCGCAGCTCAACATTTACCCACAGAATCTTCTGCCAAGGTAAGCATCGTATTTTGGGTAAGTTTGGGTACTACCTATCTTAATATTATAAAAAATAACAAGTGAAAATCATCCTAAAACAAGATTAATAACAGCCCCATAAGACTTTAACATCCCTTGAAACGTCAATTCGGTCAAAGTTACCCAAACAAAGGCGTTCTTTGCCGCAAACGTCATAACTGCCAAAATGGACATCGGGTCGAGTCCCTTATCGACTGAAGATTTTACAGCCTGACTGGCCGAGGAGATTAGGAAGCTACGGCTCTGGCCTTGATTATGGGGAGTAAAGGTTTATAAATATCGTAAATACTACACAATCCTAAAAACTAGCTCACACTACCTAAGCACTAAAAGTCCTAATATCACACATTGTAAGCCGCGAGCGAAAGCTTCCTTATCCATAATTTTCATAAGTGTTGTACTTGTACATACAAGCTTTTATCCTACTTGCCCTGTTAGTTTGTGTGGGACAAATTTTAAAAGTGAATTTTAGTCTTATTGTTTTCAACCAATTGAGCTGAAATTTGGCATACTTGTGTAAAATCGGTGACAATGCCATATGCCAATATTATAGTAGGTACCATTGAGCTGGTCTGATGATGGAGACCTAAAGTGGCCATAAGAAATCCTAATCGATACGACTTAACCACGACGAGTTTGGGTTAGTTGAATTTGTCTTCCCAAGCACTTTGGTCCTAGATAATTTAAAAAGATTGTTTAAAAAAGTTGTTACATAAATATAAAATATTATCTATTGTAAACTTCATGCAGTAATATTTACCAAAAAGTTTAAGTATTTTTGTTAAACATTACTTGATTTTATATAAACTGAATATAAATTCGACACCTAGTTGTAGCCAAAACCACTAACGTTCCCATAGTCAAGGCCGGGTATCCTCAAGGGCGGCAGCCTATTTGTCCGAAGAAAGGGTTTCCTTCTCCCCGATAGCCCGTAGTAAGGGACACAAGGATTTGCAGCAGTTTCGCAAGGCTTATATCTTTATGACGAATCTACTTCGATTCCAAAAATGAACGAAAATTATAGATTTTCGCATAATGGAATCATGATAGCAATAAAATAATGTTAGGATGCAGTTTAAAGCATGAAATCAGGGTTTAGACGAAGGTCAACACAAAACAAGATTTGACGATTCATTGATGGGTAGGAAAATGGATGGAAAGAAGGTAGGACAGATAAAATTGAAATCATAGATTTAGAGAGCATTGTGGCTAAATCCGGTACTATCAGAAACAGAGAAAACTCATGTAGATATTATAAAGAAGGAGTCCAAGGTCGTGAGAGATGTAGAATGGGCAGCATTGTGATGATGAAATGAAGAAAATTCATAATCTTATATATTATTATATTTTCACATTACAGCAAAAGCTGAAATATGAGTAATCATACTGAACTTTCTCCATTTCAGTAAGTAAATGTATGAATTAACCAGGAACCTACGAAAAACTACGAAAGAGGTAAATAAGACTATAATCGATATCGTTTGTTTTTCGTTTGATTACGTAGCAGATAGAATCAGCATAGTGCAAATGACAAAAAATAAATGAAAAAGGATTGAATTGGTTATAATTACGATTTCCCTGAATTCTCCCACGTGCAAACTCTGGGGCAGTGACGTTTCCATTCAATATCGTGATATTCACTTAAAAACAGTTTCAGTTATTTTTCTTTTCGCCAGTTACCTATTTATTTAGGAGCATCTGGCAGTCGGAATCCCATCTGCTTACTGACTTACTGAATCTTCTTGCTGAAGAAAGTTTTTGTTGTGGAATATTTTGTGAATTTTATCAGTTAGCCTTTTGTATTTGTTTTACAATAATGTATTACATAATCAAGTATGCCTTGCCCTCCTACGGCAAATAGAGTATGAAAAATCTAATGCAGTATCGAAAAAAAATTAAGTACTTACGAAATTCAGTGGTATACTCTAGTAAAACGTGTTAGGAAGACTTTGAAAAGATATTTATTGGGTAAGTCTATGTAACGGGTGTTACAGTTACAGTGTCATTGCTTTAATAAACTCCACCTCACCTCAATTTTCGTAAAACGTATTGATCAATAATGTCTATAATCAGTATAAAAATATAGAGCCTTTTATGTGGGTAACGAGCAAATTATTTTGGTTTATGTTAATTTTAAGTTCTGTAATTTTAAGAATTATTTACTGTTATTTCCCAAGTAAAATAAAGAAGTAACGGGCGTTACGGGATTGGCTTCACATACTAGATCGAAGCCGTGTAGCCTACTTAGAATATGCACAACCCCAACTCTTCCTGTGGGTGTCGTAAGAGCCGAATAAGGGATATAGGTGTACACCGGAGAGCGGGCAGCAGCGCCCTCCGTAGAACAGACCAACCACCAAAACTGCGATCAGCAACCCTCCTGCCAAGCGTGGCGATTATGGAAAACCCCCTAAACATGACAGACCTTGAGTGGCAACCACGTACCAACGGCCATGGTGCAGTGTGGGCAGGCCCCCCACGCGATGGACCGATGACCTAGTGAAGGTCATTGTGCAGATCTTTAGGGAAGGCCTACGTCCAGCTGTGGACGTCGATCGGCTGATATGATGGTGATATTAGATCGCCCGTATCGCCACTTTCATAAACCCAATTCTTTAATTCTTTTGAAGGTACACCTACATATGCACATATCTGCAAATACGTTTTTGTAATGTGTAACTCAAAATTTGATTACTAGTAATCTAAATAGTGACAACATACCTGCTGCTATTCGTAGACAAACCCAGTTTTGTTACAGTATTATCAAACTATTGTACTATCTAATAAACCAACATTTTGTGTTACTTTAAACAAAAGTGTTTATTTGCCTTTAGGTCTATGCAATTTTGATGGAAGCAAAACATTTTGATAATTCAAGCTTTATTTTGTTGGTATAAAAAATATTGTTCAGAACTAAAACCCGACTACATAAAAGTCTTAAACAAGCGTTCACCTATTGTCCTTATCATTTTCTTTTGATACTTAGGTAGTCGGAGGCCTTTGTTACTAATTGTACCGTAGGTATATGGGGTGGGTGCCTCCGACTACCTAAGTATCAAAAGAAAATGATAAGGACAATTCTACCCTCCTTATGAAAAGCGCAATAACTAGTACGATAACTAATGCTAGTTATTGCGCTTGTTATAAGGAGGGCAGAATTGGTGAACGCTTGTTTAAGACTTTTATGTAGTCGGGTTTTAGTTTTTAACTATATTATTTTTTATACCTTTTTGCTAATAGCCTGAGAATCGTTAATCTCACAAAAGTTTAAAAACGGTTTTGGAAAGTACAAACAAAGACCTTTGCAACGATACCACACGAGCATATTTGCATATTTACTAAGATTGAAATTTTCGACCCTTTCTTCGACCCCCGCTATCTCGTTAGACCCCCATTTTGGGCAGCCTATAACCATCGGGCTATTAAGACGAATCATATGACACCTCATTTGTTGAAATCGGACCAGTAGTTTCAACGCTACGAGGGAACATAAAAATCGGCTACATACATACATAGGGTGTCAAAATCATAACTCTCTCGTAGTCGGGTAAACACAAACTGTGAAACAGTTTGCTGATGTGTTATTTATTTAACCTCCGATTGCTGACTGAAAAAGCATTGTGGTAAATATACCTACTAAGTTTAGTATACTAACCTTACCTATGTTAGAGCCGTTTGTCTTATTTACGAGAAGAATTAAGTGTAATCTATAATAATATATGTTATTATTTTGAAGAAAAGCACACACAAAAATACCACGTACAGCGTACGTTGTAGCCTCTGCTATTATATCCTATACAATACACAAAAACACTTTTACGAAGCCCATTGTAGCGTTGAGTAATAAACCCTGCTCGGAACGAAGGACCAAAACATGACGTTGTATTCACACCAGACTATCTTACTGCGGAAATATGGAAATTCCAGAGAAAAAGTAATCTATTATTATATGGGATAAAACTGAAAACGTAAATGAGGGCGCGCAGATGGGCCGAGATAATCTGGAGGCGCGGGATTCGAAGCCTCGTTTGTTTTTTGGATGTCGACGGGATAAACTTTTTTGTGCAGGATTCGCTGAGATAAAGGGAGAGTTTTATCGTTCGGATAGGGCATGACTGAAACAAAAGTAATGAGTTTAGGAAACAAATTAATCAATTGTTTTATAAGTCTTGTTCAAATATATGAAATTATCGAACACGGGACCATTCCCGCGTTCCGTTTGGGTCGTTGTATTTCAATTTATTTTTCGCACCTTTTTATTAGTTTTGCATGTTTTGATAGGTTAACACCCGAATATTCAAACGCAACTCAGATTTAAGCACGTCTCAAGTCGGCATTTTTTGACAGTTTTTAATGAAAATCTGTCAAAAATTCGCCACTTGATCTGAGTTGCGTTTGAGTATTCGGGCTGAGTTGCGTTTGAGTATTCGGGGGTAACTTAGAGCGCTTATTTTACATAATTATAAATAAAGGCCTTACAATTTATTTAACGGATATAATTAAACTGGGATATTCGAGAGAACCTCCCACTCGATGGACCGACGACATCGTTGCAGTCGCAGAGACTCCCTGCGACTCCCTGCTCAAGCGGCTCAGGACCACAATCGTGGCGTCGTTTGGGGGAGGCCTATGTTCAGCAGTGGACGTATACGGGCTGAAGATGATTCTAGAGAAACGTAGAATCAAAAAATGATTCTAAAAGGCGTATTGTGTGACCAATCAATGACCAGGACCAATCATGGCATAAAGAAATCATAACCCTCGTCCTTCGGTAGTCGGGTAAATACTGCACAAATGCGGTTTTGGTGTGGTGTGAGTGACTGAATAAGTAACTTTAGTCAAGTAAACGAGTAGAAAGCACAAGAGCTGTGTTTGAAAGTAGATATATTTTTTTCGTGGTTCCACTTCAACGCGCTAACTTAATTATGATCTCTAATCCCTTATGGAAAATCATTCCTAAACCTTCATTATTGATACGCTAGCAAACTATAGAGGTAAGAGTTAGCGGTCAAGGGTGTCATGAACCTGCACGCACTGGGTTCTGTTAGTTGGGTTCAACAATATTAATTAAGAGTTTTGTGTACTAAAAATTAGTTCTGTTTGGGAACGAGAATGCGTTTGAAGTTTGTTTTATTTTGTTTAGGGTGATAAGTTTCGCTATGTATAATATAAACGTCCAAGGAACCTTTATAATATTTATATAAAGCGAGTAAAATGTATTTGTAAGTAAATTGGATTTACGCATGACTGCCCCAAACTGATTTTGCAAACGAAATTCGTTTAGAAGGGTAGGCAGGAAGAGAGGGTATTTTTAGAAACTTTTGGAGCCTAAATCCAAACAAAAGTGTTACTTTAGGAGCTATCTTCAAATAACGTTTTTATGGTGATGGTTATTGGTTACCAATACGTGAGTAGGTACCTAATTTACAGTTATTCTGTACTGTTACCTAGATATTGTCTGTTATTATTATCAGTTATAGTTACTTTTTCATAGATAAAAATCTGTGTTTCCATAAAATATCTGTGATTCTAGATCAAGATACTTTTGAGAGTAGGTATACATCGCCACGGTATTTGGATCATATTTAATTTAATGAACGAAACGTAATATCCATCAAGCTTACACACCGTGTAGATTGACTAAGTAAGGGTTTCTATTCCAAAAAAGTCTACAAATATAAATAACACAAATTAAAGCCTATTTAAGCTTTAATATAGCGGGCGAAGCTACCAGAGGAAGGGCAGCAGCTTCCTACTGTGTTGTACTGTGTATTACCAACAGCTTAACTGCGATCACCAATCCGCCTGCCAAGCGTGGTGATTATGGCAAACCCACCCCCAATATGATGGCAACAATTAGATTCGTGGCGTCGTCGTTTGTGTTTGGGCGTATACGGGCTGATGATGATGATAGCGGGCGCTGTACGTATTACTAGATCAGCCTTAAATTAAGACCTGCTGGCTCAGATATAGACTATTTAGGTACTTGGTATGTTTTAGCCGACTTCAAAAAAGGAGGAGATCCTCAATTCGACTGTATGTTTTTTTTACATACAAAAATAACATCATCATCATCATCATCATCAGCCCATACACGTCCACTGCTGGACATAGGCCTCCCCCGTACGACGCCACAAATAGCGGTCCTGAGCCGCCTCCATCCATCGACTCCCTGCGACCGCTACGATGTCGTCAGTCCATCGAGTGGATGGTCTCCCATGTAGGGGGGGGGGATTTGCCATAATCACCACGCTTGGCAGGCGAAAATAACATACCAAGTACCTAAATAGTACGCAATATTTCCGTCAATTATGGACCGATTTTGTAAATTTTCACTATTATATAGACAATGATCCCGAGATGGTCTCATAAAAAATCCCCAGGAGATTAGTATTTATCCCAAAAACTTGAGAGCAGCGTAAAAGTAAGGGAATTTGAAGTCGGTTTATTGTTTTTTTAAAACACGCCATATTATTAAGTCAACAAAATATTCTTAGCTAGTTCAGAGATGATTTTGATTGTGACTAGCATAATAAATAAAATGTAACTTTCAACGAATTTAGTCCAATACATATTTAAACAAGATACATTTTTTTATAATATATTTGCACTCATTAATTAGAGTGAAATTAATAAGTGCAAGCACATGCTCACAGAATGAACTAAGGGGGAAAAGTGGAAGAAAATACGGTGAGGTGCATTAATTCTGGACATATTAAAATTTAGATTCCATTTTTCCCCCCTAAGGGATATACTATCAAGGGGAAAAGTGGAATAAACCAACTTTGTAAAGCTTAGTCAAAATCTGTCAGTCGGAGGAACGGAGAAAACATGATCATTTTTGGAGCCAGTTCGAGAACTAAGAACTGTCCGCACCCGGTTCTACTGAAAATAATGGCAACGTTAAAATTCTGTGAACTAGTTTTTGGGACAAGGTACAAATAATCTGACGGTTCTAATTATGGAAGGAAAGGAAGGAAAATTATTTGACATTATAATGTCGGCATAGTTTTAGTTTCTCATTAGCTAGGTATATTTAAGTTAATTTATTAGTGGCTTCTGATTTCTTGATTTTGCACATGTTTCACATAAAACAAAGAAAAATTTTTAAAACCGCATAATGTCTTACTTAACTCTCCTGGGTAGTACCTATAATACAAAACACCAATATTGCTATAGTCAATATCCAGCCGGATATATAACAAATACAATAAATATCACAAGAGGGTTCAGATACTAGCTGGATCTATCGGGACTCATGTTCAATATATGGTGTAGGTACTTTTCCGATTGGGTTAGTTTTTGACCTCACACACGAAATGTCGTTACATTTCGTGTTTGAGGTTAAAAACTAACCCTTCTAATCCCTCCATCCTGAATTCTGAGTGAACAACCGTTCACTCAGAATTTAGGATCTAGTTAAATATAACTGAAAATTACAATTTATAACTAATCAACTCAGTTTATAAAAAAAAATATGGGCAAGGTACCTGTTCTCGCTTATAGCATACACCTACGTAGTACGGTACTTAAAAAACTGATTTATAAAAATTTAAAATTACAAAAATACATATAAAGTATGATTCTATTATTAACGTGATTCGGTTTGTTCTCTTAGTCATTCGAATTGTCCTTTAACTACTTGTGACATGATGAATAGTTTTCTTCAGTGCGTCTATTCTATACGAAATAACTTGAAAACTTAATAACTAGTACCTATACAAAACACCAATATTGCTAAAGTCAACATCAAGCCGGATATAAGACAATAAACATCACAAAAGGTTTTGGATATTGGCTAGATCTATCGGGGCTCGTTGAAGTCACAATGGTGGTGTTGGTACTTTTTTCGATTGGGTTAGTTTTTGACCTCACTCACTCACGCGTCTATACGTAATAACTTAATAACTTGGAAACTTGTAATTAGCCATCAGCAAATCTGCACTGGTCTCCAGGCATGTTCTTACATTTTTACCTGTATTTTTAAACCTAGATGTAAGGTTCCCAAAATTTTGTTAATTAATAAATACAGCTTTCATTTTTTTTTTTGCCCTGTGGGGGACATTTTGTTTTCGTTCTATCTCATAGACACAATACTATACTTCTTTTATGATTGTGTCAATATTTCTGAACGGAAAGTTAGCCGGGAACAAATCATAAAAAAATTCTTGATAGATATTAATGTGAAAACGTCCCTCAAATGGCAAAAACATACTCATGTCGACCGACCCTCATGTTTTGAGTTCGGGGTGGAAACCCTCGTTGGCCCTGCCTGGAGGATTTTACATAATTTTAAAGCAAATTAACGTTTATGAACAATTTTAAGTCAATATTCGGACTTATTCGGTGACAGATTTTTTTTTATCTTACCCAATGTTGAGTTGACAAAGTTTTTTGACAAGGTATTTATGGCAGTGACAAACTTACCCTGAAAATATTAAAATAATTTGAACGATGTCAAAGTTACACTAGATTTTTACGATGATAACTACGATATTATCTGGTGACATTTTTACCCCAACCTAGTATTAAAATCTGTTCCCCAACCCTTACTTCTATATCAAGAGATCAGCATACGCTTGATTTGGATTGGTACCTTCCTATCTGCTGAGACCTCATGATTAGAATGGGCATAGAGAAATGAAACTTCAAGTATATGCAAGGGTCAAATAATAGAAGGTTTTTTTGGCAATAGAGATATTTTATTTGAAATATTCCTAGCTTTCTTCTTCGGTAACTTTAAATAGCTCAAATAAGGACTAAGCTGCTGATAATTTTGAAAAAAAGAACATACGGCTAAAACGTTTCTTATTTTCATTACCTAATCGAAACACCCGAGAAACTTTTATTTGTACTTTTAATAAACCTTTGATCAGTTCTATCATCCAAAGCACAAGAGATAAAGTTCTAAGATATTTTTTATTACCATGCGAAATAATACCTTATCATAATCACTCACCCATAAAAAGTCCGAAAACAAGCAGCACAGTCATAATGAACAACATCCCATGGTACAATCAAATCACACCACGATCCATCACTTCACATCCTCCGTGCAATCCTGAAGCGCGGGAGACGTCTGCTCCGTCCAACGTCTGGCTCGCGACTGACGCAGCATCCTTCCCACTCCCACCCCCTGATAACGCGATCCCGTAATTAGATAACTGTCATTGCTTTTGTCTGTGTTTTTCGACGTTTGGCGGATATGGAGTTGATGCATAACTAGAAGATTTCATCCTTATTCTGAGGATCTTGTGCTGGCTTACATTCTAGACGGACAATTACATTAATTTGTAAGTGTTATTTTATTATAATATTGTCATTTTTTTAATGATAAACTTTAGTAAATATTAAGTGACTGCATGCCACTCTCTCAAATATTTGCATACCGACTACGGTCAAGCATGTTGATTCACAAATTGTAATTACTTTGTTACCTTAATTTACACATGTTTTTTTGGCAAATAAAAAAAACAAGCAATCCCTCCCGTCTTATTGTTTATAGACCACCTTTGTTACGTTCCGGTTCCGGAGTATCTATATATAGTCTTTGTGGTCCCGGTTTTTTTCCATTTCCATTTTCAAATGTGTGCACAAAGCTGTTGCAATTTCTACTCCTTTATTTCATTGTTTTGTTTATATCAACACCGTTGTCAATGTATTTCCTTTAACTGTTTATCTTTATTTATACCTGTCTTCTATATTCTGTGACGTCACGAAATGGCTCTGTCGGAAGACCAGCATTGGTTGTACGCAAATACAACTAACCCATGCTGAGACAGGGACCGTTTTGTGACTCTAGCAAACCGTTTTCTTTTTTATGTTCATTTCTTTACAATTGTATGTGTCTGAGTTACAAATAAACGTTTCTATTTCTATTTTAAATCTTTTAGTATTACTGGCACTTGGTGTGCATTACACAGAATTACTTTTGAGGTGGAGGAAAGTTAGTTGGAGAAAAGTCGTCAAAGGAGTCACATGGGCTCAATTTATGAAAACACTAGCTGCTGCCCGCGCCTTCGCCCGCGGGATAAAAAATAGCTTTTATGTTATTCCAGGTCCCAAACTATTCCCGTACCAAATTTCAGCCTAATCCGTTCAATAGTTTTTGCGTGAAAGAGTAACAAATATTCACACATCCATACAAACAAACTTTGACATGTACATATAATATTAGTAGGAAGAATATTTCAATTAAATTTACAGTATTCGTACCGGATATATGTTTTATCGAATAAACCTTATTTACCTTAGATATTAAAATACAAAACGATATAAAAAGCTTGAATAAGATTAGATTGTTAGGATTCCAGTGTAGTGTGTACTACTGTAATTTGCGAGGGTCCTCGCAGTAGCGCTTAATTTGTTCAATCATTTTTTTTTCATCCAAGCTTTTATTGACAAAGCTATAGATATACAGTATAGGTCACTTTAAGATACTGGCTTATCCTTGGCATATCTTAGCGAAAAATCGAACCCTTCAAAATGCAAACCCTTTTCATAGGATTATTGACATTCCTTTGAACAATGAAAATGCTTTTCTCTCACTTGACCGGTTTCATTGGTTCCGGGAATTCCTAACCCGATTTGTATAACTGCGTCAGGGGGTCTGATAGTTTCCTTCTACATTTATTTTCACAATCCCTTACTTGGATTTGTGGACTCTGGAGTAGCCGTAGACTGACTTCTTCGGGGCTTTAAATCTATGGAAAGAGTTCGGGTTTAGCAGGGTTCGCGACCTTAAATGAATATATATATATAAATAGACGACCGATGGGGCACTGCTGGCGAAGTTCCACCTGCAACGCAGGAGGTTGCGTGTTCGATTCCCGCCTAGGGACAAATGTTTATACGATTTGGAAATATTTGTCTCGGGTGTTCTGGGTATTTTCTATGTATAATAAAAAATATATCTATCTATGTAATATATTGTATCAAGTATCAGTCATCTAGTACCCATAACACAAGCTCTGCTTAGCTTCGGGCTAGATGATGCTGTGTGGATTGTCCGGCATTATTTATTTATATCTTTAGGAAGTGTTCCAGTTTAGCAGGATTCGCAATTTTAAATGCATATCGCAATGTCATCCGTTATCAGGAGGTATCATTCAAAAGAACACAAACACAAAAGATTGGAGGGAGTTATCAAATTGCTTGTGGGTTCACCAAAACATTGGTGGGCAATATTTACACACAGAACTTACTATCCCAGTGGACGATGATATTTATTTTCAGTAAATTATTTTTCAAAACAACTTTATTCATAGAGCTCTGAATAATACAAGTTTCAACGCGAACATTGTCCCCATTAGCAGAAAGCTAGTTCATTAAGAGCCATTTATCTCTAGTGGTTCATTTCAGTCATTTCAGGCTTTCCCAGTCATATACGGTGATATGCTGGGAAAAACAAGGGTATTATATTGAACCTAGCCGCATTCTAAATATAGCTTTGTGCTGCTCTAATTATGAGGCATGGAGCTACAAAGTATGGAGAAGGTCTTATATAAACCTAGCTGCTGCCCGCGACTTCCCCTCCGTTTTATCGGGATAAAAAATAGCCTATATGTTATTCCAGGTCCCAAACTATACCTACCCATACCGCATTTCAGTCTAATCGGTTCAGTAGTTTTTGCGTGAAAGAGTAACAAATATCCATACATACTCGTACATCCATCCATACAAACTTTGACATCTATATTATTAGTAGAAAGGATAGGATAACACACGATAGGGTGGTAAATTATCGTAAGAAACTCACTCGCAAAAAATACTGAGGTTTTATGAGTGCTACGAATCTCGTAGCAGTATGCTACTAATTCGCTACGAGTCTCGTAGCAAATTCGTAGGCCGAATGTGCTACGCCAGGAAATGTGCTACGAATATTCTTTCTTGTTTTTTTTGAGATTAAAAACCAAGGGTAGTTACTGCTTAGTTGCCTACCTACGGGGGGGGGGGTAGCCTCACTGCTTTATGTAAAGGCTTTGAACGTAGTAAAAAAAAACAAAGTCTATAGTTTTATGAAACGATCGTAACCATTATTTTGAAAGAAAATTTTAACTTACTGTTGAAATTCCAAAAACATGGCCACAATTTAATGATCTTACACACAGTTAGATAGAAAAATTCTAAACCCGTGACGAAACTTACGAGGGGGCTCTGGGACCAAGAATAGAATAGAAATATTCTTTTCACTTCTCTTGCTCAAAAAGTGTATCATAATAGTGTAGCTTAGCGGGCCTAAAACTCGAGTTTAATACCTCGGGCTAAAAAGTATTTTTTCATTTTAAAAAATTAAAATCATCAGCCCGTACAAAGCATTCGTTCTCTTACCTACATAAAAACTCGACTTCTTAGTGCTCCGTCAATCTTTTTTTTTTAAAATAGAACCGTCTTGGTGATGTTTTATGAAGGTTGATTCTTCCCTTCACGGTAGAATGCGAACTGTTTCGTTGCGGGTTAATTAGAGATTTAAAAAAAAGATGGTATTGGCGCTAAATCTCTAGAATTTTCTTCATTCCAAATCACAAACTTTACGTTTAACTTCCTGACTTTTACTTCCAAATTGTGAATGATGTTGTGAACGTGAAAAATGTCATCAAGTGATAGTGAAGATGCTAATATGCAAATGGAAGAAAAGGGCAAAGAAATAATTATGAATCTGTTGCCGACAAAATCACGTGGAATATATTTAAAGAGTTACGAAAATTTTATGAAATGGAGAGATGAGAAACGTGTGGATTCTTTTACAGAAGTGGTTTTTCTCACTTATTTTGATGAAATATCGAAAAAATTCAAATCGTCGATTCTTTGGAGCACATATTCAATGTTAAGAATGACCTTACAAACGAAACACGACGTCGATATTAAAAAATATGTAAATTTAACGGCTTTACTGAAGAAATTGTCCACTGGATACAAGGCAAAAAAATCTAAAGTCTTGACGACACAAGAAATCGAAACATTTTTAAATAACGCTCCAAATAAAGAATACTTGGCAACAAAAGTAACCTACTTATGTACTCTACTCAAACTAAATAAATAGATACCTACCTACATACCTAAATTATGTACCTAGGTTATTACGATTATTAACACACTTATTTTTTTGTTCAACAGATTGCTTTTTATGGAATCAGCGGTGCATGCAGAGGAATAGAGCTTGCCAATATAACGCTAGAAGACGTAGAAACGGATACAAACCTACAAGCTGTGAGTCTGCCGAACACGAAAACAAACAAAGAGCGTAAATTTGTCATCAGTGGAGAATACCTTAATATAGTTAAAGCCTATCAGGAGATACGTCGCACTAATGTTTCAACGAGAAGATTTTTTCTAAATTATCAAAATGGTAAATGCACAAGGCAAGTCATAGGCAAAAATAAATTTGGTAACATGCCTAAAGATATTGCCACTTATCTAAATTTACCAAATCCGGAACTCTACACGGACCATTGTTTCCGCAGAACATCCGCGACTCTTCTTCTTCCCCTCCTCGATTATGCTGACGTCTGTTTCCTTGACGCGACAGAGGAACTTTGGAATAAGCTTGAGCGCCTTCAGAATTTGGGCATCCGATTCATATATGGATTGCGTAAATTCGACCATGTGTCTGCTTTTCGATCCAAACTTAAATGGCTACCCATACGACGGCGGCGTGATCTTCACATTCTCTCTTATCTGTACTTCATTCTCAATAACCCTCTTTCCCCGACATACCTCCGCGAACGATTTGCATTTCTCGTTCCTCGCGGTGTGCCGTGTAGGACGGCAGTATCACTACTTCTTTCCAGTAGGCCCGGAGGTTCTTTCGCCGCGCAAGCGGCTAGATTGTGGAACTCTATTCCCCATGATATTCGAGCCAGTCCATCGCTTAACATTTTCAAAACTAAGTTAAAAGAGCACTTCCTACTATCATAAATAGTTTCTATTTTATTAGTATATATATATACATATATATATATTGAAAATTAGATATTTATTAGGTTTATTTCGTCTTTATTATTTTAGTTTATGTATGTTTATTATAATTATATGTATTGTATGTAGCTAAGCTACTATTAGTTATTGTTAGTTTATCTATTGTTCGATTTATTTTATTTTTGTACACTTCCTCTACCTGTTCGATCGCCTCTCCTATAACTCTAAGGTTTGCTGGAAGAAAACTCTTTTCAGGGTTATGCTCGCCTATGTACATAATCTTTTTAGATAAGTTGATAAAATGTATTATTGTGTACAATAAAGAATTAAAGAGAATAAAGACTCTGTTGACGGACTCTGGTGCGAATATTACGACATTAAAACGGCACGGTGGATGGAGGTCCGATCAAGTGGCTGAAGGTTATATAGAGGACTCTATACAAAACAAGTATCACGTCATGCAGCGGATTACGGAAGGAATCAATATTCTACCAAACATTACAGAACCCCAAGCATCTACATCGCGGGATTGGATGAATATGTCAAATCAGCTGAAGCCGCATTCAGATCTTAATAATGCAGGAAACTCAAGCATGAGTCGAGTCTCTCCAACTTTTACTCCACAACAATCAACTCAAAATATTATCCCATCCCAATCACAGAGAACCGAAATAAAATTGCCCGGGAAAAACATATCACTAAACATTCAAAATTGCTCTAACTGCACATTTAATTTTTAATAAAATTTCTGAAAATTGTGTAATTTTGAATTGTTTTATTTTCTCGCAATCGAAGTGAAAAGTAGAGTGTTTTACTCGAGCCAAAACCACCCATTATAACTCGGTCTTGTCATCCTCCCTCGCTACGCTCGGGAGTATATCAACCTCGTATATAATGGGATGGTTTAGTCCCTTGTAAAACAATCTACTATTATTGCACACCAAATATTAAAAATAACAAATAAAGAACATAATAACAAATACAGATAATGTACAATGGGCGGCCTTATCGCTAAAAGCGATCTCTTCCAGGCAACCTTAGGATGGACAAGAGGTGATCGAAAAGAATAGACGGTGGCGTGTAAACAGAATATAAAATTTATGTAGGAGGTATATAGATAAATAGAAATAAATACTTATATACTTTACATAAATATAGTATAAATATATGTTTAATAAATAACAATGAATGAATCAATGAATGAACACTTTATTGTACTAGAAAATAAATACATTAATTAAAGATCTTATATCTAAACAAAAATGAACAGTACAAAAGGCGGCCTGGAGAAGATATAAGAAAAATTGGGTTGATAGTGCACAGACAGTACCTAAATAAACAGAACTATTATATTATAATACAAACATATTTACAATACTAACTTAGAAACAAAAAAACAAAATAATATAATATAATATAACATAAAGAAATATAATAAATATATAATATTACCTAACATGTTGAGGTAAGGAAATGTTCGTAGACCATATTTTTAAAGTCAAATTACGAGGGGTGCCATCTTGGCACCCCTCGTAACTTGCAGCCCCGAACCCAAACCCGAAGGGGTAACAAAGGAAACTCACACGCACAGCCAGATCATAAAAAGGTCACTCGCCGTCGTTATATATTTTTTGTAATTCTTACGTTTTTCTTAATAGTCGAAGAAAATTGGAAACATGCTAGGGCTATCTCTGCTAGTTATCTTTGTTGCTAATCCCACCGCACCAATCTCAAAAATTCTCGGTAGAAATCCGCCCTGGGTACCAGCTCACGCTACGCTACCACTGCATACATGGACGGTTCAAACCATAGACTTAGGATTTTTACGGTGTCTTGTTTCTTTGTCAAAACTTCGTTTTAGTCACAGACATGATACTAGCTGCGGTTTTAGTATATTCTTTCTCGACTGACCCCCGAATACTCAAAACCAACTAACATTTAAGTACGTCTCAAGTGATGTTTGTGCTCTAGTGAAGTTTTTGACAGTATTTCATTAAAAACTGTCAAAAAATGGCGACTTGAGACGCGCTTAAATCTGAGTTGCGTTTGAGTATTCGGGCGTGATTCTCAAGTTTCTAGCTGTAATCGTTACATGCTCGCCTCGTTCGTAGCTCTGTGCCGGCGCCATATTTCATATCGTGCATACCTACCTACCTACGTATATCTCGACCATTAATTACACCGAGTGCTCGATGCTGTGCAATTACATTCGACGTACTGCAACTTATACGTTTTATATCCCCTACAATAAAATTGATATAATTTTTTTACCACGATATAACATAGAAGATGTGACAGGTTGTTTCTGTGTTATTTATGATGATACTAAATGATATACCCGAGCTTCCAGTAATATCTTCATTGTTACTGTGTAGAAAACTGATCTACCTGCTGTTCTATCTCAGTATTATACCTGAGTTTACTTACCCTCCCTTACAAGTAAATCGCGACAGGTTTGTCCTGCACCCATGTCATATTTGTATGGCTTGCCAACTCACTAATTAATAGTAGAGGTAGATTATGCACCGAGTGTGTAAAGCAATGTCTTACGTCACGGGCGTCATTGAATTCCGAGCGTAACTCACGCTTCTAGAATAACTCACGAACGAATCGAGGGAGTTACTAGAATCCTGAGTGGAGACCGATGGGGCACTGCTGGCGAAGTTCCACCTGCAACGCAGGAGGTTGCGTGTTCGATTCCCGCCTAGGGACAAATGTTTATACGATTTGGAAATATTTGTCTCGGGTGTTCTGGGTATTTTCTATGTATAATAAAAAATATATCTATCTATGTAATATATTGTATCAAGTATCAGTCATCTAGTACCCATAACACAAGCTCTGCTTAGCTTCGGGCTAGATGATGCTGTGTGGATTGTCCGGCATTATTTATTTATATCTTTAGGAAGTGTTCCAGTTTAGCAGGATTCGCAATTTTAAATGCATATCGCAATGTCATCCGTTATCAGGAGGTATCATTCAAAAGAACACAAACACAAAAGATTGGAGGGAGTTATCAAATTGCTTGTGGGTTCACCAAAACATTGGTGGGCAATATTTACACACAGAACTTACTATCCCAGTGGACGATGATATTTATTTTCAGTAAATTATTTTTCAAAACAACTTTATTCATAGAGCTCTGAATAATACAAGTTTCAACGCGAACATTGTCCCCATTAGCAGAAAGCTAGTTCATTAAGAGCCATTTATCTCTAGTGGTTCATTTCAGTCATTTCAGGCTTTCCCAGTCATATACGGTGATATGCTGGGAAAAACAAGGGTATTATATTGAACCTAGCCGCATTCTAAATATAGCTTTGTGCTGCTCTAATTATGAGGCATGGAGCTACAAAGTATGGAGAAGGTCTTATATAAACCTAGCTGCTGCCCGCGACTTCCCCTCCGTTTTATCGGGATAAAAAATAGCCTATATGTTATTCCAGGTCCCAAACTATACCTACCCATACCGCATTTCAGTCTAATCGGTTCAGTAGTTTTTGCGTGAAAGAGTAACAAATATCCATACATACTCGTACATCCATCCATACAAACTTTGACATCTATATTATTAGTAGAAAGGATAGGATAACACACGATAGGGTGGTAAATTATCGTAAGAAACTCACTCGCAAAAAATACTGAGGTTTTATGAGTGCTACGAATCTCGTAGCAGTATGCTACTAATTCGCTACGAGTCTCGTAGCAAATTCGTAGGCCGAATGTGCTACGCCAGGAAATGTGCTACGAATATTCTTTCTTGTTTTTTTTGAGATTAAAAACCAAGGGTAGTTACTGCTTAGTTGCCTACCTACGGGGGGGGGGGTAGCCTCACTGCTTTATGTAAAGGCTTTGAACGTAGTAAAAAAAAACAAAGTCTATAGTTTTATGAAACGATCGTAACCATTATTTTGAAAGAAAATTTTAACTTACTGTTGAAATTCCAAAAACATGGCCACAATTTAATGATCTTACACACAGTTAGATAGAAAAATTCTAAACCCGTGACGAAACTTACGAGGGGGCTCTGGGACCAAGAATAGAATAGAAATATTCTTTTCACTTCTCTTGCTCAAAAAGTGTATCATAATAGTGTAGCTTAGCGGGCCTAAAACTCGAGTTTAATACCTCGGGCTAAAAAGTATTTTTTCATTTTAAAAAATTAAAATCATCAGCCCGTACAAAGCATTCGTTCTCTTACCTACATAAAAACTCGACTTCTTAGTGCTCCGTCAATCTTTTTTTTTTAAAATAGAACCGTCTTGGTGATGTTTTATGAAGGTTGATTCTTCCCTTCACGGTAGAATGCGAACTGTTTCGTTGCGGGTTAATTAGAGATTTAAAAAAAAGATGGTATTGGCGCTAAATCTCTAGAATTTTCTTCATTCCAAATCACAAACTTTACGTTTAACTTCCTGACTTTTACTTCCAAATTGTGAATGATGTTGTGAACGTGAAAAATGTCATCAAGTGATAGTGAAGATGCTAATATGCAAATGGAAGAAAAGGGCAAAGAAATAATTATGAATCTGTTGCCGACAAAATCACGTGGAATATATTTAAAGAGTTACGAAAATTTTATGAAATGGAGAGATGAGAAACGTGTGGATTCTTTTACAGAAGTGGTTTTTCTCACTTATTTTGATGAAATATCGAAAAAATTCAAATCGTCGATTCTTTGGAGCACATATTCAATGTTAAGAATGACCTTACAAACGAAACACGACGTCGATATTAAAAAATATGTAAATTTAACGGCTTTACTGAAGAAATTGTCCACTGGATACAAGGCAAAAAAATCTAAAGTCTTGACGACACAAGAAATCGAAACATTTTTAAATAACGCTCCAAATAAAGAATACTTGGCAACAAAAGTAACCTACTTATGTACTCTACTCAAACTAAATAAATAGATACCTACCTACATACCTAAATTATGTACCTAGGTTATTACGATTATTAACACACTTATTTTTTTGTTCAACAGATTGCTTTTTATGGAATCAGCGGTGCATGCAGAGGAATAGAGCTTGCCAATATAACGCTAGAAGACGTAGAAACGGATACAAACCTACAAGCTGTGAGTCTGCCGAACACGAAAACAAACAAAGAGCGTAAATTTGTCATCAGTGGAGAATACCTTAATATAGTTAAAGCCTATCAGGAGATACGTCGCACTAATGTTTCAACGAGAAGATTTTTTCTAAATTATCAAAATGGTAAATGCACAAGGCAAGTCATAGGCAAAAATAAATTTGGTAACATGCCTAAAGATATTGCCACTTATCTAAATTTACCAAATCCGGAACTCTACACGGACCATTGTTTCCGCAGAACATCCGCGACTCTTCTTCTTCCCCTCCTCGATTATGCTGACGTCTGTTTCCTTGACGCGACAGAGGAACTTTGGAATAAGCTTGAGCGCCTTCAGAATTTGGGCATCCGATTCATATATGGATTGCGTAAATTCGACCATGTGTCTGCTTTTCGATCCAAACTTAAATGGCTACCCATACGACGGCGGCGTGATCTTCACATTCTCTCTTATCTGTACTTCATTCTCAATAACCCTCTTTCCCCGACATACCTCCGCGAACGATTTGCATTTCTCGTTCCTCGCGGTGTGCCGTGTAGGACGGCAGTATCACTACTTCTTTCCAGTAGGCCCGGAGGTTCTTTCGCCGCGCAAGCGGCTAGATTGTGGAACTCTATTCCCCATGATATTCGAGCCAGTCCATCGCTTAACATTTTCAAAACTAAGTTAAAAGAGCACTTCCTACTATCATAAATAGTTTCTATTTTATTAGTATATATATATACATATATATATATTGAAAATTAGATATTTATTAGGTTTATTTCGTCTTTATTATTTTAGTTTATGTATGTTTATTATAATTATATGTATTGTATGTAGCTAAGCTACTATTAGTTATTGTTAGTTTATCTATTGTTCGATTTATTTTATTTTTGTACACTTCCTCTACCTGTTCGATCGCCTCTCCTATAACTCTAAGGTTTGCTGGAAGAAAACTCTTTTCAGGGTTATGCTCGCCTATGTACATAATCTTTTTAGATAAGTTGATAAAATGTATTATTGTGTACAATAAAGAATTAAAGAGAATAAAGACTCTGTTGACGGACTCTGGTGCGAATATTACGACATTAAAACGGCACGGTGGATGGAGGTCCGATCAAGTGGCTGAAGGTTATATAGAGGACTCTATACAAAACAAGTATCACGTCATGCAGCGGATTACGGAAGGAATCAATATTCTACCAAACATTACAGAACCCCAAGCATCTACATCGCGGGATTGGATGAATATGTCAAATCAGCTGAAGCCGCATTCAGATCTTAATAATGCAGGAAACTCAAGCATGAGTCGAGTCTCTCCAACTTTTACTCCACAACAATCAACTCAAAATATTATCCCATCCCAATCACAGAGAACCGAAATAAAATTGCCCGGGAAAAACATATCACTAAACATTCAAAATTGCTCTAACTGCACATTTAATTTTTAATAAAATTTCTGAAAATTGTGTAATTTTGAATTGTTTTATTTTCTCGCAATCGAAGTGAAAAGTAGAGTGTTTTACTCGAGCCAAAACCACCCATTATAACTCGGTCTTGTCATCCTCCCTCGCTACGCTCGGGAGTATATCAACCTCGTATATAATGGGATGGTTTAGTCCCTTGTAAAACAATCTACTATTATTGCACACCAAATATTAAAAATAACAAATAAAGAACATAATAACAAATACAGATAATGTACAATGGGCGGCCTTATCGCTAAAAGCGATCTCTTCCAGGCAACCTTAGGATGGACAAGAGGTGATCGAAAAGAATAGACGGTGGCGTGTAAACAGAATATAAAATTTATGTAGGAGGTATATAGATAAATAGAAATAAATACTTATATACTTTACATAAATATAGTATAAATATATGTTTAATAAATAACAATGAATGAATCAATGAATGAACACTTTATTGTACTAGAAAATAAATACATTAATTAAAGATCTTATATCTAAACAAAAATGAACAGTACAAAAGGCGGCCTGGAGAAGATATAAGAAAAATTGGGTTGATAGTGCACAGACAGTACCTAAATAAACAGAACTATTATATTATAATACAAACATATTTACAATACTAACTTAGAAACAAAAAAACAAAATAATATAATATAATATAACATAAAGAAATATAATAAATATATAATATTACCTAACATGTTGAGGTAAGGAAATGTTCGTAGACCATATTTTTAAAGTCAAATTACGAGGGGTGCCATCTTGGCACCCCTCGTAACTTGCAGCCCCGAACCCAAACCCGAAGGGGTAACAAAGGAAACTCACACGCACAGCCAGATCATAAAAAGGTCACTCGCCGTCGTTATATATTTTTTGTAATTCTTACGTTTTTCTTAATAGTCGAAGAAAATTGGAAACATGCTAGGGCTATCTCTGCTAGTTATCTTTGTTGCTAATCCCACCGCACCAATCTCAAAAATTCTCGGTAGAAATCCGCCCTGGGTACCAGCTCACGCTACGCTACCACTGCATACATGGACGGTTCAAACCATAGACTTAGGATTTTTACGGTGTCTTGTTTCTTTGTCAAAACTTCGTTTTAGTCACAGACATGATACTAGCTGCGGTTTTAGTATATTCTTTCTCGACTGACCCCCGAATACTCAAAACCAACTAACATTTAAGTACGTCTCAAGTGATGTTTGTGCTCTAGTGAAGTTTTTGACAGTATTTCATTAAAAACTGTCAAAAAATGGCGACTTGAGACGCGCTTAAATCTGAGTTGCGTTTGAGTATTCGGGCGTGATTCTCAAGTTTCTAGCTGTAATCGTTACATGCTCGCCTCGTTCGTAGCTCTGTGCCGGCGCCATATTTCATATCGTGCATACCTACCTACCTACGTATATCTCGACCATTAATTACACCGAGTGCTCGATGCTGTGCAATTACATTCGACGTACTGCAACTTATACGTTTTATATCCCCTACAATAAAATTGATATAATTTTTTTACCACGATATAACATAGAAGATGTGACAGGTTGTTTCTGTGTTATTTATGATGATACTAAATGATATACCCGAGCTTCCAGTAATATCTTCATTGTTACTGTGTAGAAAACTGATCTACCTGCTGTTCTATCTCAGTATTATACCTGAGTTTACTTACCCTCCCTTACAAGTAAATCGCGACAGGTTTGTCCTGCACCCATGTCATATTTGTATGGCTTGCCAACTCACTAATTAATAGTAGAGGTAGATTATGCACCGAGTGTGTAAAGCAATGTCTTACGTCACGGGCGTCATTGAATTCCGAGCGTAACTCACGCTTCTAGAATAACTCACGAACGAATCGAGGGAGTTACTAGAATCCTGAGTGGAGAAGGATTTAATCACGCCCAAGACGAAAACAGCTATAAACACGAGGAGAATAAGTATTGAGTGTGAAATAGTACATTGTTTTACAAGGGACTAAACCATCCCATTATATTCGAGGTTGTTATACTCCCGAGCGTAGCGAGGGAGGATGACAAGACCGAGTTATAATGGGTGGTTTTGGCCCGAGTTAAACTCTTCTTTTCACTTCGATTGCGAGAAAATAAAATAATTCCAAATTAGACAATTTTCAGAAATTTTATTAAAAATTAAATGTGCAGTTAGAGCAATTTTGAATGTTTAGTGATATGTTTGTAGCGGGCAATTTTATTTCGGTTCTCTGTGATTGGGATGTGATAATATTTTGAGTTGATTGTTGTGGAGTAAAAGTTGGAGACTCGACTCATGCTTGAGTTTCCTGCATTATTAACAGGTTAGCTGTCCGATGAGGCACATGTGCCTCATGGGTGATTGCACTGGTACGTCCATGAGGCATATGTGCCTCATGGCCAATGATGTAGATAATGCAATCGATCTATCGATATTTTTTTTTAATAATTATATTATTTGTAGCATTAGTAAATTATACTACAACCAAATTCTACCAATCAATTTATTATTGAACTTAAACAATTTCACTTAAAAATTAACATTAACCTTATTCAAACACAAAATTATTCTTTCACCGATGTTACTATTATTGTGAGACCCTTTGAACTAGGGTTGCCAACAAAAATTAGGAAACTAGCCTATTATCATCAAAACCGAAATGGCGATTGTAGACCTGCGATTATATTCCCTCATGTATGTTTTTCTTTAAAACATAGCATACAATATGAAATGTTACATATTGTACACTCAGTTGATACCATTTTAGCCTTTTTTCCAGCATCTTTGAATGATAAATTTTCATTGCGTTTCTTTGCGTAACATCCACTGCAACGTTTTCTTTTTATTTTATTATTAGGTACGCTGTCGTGGCATAGTAGTCAAAAAATGACTTGTGGACGGATTTGCTGTTTTCATTAGTGATGACGATGACGTAGATATTTGCAATAATTCTTTGACAATTTGTTCTTGACCAGAAAGAATTGATAGTTTGTTACTGTCCTCACGAAACTCATCAAATCAGCACGGAATTTATAATCGAAATACAGAGAAGATCAGCTGCTATTTTTTTATACCAGATGATTGTTTTTCTTATGGGCGTATAATAGCTTGCCAGCTGATCAGATACACCGATTCCCTTTTTGCCCTTATTTTAGTCCAGTATCATGAGTGGTTTTGGTTTTGAATTTCGACCAGGCGTTATTGCCACATCGTGATTATGGCAGGTAGACAACATATGCACGTTTCGTCTGTCTTTCCATTTTAAAACTGTAATATTTCCTTTTTGTTGTGCAGCAATTTCACCTTGTTTGAGTTCTGCAGCCATTACGTCTTTAGGTAGACCTTTTCTATTTGTCCTTATTGTTCCACACAAATCTGTGCCTCGGCTCTTCATGTATATCGCCAAGGGAATACTAGTGTAAAAATTATCAGTTATTATAAGACGACCTTCATCCAGGAGATCATCGCTTAATTTTACTACAATGCTCCCTGAAACATCAAGATTGAAAAGTTTTTCACTTTCGCCGGAATAAATCAAATAACTCCATGTATACCCTTCGGATGTACAAAGTTTGTAAATTTTTAACCCATATTTATGAGCCTTCGTTGGTATATATTGTCGAAAAAACAACCTTCCTTGAAAAGGCACGATTGACTCGTCAACCACAACAACAGCATCTGGTGTGTAAATTTTCCGAAAGTTTGCTATAATGAGATCAACAAGAGGTTGAATTTTGTAGAGTCTATTATTTGGATCTCTGACCGCAAGATTATCACAAAAGTGCCAACATCTCAAGATATTTGTAAAGCTGTTGTACGACATGTCAATATTGTGAAAAAGAGGATGATAATACAGGGAGTCCTTTTTCCAATACGATTCTAATGACGGCATTACTATGATACCTGTTAATAAATAAATGCCAATGAATTTCAAAATTACGGTTTCATCAACATCAGTCCATCTATGTATGCGACTATGGGTGTTATGAGATCGATCTTCCTTTAAGTGTCTGGCATAATTATTTGTCTGTGTTATCATTAGCTGAATAACATCGTCATTTATAATATTTCGAAAAATAGTAAATATCGAAGTACTATGATTAAACAATTCTTGTTGTTTACGTTGTGGTGATACTTTAAACACTTCTCGTGTTATATCTTTTATTTGAGTAGACCATTGATCCTCATTTTCATTCACTCGCGGCCCACTTGAAGTTGCATTTGTTGATGACAATGCTATATATTCTGAAATATTTTGGATTGTCTCAACTTCACTATCATAACAATCATCTTGCTCTACGCGTAAAGTATAATTACGCTCTTCTATAAAGTCAAAATTTTCCTCTGTATCGGATTCTTCTAGAATTCTACGAAGAACTTCGTTATCCATATTCTCCTCCATTTTCAAATGAATGACAACAAACAATGACAGGAGCGGCTCGATGCATACTAATAACAAGTTTTACTAGTAAGGAGTATTTATTTTAAAGAAAGAGGACTTTTTCAAGTACGTACGTACTTAGAACGATTCATTTCCTATTTTACGAATATGTTGAGTGGTTTTACGATAGGCTGTCAAAAAATTACATCGTTTCCCTATTACATACTTCACATTTCTACATCTTGAAAAATAAATCTCCTGCACAACAGCGGCAATATAATTGTCGCCACTCAACGATATCACTAGGTAGGCAAAAATGGTTCACACATTCTTGGCACCTTTTTGCAGGAATCATTCCTTCATCCCTGAGCGAAATCGCTTCATCAGGGATTATTCTAAAAAATAATTCTGTAAATATGGTTCTTGGTAAATTCAACCGGTATAAAAGTAATTTAATATTATCAGCCTGAAAACAAACACAAGTGTCAAGTAGTAGCGTAGACAGTAGGTACTATTTTAGGTATTAGAATTTTACTAGCCGACATTGACATGTTCCGTTTAAAAAATGTAATATTCAAGACTGCGTTTCGTATTCGTACAAATAGCATCCTCGTTGAGGATTTTTTCTAATAAATTAGTGTAGAACCGAACAAAGTTATCTAAACCAAATACATACATTTTCCAGATCTGACTTTGAATAATCCTCCAAACAATTGCCCACGCTGAATTTCATGAGATCCATGATATTCGACAGGCAAATTTCGTAAAGTGTTTTTGGTTTTTTTTGAATAGATCGATTTTATTATTATTGAAAGGTTATTCAATATTTTTATGAGCTGATAATAATTCAAAAGAAACAAATGGTACTGATGACACCACGGACTATTGAATAAATTCAATTAAGTGTCACTTTTGATAACTTTTAAAAAAAGATTTGATAGGTAACCTTTTCCAAGGAGATCGGGAATTTTTCCATCAATACAAGCCGTCCAGACAATAACGAAGCCAGCAAAGGAATTAGCCTAATCGTAGGACCTTTCTCAAGTGAGGAACCGTCATAGATTTGATTTCTTTAAATTTTTTTCTTGTTTGGAAACTGGTGGCCGAAAGGGTACCTAATTGAATGGTGCAATTCAATAACAGAAGATTGTTTTCAAAAAGATATTTTTCAGATGTCTAAAGTGTTACGAACATAAACGTACATTTTATCATTAAACGTAAATAATTAATTTCTTATCATACTCATCTAACATTAGCAATTATCGATATAATTAATTTCAATCACTAGGACACATAAAGTATCATAAAATACTTGAAGAGAATGACGTAACTTAATACGAAACTTCATGAGCGTTAGCTGTCATTATTTACTACGAGGACGTGTACAAAGAAGATCGAAACTTGCTTCGGGACAGCTAACCTGTTAAGATCTGAGTGTGGCTTCAGCTGAGTTGACATATTCATCCAATCCCGCGATGTAGATGCTTGGGGTTCTGTAATGTTTGGTAGAATATTGATTCCTTCCGTAATCCGCTGCGTGACGTGATATTTGTTTTGTATACCTCTATATAACCTTCAGCCACTTGATCGGACCTCCATCCACCGTGCCGTTTTAATGTCGTAATATTCGTACCAGAGTCCGCCAACAGAGTCGCGGATGTTCTGCGGAAACAATGGTCCGTGTAGAGTTCCGGATTTGGTAAATTTAGATAAGTGGCAATATCTTTAGGCATGTTACCAAATTTATTTTTGCCTATGACTTGCCTTGTGCATTTACCATTTTGATAATTTAGAAAAAATCTTCTCGTTGAAACATTAGTGGGACGTAACTCCTGATAAGGCTTTAACTATATTAAGTTATTCTCCACTGATGACTAATTTACGCTCTTTGTTTGTTTTCGTGTTCGGCAGACTCACAGCTAGTAGGTTTGTATCCGTTTCTACGTCTTCTAGCGTTATATTGGCAAGCTCTATTCCTCTGCATGCACCGCTGATTCCATAAATTAAAGCAACCTGTTGAACAAAAAAATAAGTGTGTTAATAATCGTAATAACCTAGGTACATAATTTAGGTATGTATCCATTTATTTAGTTTGAGTAGAGTACATAAGTAGGTTACCTTTGTTGCCAAGTATTGTTTATTTGGAGCGTTATTTAAAAATGTTTCGATTTCTTGTCGTCAAGACTTTAGATTTTTTTGCCTCGTATCCAGTGGACAATTTCTTCAGTAAAGCCGTTAAATTTACATATTTTTTTAATATCGACGTCGTGTTTCGTTTGTAAGGTCATTCTTAACATTGAATATGTGCTCCAAAGAGTCGACGATTTGAATTTTTTCGATAATTCATCAAAATAAGTGAGAAAAACCCCTTCTGTAAAAGAATCCACACGTTTCTCATCTCTCCATTTCATAATTTTCGTAACTCTTTAAATATATTCCACGTGATTTTGTCGGCAACAGATTCATAATTATTTCTTTGCCCTTTCTTCCATTTGCATATTAGCATCTTAACTATCACTTGATGACATTTTTCACGTTCACAATTTGGAAGTAAAAGTCAGGAAGTTAAACGTAAAAGTTTGTGATTTGGAATGAAGAAAATTCTAGAGATTTAGCGTCAATACCATGTTTTTTTTTAAATCTCTATTTAACCCGCAACGAAACAGTTCGCATTCTACCGTGAAGGGAAGAATCAACCTTCATAAAATATCACCAAGACGGTTCTATTTAAAAAAAAAAAAAGATTGACGGAGCACCAAGAAGTCGAGTTTTTATGTAACAGAATGAATGCTATGTACGGGCTGATGATTTTAGACAAAAATTAAAAAGAAACAATACTTTTTAGCCCGAGGTATTAAACTTGAGTTTTAGGCCCGCTAAGCTACACTATTATGATACACTCTTTGGGCAAGAGAAGTGAAAAGATACTTAGGTCAGTAAAAACTAAAACAAAAACTTCAACAACGCATAATCTCACATGTGTAGCAAAAATGATGTTGAATTTTGAATTTGAAAATGAACGAGATCAGTTAAATTTGTTTTCGAGCTTTGAAAGCTTTCGAAACAAAAAAATTGTTCGAGCGTTGCTTCGATGACACCAATGTCGTCAAAAAATATCCAGGTTTTTTAATAGTAGGTGTAGGGAAAAATAATTACCTACGGTACCACTGGGGGGTATGGTCGGAAAGGTGGGTCAGAAGGGGGTATAGGTATATTAGTGAAAACCATCTTAGGCCACATTTTCACTTACTGAGATGAATGCAAAACGCTTGACCATCACCAATAAAAAATCTGGCACAAAATCTGTTACATAATAAAACAAAGTATGTAATAACAGAATAATAATTTATTAAATATTTTATTTGTGAACAGTAGGTAATATATAAAAAACAACAATGAAAATCCTTGTCCCATAAATAAATGCAAATGATTTCTTTTTTATTTATTTAAAGTTATCTTTTTCCATTCTAAGTACCTTCATAGCCTCGACAGGATTATGTTGTCCCGTATACTCTAAGATAGAAAGTTGGTTGACACGCATAAAGGGATTATACAGTTTCTCCTCCTTGATTGTGGAAGGAACCTGTAAAATGAATAATATGAAATTTAGGAGAAATAAGTTTGCTTACTTGTGATACAGATTGCTCAGTGCTGATATCAAACAAATCTACTGCCAGTGAGTGTTGTAGTGTCATGCTAATAGAAATGGTCTAACCAGACATAATTACAGTAAGCCATTGATCCTACTATCCCACTAATATTATAAATGTCAAAGTTTGTAAGGATGTATGTATATGGATATTTGTTACTCTTTCACGCAAAAACTACAGATCTGATTGGGCTGAAATTTGGTATGGGTATAGTTTGGGACCTCAAATAACATATTAGGCTACTTTTTATCACTAGCATTGGCAGGCCAACTCTGGATAGATTTGTACATTTTAATCTAATATCAACTTACAGTAGGTTCTCTCATTTTCCTCTTATTTAGGCATGATGTGATTTTATTTGTTACATTTATATTTTGTGGTTCAACATGGTTTGCATATTTCAAGTTCTGGAGAGTATACTCATGTCCACAGAACACCTTAGTTTCATCTGGAAGGTTGCTCAGGATGTCAATCAGAGCTCTGTACATCTGGCCAGGTGTTCCTTCAAAAAATCTGCCACAACCTCCAAGAAATAGTGTGTCACCTTAAAATATAATAACATCATGAATTAGTAACTCAGTAAAAGTTGCAGAAATCCATCAAAACTGTATTGCAAGTAAAATTTTTATTTACTTTAATAATTTATTTTTTATCAATTTAATATTAATTTAAAATAATTTTCAGTTTCACTGAATATTTTTAGGAAAAAAGTCTTTAATGCATACAAAGTAGTTTTTTTCGCAATATCATAGAACAAATTTCCTTTAAGTTCCAGAGTCACCCTCTTTCCATCATAATACCTACCTACACATATTACATGGCACCCTGTATTGAAATTCCATAAAAAACATATAATTTGAAAAATATTATATGTTTATTTAAATTCATAAAAAACCTTTTAATATGAAAAAAAAAAATGCCTTTGTTAATATCTACTTATTTTAATCTGGACAGTTTGGATAAATTCAGTAGGTACGAGTACATCTGAACAAGGTATAAATTCAGTGTTTCTACTGTATAAAAAAATGTTACCTGTAAAAACCAGTGGACAATATCCTTCATGAGGAGTTGAAACATAGTAGCACATATGACCTGCAGTGTGGCATGGTGTGAAAAGGCACTGGACAAGCAGATTTCCAATATTGAAGGTAGTATTATGTGCCACTATCTGAGTAAGACCTCCAATACGTTCATCACCTCCATAAACTGCAATGCCAGGCACTGCTTTGGCAAGATCTATATTACCACCAGCATGATCCCTGTATAACATATAATTATTTAGTAAGTAGCTAGGTCATTGAGAGAAGTTTTAATACCAGTAAACAAGTAATGATTACCAGTGGTGGTGCGTTGTCAAAATAGAAGTGAGTTTGACTTTTTGCTCTTCCACTGCTTTCAGCACAGCTGCCGGATTAATTGGATCCACTACAGCTGCTTCTTTAGTGGCCTTGTCTACTATCAGATACATGTAGTTGTCTTCTAGGGCAGGTAATATCTTCACGTCCATTTCTTTGAATGTTTGAATAACTTCTTCACTGTGAGTCTCTCTCCGATTCCAGACAAGAGCTATGACCAAATAAAACAAAAAACCATTATGAAATCAGGCGTTTTTGTTTATCTGCATTGACCTCTCTGCTGCTTTAAAGATACTTATTAAATAGCTCTAGTTGGATTGGAAGACGAAGATAAGATTTACTTACCTTGGAAATATAGCTTTGTTATCTGGTTAGAGACAGCGTTAGGCAAAGAATTGACAAACCGGGCAAGCATTGAGAAAGCGATAATCTTTTTATTCTAAAAGTTCTCCAACAAAATCTATATGTAGTGAGTTCACAAAAATTTTATTTTATTTGATTTTTGAAATTATTTTTTGTTTTTTTGGAAGTTCTGGATTAGATCATAGACAATTTTCTTTTTTTTTTTATTGCAATTTTATTCCTCTTTGGAGTTTTGAGGAAACCATCCTAGGAGGAAACCTATGAATGAGTTAGCAACAATTCAAGTATTGTTGGTCTATTCTGTTGGTCTGACCACCCCTTTTCCCTTTTGGCTTTGCCAAAATGTTTGATAGTGTATTGCATGTGATAGTCTTTCATTGTCATGCATGGTTGGGTGGTATCTATCACATGTCACTGTCAAGTGTCAAAACCATGTGTCTTGGAAATTAGTGCGTGCTTTGTTTTGTTTTTGTAGCATGCAATTTCTGTTGACGAATAGCTTTCTATTTATGCTAGGAAAATGAAAAGTAAACCTGTTAAACATAAAACTACGAATACGTTTCGGGTAAGTACAGTTATATCCAACAAAAGTTACATTATAGGTTATTTTCAATAACATACAGACCTCACTCCATTGTTACTGTTTTTACGTTATTTTATCTGAGAAATCATTCCAAAATATACTTCACCATATCTAAGTATTAATTTATTTAGCGACAAGTGCAGGTTAAGCTTATATAAACTACTTTACAACGTAATAATTTCTGACCACAGTTTGTTCCATTCGCCGAACGTATAAATGCAATCGACATCCGCCATGCTGCACTATATCACATCGAGCATGAGTACACGAGGCGCCCTGAAGACAACGATACTCACTTCTCCTTGGCTATACAAAAATGGCATGTCCTCAACCTAACGGAGAATTTCAAAAAGTTCAAGAAGGATGTCTTTGGTACATTCAGTTTGACCCAACTAGTACACAAAAAAGATGAAGTTGTAGAGATTTTGGAGAGATACTTGAATTTAGAAGATCAATTATGTCTACAACCTCTATTGGAGTAAGTAAACAGACCTAGCATGAATTTATTCATTTTTGCATAAGTGATATGTAAAACTGTATATTTTTTTCTAGAATTCTTGTCTCACTGGCGAAAGACCTAAGAGAGGACTTCTACCCATACTTTCCAAAGTTCCTTGACATCCTTATAAAGCTACTGAACACCAAAAATGCTGAACAACTGGAATGGACTCTTGTCTGCCTAGCCTTTCTGTTCAAAGTCCTGAAGCCCTATTTGAAGAAGGATGTTGCATTGGTATTAAAAAGGATAATACCACTTCTGAGTGAAAATAAGCCACAGTACATTAATAACTTTGCTGCTGAGAGCTTTGCTTTTGTGGCTCGAGATATCAGAGACAAGAAGAAGTTTGTCAGTCTTGTGCTGAATTACTTGCAAACAAATGAAGATGTGAGTATTGCTTGACTTCACTATATTATCACTTTTTCACATATTCAAATGAGTGTTTACCTAATTTAGAATACTGCAGGGCATCCACTTCTTCCAGTATCAAAATCCTAACTATGCTTCTTTCTTTCTTTCAATATATAATAGTAAAAGTATTTATAAACTACTCTTTCTGTTTCAGGCAATTATTGGGTGTGGACACTTGATATTTGAAATACTCAGAGGAGTAACGGGTAAATTCCACAGCTGCATTGAAACCTTCCTGCCTCTGCTCCTGCAATACTTGAAAGAAAACAAGGAACAACAAGAAATACTTTTCAAAGTTCTCACACAAACATTTGAAGACAGCCTTCAAACAATTTCTCCAAAAGAGTATGCCCTCTTTTGGGACTGTATTTTAAAATTCACTTATGAGATTTTGAAAGACAATGATGAAGAAAGTAAAGGGCTTCAGTACATTCTAAGACTTGCTGGCCAGGTTATTGAACATCAAAATGGGAAATACTTGAGCAATCCACCTAAGTTTGTACTGATGTTGATAAAAGTAATCTGCGAACAAACTTCAGAGAATGTTCTAGATATATGCTCCCAAATTGGAGCAGTGCTACTACTTTCCCCTAATGTGTCACTATCACAAGAACATGCAAGCATCATTGTCAAAGTTCTGCTGCCATTACCCTACCCAAATATCTTGATAAATTTTGTGCAAAATGTTGTTGACTACTCTCAGTTTGATATGCACATTCTACCTCCATTTGTAAACTTCATTATTCAATCTGGATTTGACAATGAAGCTATGTGTGCATTGACCAGGATTTGCCTGAAGAAATCACCGCTGTCTAAAAATGGGATAAAGCTCTTTGAATGGGTGAAGTACCCTGTTGATTTCGGCAAGAGCCTTTCGAGTTTCATGGAATACTTTAACTCAATTATCAATGATGATATCGAGAATATTGTTGAAAGTCCAAATAAATTAATGAATGTTCTTTTTTGCTTGCCTCATTTTGAGAAAATTGATGTTGACTACTGCATCAATGCTCTGCAGTTTCTTATATCAAAGCTGCTGAATGTACTGGCCACTTACAATTTGGAAAGTCAACCTGAGCACAACAAGTTTCATTGTGATACCACAGCCCTGTCAAGATGTGCTAGAAGGGTATTGTTTCTGCTAACAAGTGCTATGGAGAGTGCCGTCCACATTTCTAGTTGCAAAAAGTTGAATGAAATCTGCTACATTGATAAACTCCTGCCAATTATACTGCCTTGTGCAGCAGATCCTAATTATCTGTGTGCCTTACATTTGCTGGATCTGTACCTGACAGCTTATGAACATGAAAACAAGCTATCTTACCCACATTTGCTTCTTGTGGACTCCTATCTGAAAGGCAATGTATCGTCACCATTCCACATAGTAAGGCTGCTCACTACACACATTTACAAGCTATTTGAATCTGCAGAAGGTTTGAACAAAGTGGAAAAAGAAGATGATGGAGAAAAATTCTCAATATTCAGCAAATGCTATGAAGTGGAATCTATCAAACCCTCTATCCAAGAGTATAGAGCTCAAATTAGCCTGCTGCAAAACATGGCTTTCAACACACCACAGTATGTGCTAGCAAAGGACACTGAATTCCATTTATTTGCTCTGAATTACATGCTTGGATCCTTGTACTTCAATTTCAAGCTCTTATGGGAACCAGTTTCTGAATTCATTGCTGGGTATGGCAATGCATTGCCTGCTGAAGAATTTTGGCCCATATTTCACAGCGCATTACAGTCTTCTTTCGTAAATGCCAAGAAAAATCTAAAGCAATTCCAATTTGATGCAGAAATTGAAACAAATTACGAAATCATCACTAATCTGTATTCAGACTATAACAGTATAGCAGAGAGGCCAGACTTATACAACTACAGAAACTTGATTTTAAAAGTGATGACAAATTGCATTCCAGTTTGTGAGGCAAAAAATCGCGATGTGGTTGTACTATTTTTAAATTTCATTGAAGACGAATATAGAAGAGACGAAAATGCTTTGAAAATCGATGTTGCGATTCATGATACTAATACAATAGAGGTTGATGAACAACCAGAAGAAAATGCTGAGAATATTGAACAAATGATAGAAGAGATAGAAGACTCAAAAGAAACTGTTTCAGGGAAAACTATATTCAAGACGCTGATAAACGTAATGCAAGTTTTATCGCAATTTAAAAACCCTAGAGCTTTACACAAAGAGCCAATCTTCTGGGCACTTTATATGGATTTTCTAAAGAACAAGAATCCTGGACTCCAAAAATACGCTCTAGATTGTGTTCTGAACTACAAAAACAAAAGTGTAGTACCATACAAGGCAAACTTGCATAATTTAGTTGATGATAAAAAGTTCAAAGATGAATTGACATTGTTCAAGATCACAGAAGATGCCCAAAGCATTCACCCCGATGACAGAGAACATGTTATCCCTATTGTATTAAGAATTTTGTATGGAAAGATGACCTCAAAACTAGGAGCCGATAAGAAAGGCGGTGGTCAAGCTAGAAGATCTCTTGTCATGCGGTACTTAGCGGGTTGCAGTGAAAATGAGCTCAAAATGTTTATAGAAATGGCTTTTTCACAGTTCAAACATTACATGCCTATGTCTCCAAAAGAAATCAATCAGACAGTCATATCTACTTTAGATTTGAAGTTCATAACCGCTCCAGGCAAGCTCCATAGCGTATTAAACTTATTCGAAGTTGTGAGGGAATATTTTGGAGGATACATGAAGGATGAGCTCCTTTCACAACTCTTCAATATATTTTACGGAGTTTGTTCTACAATTGCGGCAGTGTTGGCTCAAGGTGACAAAGTTCACAAAGGCTATGTGAAAGTCCTCAAAAACTTGAGGGTTCTCGCGTTAACTACTATAAAGAAGCTATTCGAACAGTACGATAAGTATCCATGGAGAAAAGATGAATTACAAGTAATATTTGAAACTCTTTTGTTTCCTATGTTAGTGAAATTGCATATCGAAGGCGTACAAAACCCCACAATATTACTAAAAATATTATCAACGTGGTCTCAAAATCCACGTTACTATATTTTATTGATCACATGCCCTGAAAATGATTCAACTTATGCTTTATCAGCATTGTTCAAGCTACTGACAGCTCCGAAAATATCCCCAGTTGTAGTAAACATGGTTCTTGATATGGTTGAAAAATTACTGACATTGACACAAGATGAAGAAGATAAAGAGCTTCCGCCAATAGAATCGTTCAACAGTCTACCCGTTGAGGAGATTACAAACGTACCGAATCTGAATTTCGGTAGCAAAATCCTCATCCCCCACATCCCAAGCGTTTTGGAGATCATGAAGCGTCGTTTTGCAAATTCTGCCAAATCAAACGCAGTTAATAAACGTGACCTACTTATTCTCTCAAGGGTGACAGAACTGGTCGCGTCTCCCAAAATTTGTGATGAACTGCTTACATTACTGTTACCAATTTTAGTCAAGAAGGTATGCATGAATATGGCAGAAGAAAACATGGAGTATGCTGTCACTACTATCATCAATTTACTGGGTCACAGCTCTCAGCCTCAAACTTATATAAAAAATATAGCTGTACTCTTCAATAAAGTCGGTCCAGTTGATGTCAGAAAGCTACTGATAAAACTTCTGTTTTCAATCGCCGAAAGTGCGAAAGTAAATAAGGACTCCATAGAAAAAATTGCGCATATAGTCAGAGAAATGAATGCTTTCAACAAGCGCTGGATTGAACAACCCGATTTTGATAGAAGAATCGACGCATACAAAAAAATATACAAACTATCAGAGGGCAATGAAATCGACGTTGATCTAGCCATTCTTATAGTAAACAACTGCTTCTACACTATCCGCAATGAGAAGGATATTGGACTGCGAGATAGTGCTGGCCTTTGTCTTAAAAAGATACTACCGAAACTACTTATAAAGTACAGATCCGCAGCAGATGGACAGTTTCTAGTCAGAGATACAGTTCTATCTCTAATATCAGCCGGTATTAGAGATACAAAGAATGAAAACTTGAGAAACGAAAGTATAGCGCTTCTAGGCACGTTAGCTAGAGAATGCCCAGACGCGGATGTAGTATTACAAGATCTAGCGAACTTTACCAACAAGGAAGATGTAGAAGTGGATTTCTTCGAAAACATGTGTCATTTACAAATGCATAGGCGTGTCAGAGCACTCATGAAATTCTGCAAAGTGGCCAAAAAGCTGACGAAGTGCCCGACTCCAAGAGCACTCACGAATTTCATTCTACCGCTGGCATATATGTATCTCGGAGATGATAAATACACGGAAAAGAACACATTGATTGACGCTTGCATAGAAGTAGTCGCTACTTGCTGTAGACTACTCCCATGGTATCATTACGAAGTGATTTTAAAATTGTACCTCAATAAAATCCGCACTACTACAGAGCACCAAAAACAACTGACTCGTATACTTATTGGAATCTTAGATGCCTTCCATTTTGACTTTTCTAAAGCGAAGAACATTGAGCTGCCTAAGGCCCTGATAAATAATATTGCTACGAGCAGAATAAATATCAAAACAAAAGGCTTTAAAGACATAAAAGGTGCAAAGAAAGGCGATGAAACCAAGAAAGAAGAGGAAAAAGTATTACCTGTAGATGTTACTATGGAAAAAGAAAGTAAAGAAAATATTACCGAAGAAAACGAAGATAACGGCACTCAAGAAGTCCCAGAAGAGAAAGAAATGCCTTTAGACGAAGAGGAAGAATTAAAAGCGGCTGACGATGAGCTGGCGAATGAGGAAACCACGAAAGAGATTACAAGCGAACCGGCGTTTGACAGGGTGACTCATGTGTCGCCGTCAGTTGCTAAAAGAATCATCAAGTCTCTGGCCGCGGGGTTACTGCCGCAGTTGAATCGGTAAGACCTTAAGATTGTCATAAATCTGGACAACACCGCTGCGGCACAGCACATAAATGTGCATACAAATATAGGGCTTAAATTCGTAGCATTTGGGTACATTTTATAATGACAGCAAAAATACGAGGCAGCGCTTGAAGCTTGCGTTAATTATTATGTCACTGTAAAATGTATCTATAAACGGCGAGTGTACGCCATAAGACATAAAGGTTTGGAAAATACTTACGAATTAATATAAATGCGGAACTCGTGTATGTCCGTCTGCTGTCCTTTATGTGACTCAACGGATTTTAATGAAATTTGATGACAGAAAATATTCTTGCAGAGGGTGAAATTGGCCATAGTAAATAGGATATTCTTATCAGAAAATAGTGGGTAATGGGTCTTCCTTTTTCAATAGTTACTTTTCACTGTATTGTGAAGACTATTCTCACATTATCTGAACTACAGAACAGAAACTAATAAAACAGAATTAGACCCTTTTTAGGCTTATAATCATTTCTTTAGCTCACTAACAATATTTGCTAAATAAACAATACTTGCCAGAGGACACATTTTGACATAGTGGAGATGCCCGCTGTTAAAAATTTTAAACAATTTTATTGATTTAAGCAAGCTTACAATTGATATTTTGTTAAATTATTTTACTCTCCATTGAATTTTTGTGAACTCTCTTCACAGTGCGATCGGCAAAATGACCGACCACGAAGAATCGCACAAGGTGAACCGGCGTAAAACCAGCATAGATCGACAAGAGGAAGACATGCAAAGAGTTCCTATAGCTCTCGCGCTAGTCAAACTATTGCAGAGACTGCCTGGGGACTTGCTGAAGTATCAGTTACCGGGGTAAGTGAATCATATATTGCAGAAATATGTTTTTAGAGTTCCATACCTCAAAAGGAAAAAAGGAACCCTTAGAGGATCACTGTGTTGTATGTCTGTTCGTCTGTCTGTCTTTTTCGGAGTTATTGAGTTGAAATTATGTTATTATTAAACCCACCTCAGCACCCATATGTCCATTGTTAAACGTCCCCTAAAAAAAGGGATTTCGTTCACCATAATCACCAAGCTTGGTAGGCGGTTTTGTGATCGCAGCAGAGAAAGAAGCTGCCCTTCCTTTGGTAGGATCCCTTAGTTGACTAAGACACATATATGACGTTCCATTGCCTTATAAAGTACATTCACTTAAGTATCTTTTATTGCATGAAATACATGAAGGTACAGGTGTTTTTATGGCTATGTCAATGTATTCCCACCTTTACTGTGTGCAATGTCTTTGTACAAAAAATGAATTAAATAAATTTATTTTATCACTTATTTAGATGTTGGCGTATTAATTCTATAGGTGTTATCAGTTATCTGACTCGTATTAAAAAAACGGTGTATTATTTTTTCCAGAATTTTCGTCAAACTCTGCTCCTTCCTGAAATCCCCACTAAAACAAGTGAGAATCATGGCAAGAGATATCCTCAAGAAAATTATGACAACTATTGGCACATCCTACCTGAGAATATTATTGGAACACCTAACAATACTGCTCACTAGGGGTTTCCAAGTTCACGTATTGGTTGCCACTATACACACGGTGTTGGAAGCTTTGAAAGATAACTTCAAACCTGGTGATATAGATGCAAATCTACATTACATTCTAGATGTATGTACAAACGATCTTTTTGGAGCGTTATCAGAAGAGAAAGAAGTCGATAAACTGCACTATAAGACCCCTGAAGCCAAACCCAGCAAGAAAAGCTACGTAACACTAATGATAGTGTCACAGAATATTACAGAAAGTCATCTTATAAACCTTCTACTACCGTTCAAAGAGGTGTTACAAAACCATCAATCTAAGAAAATAGTCCTCAAAGTCCAAGAAGCAATGATGCATGTTAGCACCGGATTGGTAGCAAATAAGTTCGTCGACATAGAATCTCTCTTTGTTTTCCTCCACGGTATTGCCTCTGAGAGTATACCAGAGTTCGTATTAGGCGCACCCAAGAGACATATAACAGAAGCGCAGAGAGAAAAAATGCTTCGCGCGAAACCGGATTGCTTCATCATACCAGCTACACCGAAACGGCATAAAGAGAATCAAGCTAGAAACGTAAAGCTGTCAGGCAAAGCGAATGCTCACGTCTTAGTAGAATTCAGCTTGAATATTCTCTACATAATACTCAAAAGAGAGAAAGTATCTAGAATGGACTGTCGGGCGTTCGTTGACCCATTGATTCCTTTGCTAGTAGATGCGTTGAAAAGCGATCATGTAAAGGTGACTACAGTTTCTATGAAGTGTATAACGACTTTGTGGACGATTAGAGTTAGTACGCCGACTTTGGAGGAAAATATACAGGATATTGTGAAGATGCTGTTTACGATTCTGCATAAGTATGCGACGTTTGAAATCAGCAAGCAGAATGATAATTATCATTTGGTTAGGAACGCTTTCAAGGTAAGAATTTTATTACTAGTAGATAAATAAATAATTCTTTATTTCATAGCCTCATAAAACGTGTACTAAATCTAAACTTATCCTACAGAGAGGCAATGGAATTGACGGCCTTATCGCTTAAAGCGTAAAGAGAAAATCATAGGAAGGCGGTGCATGTGCTAAAACAATACAAATACAATATGCATTACATACAACTAATAACTTTACATATAGATTCTGGGACCTATCATAATGCTTAGCGCGTTAAAAATACTATCATTGACCATTCGAAATGTTTTCGCTCACATCGACTTTTCGTAAAATTAGCTTGATAGTGAGAGTACCCTAAGGTAGAGCAACCTGTTGTGTAAGTTTGTGTAACGAATAATTAGCCAAGTCAGAAATGATGAGTTCAATTTAACGATAATGTCGAGATTTCATAAAGACCTTATTTTTCTATGGGTTTGGCACAGCGCCTCTAACGTGTAACAACGATGATATCTCGTTAATATCATCAAAGCGAACTCAGGGCTCAGAAAAAAACTTATTGTTTTTCAGGCAGTAACAGTTCTAATTCGCAACGTAAAATACTTCAAACTGGAAGCTGAGCAACTGAAGACCTTATTGCTATACGCAGAAGAAGATTGCCAGAACGACGAGCGCCAAGCCAACTCGTTTGCGCTGCTCAAAGCTATACTCGAAGCTAAGCTCGTGTCGACTGAGTTGCACGAGGTTATGGAGAAGGTTTCTAAGATTTGTATCTTGAGCGAATCTGCGAGGTCTAGGTTAGTGGTAGAGTTAAGATAGTTTAGTAAGTAAAAGCGTGGGGCCGCGGCGTACGAATATCGACCCCTTCAACTCAACCCGTGGATGTCGTAAGAGCCGACTAAGGGAATCTACGAGAGGAAGGGCAGCAGCTTCCTTCTGAGTATTCTTCAACACCAACACTGCGATCACCAATCCGCCTGCCAAGCGTGGTGATTATGGCGAAACCGCCCCTACATGGGAGACCATCCAATCGATGGACCGACGACATCGTAGCGGTCGAAAGGAGTCGATGGACCGCTATTTGTAGCGTCGTATGGGGGAGGCCTATGTCCAGCAGTGGACTTGTACGGGCTGATATGATGATGATGAGTAAGTAAAATAGTGAAATTAATAAATTAAGTTTCTTCTCACGCCTCGTCTCTGCTACGGATAGAAGCTAGGATTTCTCTAAAGGTCTAATTTAAAGATTTATAAAATAACAACTTATTTATTTGACACGCAAATAAAGCGGGTACTAGTAGAAAACTATTTACGTAGCATTTACCGACGCGGCGTTGTGCCGCGGCCCGGCGCGGTGCCGTGACGTTACAGTTCCTTCAAAATTTCGGTGCATTTTTCACTCCCAAACTTCAGTCTCTTTCTAGATATCGACCACATAAGACGTATTCTGCTCCTGCTACGCTTAAAAGAAGTTTGGTTATTACATAAAAGTTGTACATAGGCGGACATAATGCCACCATTGGGTAGTGTGGACAACAATTTAGTAAGTAGTGCTAGATATCATTACAAGATAAATACAATAAATATATAGTATAATTAGCTCTTTATCTATGTCAAACGCACGTTTTAATTTGAATCCAAACAAATTTAAATTTCTCATGTTTGGTGGTGCTAGATATCAAGCATTACAAGATAAATACAATAAATATATAGATAGATAGATATATTGTTTATTTGATTCACAAACATAGACAGCACAATACAAAAAAACAAACATAGACATAATTAGCACTTTATCTGAACACGTTTTAATTTGAATAAAAAAAAATCTCATGTTTGGTGGTCCTAGATAGCATTACAAGATAAATACAATAAATATATAGTATAATTAGCTCTTTATCTACGCACGTTTTAATTTGAATCCAAACAAATTTTAATTTCTCATGTTCCAGGGACGAATGCCGCGTGATATTCCTGACCTACCTAACAAACTACTCGCCGGGGCGACGTTTAGAGAGATTCATAGAGTTCTTCGTCTCACAGTTGAACTACGAGCTCCAGCACGGCAGGGAATCTGCGCTCAAGTTTATTGACATGATCATTAATAGGCTGCAAGTGGTACGTTTGATTTAATGACGACCGATGATGTGGCGCGGGGAGCGCAGGTTCGCTGCCAATGACGACGCAGGATGTTGCGCGTTTGATTTTTGCATGTACGACTAGCTGCTGCCCGCGCCTTCGCCCGCGTTTTATCGGGATGAAAATCCTATATGTTATTCAAAGTCCCAAACTATACCGATACTAAATTTCAGCCTAATCGGTTCAGTAGTTTTTGCGTGAAAGAGTAACAAATATCCATACATCCATCCATACACACTTTGACATTATTAATAGTTGTAGGATATAATAAAAAAAATATTATAGTGTATGGTATTAAGAATTTTTTCAAATTTAATCTAAAAAAAAATATTGCATAAAAACTACGTGGCACTTATTTAGGGTTCTCATTACCAATATAAGCGATTGTTTGCAACAGTCTGCAGTTAGCTCAATTGTAAATACTAGTTTAATTTGTTTATATTATTTGATTGTTATTTGCTTTGTCAATAAAGTATATTTAATAAACTAAAAAAAAGCGGTTCTGAATATAACTTGTGGTTTGGTAGTGAGTGCTTCCCCTTACAATAATTACTGATAGTTATTGTAGGTACAAGTCTTAAGTGTTCGTCTTAAATAATATCAATAATTTATTTCGTTATAGCCCCAGCTAACGAAACACAGCGAGCATCTCCTTCTATCCCTCGGCGCGTGTATGCTCAACGACCCGGCGCCCGAGTGCCGCGCCGCTGCAGCCGGCTGCATCGAGGCGATGCTGCGCCGCGCCTCGGCTCTAGAGCGGAACAAACTGTTCGATCTGGTGCTCACTTTCTTTGAAGACACACAGGTATGCGTCATTCTTAGCTGCATTTAATGCCACGCCGCTGCAGTCAGCTGCATCGAGGCGAGTCTACGCCGCGCCTTGGCTTTAGAGCGGAACTTGTATTCACATAGTACTTAAAAAAACTACTACTATTACTATTTCAATGTCAGAAATGTAAAATTTAGCACCTCATGATTATGAACTTACTGCAAACTAGTGCCCCTTTACAGCACACAAATTATGTACGTTTTGACAAGTCAGTGATGTGATTTTTTTATTATCTTAATATTATTTCGTGTAATGTGTATCATCTTTGCCAATAAAAGCCTCTATTATTATTTTCTATTACGTAAATTCCTTGTACGCTTATTTACAGCCTGTCCACTTCGAGCTTGCAGCCCAACTTACCACAAGATTCGTAAACGTTGAAGAGAATGAATTCAAAAACCGTCTCAGCTCCGTCCTTTCACTAGTCAGCGGGAAAATCCTCCTTCTAAGCAACGATATAACCGAAGGCAGATTCGTAAAGGTCAAACTCGAACAAGCAGACGACAAAACTGACGAAGAAAAACAGAACGAGAAAGATCATAGTTTGATACAGATTTTGAACCTTACTGAACGAATTACAGTAAACTGCGCGCAGAGTTTGACCAATGAGGTGTACTATAGCGATTATGATGAAATAGCTCAGTATTGCCAGGCGTTGTTAGCGTACCCACACGCTTGGGTCAGATTAAAATCTGCTAGCATCATAGGAAAGATCCTTTCTGTGGTAGATGCGAGTGAACTAGACAATATTGTGAAGAACAAATTGGAAAGCGAGAGAGGTTTTATTTACTGTGATACAGAAGATGGCTTGAGGAGCTTGATTTTAGATTTGTGCGCTCAGTTCACACCTAGTGTTTCAAAGGAAATGTCTGAACAGGTGAGTTCTATAGTAAAACAAACTCAAAATTCAAATTTGAAACGAAAACTGAATATTCATTATTTTCAACCACTGAACTAAGGCAAAAGAATCCGGAAATCCGTAGAAAAACCACTCCAGCCTACTAATTCTAAGAGCTATGTCAGTGAAGCTCTCAGAATTAGTAGGCTGACGTAGCAGTGGGCTGTTCATATAGCTGGCAGAACTGATAACCGCTGGGGAGTAAAGGTTCTCGAGTGGCGGGCACAATGCAACGCGAAACGGAGTGATGGGAGACCAGATTATGGCGAAACCCCCCCTACATGGGAGACCATCCAATCGATGGACCGACGACATTGTAGCGGTCGCAGGGAGTCGATGGATGGAGGCGGCTCAGGACCGCTATTTGTGGCATCGTATGGGGGAGGCGTATGTCCAGCAGTGGACATGTGTGGGCTGAGATAGCAAAGCAAAGCTTAAACTTATGTGTAAATTTTTACAGGCGACAGCAGTATTATTCCAAATCTTCAAGATAGTCCATTCAATTTCGAGCTTCAAAATAACGAAGAAGTCTTTAGAATCGGAGGACGTGGAAGGCACAAAGATGAACATAAGATGGCTGCTTTTTAAGCTCAGAAAAGCGATAAACGCTGAGGTCGCTAAAGCTCCGACTTCCATGAACATTGTAAGTATTAAAGTTTTTGTTATATAGTGCTTCATCATCATCATCATCAGCCCGTACACGTCCACTGCTGAACATAGGCCTCCCCAAACGACGCCACGAATAGCGGTCCTGAGCCGCCTCCATCCAACGACTCCCTGCGACCGCTACGATGTCGTCGGTCCATCGAGTGGGAGGTCTTATAGTGCTTACCCACATTTAATTCTACGGATTAAATAATATTCCAAAAATATCTTAATATATTATTAACTAGCGGCCCGTCCAGGCTTCGCACGGATGGACTATATTATTTTTTAAACATTTAGGCATAAACGTACAGTAAATGCAAGACATAGACTAAATTAATCAGTGATAATGTAGAATTCAAATGGAGAAAGAATTTTTAAAATCGGTCCAGTACCTTTTGAGCCAATTCGTTACAAACATACATACAAATCTTCCCTCTTTATAATATTAGTATAGATAATGATTTACTTAGTTACTTACCTACATATTTGTAGTACGCTCGTCACCCAAGTGTAAGCTAAGCCCGAAGTTCTCATATAAGTGATTTTTTGTAAATTGTATGAGAATAAAGTTTCTTAAACCATAATGATTTATATAAACATATATATTATTTAATGTATTCTTAATACCCAGTAACTTTGTTAGACATGATTCTTCCATTTGGTTAGAGTTAATCGGACTTTCGCAAAAAGTTTACTTTTTTCTATAAAACCGTAAAAAAACCGATAATAGCAAACGAAATGTAAATCTTTCCGGTTGAACTTTTACTTGCACCATGACAGAATAATCTGAGCTTAGTTTATCTAGAGTTTTTTTAGCAATTTTCTAATCCAAAAAATAACCTCTTTATTTTCAGAGAACATCAATACTCACAATGTGGACGCACCTAGTCTCCTCTCTGGAAAGCGAAGAAATATCCTCAATTATCGACGTGATCCTTCCACCAATAGTTCGAGAATTGTCCACGGGAGACGCGATGTCGCAAGCATCGGTGGCCAAACAACTGGCGGGGAGATTGGGCAAGAAGTTGAGGAGGAAGATTGGAGATATTGAGTATTCTAAGCTTGTTGCTGAAGTGCAAACAAGGCTGAATGTTAGGAGAGCTGAGAGGAAAAAGGTTTGTACCTACTGTTACTATTTTCTTTTTGTTTGTTGTAAAATAAACAGTAAAAGTGTGGAATTAGTGGAGAAAGGTGCAAAAAGTTCCGTCATAGTAGCCATAATAAGTATTTAATCTACTAAGATTTTTACTTTCTGATGAAAGTCAAAAGTCAAAGTTTATTTCCGTAAAAACAATATATGTAGGTCAAATTCTTAAAATTAAACACTGACATGGAAATAAAGTGATATTTTGGTCGCTTTGGAATGTAGACTAAAGCAAAGAAGCGACGAAGAAACCTTTAGCCTGTTAGGTGTTATTTTTAGAGGGATTATTTTAATATTTTAAATGTCACAGTTTGTTAGGATATTGATATGATAATGATGGTTCCCGTAGGTGGTAACGGATAAACGCCACGTTCGGGTCAGAGTGCCCTTACAAAATAAAATGCACAATGTCAAGTTATAATGTTTTGAGGCCAACGTCAGTGACCTTTTCCTAATAGTCACTAACCTTGGACTCATAAATAATATTGTATTTATTCGGATAATTCGAACCTAATCAACTCTTGTCAGGATGCTCTGTGACGGGGTATTTCGTAATAATTTTTTGGGGATCCACTTAGCATCACGATGGCTCCGGCGCTGCGGGAAGTGCAACCTCTCGCCCACTATTAATAATCACTATATTTATGGCTGATTAGTATAAATTTTGACTTGCCTAAGAACTTGCCTAAGTCCTTATTTTGTAAGCCTAATGAAATAAAATTATTGAAATCTGAAATGCGACTCACTGCTCGCTTCCGGGCTTTTATAAATAATATCCGTTTTTACAGCTGTTACTCCAAGAAAAAGTCCACAACCCCGAAAAAGCTGCCAAACGTAAACTGCAAATGACGGAAAAGAAGAAAGCGTCCAAGAAAATCAAGTTAGAAATGATGCACGGGAAGCGACCGCGACCAAAGAAACGGAAGGCTGAGGATATTGATATAGAAGATGTACTGCTGAATGAAGAGTGAGGAGTGAATCTTGGAGGGTTTTGACTGTATAGATTTCGAAAGTAAGTGTTCCTTTGTATTTGAAAGAAACTCCGCTAACGATGGATCTATCAAAAGCTGAAAAGTGACAACAATCTTTCTGAATTGCAATTTGTGAGCAGTTCTCTTCTAATACTTTCATAGCCTACGACGCACATGTCGGTCTGCACCAACACGAGGCTGGACAGTGAATGTGATAAGTATTCTTAAAAATTGAATTAAAAAAAATGCAGCTCAGGAAAGATAAGAGAGAATCTAAAAAAAATCTCAGAAACTATATTGAGCAAAATCTTGAAATAAAAGCTATTTATCCGCCTAGATATGGTTGGCCGAATTTATGTATTGGTTATAATACGTGTAGATAAAGATTGGGATTAAAAATGACAAGGCAGATCATTATTTGACAAATATTGTCTAAGCGGGACATTTTCAATCACAATCTTTATCTACACTACTTATACTGTTCGTTTATTTAATGATACAAGTAAAATGTTTCGTAAGATGTTAATAAAATATTTCAAATATTTAACGGGATTTCATATACAAACTACTTAAGAACGCTACGAACTTCTTCCAAACGGAAAAGGATCGGCCCTTGCGGATTTGTTGTTGTTTCACGTCGAATGAAATGGGGCGAGCTATTAGTGAGAAAGCGCGTGTAACCATCAAATAGGAAGCTGTCATGTGGCTGTGTGCGTGTGCTCGGTGTCTGCACCATTCTTTGATATGTTCTCGTACTTTCCGATTAATTTTGAATAAACGATTGATTTCAGAAATATTTTTGATTATTTATAATGTTTCCATCTCTCCTAAATAATATATTTAGGATGTTTGCAACGCGACAGATTTTCGAATAAAGTTGTCTATCATGCATAAAAAATCGCTTGAAAATGACTCGATTTGGTGGTCAAAATTAGTTACGCTCTCATTTAAAGATCATTATGTTTTTTGAAAAACTAAACCGGTACAAACATATTTATTTTTCATCCGATTATGTATGAAAAATTTCAATAAGATCGGGGACATGTTTCCAAATGAAGCGGAAAGTACGTTTGTATGGGAAATAAGGCTATCCGTTCCGTTCTTAACTTCGTTCCAAAACCAACTACCTACTGAAAATTTCAGGTATGGTACGGTAGGGTAGGATTAAAACAACATGATAAAGAAAATAATATTGCTTTATGCATTTAATTCGATTTTTTCGTTATGTATTTGTAATACATAACGAAAAAATCGATACACGTAAATATTGTTTGTACAATCGAAAGAACTAAAACTAAACTTAACTTAATTCGTACCAAGTGCTCAACTTTTATAACAGAAGTTCAGCTTAAAGTATTTTTATTTTTCAAATTATTTGTTTATATTATAGTAAGCACTTAATTTTAATGTTGTACCTATATACTCCGGCCAAAGTCAACATACAATGCTCATAAGTTGCTACCATACTTAACCTAAAAAACATATTCATTTTAAAGATTTTTTACGAAATTTGTGTTGTTTTTGTATGTTTTTCCTAATCGTCGATTTGAGCACTTTCTTTCAATGCGTATTGCTGACAATTAACTTTAAAATGCGACGTCCATACGAAAATTTTGCATTTCTGTGTTGTGAGCTGCTTACAAACATTGTACTTTCAAAATGGCTTAGTAGAGTAATCAAAAGTTTTAGTATTACCTAGGTATCGAGTACTTACAACGAAGGTACATCAAATTAATTTAGTTTTCTGAAAACCTTCAATCGCAAAAAGCAGCGAAAACTTATATGTACTAAGAAATAAAACAATTGTGAACTTTCGTAGCTCTGGAACGGCGAGCTTCGAAAGTTCACCCTTTGTGAGCTAGTTTCGCATTCGGTTTTTGTGGTCGAATGTTTTCATGTTTTCCATAAATATATTAGCTTTCCTCACACGTTAGAGTAATCGCAAAACTTAATGAGCTCTGTGAACATAGGCACGGAAGCAATACTGCGCAAGTACAATCAAATAGAAAAGTGATATTTACCAACTAGCGACCCACCCGGACTTCGGCAAGAAATCCTTTTTATGGTGCTAATAGACACACCTGTTGCAGCTGCAGTCCACTGAAGTACCCTTTTGAGGTTGAATTCATCGGCTTCTTTTCTCATAAAACTTATGACATCGAACACCATTTTCCATGTTTGATGACGCAGTACGTTATTCGGCCCGCGAGGCATATTTAACTTTTAAAAGAAACAGCTAATATCAGGGAATACTCCACAAAATCGCAAGAATAAACTATCAAGTCAACGAAACGAACACCGAACAACCGTCAAAGACTTTGCTGCGTCATTGTACTCAAAAGCATTCATTCGACAGTATTGCCAACTAGATTATAAATACATTTGCTACATAGTAATTATTTCATTTTCAAACTTGGGTTAATTGCGTTAGATAAAAAGTTTAATTTCTTCTAACATTGTAGGTTTTAAATAATCTGTCATTGAGTATAAGATGTTTTTGCATATTCTATAAATATTGAATTGAAAAATATAGTAATGCATAACAAAATGTGTTAGACACAATAAAAATACGCCAAAACTCTTGCTGGCAACCCTGGTTTGACAGTCAGGTCCCCTCTCACCCCGCTTTTTCCCCTCAACGCCTTATTTTTGGTTCAGTGCGCAGCCGTTGAAGCCAACTTCACAGAGCTCATAAAGATTTGCGCGTACTGTACTAAGTTTATGAGGACAGTTTTGTGAAAGTCGTCGCTACAAAGTTGTATAACTGCTATAAAATTTTGTTCCAAGGTTCATGGAGTTGTGTTTGCTACTAAAAATATATTTCATGATGAGTTTGAAAATCAAATTAATATTCAAGAGTAAGATAAAAACCTCGGTACGCTTCCGACTGGTATCGATATGGACCAGTTTAGCGATCTGTAGATTGTTTGCAACAGTCTGCAGTTAGCTCAATTGTTTCAATTGTAAATACTAGTTTAATTTGTTTATATTATTTGATTGTTATTTGCTTTGTCAATAAAGAATCTGTAAGATAAAAAATAATAATATTGTACCTACTTAGATCGATGTAAATTTTCCTAATTCTAAATTATACAAAGTAAATTTAAATATTAAGTATATTGGCATGTGCGTAAAAAGTATTGAAATAATAATCTCAAAATCTCTAAGAAACTAATCGCTCTGTCCTTTATTAGCAATCAAAATTAACAACAAAGGATTAGAAAATAAGTAATTTACTTCCTACCCAATAGAAATTCCATAATTTCGTACTTTTTCATCTTAAGAAACATAATGACTTGTAATTCCAAAAAAAAAAATTACATAGCTAATAAAAATAAACTTTCAATAACAATAAGTACCACATTCGAAGTTCATTAAACAGTTTATCGCAAAAATAATTACTTCTACATTTCTCACAGCACCACGATAAACTCACAAACTCTAAGAACCACATTTATTGTAATAAAGTAACATAATTCTCCTAAATATTCTGTGAATCTACTTATAAAATGTGTTTTCAACATTTGTAGGCTGGAAGCTAGCGGCTTAATTACTTCATCATCTGAATACTAATACTGAAAGCTGTTTTGGTAAAATGCAATAGTTACCTAGTAAAGATCTGAGATTCTCGGGTATGGTTCATACAGTTTACTAATAAGTAAGATTTATGGAAATACTTCTACCAGAGAAAATAATTCATGACTAATAAATAACTTATACTCGGTTCTTAGAATAGAATGAATAGAATAGAATATCATTTATTTCGACACAAACATTAAATACATAAAAAACAAACAGAAACATAGATCACGGAAGTTCTTATCCTAGGTTACAAAATTGATGGGCGTTAGTTCGAGTTTTGCCCCCATGACACTGTGCCGAAGTAGGTGTTGGCTCAGCATGTGCTGAACTGTTGCCGCTCAGCGCTGTTTTTCAGCCAAAAACCTTTATGTTGGCGTTACGGACGTCTAGTCGGCGACAAGCTTACTTTATATAACAAAACAATATTTATAAAACAAAAACAATATTTAATAGTCGTAGTAAATCTCTGTAAATAATGGTACTAATAATTATATAAGTAAACAAAAATAAATATACTTAATAAGAGGAAGGTAAGTAACTTCTTAAACTAAAACATTGAATAAGTCAAATAAAAAAAAATCTTGAGTCTTAGATATTTCGTGTAAACAAAGTCAAAGGATTTCTTGTAACATTTATCTATGACAACATAACAAAAACTGATAAGTTTAAGAACAAAGTAACACAAGTGTTTTCGAATTTATGCGGTTTACTTCGATGATTCCAAAGTCTGAAAAGGTTTTCGACTAATATTTGTTCGTTTTTGTAACTACTTTGTGTACAAAAATATCTACTATTCTAGAATCGAGTTTAATTATAGTGACCTGAACAAAAACTTCTGAGAGCATTTATCAAGAGTACCTAATTCAAACAAATAACGTTTAAATTTTCTATAATAATTTACAACAATGAAAAATTTTAAGTAAAGTTTTAAAATGGCAAGCTTATTAGAAAGGGAATGTTTAACATCATTTTCATTGGACGGCAGCAAGCTCTTTAACTATAAGCCTTTTCAAAGCGTAAAATATAATTCCATGCAAATTTCGCTAAAATTAGTAATATTAATTTAACATAAAGCTGTGTTTTAAATGTAGATATAAACTTGCTCTGATATACATTGTCCAGTAGGTAATATTTCGCCGAAAATTTACGCTAGAATATTACAAACAAGATCTTTGACAATTAGGCAGGTATACAAATTATCAATTAAAATCACGCTCATAAAGGGAATAATATCAAGATCACAAAGTTTGGGTATAATTGACTACAGCAGCATGGTGGAAATAGGGTTGTACCTCATGATTTTGGACAGAAGGATCCAGAATAGTGATGTGGTAGTGGCGAGGACCACTCCGCCCCACCCTAGCTCCAAAGACCAGGACGTTGAGAATTCTCTCGCTGATAAAAGCGGCAAAGCGGGTACTCTAGAACCTGGAAAGAAAACCTGACTGTAAGGGTGCGTGCAGATTAAGTAACATAATTATACAGGGTGGATTGTTGAGACCGGACGGTAAGGGCACCTTAAGTGTTGTAGTTACAGGAAAATGGTCTTAGGATGTATACAGATAATTTTTAGATAAATTTTTATCCCTTTTCACGTATTGAATTTAAATATAAATATAAAAAAAAGTTTTTGATCAATATGAGAAACAGGATCGATTGGCATCAAAAAAGTTTTCTTGTAAAGTGCCTATTTTTTTATTACGCTACATATTTTGAGAATCTGAGAATGAAGACGATTTCTCAAAAAAATATGGAGTCTCCTTAGACCATTTTCCGGTAGCTACACCAGTTAAGGTACCTGCCCTTACTGTTCCGTCTCAAAAATCCACATATTATGTCATATATCACGTCCATATTATTTAATTAACAAGTTAAATAACTATGTTGTTAAACATTTTTTGTTACCTACTTAATCAGTCTTTTAGTAACTTAAAGGTGCCTTTAAGTCAATAAAAGACGACCTCTGTGGCGCGGTGTGCGAAGGTCCGCCTGCGACGCAGGAGGTTGCGGGTTCGATTCCCGCCTCGGGACAAATATTTGTACGATCTGCAGATATTTGTTCAGGGTGTTCTGGACGTTTTATATGTATAATAAAAAATATCTATATGTGTAATATATTGTATTATGTATATCAGTTATCTGGTACCCATAACACAAGCTCTGCTTAGCTTGGGGCTAGATGATGCTGTGTGAATTGTCCAGCATTATTTATTATTTATTTATTTATAATAAAAGACTGAATTATTTTCTCAATCTCATATTCTGATGGGACGGACAAACCGACACAACGACGGAAAGGTCAGGTGTAGGACGGACGGTTTAACGTGCTTTTCGTGGCACGGGAATACAATACTCAACACGTACCTATGAGCCCATCGCCAGTGTCGTCGTGGGACAGACCTCGTGTAGAGTGGCGCTGCACTCGCTTGAAGTGGATTATCATCAGCGTGAACATCGCGAATAAGCCTGCGAACAAATCATTTTCTTTCTACTTTAAGTTTACACACACCCCTACCTATCGGAAGCCTATACAGTGGGTTTTTTATCTGGTACTGTATGAGGCAGCCAGAGAAGGTACAAGGGACTGTTCCTGATGGTGAGGTGAAGAGATTGTGTCCTACTAAGAAACTTAACTGAAACTTTTCTATGAGTTATATGTCCCGGTCAGCCCGGGCGTGAATCAATCCATCTCGCACTCAGGATTCTAGTAGGTAACTCCCTCGCTTCGCTTGTGAGTAGTTCTAGAATCCTGAGTTACGTTCGGGATTCAATGAAGCCCCTGACATAAGACACTGCTTTATGCACTAGGTGCATAATCTACTATTATGCCGATCGGCTCAGTTATATGTAATGATAATTTCATTGTATAGAAAAAACATTAGCAGCGGAAGTTGGTCAAAATTGATAAAATATTTTCTCATGCGATTCCCTAGTGTTAGTACGAGGACCTCAATGGCGCAGCGGGCGACTCCGCCTGCCGACAAATTATTGTACGATCTGCAGATCTTGAGTGACGTAAGTTTGCTGATCAGATAGAAATTTTAGTTCATTATGAATGGTAAGTGGGTTAACTACGAACCTAGTTGGTGTTGGAACGTTCATAATGAATTCGTCAAAATAATAAAGATTTTTAGTAAGATATTATAGTTAGTTACCTGCCAGTAGATACATAACGCCTGTAACTAGCACAGCGCTGATCTGATGCTTGCAGACTCCGAAAGCGCCGACCAGCGCGGCGCTTCCGAGCACGATCAGACAGACTAGCGCGCACGATATAGATAGGTTCTGCATACCTGGAATATAAGTCAACTTTCCATATCCTACTAATTTTATAAATGTCTATTTTTGTGAGTGGTGTTTGTTCCTCTTTCACGAAACTACTGAACTGATTGAGCTGTAATTTGGTATGGGTTTGGGACCTGGAACATATAGGCTATTTTTATCATATATAGGCAGCAGCCTAATAATACCTTTGATATATGGTCTAGCAATAAGGCCGTCCATTGTGCAACTATTTTATTTATAATTTTCTGTATATTTATATTTTCTTGGTGTGCAATAAAGTGTAATGTTATATTATGTCTAGCAATGCTGAAAGTTGGAACATATGAATCTAAACCAAGGTTCAGAGCCCCGAGTCCTTTTGACGATAGTATCGAGAAGTGATCGTGACGTCTTATATTTGTATGAGATTTGCGTAGTTCCCTGTCCGCGCGATAGTGGCGCTGTACCAAACCTATGGAAAGAAGAGACGTCACGATCACGTCTCGTTACTATCGTGAAATAGACTTACCCCTCTGAGTCATGTATCAGATTCAGACTACTATTCAGATACATAAAGTACACTTGAAAAAGTAATTAAATAGTAGGTCCATTTACAATGTAGGCATTAAATCATCAGCAAGGGCTTCGTCATGTTTAAAATACGATTTTTCCAATAATAAATTTCTCATATTAATTCTAAAAGCAGCATTAACTATATTACGCAATGCTATAGGCAAACTATAATTTTTTATACTTAAGCATACAAAACTCATCCCATTTGGAATCTATGTACGAGTATGTATGTGTTTGAAGCAAACCATTGACAACTTACGGTGAGCTCTACTAGACACGCTCACATTATCTTTTATTTAAATAAAAATAATATTAATACATATGTAGTATTAGTTTTATTAATAATCTGTGCTATGATATTACGAAGTTTTTTAGTTTTTAAATGCTTAACTTTTCTAAATGTCATCTAACCATTATTGATTCTGATTCTAAACAAAAGCAACAACACTTTGCAACCACACTTTGCATAGATATTCCATGTAAAATCCCTTACATCTGACGGTTAAATTTACGACACAATATGTATAAAGTTTACCGCTAAATCTGCTTCAGCATTCCCCCAGGGTACCCTGTTTACGAATATTTAAAGTTTCATAGAAAGGGTCAGAAAGGTTTTGTTTGCCCCAACATTTCATGCTTTACATTTTTAAGGAAATTGCGGTTACACAGGTTTATTTACATACCACACAAAAATTATCCCAGATTTGAAAAGAAAATTCTATGAAAACGTTTACCAAATTCATAAAAAAAATTACAATCAAATAATAGAATACTTATTTCTACTTTGTTTCTAATAGGCTTTGATTGTAATATTCTTTATTTTTGAGTATATCATTTTTGTATAAATTATACCTAGTTATAGACTAGGTATGAAGACTTTATTTTCCTTTTTTATTTTTGTATTTATCGTTTACTAACCTTTTGCAATTTGCTGAAATGCCAAATTAATGCCCTAAAGTTAGAGAGGACGAAATCAGGCTAAGTGGAATAAATGGAGGAGTTTTGGCAACCACTTTCAGCGTCTCCTGATAAATAGCAGTTGGCTAAAAGCAGTTGTTTATCAGAACCCTTCGCGTTCAGTATCAATAGCTACGCCAAAGCTTTCTGTCCAAAACACTCGTTAACATTCTAAAAACGTTGCCTTTTCACCTTGAAAATCCCTAGCGAATAATACTTACCTATGTAAAAAGTTAGATTTTTCGCAGTGCGTCTGGCATGACAAGCGAATTAAAATACGCCCCGTTAAAAAATGTATATATCTGAAACGATGGTTAAAGCTGAAAATCTGTCGTGGTATTTTAATTTTGCAAAGATTCGAGGTCAACCTTGGAACTAATTTATTTTACAACGCCTAATTGCGTCCCTTAAAACCGATACCGTAAAGTTGCCGGTTCATAAAACCCTCAACATGAAACGTATTCCAAATTGTGGCATTAAGGCTCATTATCAACCTTGTCTTAAGGCAAAATTGGTCCTTAGATACGAAATAATGCCCGCTACAAAGCAGTCGTTCAGAATCAACTACACAGAATCAGAATCAATAACTTAATTTCTTTAGGCTTACAAAATAAGCACTTAGACAAGTAAAATTTTATACTATAACCATAGTTATTATTATCAAATAAGAAATAAGGTGTTACTGATATTCTCTTCACTTCAATTTTTTGTCCACACACAAATGCAAATGCTAAAGGTCCTGAATACTTAAAAAATTGGGGCTTAATCAGGGTTGGCATGATTAAAACAAATGGTTTTAAAACACATGTTTAAAACAATGTTTAAAACAGTTTGATTTTAAACCGTGTTTTTTATCACACGTTTAAAAACACAGATTAAAACAAGTTTTAAACATTGTATAAAACGATGAGAAAAAAACAAGCTTTAAAACTACTTTTCATTGCGAATGAATGATATAAAATGAAAGTAATATTTTTTTGATAAGTTATTTATTCAGTCAAACAAAGATCTAAGTACCTACCAAGTACCAGGATTTATATGGGTAATGGGATAAGATAACACGTATTTTTGAAACATGCATTAGATAGTATAGAATATTAAAAATTTCAATTTAAAATCAATCAAAAACAAAATTATAACAAACAAAATTACCTATATTTAATAAACATTATAAAATCAAAATTGTTTGTCAGTCAGGAGAGTAAGACAATATGACAAGATCAAGATAACAATTATTTTTTCTTTTCCTTATTAAGGTATTTAAAAACTGTAACAAGTTTTGCAGCTTTCTCTGTACCCAGTTTATTTCGTACGTCAGAATGAATAAATCCAAATGTTGAAAACAGTCTTTCAATTCCAGCACTTGAAGCTACAGCAGTGTGAAGCTGAGCCACTAAGTTCATTGTTTGACAATGGTCAAACAATGAACTTAGTGGCTTTCTTCTATAATATATTTATTTTACTATAGAAAATTTGAAAAGTCAAAAGATCTAGTCTGGAAATGAAACATTATAGGTCGAATTAATTTAAAATAATGCCCTAAACTAAAAAGGACAAAAAAAAACAAAACAAACACTTGTTTAAAACAATTTGAACTGTTTGTTTTATAAAATTTAAAAAAAACTGTTTTTTTTCCAACCCTGGGCTTAATTAAGCGCTCGTATCTGGAAAAATTGGCGCTGTGGGTTCTTTTAGTACTCTCACTGTAATTTGTGTAAGGTACTTATAAAAACATTTTCGTAAAAGCGAGCCCCAAGGTCATAACGCCGGATAAAGGCCACAGTATTCATAATTTCGTACCAACAGTTGCGTCGCATGAATGTTTTAACATTCAGTTTTCGTAATGAAGTTCAGATTATTGAGCAATGTCTCGAGGAAGTTTATTATGCGCTCATTAGGAGATTTTACGTATTTTTCTTTGTATTTTTCTGTGCTTTGTTTTGGCTCATGGAATATATATTGAACGCTACGAAGAGTCGTAGCAGTTTCGTAGCTTTGTTCGTAGCACCTATGAAGCACCGTAGGCATGTTGTTCCTGTGTTGAAGTTTTACAAATAATTACATATATGTATATAGGGTGGCTTTTTGAGATGGAAATAAATAAATAATCTTGGACAATCCACACAACATCATCTAGCCCCAAGCTAAGCAGAGCTTGTGTTATGGGTGATAGATATTTTTTATCATACATAGAAAATACCCAGAACACCCTAGACAAATATTTGCAGATCGTACAAACATTTGTCCCAAGGCGGAATGGATGGCCAAATCACACCCTTTTTGTAAAACTTTGCAAAACATGGCTACGGTGCTCCGAACAAAACTACGAAATTGTTACGAGTCTTCGTATCCTTCAATCTTAATATAAAAAATTAGTACCTGGGTGACCGAGCTTTGCTTGGTTTTTTTTTTTTTGGTATATTGTGTTTTTAGAAATTTTAAGTAACACGTGAGATAAAAAGACACATAATATAAATAAACAATTTATTTTCTTGGTCTAACCTCAAACCAAACACTTCTTGGCTTAGTGTTCCTTAACAACGCCACCTGCTGGAGTAGCTTCAAGATTTTTCAGTTTATGTCACAGCTGGTTATCAGCGAACAAAAATAATGGACTTTATGTCTATGGCCTTGCCTATGGGTTCATCTATCCTATATATTACTACCAGTTGTAACGTCATATCCGAGTATATGCAGTGAATTTAAAATAAGCTGTCATACATGCTAGATGAAGGCTTTGTAGCGTTGAAATCTCGTCTATGGGAGTGCCCTAGCGATAAAGGTGATAATTGAAAACACGAATAAAACTACATTTTCTAAAAATGAATCCTAGCTAGATCGATTTATCGCCTCCGAAACCCCTCTGCATACTAAATAAATTTCATGAAAGTGTTGGAGCCGTTTCCAAGATTCAGATTATATATATATAAGAATTGCCCGTTTAAAGGTATAAGATAAAATATGCGGGTGAAGCCAAAGGCACAGCTAGTACATTATAAAAATCTAGTGTGTAGTGTTACTATTTAGGACCCACTGTCAAAGGTCAAGCTAGGTAGGTACTCGCGGGTCTTTGAGGAATGGTGTATCTACTTGTATTTTCTTGTCGTTTTAGAGGTAGTTATGTATGTACTTACGATGTTGCCAGTCAGCCCTCGGCTCCTCGTCGTCATTTTCCGCTAAATAATTTGTGCATGTAGGTTCTTTTGGAAAGCCCGCTCTGTGCAATATTTTAATCTCTTCATCTGCAAATAAACATAATTTTTCAATAAGTTTCATGAATTCATTATAAATGTAAACGGGTTAACTAAGAACCTAGTTTGAGTTGGAAGAACACTAACAGAGGGGCGAGTGTCTTTGAAGTTAGTAACGCGACGTGATTTTGTCGTCTGCTTTTAGTGCTTATGTTTTAATGTTACTTACCCATAATATTTACTTATTACTATATACATTATATACTAACACCATAATATTTTATCTTTTATTACCTATCACTTTTTGTTAACCGACTTCAAAAGAGGAGGTTATCAATTCTTCCGTCTGTTTTTTTTGTATGTATGTTACGCGATATCTCCGCCAATAACGGACCGATTTTGAAAATTCTATCACTGTTGTATAGAAAACGATCCCGAAGGGGTCCCTGTTATCCCCAGGGGATTAGTACTTATCCCGCAAAACTTAAAATAGTGTAAAAGTAAGGGAATTTGAAGTCGGTTTATCGTTTTTGAAAACACGCCATATATTATCCAGTGAATAACACAGGCTACTTTTAACCGTTTCCACGGATTCTATGGCACAGAACAATGATTACATATTTATTGACTTGGAATGACGTATTACTTTTTATTCCAGAAACAACTTGTGTGAAACCACGGGCAGAAACTAGACACACTAATATTAAAAATGCGAAGCTTGCATGTTTAGTTATTTGGATGTTTGTTACCTCTTCACGCCGAAATAACTGAACGGAATGGGCTGAAATTTAGCATAGATGTAGTTCTAGAGCTGGTATATAGCTGATTATGTCCCATTGGATTATGAGAGTGAGTTAATAGAGAGTGCACCTGTGTTTGCACACACACTATATTTCCTGCGCACCTGGCTAGTGTCCGTTGAGACTGACCGATTTGATCGAAATTCGGCTAGGATCAAAATATAGCTATTTTTGATTCCGAAAAACACGTGCGAAGGCGCGGGCGGAACCTAGTATTATATAAAAATTGGCTACCTTCTAAAGAAACGCACATCGTCCATATCCCGCCGTTCATTGGAACTAGAAATGTCCCTCCTCCTTTTCGATTGGTCGTATCTTCGATCTGTAAAGAAAGGTTTGTTATTTGCGTGCTCTGTATACATTCATTTATATGTATAAATGTATAGTTGTCTAGACAGTGCCATTGAAAAGGTTAAAATTGCTTAAAAATTAAGTTATATTTTTGCAGGGTCAATAGAAAGGTCGGTAAAGATTATTCTTTCAACTGGTAGGTAGTTTTTACTTAATCCACCAACAATATTTGTGAATATTATATGTGAAAATTTATTTGGTAAGTAAAGTAGGTACCTCTACTTGTTAGGTAGTATTTGTTTTTGGCATGAAACTAGTAAATTCCTTCTATAGTCCTTATAACTATTGTAACTGAAAAGTAACAGTGACGTGTAACCGCTCATATACTTACACGAGCAGCAAAGTGCCAACGGCAGAGATAACTGTAGCCGTCGACGCGCCGACGGCAGGCGTCGACTCGCCAACGGCACGCGTCGACGGTTACAGTTACCTCTGCATCTTCTCTTTCGAGATAAATCTGCACCATTCCGAAGTCTATTCATGTAAAATAAAAAACTAACTAAAGTTTTGTCCATTAATCGCGTGGTATTTTTAGCAATGGTGATACTTGGAGAAGTTTTGGTTACACCCTACCCAAAATAAGTATTTCTTTTGTATCAAAGAATGTGCCCCGCCTGAGATTCATATCCATGTTAAAAAACATCATTAAATGAGAGTTAGCGTGTTTACGGCAGGCAAGGTGAAGCTGCACCCTAGGTCTATAGATACAGGTATTGGAGGCCTCCAGCCCTTGACCCGTATGCCGATACAATCAAGTTTGAATCGGAACCGACATTCACCCTCAGGCTGCGACCTAGCATGTTAATAGATTCGAGGAAAATTGAGTGGTTATTGCATTTTGCCTTGATAGCGTTATCAGTGTTGCAGGCGATAAAATAAAAAAGTAGAATAATGAAAGGTTTAGTGAGCTGGGAAACTCGTTCTACGTATGCTCTAACATGCTATGGAGATTTCATAACATCAAATCTTCTATCTCCAACATCAAATTTCTTATTTCCTAAAAATCACTCTCAGAAATCACCCTGAGAGTGTGAGGGCTTACACAGTATAATAATAACAAAAACATGAAATCCTTTGTCACGTTTTATGTGCGAACTTGCAATCTAGTCCTCGATTTTATTCAATCCAGTCTTACACTTTACAGTAGTTTTTAATAATTTGTAGAGTTAAACTATCAAGCACCGGTTTGCACTGAAACATTTTTCAGTTGTCTTTTTCAGTATGTCACATAGAACGACACATCAGAAACAAAGCGTTACGAAAATAGGACAATACTCGAAAGCATTGTTCTCCAAATTTGTTGGTCAAAGGAAACAAACATTTGCAATAAAAATTACTGTGCAGTATCATACTCATCTGTGCAGTATCGTACTCGTGAGATAATACTTCGGATTCAGCTTTCATCAACATAGAGCAAAATGCTTACGGTACGGGCTTTTTGTAGAGTGCGCGATGATCATTAGGTTCAAATTTAATAATAATAATATATTTCAACCTATCATTATACCTAATTATCGTGGCTTGGATAATAAATAATCGCCACCGTGGTCGTCAAACGTATTTTGTGTTTGTATGGTACAATAAATAGTTATCTATCAAAATAATAAAAAGAGGATAATGAGTCTGACGATTTAGTAATTACAATACTTCACTGGGATCTGATTTGTCTCTGTATGAGTTATCTATCAAGTTTTGCTTGTAAATGCAATGAATATCTACGGCCAAGCATAGCAATGATGATGTCTTTCTAGGCTAATTTCGGCCACGGCGGCCAGGTTTCAACGAAGACAAGCCATGTGCTCTGAATATGGTGCAATTACAAGATGGACCGCAGGCCGCAAACTGCAGCTGCAGGCTGCAAGTGACACTACTAGTTTCTATGAAATTGATTCCAAGCGCGGCAACACTGCGGCCTGTGGCCGCTGTGTGCAACGACCGCAGACTGCAGCGCCAGTGGTGACAATAGCCGCAATGTCGCCTGCGGTTGCAGCCGAGATGGGCTTGTACCTTTACAGGGCGTCTTCCACAGTCATCAGAAAGTATCCTTAATATTGTAGATAGACATTTTTAGTGAAACATGACTTCATTTTGATTTTAAAAACAATATAAACTACATTCAAAGATTTTTGAATAATTGCCTGAACCGGGAATCGAACCCGCCAAATTATATAATATAGCATAGCAGAGTAAAATGAAAGGCTAAGTAGGTATTCATTTTCCTGAAAATAATAATGTAAAATTTTATGGTCTTCCATTTAAAATGCTATGTCATTCGGAAAAAAATAATCGATATGATTGAGCCTTTTGATCACTATCGTAAAATAAGGGGTGATTTTTTACAATTTGGCAGGTTCGATTCCTGGTTCAGACTGGCTATTATTCAAAAACCTTTGAAAGCCGTTTAATTTGTTTTTAAAATCAAAATGAAGTCTTCTTTCAGTAAAATTTTCTATGTACAATATTTAAGGTACTTTCCCTCCATGTGGCATGACCGTGGGACGCCCTGTATATACATACATATATATATATTACTAGTGACCCGCCCCGGCTTCGCACCTTCGCGCGGGTGGAAATTATACATATAAAGCTCCCGTTTGAATCACTCTATCTATTAAAAAAACCGCATCAAAATCCGTTGCGTAGTTTTAAAGATCTATAGGGATAAGAGTATATAGGGACAGACAGACAGACAGCGGGAAGCGACTTTGTTTTATACTATGTAGGTATATTGCCGGCCGTGGGGCCGCGGAGTACGAATATCGACCCCTCCAACTCAACCCGTGGATGTCGTAAGCGACTCTTACGTCTAAGGGAACCTACCAGAGGAAGGGCAGCAGCTTCCTTCTGAGTATTTTTCAACACCAACACTGCGATCACCAATCTCTCTACCAAGCGTGGTGATTATGGCAAACCCCCTCCTACATGGGAGACCATCCACTCGATGGACCGAAGACATGGTCGTAGGGAGTCGATGGATGGAGTCGATGGATGGAGGCGGCTCAGGACCGCTATTAGTTGAGTCGTATGGGGGAGGCCTATGTCCAGCAGTGGACGTTTATGGGCTGTTATGATGAGGTATTATATTGTAGTGAAAAAGATCATGCGCGAACACAATGCTCTCTCTATTTACTCACTCTAATAACACGATGTTATTGGGATCTTTTTAGCACTAAAAATGCACAGAAATAGCCCAAGCATACTGCTAGCCGCTGGCTGTATCGAAGCGACATTCACTGCTCTTGCTGCGGACGTTTGGTTGAGCATTTAGCTTTAAATTCATTTGGCTGTGTCGCAGTTTTGCTTTGAAATAATATTTGGCCAAACGGATTCATGGATCCAACTAGATAGTAAACATTCTTGGCAGCAGTACAAATGGGCATTTAGCGTTGTAAAATACCCATCGTTAGTGATTCCGTGGGTCCTACCATGTATTACAGTTAGTTACTAAAGTAACCAATGGGTCATCAACCTTACTTAGAAGAAGTGGTAAATTTAAGCTTGTATTTGTTTGATATGTATGGAATATCCTGGTTATGAGATTGATTATGAAAGCTTGGAGTAAATACAAAATATATTTATTAAAAATACAAATACCTATGTTTTTCTATTTTGTTCATTAAGTAACTCTAAAAACGAAACACTGCTGATTTGCTTAGTGGCTTCTGGTTGGGTCTGTAAAAACGAAACACTGCTGATTTGCTTATTGGCTTCTGGTTGGGTCTGACGTCCTTCGTGGGGTTTCTTGTGTTATGTGTACTGGGCTGGCTTTCCAGTAAGTTGATGCTATTTATAATATTCATTGAATGTCTAAGCTTTTACTATACATATATGCATTCACTGCGTCTTGTGTCCGCTTTAATAATTTTGGTTCTTTCCAGTGCGCCCCTGTCTAGATATTCACAAACAAAAATACCGTTCGATTTAAGTTGTCTTGAGTTGTTCAATATGTATCTAATTATTCTTTTACTTATTAGTTCTACCTTTACGGGTCGCATGTATTTGTAAGTCCCCATTCTTTCTGCTTTTTCTACATAACTGGCTATATCCACATTCAAAAAGTCCATAAATAGATGTGTAATTCTTCTTTCTAAGTCATTTTTGGTCTCGTTATCGTGTTCGCTTAGTCCGTATATAACTATTGTTTTGATTTTGTCTACTTTCTGTATATTCTGTTGTTGTTTAAACTTTTCTAGCCAGTCGATCAGTTTTCTTTGTAGTAAATTATTTCCTTTTTCCACTTGTTCTAATTTTTTGTTTAATTTTAGTATTTCTTCTTTTATGTTTTGTTGCTCATATTTCAAGGCATCTGTAGTTACCGTTATTTCTTTTTGTAGTTCGATAATTTCCACTTTTATTTCATGTTGCACGATATTTTGTATTTCTTGAAGTATTGAATCATTCTGTTTGTGTTTCGAGTTGTTTGCTAATATTTTAATGTCCGGGAGCCAGGTAAAAATTTGGTATCATAAAGCCTCGTGAACGTTCCGCTGCGGTTCCGTGGGGGGAGGGGGGGGGGGGGGGATGCGCGGCAGTAGCCTCTCAAACATGAACTAAAAACTTCATAAATTGAGTGAATATTTTTTCGTATTTGGGAGGCTGCCGCCGCTCATCCCAGTCACGGAACCGCAGCTGACGTTCACGAGTTTTAATTATACAACTCCCCGATGCATTCCATGTCATCTAAATCTGTCACTGGCTCACGGACTAGGTATTAGCGACAGGACATGTCTGACTGTCCTCGTCTCAGTCTAGGTTTCTGACTGGGAAATATGCCATTCTTGTGTTACGATTATGGTATTTTGATCGCCTGACTGCTCGTCGATTGATATTGTGGAGTTAGTTACGGTCTTCTGGTATTGTAAACCTTTCACGGGTGTATCGTCATTTAGGTAGCTGTTTGTAGCGCGTTGGCAGTTACAGGAGGGCCAAAATCTCATCAGAGTGGTCTCATTTTCCTCATAGTATGGTGATAGTATATTGAAGCACTCGTAATGATATTCTGTATTACTGGAGAAGCATGGCAGAAGACCACTTTCCGATTTTGTTCGGCGACAAGCAACACAAGTTATTTCGGTTCGAGACATTACTAAATTGTTTTGACATCAATTCGATGATCCAGAGAGGTTACGCATCGTTTGATTAAAAAATACTCCGAATTTTATTTTGTCCCGTAAGTAAATTATGTAACGCTCGTAGCAAAGAGAATACAATACTGACTCGTAGAAAAAAAACAAACAACGCCGTGCGATGACCTGCCGTTAGATTTTTTCTTAGCTTTAAAATGTTTTTACTCATACATTAAAGCATATCTGTTGATAACCCACTAGGCGAGTTCTTTTCAGGCTTTGTATTGGCACTTAGGAATTTCGCCGTTTTTCCACATATAAACTTTAGAATTCCTGGATATCAAAACAACTGTTGTAAATTAAAAGGCCATAGAAAACTATAGAGTAACTTTTTTTATATAGAGATATAAACTATTTATCAAAGAGAAAATTATCAATTAATTTGTCTATGGTAAGTGTTTGTAAAAATCCTAGATTTTGTTTGTAAAATTATTACCTATTCTATGGTGAAAACATTTTCAAGCCTGGTTTCAAGAAGGTTATAGTCACAGAGCGGATTTTTTGCTTTTGTTTATCCTGGCTTAAGTTTTGTTATCTTATAAGCGTGCGCAAAGCAGCGAGCAGAACCTTGTGTTCACATCAACATGGAACCTCTCATCATTAATAGTTGCAAGGTTCCTCATAAAACTGAGGTTAACATAAAACGTGAGGTTACGTTAACTCCACCTTGACCGGTATTATACTTAAAGCGTGACCGTCTATCAATCAGACTGAGTAATTTAGCTCGCTGAGCAATCGTTTTACAGCACTTACTCATCAGTTGGTACCTACTGGCCTCGGGTAAGTGGTCACTATAGGACAAGCCAACGTGCCTTCCCAAATAATGCTGGACAATTTACACATCATCTAGCCCCAAGCTAAGCAGAGCTTGAGTTATGGGTACTGATGACTGTTCTACTATATTACATGGATATATATTTTTTATTATACATAGAATCCATCCAGAACATCCTGAATAATTCAATAAAAATCTGCAGATTGTGCAGACATATGTGACGAGGCGGGAATCGAACCCCAAGGTTTAGGTTTAGGGGTGGATGGGTACTCCCTTGTCCGCCTTTGGACTTGATTTGGTCCATTATGCGTTGATTTGCTAGCAAAGCCAGCCTAACTCCGCCCAGAAGCGCAGAATCTTCCTGGGATCTTCACAAGCTTCGCGGAGTGACCTCGGTAAGTTGAAGATTTCTGTGCTGTTACTCCCTCGCATTCCAGGACTACGTGGGTGGCTGTTTCGTCGTCCACGGAGGCATCCTCTGCAGAGAGGGCTGTCTGTCGTTCCGATGGTAAATACTAAATAGGTGTTTGTTTCCTGTTAGTGTTCCCACCAGGATACGCAGGCCCGTTCTGTTTAAGTTCAGTAGGCGTTTAGTTAACTTCGGTGATGTTGATGGAAGCGCCGCTCTGGCTTGTCTGCATTCTAGCAGGCACTTCCATCGTTCCCCGACACTTATCAACACACAACTTATCTTTGTAAGCGAAACTGGCACAAAATACACTTCCATAACAATGGAATTTGAACGCAGGGTCTACCGAACACAGTTTTATTTTGTGTGAATTTACATAATTCCCTAACAACTCAATTTTATTACTCTCATGGTAAGCTAAATTTATGATTGTGGGCAAATTCAGCTCGCCTATGTTATCGACCTCACACCTTTCTGAACATTCGGAGTTTATATACCTACAGTGTCAAATGTAATGAGGCTTCTAAACAAATTTCTAATTTGGCTCGTCACGCGAATTGTAACCTTATAGATAAATTATGATGGAACTATTTATAATATGATGATGACCGATGTGGCACGGCGGGCGAAGGTCCGCCTGCGACGCAGGAGATTGCGGGTTCGATTCCCGCCTTGGGACAAATGTTTATACGATCTGCAAATATTTGTCTCGGGCTTCTAGGTATTTTCTATGTATGATAAAAATATCTATATATCTTATCTCTATCTATGTAATATATTGTATTAAGTATATCAGTCATGCCCATAACACAAGCTCACTTAGCTTGGGCCTAGATGATGCTATGGGTATTGTCCAGAATTTTAATTTTATTTAACTATAAAGGTATTATTGTATCAAGGATGGGACTGTCAGCGTTAATATAAAAATTCCTTGCTGTCAGCCAATGAATTTATATACTAACTGTCAGCTAATTCGATTACGTCAAATATTTAACTTTGATAAAGAGCATACATAGCTAAAAGTCAAACAGAATCATTCTCAAATGCCGTACGTGTTAAGCAGGTTCAATAACACGAAACAAAGATTTTACGTGAACAACCACCCTATTTACGAGCTAAATTGTATCTCCCGAGAGATTAAGGAGATAAATTTGGGAGATAAACGCGATTTGGCGATGGATGTTGCCAAGAGTTATGAAAGCCCATTTATATGACTCAATCGGAATACTTACGAGTACGTAGAAATGTTTTCTTCTCGATACAAAGACTATTGATATTATAACTGATCGGGTTTGGGGAAAGTTTTAAACGTTATAACTTTTGTCAAAGAACTGTTCAACGCTCTTTTATTTCTAGTTATCACAAACTGAGAAGGAGAATCGGATTTCCACAGTTTGGCGACGGGGTCTCCGTTTTCGTTTAAATTACCTGCTTTACAGTAGAATAAGTTTGTTGATAACTCAACATAAAACTTGAGTCTTGGAATATTTTGTTAGACTTTCCACGTTTTCAACGGACTACAAAATAAAACCGGCCATGTATGGCCGGATTTTAAATGGATCTGGCTATATGAAATTTTTGTAACAATTTCAGTACAAAACTTGTGTTGCTAAAAATAACAAAATATGTTTTAGAAAAATATTGATATTTAATAATGCAATAGTACTTGTTAAAGAACACGTATAAAAAAGACTACTAAAATATATTTCTCTAAATCGTAAAACATGAACCCCCCAAAGTTGAACCCCTCGGGATTAAGATAGAATCACCCCTTTTTGCTTAGTACACCTTATATATAGGTTTACCTATAATTTTAAAAGAAATAAATCATGCCACACTCAGATATATATCTTACGTGCTCCAGAAAGAATACCTCTCCTCACAACTCACCCAATTCAGCTGACGACGACATCGCTCGCAATCAGGAAGGGATCGACCTTTTGCTCCGATCAAGGCTAATGAAATTACACTGATCGAAATCAAATTACCTACGTATCCATAGACAAGTTTCATACAAACAAACGCGTACAAATAATACAATAAATGTCTGCGCCGCTTTTTATAGATATAGTATACTCTTGTCGTTTGGGGGAGGCCTATGTTCAGCAGTGGACATATACGGGCTGATGATGATGATACTCTTGTGAGGAATAAATCATGCCACACTCAGATTTCTTACCTGCTCTAAAAAAGAAGACCTCCTTTCCTGATAACTCTGATAACTCACCCAATTCAGCTGACGACGACATCGCTCGCAATCAGGAAGGGATCGACCTTTCGCTCCGATCGAGGCTAATGAAATTACACTGATCGAAATCAAATTACCTACGTATCCATAGACAAGTTTCATATTCGTAATAAAATAAATTTCTGCGCCCCTTTTTATAGATATAGCTGTGGATATAGTATAAGTTTTAACAGACTTTAAAAAAGGAGGAGGTTCTCAATTCGAATACGTTTTTTTTTGCTCTATTTTTTATTTATGTTATGCGATATTTCCGACAATTATGGACCGATTTAGAAAATTATTTCACCATTGCATATATGCTATACATATAGAAAATGATACCGAGGTGGTTTCATAAACATTTTATCCCTAGGGGATTAGTATTTCAGGCCCGTTCTGTTTAAGTTCAGTAGGCGTTTAGTTAACTTCGGTGATGTTGATGGAAGCGCCGCTCTGGCTTGTCTGCATTCTAGCAGGCACTTCCATCGTTCCCCGACACTTATCAACACACAACTTATCTTTGTAAGCGAAACTGGCACAAAATACACTTCCATAACAATGGAATTTGAACGCAGGGTCTACCGAACACAGTTTTATTTTGTGTGAATTTACATAATTCCCTAACAACTCAATTTTATTACTCTCATGGTAAGCTAAATTTATGATTGTGGGCAAATTCAGCTCGCCTATGTTATCGACCTCACACCTTTCTGAACATTCGGAGTTTATATACCTACAGTGTCAAATGTAATGAGGCTTCTAAACAAATTTCTAATTTGGCTCGTCACGCGAATTGTAACCTTATAGATAAATTATGATGGAACTATTTATAATATGATGATGACCGATGTGGCACGGCGGGCGAAGGTCCGCCTGCGACGCAGGAGATTGCGGGTTCGATTCCCGCCTTGGGACAAATGTTTATACGATCTGCAAATATTTGTCTCGGGCTTCTAGGTATTTTCTATGTATGATAAAAATATCTATATATCTTATCTCTATCTATGTAATATATTGTATTAAGTATATCAGTCATGCCCATAACACAAGCTCACTTAGCTTGGGCCTAGATGATGCTATGGGTATTGTCCAGAATTTTAATTTTATTTAACTATAAAGGTATTATTGTATCAAGGATGGGACTGTCAGCGTTAATATAAAAATTCCTTGCTGTCAGCCAATGAATTTATATACTAACTGTCAGCTAATTCGATTACGTCAAATATTTAACTTTGATAAAGAGCATACATAGCTAAAAGTCAAACAGAATCATTCTCAAATGCCGTACGTGTTAAGCAGGTTCAATAACACGAAACAAAGATTTTACGTGAACAACCACCCTATTTACGAGCTAAATTGTATCTCCCGAGAGATTAAGGAGATAAATTTGGGAGATAAACGCGATTTGGCGATGGATGTTGCCAAGAGTTATGAAAGCCCATTTATATGACTCAATCGGAATACTTACGAGTACGTAGAAATGTTTTCTTCTCGATACAAAGACTATTGATATTATAACTGATCGGGTTTGGGGAAAGTTTTAAACGTTATAACTTTTGTCAAAGAACTGTTCAACGCTCTTTTATTTCTAGTTATCACAAACTGAGAAGGAGAATCGGATTTCCACAGTTTGGCGACGGGGTCTCCGTTTTCGTTTAAATTACCTGCTTTACAGTAGAATAAGTTTGTTGATAACTCAACATAAAACTTGAGTCTTGGAATATTTTGTTAGACTTTCCACGTTTTCAACGGACTACAAAATAAAACCGGCCATGTATGGCCGGATTTTAAATGGATCTGGCTATATGAAATTTTTGTAACAATTTCAGTACAAAACTTGTGTTGCTAAAAATAACAAAATATGTTTTAGAAAAATATTGATATTTAATAATGCAATAGTACTTGTTAAAGAACACGTATAAAAAAGACTACTAAAATATATTTCTCTAAATCGTAAAACATGAACCCCCCAAAGTTGAACCCCTCGGGATTAAGATAGAATCACCCCTTTTTGCTTAGTACACCTTATATATAGGTTTACCTATAATTTTAAAAGAAATAAATCATGCCACACTCAGATATATATCTTACGTGCTCCAGAAAGAATACCTCTCCTCACAACTCACCCAATTCAGCTGACGACGACATCGCTCGCAATCAGGAAGGGATCGACCTTTTGCTCCGATCAAGGCTAATGAAATTACACTGATCGAAATCAAATTACCTACGTATCCATAGACAAGTTTCATACAAACAAACGCGTACAAATAATACAATAAATGTCTGCGCCGCTTTTTATAGATATAGTATACTCTTGTCGTTTGGGGGAGGCCTATGTTCAGCAGTGGACATATACGGGCTGATGATGATGATACTCTTGTGAGGAATAAATCATGCCACACTCAGATTTCTTACCTGCTCTAAAAAAGAAGACCTCCTTTCCTGATAACTCTGATAACTCACCCAATTCAGCTGACGACGACATCGCTCGCAATCAGGAAGGGATCGACCTTTCGCTCCGATCGAGGCTAATGAAATTACACTGATCGAAATCAAATTACCTACGTATCCATAGACAAGTTTCATATTCGTAATAAAATAAATTTCTGCGCCCCTTTTTATAGATATAGCTGTGGATATAGTATAAGTTTTAACAGACTTTAAAAAAGGAGGAGGTTCTCAATTCGAATACGTTTTTTTTTGCTCTATTTTTTATTTATGTTATGCGATATTTCCGACAATTATGGACCGATTTAGAAAATTATTTCACCATTGCATATATGCTATACATATAGAAAATGATACCGAGGTGGTTTCATAAACATTTTATCCCTAGGGGATTAGTATTTATTTCGCATAACCTTAAAAACCACTGTTTTTAAGGTTATGCGAGATAAATACTAGTAACTAAAGTAAGGGATTCGAAGTCGACGTCGCGTCGTGGCAACGGGCGTAAATAAGAATTACTTGTAGGTTCAGTAATTTTGAGTCGTTTTATCGTTATTTAAAACACGCCAAATAATCATGCCACACTCTCGGATATCTTACCTGCTCTAAAAGAGAAGATCTATTCTCCTCTCAACTCACCCAGTTCAGCTAACAACGACACCGGGAGAAGGGATCGACCTTTCGCCCCGATGAAGGGTAATGGAATTACACTGATTCTTAAGTCTTAAGTATAGCAAATTATGTATAGTGAGAAATTTCATACGAATAGACCCAGTCTAGATTTCGATCTGAGTTCCGGATAGTGGCAACTTAAACTAATCTGTGGTAGATAGGTAGTGGAAAGGCCTGTTTGAACTCTTGTTTGTTAAAATATACCTACCGATATTACCTATTTAGTACGAATTAGGTAGGTTAGGTACAGTAAAATGCTGCAACATTGCCAACAAGCTTCAACTTTACCTAATTGTTATAAATAACTCCGCCGCAGCTTTAGGGGTGAACGTAAGTACAAAGTGGCGATCACAATAGGCCTATCATAGCCGCAGTGACACCAAAGCCACCCAAAGTCAATAAAAAAAAAATTGCTCCACATAGATTTTTAAATATTATCCATTTTCTTTTTACTATAATAAATTTCGTACTGTTTAGCCGATATGGTCATGGTCACCCCACAAAGCTTTACCAAAATCGTAAATTGATTTGTTTTTTTTTTATTAATGAATGTGTTTGTTTATCTATACATAATTACATAAATAAAAGAAATTCGTGTTAGTTACCTACACTATTTATAACACAGAACGGCTGAACCGATTTGGCTGAAAATTAGTGGTGAGGTAGCTTAGAACCAGGAGAAGGATATAGGTACGGATAATTTTATCCCGTTCCCGTTTAGGGTAAGGTAGGGTAGGGTAGGTTAGGTTAGGTTATGTCCACCTGGGCGAAGCCGGGACGGGCTGCTAGTTTTTTATAAATGAATGTGAAAAATAACAAAATAAATGTTTACCTTTAAATCCTTGTCTTTTATTTTCTTATTATTACCTATAATTTTACAATAGGTACTCGTGTATTTTATCCTAAATTTATATCCTATTGCAGAAACAGACCGTATGACGAACCTACCTACACTCCAGGCAGTATAGGCAGGTACTTACATACTACATAAGTATTGTATTTCCTGATAGGTTTCTTGAGATATATGTAGGTAGGTATGTAGGCCTTGTAGAGAAACTTGAAGAAAAACACTCATTAGATTTTTTTTTACCTACCTACCTACTCTTCACTTTCCTCAATGTAGGGAGGTATGTAGGTATGTAACGCAAATGAGTAAGTACATAAATACACATGCATAAAGAAATAGGTAGGTAAGTACCTAGCGCCTTCGAATTTTTATCAATGGCAGAGGTATAAGTACGTACCTACCTAACTACACCTAATCACGCACACGCACAAGCACGGCTATGGTTGTATTCACGTATAGTAGTACCGCGTCCCGCGCGCGCCTGGATCTGCTAAACAGGGATAGCGATATTCGCAGCGATTTTTGCAAGCGCCTCGAATTGAAGTTGAGGGCGAGGGTCACCGTATTCTTAAGTCTTAAGTATAGCTTATCACTCATTATGACATAAGTGCGTGACACAATAGCATGACAGCACGAACTAAGCCACCTTATGCGAGCGTAATAGTGTAGCTTAGGTAACACTTTCATGACCCACGACGACGCACATGCCAATCTGGTGGTCCTGCAGGACGTGCGGCGCGAAGGTTAGACAGTGAATGCGCTAACTACCAGCAAGCCTTGAGTGCAAGTTTGAAGAATTCTGCTTGCAAAGTGAACCTCTATGCTACAATAAAATTAGCTAAATTGTGTCAAAAATAGCATTCATTGGATAACCTCTGCATAGGTTATACTGTGTTAACCCGTAAGAACGGATTCAAACCAACAATATTTATAGCATTATTGCGTAAAGTTGTTAGCTTAGATCGCGTGTAAGGCGGAAATAAATCCGTAAATATGCCAAGGCTAAAACTTTATTTCTTTAAATAATTGCTGGGGCTTTCCTACGTCTGTTATGTTTTTTACGAGGATGCCCTATCCATGACAAATATTTTAATTATCTGAAGATAGGCCTCATTAGGGGACGCCTTTGTCCAGCAGTGGACTAATAAATAATTAATCCTAGAAAATTCACACAGCATCAAAGGGCCTTGTCTTTTACGTGAAAAACGCTAATTTAACCACATATGATACCTAACCTACTATTTCAATTGGCTTTGACCGTGATACGTACGAGTACTCAGGGGGAGAAAAAATATTGGAAATTCAATAATACTGGACAATTCGCACAGGAATTATGTTCTTAAAAACTTTTCTACGTTCTGAAATACATGGGTATTATATTTAGCATAAGTTCTTTCATCATTATTTGTTTTAATTAGGTTAATTATTATGATTATGGCGGTCTTAATATTGGCATAGGAGAATTTTTTTTTATTTGAACATTTCTTGCCCCCTCATCTTTTTTTCATGTTTTACACAAAACTATTCGTTTAATGATTTTCAGTGGCCATTTTTAAGCTAGTACTAAATCTTCTAATACTTCAGAACAGGGTAATGTGCCTACCCCTAAAACAAGTATCTCGTGTCTGGTCTTTTCGTAAGAGGCCCAAAGAGAAGGAACAATCAACTAATACAATTCTTGGCAGGAACCCAAAACAATATCGGTATGAGCAAATACAGCCACATTGATAACGTCTTTATCAATGGCGTATGTGATTTTGACCTTGCTAGCTTGCTAGCGTAGCCTTTTGTAGTAGAACTTTTTGTGAAAGAAACTTGGATCTCATCTTGTAATGTCGACATTCGATTTCATCTACTTTCGATTTCGACGACATTCATTCTATTTATGATTGCCGCCATAGAGTACAACCTCGATGATTGCCGCCTTCTCGTGTTGTAACGTAGGTAACCTTTACAACTCGACAAGGTGACCAGATAAGCGGGAGCGATTTTTAAGAGTTTTAAATGGAAGTAAATTAGATAAAAAAAAACAATGTTTCAGAAATATTCTAATTAATTACGGTAAGCGGGTTAGTTAACGGATGTAAGCGTAGTATGTAGCGTTAGTTAACCCGCTCCGTGCACCTCTGTATTATATTCACTAAAAATAATTTATTTCGTTTTATATTCCGCGATAACTTGCTTCGACCGTAATTAATTCGTTAAACTACGATAGTCCCAAAATCCCAGTCAAATCCCCCCCTACATGGGAGACCATCCACTCGGATGGACTGACGACATCGTAGCGGTCGCAGGGAGTCGATGGATGGAGGCGGCTCAGGACTTCTATTTCTGGCGTCGTAAGGGGGAGGCTTATGTCCAGCAGTGGACGTGTATAGGCTGATGAGGATGATGATGACTACGATAGTTTTTATAGTAAAATATTCGAATTTACCCTTATTGAAAAGTGTCTTATTGAACAGTATTTAAGTTAAATATTGTAGGTATGTTACGGACAAACTGATGTTTTCACCCTTAGACAATTATCTAACCAAGTTTCCACCTTATTGTTTAAGATCTTTTTGTAGACAGTTTCACCAATACAATCTTTATCTTTTTGTAATAATCCACTTCTGCTTCACTCCCGCTGTCGAAAATGTGTCCCTTCATCTTTGTGGTAATGATATTCGACATTCAGGAATCAACGCCTTGACTGTGCGCTTTATTCTGCCTGCAATATAATATTTTGAAAATAAGTTGTTAACTTTATTGAAACCGATTTATTGAACTCCAGTCTCTATTTAAATAAACCCTGGATTGTGACCTAGTTTCATCGTTATTGGAGATTGCAGCTCAGCGTATATAAAAAGTACCTAATGGACGTCAGAAGGCTCAATTCACACCGGGGGATAGCAACGGCTAGTGGCGGCTGCGGCGGCGCGCGGCGGCGGCGGCCGTGTGCGATCTCGCTATCTTTTTGAACTTTTTGAGTTACTGCAGTCTTATATAAAGTTTAAAATTATTTATACACCAATTTGACACTGCAAGTGCTCGCCGCGTCGCTCTGCCGGCCGCTGCCATTCTGATGTAAACGGAGCCCCAAGCAAATTCACTGAACATTTTTGTGGAAAAATGCCTCGAGCGGATTTGCTTGACAATATATTTTTAATTTATTGTATTTATGTGTATTTCAAACACTATTAGACCTAATAGTGTTTTAAATGCGCTGACAAAAGGATGATATTTAGTAATGCGACCAATAAATATTTCCGAAAACAAATTAAACTGACAAAAAGTGCAAAATAAGCAAATCGTAAAATAAAAATCGCCGAAATATGTTTTACGTAATTATAAACAATAGAAAACTTTTTGTACGAGAGTCACTCGCAGGTCCAACTTTGGAAACTCGATCCAGTTTTTACGCATTTTTTATGAAACAATTTAAAACTTTTCCTCGCATCTCGAGGATGACAATAGTATGACTTTGCTCCCGTTTCCCTCTTTCGGAATTGGAGCAGTGCACCCGAGTTATCGAGAATTCCCCCTCTAGTTTAACTATTGGGTTTGACCCACTTTATATGATTCTTGGCACTTTTGTGAATCAACTTCGGTATCGTATTTGGCAGGCTACTGTATCTGATTAAGCTATTTCGAGTTCTGATTTATGAGGTGAAAAAAATCTCGGGATTTTAGGAATAATATAATAAGGAACCTGTAACTGCCTATAAAAGTAAAATTTAATAAGTATACGTAGTTCACACTACACTATCTAGCTAGACCAAAAGAAACCAGAGTTTGTCGTTACAAGATAAGCTTTCACACTAATAATATTATAAATTCAAAAGTTACTCTGTCTGTTAGCTTTTTACGCCTAAACGGCTGAAAGGATCTTAATGAAATTTAGCTGGGAGATAGACATCTCTGGAACCGACATAAGCATGATATTGTATCACAGCAAAATTCGTGCGAACCCGCGAGTAAAAGTAAGTACTAGATAATAGCTTATTTACAGGATGACACGAAACGTGTTTTGTACAGTTCAGTTACATATGTTACGTGGCGTGTATACTAATAAAAATGTTTGTTTATATTAATTAAATATCAAAATATATCTATTCATGTGATGTTAATCTATTAACAGCCGGTTTCTCGAACGCAGATCATCTTCATAATTAACTAATCAATGATCAAATCTCTGATCAAGTATCATTTGGGTTGCTCGAACGTTGATTACGTACTATGATTTTGAACAGAGATTAGTTGACCAGTCTGTCAAATCATTGAAGCAAATCTCTTGTCAAACATCAAAATGGGTTTCTGGAACGCTAATTAGGCATTTTTCTCTAGTCAAGCGCTTGTTAAATCAATGATCAACTAATCGGTGATTTTGCTCTAATTAGCTGAAATAATTACTACAATTTACTGCGTTTGCTAAGTTCTAAACCTTGTTCATATAAAAAAATAACTCCAAAAGTGGTTTAATTAAATTTCACAATACTTATGGCTCGTTTTATCAATAAAAAATACTTGTACCTAAATTAAAATAACCTCTTAAATTGTAGGATGTCGCTTTCGGATATAACTGTGAGCAGCAGCAGTGAATCTGATGAGGAAAATACACCTGGACCCTCAAGGAGGTTCAGGGCTGGAGTAGGCTTTTTCTCAGGGAGAAGTGGAACAGGGTCCGAGTCTGGCACAACTTGAAGGCAAACCTCCCCTAATCGAGACCCCCTCAGCACGGAGGCATAATGCCACCAAACTAGTCGTTATATCAGCCTGGGATCACCCACTGCTGGGTATAGGCCTCCTTTCGCTTCACCATAATACCTACTTATAAATAATATTTCCATCTCTGACACAGACACTGGCAAATCGTAGCAAAAAGCAAGCGGTGCCATTAAAGAAGTTGAAGTAGAAACAAGGATTCGCAGCGCAAACATGTGACATTTTTGAAGTTTAGGAGTGAAGGATTGAACTGAAGGAATGATTAAATTATGTGTGACCATATGAAAATATACACTGATTTGACAATCGTAAGATGATCATTGATTAGTTAATTTTTGTCTAATCATCGTTCGTGCAACCCGATTTGATTTGACCAGTGTGTCAAGTTAATTGCCTTGTCAACTGATTTGCGATTTGATTAGCGTTCGAGAAACCGGCTGTAAGTATATTAGTTATCTGTACTGCCTGTGTACATAACGCTAACTTTGCTTAGTTTGAGGCTAATGCTGTTGCTGTGATGCTGTGTATTATTCACCATTATTATACATAGAAAACACCACTAGCGGCATAAGGACCCCTCCTTGAGGCGGGGGCGGTCCGCCCCGGGTACCAAGCTCCGAGGGGGCACCCCATTGGGGTGACTGACAAGTCACATACACAGTAAGAACAAAAAAAAATTCGCGGCTTACTTCGCTCGCCGTTGACTCTATAGTCTTACTTTGTGTACAATTTTCTCAGCCGCCGCCTGCTTCTTGGCAGAAAACCGCCCCGGGTACCAGCCCTTGCTACGCTGCCACTGGAAAACACCCTGACCAGAACCAGATCAAATTAATTAAATTTATAGGATTAATTTCCTCCCTCGTTGAATCACCAAAACAAATTATTCGGTTTTATTCAGCAGCATTACACATAGCATTGTTATATGTATGGATAGTACCCACGTGAAATTGTGACCAGTTTATGTGATATATATTTTTCCTCCGAGTTTTTTTATTTGCATGGGCTCCCCAGGAATTTCGATAAACACAATATGTTGAATTCACTTGGGAAATAACAGTGCTGATGTATGCCGACAGGACGGTAAAATTTGTAGGCTGCCAGAACCCAATTTAAACAAAGTTGTTGGCGAACAACTTTGTTATGTATACCTTATGTGCGATGAGTCAGTTATTGTAACGTTGCACGTACATGTCTATTTATTTCTATATGTATTACAGTTATTATTATAGTTGTATTATTATTATTTTTTTACAATATACGTACCTACCTAATTAGCTCCTTAATTTAATTAAACTACTACTATGTTGGCCGCATAGCAACAGTTAACTTTTTAACAACGACTGTACCGATCCGACCGACGCTGCACTCTTTCGCCGCCGCGCTGATTGGTCGTTGCAATTCTTTGGTTCCGGAAATACCATTCCAGCCGCTCGGCGCGGTCGCACGGCAAGAGGAGCCGAAATCACTTTGTCCGAGACGGACGTGTGTCAAGTGCGTTCACTAGCTACCTACGTTCGCTGAGTGTCTTCTTACGTGCTTGCTCAATCTCGATATTGAATTCCCGTGATACGTCTTATCACGTAGTATTTCGGAGTTTCTTTCTAAAATTAAATAAGTGTCGCTCTGCACCCCGATAGGGGTCCATCGCTAGGGTTTAATCCCTAAGAAGAAATTTTATTCAAGACCACGGTTAACACCTACCATCTTCGACGGCCGGTCATCCTAAGCCTCTGCACATTTCCACCGTCGGTGTCCACCCCGCCTGAGCAGCCTTCAGGACAGCCAGGAGAGTACTGGACTACGAAGTTAAACCAGACCGGCAATTGACCTATGACCTTTTTTTTTATTAATATATATATTTTTTGTTGACGTTATGTGTTTAATTTAATTACGAACAGACACAAACGCCACACTAAAAATATATATATTAATAAAAAAAAAGGTCATAGGTCAATTGCCGGTCTGGTTTAACTTCGTAGTCCAGTAAGTTAAGTAAGTTTTAAATACGCCAAGATGTCCAGCCGTGGGCTCTGCGTGGTTGTCAAGCATAACTTGCTCACGTAGCTCTTTTGGTACTACCTCCTTCCACGCAAATTCTGAAGTTAAGTGTGGCGTTTGTGTCTGTTCGTAATTAAATTAAACACATAACGTCAACAAAAAATATATATATTAATAAAAAAAAAGGTCATAGGTCAATTGCCGGTCTGGTTTAACTTCGTAGTCCAGTACTCTCCTGGCTGTCCTGAAGGCTGCTCAGGCGGGGTGGACACCGACGGTGGAAATGTGCAGAGGCTTAGGATGACCGGCCGTCGAAGATGGTAGGTGTTAACCGTGGTCTTGAATAAAATTTCTTCTTAGGGATTAAACCCTAGCGATGGACCCCTATCGGGGTGCAGAGCGACACTTATTTAATTTTAGAAAGAAACTCCGAAATACTACGTGATAAGACGTATCACGGGAATTCAATATCGAGATTGAGCAAGCACGTAAGAAGACACTCAGCGAACGTAGGTAGCTAGTGAACGCACTTGACACACGTCCGTCTCGGACAAAGTGATTTCGGCTCCTCTTGCCGTGCGACCGCGCCGAGCGGCTGGAATGGTATTTCCGGAACCAAAGAATTGCAACGACCAATCAGCGCGGCGGCGAAAGAGTGCAGCGTCGGTCGGATCGGTACAGTCGTTGTTAAAAAGTTAACTGTTGCTATGCGGCCAACATAGTAGTAGTTTAATTAAATTAAGGAGCTAATTAGGTAGGTACGTATATTGTAAAAAAATAATAATAATACAACTATAATAATAACTGTAATACATATAGAAATAAATAGACATGTACGTGCAACGTTACATTACCCCCTTTTGATTTCTTTTTATTTTTGCAACTGTGTTTTTTTTTTCAGTTACCTACTGTTTATTTTTGCTTACAATTTTTATTTTGCCAACCATAACGTTAGTTAGCTTGCTTTGTAACGGAACGGAGAAAATTATTGAAACCTTGTTCAACACTTTCTTTATTGCGGTGCAAATTTTGATAATAAGTAGTTGCTTTAGGATAATATGGAATACCCTATAAAATTTTTGTCGTTACAAAAATCCGAGTTAGAATATGAGGTGAATATTAGAGGCGAAACTCCGGCCAATACAGTTGATGATTTGAGGAAGCAAATTTCAAAATTAGTAACTCTTTTTCCTTCTGAAGACATTCTTGATAGTCCGTTTAAAGTTAGTCAAGACTTGAAAGGGGTTGGTGACGTCCTTACCAAAGTAAAAACTCTTCTTGATTCCAAGCCGGACAAGAATGCAGTGCTGCGAGCTCAAAACTACCTTCATCACATTTATCACCGACTTAATCGGCTAGATTGTGATGAACAGAACATGGATGCTTATAATGTAGCAGCAACTGAATTTCGGGAGTTATTTAAAAGGAATAATTTGCTTAAAGATACTGCTGTTGATTCTCTATTGGCTTCATCCTCTACTTGCTCTTCAAATCAAGGAGCTAGCACCCCTTTAAATATTAACGTCTCTTGCGAACGTGGTGTGGCTGGTGAACTAACTAGAATCAAATTTGACGGTAAATCGTGCGTTCGATCTTTTATACAGCGCATCTCGGAATTTAGCAATGCAAGGAATATTTCCTCACCTAAGTTACTGTCGTACGCCACAGAAATATTTACAGGTGACGCGTTACATTGGTACCGTGGAATCCAGGACCAGGTTTCAGATTGGGATGAACTAGTTTCATTACTCAAAAAGGATTTTGATCAAGCGGATTACGACTACAGGCTACTATCGGAGATACGTGCTAGGACTCAAGGTGAAACAGAAAATATCACCATTTATCTGTCAATAATGTCAGGTCTGTTCTCCCGACTGACAAAATCTCTTTCCAATGAGGACAAATTAGAGATACTCCTGCATAATATTAGGCCATGCTATGCGAGTACTTTAGCGTCTGTCGCTCAAATTGATAACATTGACATCCTGAGATCGGCATGTCGTAATTATGAAAACATCCAGGCACGTCTTGCTGGTTTTCGCGAACCTCCCAAGGTCACATCTGATACCATGGCACCAGAATTTGCGTACAGCGGTCATTCATCACAGAAACCGACAAATAATAACTCAAATTCTGATAAAAGCAACAATAATAATAGTAACAGATATGTACATGCAATGTCCACTACTCCTAAAACACCGTATTGTCCTCGGTGTCGTAACAACACCCATAATCTGAGGCAATGTAAGGCCAACAAGGACAAAATACTTTGCTTCGTCTGTGGTCATGAGGGTGTTAAAACTCCGCAATGCCCGACCTGTAATAAAAATAAAGCTGACTCTTCAAAAAACTAGTAGCTCTGCAGAATTGTGACTCTCACGATAATACTGATAAGTTCCATAGTGAAGATTGGGCTAAATGGCTACGAACTATTAGTTTATATTTTAGCACATATAAAATAAACACAATTCTGCAGAATTTACCGATTAATGATCCTAGGCCGTATGCTGTCGTGCACATTAATGATTTGAAGATGCATGCTTTGATGGATTCTGGTGCAGCTGTAACGATTATAGGAAATAATTTTCATAGAATCTTTGAACAACAGGGGTTTGAACTTCAGAAAGATCATTGCATCACTGTTTCAGCAGCAGGCGGTCAAGCTATGTCTAGTATTGGTTATTTGAACTTACCTATCACTTTTGAAAATATGTTTCATGTCATTAAGGCTTATGTTGTGCCAGATGTTAATATTGACTTTGTTTTGGGTATCGATTTTTGGAAACAATTTAATATTTTACCAAATCGACTTTCAAATATTATATTTTTAAATTCAAACATCTCTGCTTCCAGCCTTCACACCGATCGTCCCTCATTTATACAAGCATACGATCACTTATCTAATTCAGAAAAGTTGGTGGCAGACAACATCATTGCACAATTTAAGGCTATCTCTGCCGAATGCAAAGGCTTAGGTGAGACTAAGGTTATAACTCACCGAATAGATACTGGTGACGCTCAGCCCATTCGACAACGCTACTACCGGATGTCCCCGGAAAAGCAGCGTATTCTTGTTGAACAGGTGGACGAAATGCTGGGTCTGGACGTAATCGAGCCCTGTGAGAGCGCTTGGTCGTCCCCTGTCTTAATAGTCAACAAGAAGAATGGCCAACCACGCTTTTGTCTCGACAGTCGTAAGTTGAACTCGGTGACAAAACGCGATGCGTACAACTTGCCTTACGTGGCTGAGATCTTGGATAACCTTCGTGACGCGCGTTACTTGTCCAGTTTAGATTTGTCGAAAGCGTTCTGGCAAATCCCTATAGCTCCTGAAGACCGAGACAAAACCGCTTTCTACGTGCCAAACCGTGGTACATTCCGCTTTAAGCGTACGGCTTTTGGTTTGACCAACGCACCTGCGACTCAGCAGAGACTGGTTGACATGCTTTTTAGTGAATTTGATCTTAAAGTCTTCGCATATCTCGATGACATAATCATCGTTTCGAACGACTTCAATTCCCATGTCTCCATTTTACTGCGCGTTCTGGACAAATTAAAGCAGGCCAATCTCACCGTAAACCTGGAAAAATGTAAGTTTTTCCGGAGTACGCTCAAGTACCTGGGCTATGTTGTTGATAGTGGTGGACTACGTACCGATCCTGAGAAGGTTCAGGCTATTCTCAATTATCCGACACCTTCTTGTCGAAAGGATATTAAGCGCTTTCTCGGGACAGCTACATGGTATCGTCGTTTTGTTCCCAACTTCAGCACTATAGCAGCCCCGCTCAATAAGATGACGTCGTGTAAGAAGGGTGGACCTCCATTCGTCTGGTCTCCGGAAGCAGATTTGGCATTTCAGAAGCTGAAGGAATGCTTAGTTTCCGCTCCGGTTCTTTCCTGTCCTGACTACGATAAGCCATTTGAAGTGCATACCGATGCCAGCAACTACGGCGTGGGCGCTATGCTAACCCAAACCATAGACGGCAAGGAGCACCCAGTTGCTTATATGAGCAAGTCGTTGTCAGCGGCAGAGAAGAACTATAGCATCACGGAGCGTGAAACTCTTGCTGTGGTCATAGCTTTGGAGTACTGGAGGTGTTATTTGGAGAACGGGAAGCCTTTCACTGTCTATACTGATCACAGTGCTTTAAAGTGGTTCCTGTCTCTAAATAACCCAACCGGTAGATTAGCTCGCTGGGGTGTCAGATTGTCCGCTTTTCACTTTGAGCTGAAACATCGTCGCGGTGTTGATAATGTTATCCCCGATGCCCTAAGTAGAGCATTTCCCGTTAACACAATAAGCACTTCAGGCCTTTACTCAACAACTACTGATTTGTGGTATAAAAACATCTATAATTCTTGCCTTACTAAACCACAAAATTTCCCTAACTTTCTCATTAAAAACAATTCCTTATTTAGATTAACAAAGAACAAACATAACGTGACTGACTTAACTTCAGAATTTGCGTGGAAGGAGGTAGTACCAAAAGAGCTACGTGAGCAAGTTATGCTTGACAACCACGCAGAGCCCACGGCTGGACATCTTGGCGTATTTAAAACTTACCGTCGTCTCGCTTTACGATATTTTTGGCCAGGTATGCACCAGGACGTCGTGAAGTTTGTTGGTTCATGTACCAAGTGTCTCACGTACAAAGCTCAGAACCACCAAATTTTGGGCGAAATGGGTCGCCCTAAGCAATGTTGTCGTCCTTTTCAAGCTATCTCCGTTGACCTTATGGGCCCTCTGCCCGTCACTAGGAAGCAGAACAGCTATATTATAGTGGTGACCTGTTGCTTTACAAAATTTTGTCTAATTTGCCCTTTGCGATCCGCTACTTCAGCTGCTGTTTGTAAGTTTTTAGAGGAGTCTGTTTTTCTCATACATGGAACCCCTCAAACTATTTTTATGGACAATGGGAGCCAGTTTATTAGTAAGGTAACACAGACCCTCTTTAAAAACTATGGCGTTCCCAATGTATTTTACACGCCCAAATACACGCCTCAGGTCAACACAGTCGAGCGTTATAATCGAACAATTATTACTTGCCTATCAACATTCGTGGAGGATGACCACCGGACATGGGACATTTTCATTCCCAAAGTGCAGTTCGCCATTAACAATTCGGTGAATGAAGCGACGGGCTTCACTCCTTCATTTTTGGTATTTGGTAGAGAACTAGTTGTTTGTGGTACTCACTATGTTGATAATGATCTGGGTGACGAATTTATATTTCTCCCACGCGACTGCTATGCAGAAAATTTAGGTTGCCTTTCGGATATTTTTAACAAAGTACAAGCAAAACTTTGGCATGCGCATGCCAAAAACACGTCTCATTATAACCTGCGGCGGAAACAAACAGAATTTAATGTAGGGGACATAGTGATGAAGCGTGCGTATGTTCTGAGTGACAAAGACAAATACTTTAGTAAAAAGCTGGCACCAAAATTCATCAAATGCCGCGTCGTAGAGAAAAAATCTCCTTTAGTCTACGTTTTGGAAGATATGTCAGGTAAAAACCTGGGTACGTGGCATATTAAAGATTTAAAATTAATAGGTTTAAATAGTTAATTAAATGCATGTACAGTCAAACCCTACCGAATAGTCACATTTATTTCTAACATGTACTTAAAAAATATTCATATGGGTCTCCACGTAATGGTTATCTAAATAAATGATAGGTCGCACGGCAAGAGGAGCCGAAATCACTTTGTCCGAGACGGACGTGTGTCAAGTGCGTTCACTAGCTACCTACGTTCGCTGAGTGTCTTCTTACGTGCTTGCTCAATCTCGATATTGAATTCCCGTGATACGTCTTATCACGTAGTATTTCGGAGTTTCTTTCTAAAATTAAATAAGTGTCGCTCTGCACCCCGATAGGGTAAGTGTTGAACATTGTTATAAGCTTTATGTAGGTAGGTAGACGTTAAGTTATAAAACTGGATAAAAACGTATCTAGTTATTCTTTACGCTTAGATACTATTCTAGTTATTTGAATATTTTGTTATGTATACTTTGGGCTGGAAACATCCTGCTTATTAGAATAATTCTTTGCATTTCACAGTCATTTATGTACCATCTTTCCCTTCATGATCAAGCCGCTAACTAAATAGATACTTGCCAACATTTCATCAAGGAATGCTTTCATTGGATACAGTGCATTTCATTACATTCCTCATTCTCGGCTTAATGCACTTAATTTGCCAATCTTGTATTTACTTTGTTCTATCCTCTCTGCTTTGTAACTCCGTTCTGATTGTGAACCACCTTTGCACCAACTACCTACTTCCTCGGCTTCTCCGCATAGGCACGTCAATACAGGGGGTTCACTATCAGCGGAAAGCGTTCAGAGCAAAATGTTTACTGTGGACATTTATTCACAGGGTCCATCGCTAGGGTTTAATCCCTAAGAAGAAATTTTATTCAAGACCACGGTTAACACCTACCATCTTCGACGGCCGGTCATCCTAAGCCTCTGCACATTTCCACCGTCGGTGTCCACCCCGCCTGAGCAGCCTTCAGGACAGCCAGGAGAGTACTGGACTACGAAGTTAAACCAGACCGGCAATTGACCTATGACCTTTTTTTTTATTAATATATATATTTTTTGTTGACGTTATGTGTTTAATTTAATTACGAACAGACACAAACGCCACACTGGCTGAATAGTCACATTTATTTCTAACATGTACTTAAAAAATATTCATATGGGTCTCCACGTAATGGTTATCTAAATAAATGATAGGTCGCGTTGGTAGCCTCTGAAATGGCCACCTTAGCTAGATTGAATGCGTGAAGTATGAAAGGTTGAATTTTGAAAGAATTAATATGCAATACAAAATTTTTTTGTGCGGATTTTATCTATAAAAAATACATAAAATCCTTTTTGTGACGCGGGGGGTAATGTAACGTTGCACGTACATGTCTATTTATTTCTATATGTATTACAGTTATTATTATAGTTGTATTATTATTATTTTTTTACAATATACGTACCTACCTAATTAGCTCCTTAATTTAATTAAACTACTACTATGTTGGCCGCATAGCAACAGTTAACTTTTTAACAACGACTGTACCGATCCGACCGACGCTGCACTCTTTCGCCGCCGCGCTGATTGGTCGTTGCAATTCTTTGGTTCCGGAAATACCATTCCAGCCGCTCGGCGCGGTCGCACGGCAAGAGGAGCCGAAATCACTTTGTCCGAGACGGACGTGTGTCAAGTGCGTTCACTAGCTACCTACGTTCGCTGAGTGTCTTCTTACGTGCTTGCTCAATCTCGATATTGAATTCCCGTGATACGTCTTATCACGTAGTATTTCGGAGTTTCTTTCTAAAATTAAATAAGTGTCGCTCTGCACCCCGATAGGGGTCCATCGCTAGGGTTTAATCCCTAAGAAGAAATTTTATTCAAGACCACGGTTAACACCTACCATCTTCGACGGCCGGTCATCCTAAGCCTCTGCACATTTCCACCGTCGGTGTCCACCCCGCCTGAGCAGCCTTCAGGACAGCCAGGAGAGTACTGGACTACGAAGTTAAACCAGACCGGCAATTGACCTATGACCTTTTTTTTTATTAATATATATATTTTTTGTTGACGTTATGTGTTTAATTTAATTACGAACAGACACAAACGCCACATTATTTTTAAGATGTTCTCAATATATTAAAGCACAGAATAACTTTAAGTTTAGCATATCAAAGGTCAAAATGTAGGGCAGGCTATTAAACATTACATACCTATATCCGTTTTATTCTTATAACTTTATACGAGCAATTCATGTATAATCTGAATCTCGGAAACGTCTCAAACGATTTTCATGAAATTTAGTATACAGGGGGTTTCAGGGGTGATAAATCGATCTAGCTAGGATTCATTTTTAGAAAATGTAGTTTTATTCGTGTTTTCAATAATCAACTTTATCGATAGGGCACTCCCATAGATAAGATTCCAACGCTACACAGCCTTCATCTATCAAGTATGACAGCTTTTTTTTAATTTTCTGTGTATACTCGGATATGACGTCACAATCGGGGAGGAAAGTTATCAGCTAAGATAGATGAACCCATAGACAAGGCCATAGACATAAAGTCCATTATTTTTGTTCGTTGATAAACAGCCGTGACCTAAACTGAAAAATTTAAAAGCTACTCCAACAGGTGGCGTTGTTAAGCAACACTAAGCCAATGAGTGTTTGGTTTGAGGTTAGACCAAGAAAAACAATTGTTTATTTATATTATTTGTTTACTCACGTGTCAAATATAATTTCTAAAAAACACAATATACCAAAAAATTCAATACCAAGCAAAGCTCGGTCATCCACGTACTAATAATAATAGTAGAAACTTTGTGCATCTTTGTAAAAAGCGATCTCCACTGACATCTAGCATGTAGCATGACGACCGTGAAGCGCGATGGTCCGCCTGCGACGCAGGAGGTTGCGGGTTCGATTCCCGTTTTGGGACAAAAGTTTTATACGATCTGTAAATATTGGTCTCGGGTGTTCTGAGTGTTTTATATGTATAATAAAAGATGTCTATATAAGTATGTAATATATTGTATTTATTAAATATACTATGTGTCAGCCATCTAGTACCCATAACACAAGCTCTGCTTAGTTTGAGGCTAGATGATGCTGTGTGTGATTGTTGTTGTTATTTATTTATTTATTTATGTAGTGTGCCCAACTCTTTAAAATAGTGGAGAAGGACTTGTTGCCAAGTAACTAAGCTTTTCAGCTTCGTAGTAGGTGAAGATGGACTGACATCCTCAATGAGGTGCTTCAAACCAGTCTTTCATTTGACCGCAATAACGTTTAATAAACTAAGTAACAATTGAAAAGTTTTTTTTTCAGTATGTTTTTAGTAAAACATTTATTTACAATTGATACAGTTGAGCGAGCTGCAGACGGTTGCAAACAATCTAGAGGTAGCTCAACAATTTTATAGGAAAATATTTATTTACAATTGAAAAAGTTGAGCAACCTGCAAATAGTTGGAAACAATCTAGAGGCAGCTCAACTGATCCATTGTCATACATGCCTGTCACTGGCTTACCTTAGCGACCTTTTCATCAAGCAGCCACTGCAGCGCTGTATTGGAAGTGTTGGCGAGCGTGGCCAGCGCTGCCCGCTCCCAGCCCACATGCTCCCAGTGCTCTGTCATGATGGCAGCACATAGCATCGCCGTAGCGCAGCTGAGGACAAAGCCTTGATTAAGTTACGCGTCCACTGCGTCGGAGCGCACGCAACGTACGCAGAGTCGGTTTTTACAATATGCCGATAGGGTGCGTCTACTGCTTCGGATTTTGCATCGGCAATAATTGGTATAGATATTTAAACGCAAACTAATTTTTGCCGTAGTGCCAAATTTCGTGAAGGAATCTTATTTTCAGGGATAAATCGAGGCCTGCTTTCAAACAAGCAAAGAAGGATAAGTAGTTGGTAAAGAAAGTAAGTATTTAACGCATGTAATGTAGTAAAAGACAACGATATAAATCCAATAGAAGCTTTTGCTAATGTTTTGTTTACAGACGTTACCAGAACATATTTGGTGATTTTATTTGCTAGTACAGTGAGTAGGCTTATTCCAGTTTTCCTCCTTAAAAAGTCCCCCATATGTGAAAAAACTGGACTTTAATGTAAACTTTGTAACTTTAATGTAAAAAAGTACAAAAACCATCCTTAACATTTTTCTTTGTTCCAGTTTTCCCCATCGAGAATTTTTCAAAGGGATTCCCCCTTTTTACCTGTCTATATCGTATACGAGCACCCTGGAGGACGAAGTACAAAAAAGTATCTACTGGCTCAAGTCATACAGAACAAGGGTACAAAAGGTTAACAAGTTTTAGGTGGACCTAACGGACACGTTTTAAAGACCAATGTGTGATGTGATGTAAACATGAGATGAATGTTTACATCAAAGTGTCCGTACTAGTCCGTAGGGAGACGGTTAACAGGTTTATACGTTTATGTATACAAGGTTTTTTAATGACTAGAAAAGTCTACAATAGTCCTTACACTTTCGTAAGACTTCATCAGCCAGTAGATACTTTTTTGCACTTCGTCCTCAAGGGCGCTCGTATATAATATACATAGGTACAAAGGGGAATCCCTTTGAAAAAATTCTCGATGGGGAATAGTGGCACAAAGAAAAATGTTAAGGATGGTTTTTGTATTTTTTTACATTAAAGTTCCAAAGTTTACATTAAAGTCCAGTTTTTTCACATATGGGGACTTTTTAAGGAGGAAAACTGGAACAAGCCTACTCACTGTACTAGCAAATAAAATCACTAAACATTTTGTGGTAACGACTGTACCAAGACATAATCCTTGTAGAGAAAGCAAAGTTACTCCCGAAAGAACATTGTATTTTCTGTTGTCTATAAAAACAGGCGTCTTTATTGCTTCTTTACCAAAATGGGCAGCTTCTCTATAACACGGATAATATCAGAAGTGAGATTTTTGGTTTACGACTTTCATAAACCAGGATATTGCTGAATGCTGAGATATCACTGGTGGCGTTATGACTAATCAAGATTCTGCACAATTAGATGAGTAGTGTGTTCATTTCTTCTTATTATCTGACTACCATATAATCTCCCTAATACCCTAAGGTTGGTTTGACGATAGTATTGTGATTTTGGTATGGGATTTGCGTAATTCCACAACCGCACCAGAGCAAATGAGACCAAATCCCTGATCCTCATCCCTTAATATAAACAAATTAAAACTAGTATTTACAATTGAGCTAACTGCAGACTGTTGCAAACAATGTACAGGAAGCTCAACTGGTCCATATCAATACCAGTCGCAAGGGTCCCCAAGGCGTTGGCTGCATTGCCCCGCTGTATGGCAATGCTAATGCGCTGCGCCAGATAGCATCTTTAGTGATATTTATTCATATAAAGTGAAAAATTAATGTATTTGGCAAATGTGTGGGCTCGGCTCCCACACGTACGGCTGAAACGACTAGTTCACGATTAACGTTTCTTGTCCTCAATAACAGAATCACTTTCACTAGTTTTCTAACATTAGCTACTCAGAACGTACAAATCTCCAATATGTTCAACCGCAAAAAAATTATATTCGACGTGCGTGACACCTCTGAGGCAGGAGAGAACCCATACCTCATTCAAACTTACTGAAAGCGCCCCCAAGATGCTGTATATAACAGCAACGCTGAAGCGCTGCGCCAAATACTTACCACCTCTCGGGTCACGTGTCGCTTCGACCAGACGAGTTCATCAATTTGTTTGCAGGTTCATGATATAGCTGATCGTTTTTTAATGACAAACATTTCGGTTCCACAATCTCAAATATATTTTCACAAAGGCGTTTAATAAAATTCAGCGGCCTATTCAGATCGAAAGCCCAGATTTAAGGCAAGTCACCTACAATAAAACGGAATGTCTACCTTTCTTGGGACTTTGCCCGCGCAGTAAGTAGAAATCACAAGGAATTTTGCTGCGGAATTTCGGTTGTATCGCTTTTATAACGCTACCGCCCGACCCTGCAGTATTTTATCTTGAAAGGATAGTTTATTTTATTTTACCATTTTTATTACTTACTCGTATATTTTCCGCAGAATCTTAAAACATTGGATAAGGTAGACACTCCTACATCCTATTTATAAAATCGAAATAAGGTAGTATTTTGTGTCGTTTGTGCCTATTTGCTGTGATATTAACGATTCATTTTTAAAGTAATAAATTGTTAATATGTTAAAAAAAACTTTTAAATACAACCTCTTATGTTATCTAGGACCAAACTGCTTGGGAAGACAAATCCAACAAACCCAATATCGACGTGGTTAAATCGTTTTTTAGGAGTTCCTATGGTCAACTTCAACTCAATCAGTTGGGGAAAACTAGTCTAAAATTGAGTAACAAGATTCCATCTGAACAAATATTTCAAGTTAAATAAAAGCTTGTAAAAGAAGTCCGAGTACACCTAATTACACAACGAATAACGATTCATACGTGTCAACATAACCACACGTTCTCGTTACGTAGATTTGGTGATTTACGTTGATTGATTTACTGCTACGAAACTGTCAGAACGGAACGAAGCGACGAACGACGAGCTACGGCCCGCCCGTCTTCAACCTACTTCTGACTATGAAAAATTATATTATTTTAGGTATTTAACAAAACCCTACTGAATTACATAATTTGACTATTCGAGTATCTAATAAAATCAAAATAATAGATAAATTATGATATTTAATTTTGTTAAAACCATTTTTAATCATATCAAAAACGGTTTGAACAAATATCATAATTTAAACTACGATATAAATTCATTTATTTTCGATAGTGTGGCGGGGCGTAGCGATCTAATAAATCATAGAATGCCAGCAATTACTCTTCAGCTAGGCCTATTTCCATAAAAACATGAAATAAATGTGGCGCACATTGCGACAGAATCAATGGGCCACGACAGAAGGGCGCCTCTTCGTCTGAGTCATTTCACAGCAATAACAGTTGCAAATGGTGCTATAAATTATGCAGTAATGTACATATCATTACTGCATAATTTATAAATAACTAAATAGTATAGGTACTAGTACCATTAGTAGTAGTGTACAATCTGCGTCTTTGTAAGCTTTCCATTTTATACAACTTTAATAAGTGTATATTAGAATAAAAACTATTAAATTGTAGACAAAATATTAAACAAATTTCGAAGCGAATCCGCCACGCCGCGCCGCCGCCGCGAACAATCTGCCGTATCTTAAAATATCCATAAAATGAAATAGCCTGGAGCTCAGCTATCCTATAATCCAGGTCAAGAGTATAGTATCGGAGATTGTATTGGGTACTAGACACGTTCCGAGCCGTGTCTGCATTGCAGACTACGGCAATGAACTTTGAGATCTGATTTCTAAAACTTTAGTAATCAGAATAATCTGTACGACTAAGTTGAGATGAGAGTTCGACTGTAAATCTTAGAAGTTTGACACTTTAATATTTGAATAAACATGAGTACTCATTATTAAAGTTTTAGAACTAAGAAAGTTTAATCTAAATCATACCTTAATACCTATCTGCTTTAAATTCCAACGCTCTATATAGGCCGGAATGTATTGATGGGAATGGAGGCCCAGCAGTGGGAACTACAAACTGAGCCCACTTCTTCCAGTGGACAAAAAATTTAATTGGAGAAAAAAACAATAACATCTTACTTATTTGAAGATAATAACTATATATAAAGCTGTATACAATTTGAATTGTTTAATAGCCCGGCTACACGCTCAAACATTTGTGCATGCAGTTTGCACAAACATAGTTTGCGTAAACAAGATAAGCCGGCCACACACTCCATCTTGCTTGCGCAAACCGGCTTGCGCAAGCAAGATGGAGCGTGTGGCCGGCTACAAACAAACATTGTGTAAACATTTGTGCATACAATCCGCACAAATGTTTGATTGAGCGTGTAGCCGGGCTATAAGTGCTTATTTTGTAAGCCTTAAAAAAAAGTAAAGTGAAATTTGATAGATTAGATTTATACACAAATGTGGGTGAATGTGAACTAAAAAATCGAATTTTATTACAAAATCTATCGTATTATCTTTTATTCCAATGGTTACCGCCAACGTAGCTATTCACGTAAACTGCCCATTACATGTATCGAACTAATAAAACTTGTGCAAATCTCTGGATTACGAGACCATACGACTAACAAGCTTAGGGCGGCGAAAGGGCCAAATTGTCGTTCACCTTTACCGCAGTCTCGAACTTTGGTAATGAAATCAGAACTTTATAAGTTCTTCGGGATAATGGACATGGCACGGATAATAATATGAAAGGAAATATGGAGGACGGATTTTGGCTCATGGAATATTAATTTTGGGTTTGGATTAATTGCAACATTTTTGCATCGCTTGCTGGTTGATATAAGATAAGCGAGCGAAAACTCGTGTTCTTTGGAAGATATTGCAGAGAGATTAACATTTCTATAAATCTCTGGACTCTATAGAATGAACGAAATTCTTGAAGAATCGATCAGTAGGTACGTTCAGAATAGTGAACATCATAACTGCTGCAAAGAATTAACGACTGAATCCCCACCCCATCCAACTATACTTTTCAAATCAGTCCGGTCATAATCTTAACGGCAGAAAATTATAACTACAGCTCTGTCAAATTTCATGTGAAATGTTTTTAAGCAAACCGCTCATATTGAACCTAAAATTCACTTAGTTGCTGTGTATTTCTGAACAAAATCTACATTGCTAGTCGACGAGATGTTCCCTTTCAGTAAATATTGCGAACAATTATATCTGAAAATCGACGCCGAACGTGTTAATATTGGTTTGTTTTGGTCTGTTTTCAAATATTTCACATCGAATTTGGCTGGAATATAGGTAAAAAATAGACATCCGCTTAGTACAAGTACATTATTAAATACTAGCTGCGGCCCGCGCCTTCGCCCGCGTTTTACGGAGATAAAACATACCCTATATATTATTCCAGGTCCCAAACTATATCCATACCAAATTTAAGTCCAAACAGTTCAGTAGTTTTTGCGTGAAAGAGGAAAAACATCCATACATCCATCCATTCTCAAAAACTTCGGTGTATTTATAACATTAGTAGGATCACATTTCAATCCCAAGAGATAACTGTCAACAACAACGTACCTACGTAACTACGCATTTTGTTTTAGTCATGATAAATCGATGAGTCCCTGAACGCTGAGGTCGTAACTGCGAAACAACAGCTGCAAGCTACAAAGAAACACGTTAGTTCCCATACATACAGCGTTTTCTGAGTACACGTAAAAGCACTACAGTTTCACGCTGAAAATGTTGTAGGGTAGTGCCATGTGTAGTTATTACATACTGAACACGTATGTATGTATGTGCCTTTTTTTTCTTTCGGCGGCAGCTTGGGAAGCTTTATTGACAAAGAAAATAACAATCAAAAAATATAAACAAATTAAACTAGTATTTACAATTGAAACAATTGAGCTAACTGCAGACTGTTGCAAACAATCTACAGATAGCTCAACTGGTCCATATCAATACCAGTCGGAAGCGTCCCCAAGATGCTGGCTGCATTGCTTCGCTGTATAGCAATGCTAATGCGCTGCGCCAGATACTCACCAGCTCTCGGGTCACGCGTCGCTTCGACCAGGCGCTCAGATAATTTTTCGAAAACCCGGAGAGCTTCAGTACCCCACGGACCTAGGGTCTTGACTCCAAGTGGAGTAAATGCGTGAGTACCTGCATATTTACGCATCTTGAGATCCTCGGCCAAATCTGCCGCTGAACCAGCCCTCACGGATGTGCTGGAAAGATGGAGAAGAGAGAGAGAAGGCGCAAGTGTGTCAACAAATGTAGCATCCCACACAATAGGCCTCCCCAGCTTCCAAGGGACTAATGTCATAATCATAAGTCATATACTCTACCTACGAATCTCTACCAAATGAGACCTTTTGTAGGCTGGATCGAGCTGTCATTTGTTTTGTTTTGAACTGTTTTGATAGGAATTACGAATTCACACACCGCATTCTACAACAAACTTAGCTAACCTGTTTGACTGGTCCAGTATAAGAATAAAGCAAAAAAAAAACAATAAAAAAATAATGCCTTGCAAATTGCATTTTCTTTATCGTAAAGAGTCTTCAAATCCCGAGTGAAAAAGTTCCTTCTGGGAAAGCGTGCTCCATCTTAGGCCACATCTTCACTTTTTTAAGTGTGATGGTGGTCAAATGAAATTTTATTTATCTTGAATTTCCAACGTTTCCGGAAGCACTCGAGACGGACCGTCGTTATTGCGTCTTAAGAAATCAGAAGAATGATATTAAACCGCTCACGACGGTTGTTCAATGAGAGATTGTTGAACACTATCAATGAAGTTTAATGATTATTTTACAGGTTTAGGTAGATTGCAAAATTATGTGACGCTCTTAAATTGACGCGAGTCAAAATGCGCCATTTTCTTTGTATTGACCCACGGAATGGATCTGTGCGCGCGCACGGCTGCTCGCCTCGAGGCTAACTTCACACTAGAGTCTTTGGGCCTGGCCTGACTTCAGTTCATATCGTGGCTTGCGGCTTGTTCAGTTCAAGAACAACGGTATTGTTAGGGGCTAGCTTCCAGTAGGTATACTACTAATGGAGGGAAAAACAGATGGCTGTTGTAGTTAAGTGCTACGGCGTAACGAAGGAATATTTCGCAGAGATAACCTTCGCATAATGACAAGAGCCCTAACTAGACACTGTCGCCTTATCAAGCACTGTTCAACTTGGGGCTATGCGTAACGTGACCAAAAGCGCGGTGAAGAAAAGAGAGCGAGTGAAGCGTGAGTAAGAGCAGGACGGATGGATTCCGCCCGACTAAACTCCGCGGACAATCACGCACGGTGCGAGTCGAGCGAGAGCAAGTGTTTTGAGCGCGCGCACGCATTGTTATTGTAACATCACAAAAATGCCTAAACGCAAGTGTACCTTCAATATTACTTTGCAAACGAAATATCCATTTGTTAAACAAAGAAGCGGCGGTGTAACAACAGACGTTACGTGTGAAAAGTGTCGTACTGATTTTAGTGTTAGCGATATCGAGAAACATTTAAAATCGGAAAAACATAAGCTTTCCGATCAAGCTGCTGCTTCAAGCTCGTCAATGCTTAGTTTTTTTAAAAGAACCGATTTGCCGACTTCCGAAGATTTGGATATAGCTGCAGCGGAAGGTGCGTGGGCGTATCACACAGTGCAAGAAAATCACAGCTTTCGCTCAAATGACTGTGCTTCTAATTTGATACAAACTTGTTTTGAGCAAAAATTTAAATGTGCCCGTACAAAATCTCAGGCTATTGTTGTTAATGTGCTGGCACCGATGGCAACAAATGAATTGACAGAGCACCTTCGCGAAGCCCATTGCATAAGCTTACTAACGGATGCGTCAAACCATGGCTCGATAAAATTATTCCCAGTTATGATCCGCTATTTTGTACCCCACGAAGGCGTGAAAGTCAAGATTTTAGAGTTTCGAGAGAAACACGGCGAAACGTCTGATATAATTGTCGATTACCTAAAGGAAGTATTAACTTGCAATGATTTAAGTAAGAAAATTTTAGCATTCTGCGGAGATAATACAAACTGCAACTTTGGAGGAAAAAATAGAAAAGGGAGTAATAATGTTTACGCGAAATTGAATCAATCAATCGGAAGACAACTCATTGGAATTTGATGTGGAGCCCACATAGTACACAATGCAGTGAAAACAGCCGCAGATTGTCTCCCAGTTGATTTTGAATGCATAATCGTGAAAATTTATTAATTCTTCTACATCTATAGTGTGCGAGTAGAAGCTCTAAAAGATTTTTATGAATCCACTGACACAGAATATAAGAAACTGCTGGGCTACAGTAAAACAAGGTGGCTTGCGTTGATGCCAGCGCTTGAAAGAGTTTTAAAAATGTATCATCCTTTAAAAGCATATTTTCTCAGCATCGATAAATGCCCAAATATTTTAAAATCATTTTTTGAAAACCCCAGCTCCGAACTGTGGTTATATTTTATGCACGCACAGGCGGCGACCTTTCATCAAGTTGTCTTGAAGATCGAAGGACAAAACGTGTCTGCAATAGAGTCTCCCAAGGAAATTAATCGTCTCCGTGACAATTTGGCACTTAAGGAAAGTTCGATTTTCCTTCCACACACCGTCCGTAATCTACTACAAGACACTGATATTGCTGATCAGCAGAATGTTAAGACTGCGGCGGCTGAATTTTACAAAACAAGTAAAGAATATTTGGAGCAGTGGTGTCAGTTCAATAATGAACTACAAATTTTTGAATGGGCAAATTCGACAAGAGTACCTACGTGGGAAGAAGTGCAGACTGGCGTGGATTTACTGATCACACAAGGGTTTCTCACTAACAGCCAAGATACGAATGTTTTCGACGAGTTTTCGCTTTTTTCCAGCTACGTCACAAATGAAAAAATCGCAAGCTGGAATGCTGAGAATGTTACTGCTGAAGACCGTTGGGTGGAATTGTTCAAACACTTTCATGCAAACAATCTCAACTTTGCAAACTTTCGAATAATTGCTGAGTATATTCTATGTCTGCCTGGAAGCAACGCACCTGTCGAAAACACTCGGTTTTCGATAATGAATAAAATATGGACAAGTGAGAAAACACAACTAAGTGTCGCTGTATTGAAAGCTATTCTCATTACCAAGACTAACATAAATAAGTCATGTAATCAGCTCCATTCATACTTAAAAACAAGACCCGATATCTTGAAAAATATTTGCTCCTCCGACAAATATAAGACAACTGCCTAGAAGTAAGATTATTTTTGAATAAAAAGAAGTAAAGTAAATACCAGCATTTTTTCTCCTCAACTCACGCAAGCGTCCCGCTTTGACAAAAAACATAAATGGTCACGTTAGCTATGCGACACAAAATCCCATAGATTATGTGAGGAGGCGGACGAAAAGCCTCTCCATCTACTAGGAGAGTGCGGAATACTGATGCGAAAACGTAGAACTCATCCGGGTAAAAATTAAAAAAAATATGGATGGATTTAGCGTGAAGAAGTAACAAACGTCCATCCATTCGATGGACGTTTGTTACTTCTTCACGCTAAAACTACTGAACAGATTGGGCTGAAATTTTGCATACAGGTAATTCTAGGCCTGGAATTAGACATAGGCTACTTTTTACGACTTATATCAGTTCCAATGGGATAAAAAATCTCCATTAAACGTTTCCATAGATACAACGCGTGCGAAGCCGCGGACAGAAATTAGTTATTCCTAATCCTCACTCAAAAAAATTGCGTCGTCATCATTATCAAAATTATTTTATTCCACTGATGAACATAAAATTCAAGATGCCATTGAGCCCGGTATTTAGATATATGTAGCTCTTCTCTTCTCATAATATGTATGTATTTTTCATACATAACTGTTGTTTCCAATGTGTGAAAAGCTCATGCGTCTGTGAATTTACTCCCCCGTGGTACAGATAACATACTACTTGTCTACACCTCGTGTCTAGTAGTAAAGCTTACACGTGGCGAGTTTATCCCAACTCGGTAACTTTGTTAGAAACTCTCTGTTACTCAGGTTAATTTTGTTAGTAAACTGTCTGGTACGAGTACAATGTTTCGAATGTCTAGTGGCGTAATTGGTTCCAGGGCACATTTTTTTATGACTTTTCTTTGTACCTGAAAAATAATATGATGATTTAAGTTTTTCAAAATAAAGACACTGTAGGGACTAAATCAGTGACGTTGAGAGGCATCAGTGACGTTCTTTTTAGGAGTGCGATTTATGCAATTCTTAAGAGTTTCAAAAGTTTCAATCAATATATTTTCAGAAATCACCGACTTTTAGATTTGACCGAGCTTTTGATCACCGACCTTTTGATTGACCTAAAGAGGGCTCTGAATAGTTCGAATTGTTATGCAAAGTAACATTTTATTCACAGCATATTAGCATAACAACGATGATCCAATAATACGTGGTAATTTCTTGCAAATGACGTCGTTCTACGTCAATACTCCTGACGTATAGCTACTGTACCCATTATAGACGTAAATTGCACTGATTTGTTAGTTGCATCAGAATTTGTCACCAAGGGAATTTTCATAATAATTTAGAATAATGCAGCATGAATTCGCTTCTTTCGTGAGTGAAATTGCATAACACCGTGCATATTTTATTCAGGTCGCGCTCTCATGAAATTATTCACGAATAGCGAAGCTTGGACAATTTGTTGGTATACCTAGTTGGTATTCTGAGTGTGAAAATTCTGAGAGCGTTTACAAATTATATACGTCATGATTATGATGAGCGTCCATGGTGATATTGCCTATGGCGATTGAAGTCTGTTTAGTTTTATTTACCCTGCTTGTAGACGTCCATTTTTTCACCGGACACCGGACTGAAAATTGTAGGTATGGTACATGTAAATTCGCGATCTCCGACATAACCTAGACTGCTCGATTTTAGGTCTACGATTATGACATAACCAAGGAATTTATATACTAACGTAACTTAGTATACAATGTGTTTTGTCACCGGTGTCGGAGACTTTGGGGTGGTGAAATCCGGTAAATTTTATCGACAAATCACTATCCCTATTTGTTTTTTCTCTCTCCATGATAAAATGGCAGCCATTTTGTTTTCTGCACGGGTGCTTGTACTGATTAAGCTATAGCTACCCAAGTAGAGGTCCTAGGAAGACGAAAGAGAACTCCTTTGATAGCTAATAATGTAGACAATAAAGTAATGATAACATTGTTGCACTTTCTATTTTATAATAGAGGAAAAGGGAATTTATAAAACAAAAAAAAGCTTTTTTAGCATTTTTTTTTAATTATTAGCTTTTTCATAAAATCAAAACTGTCAAGCTACATGTTTTTTGTTTTTAGACGATAGTACAGAATGTATGCTTCAAAATAAGACGTGCATCTTAGCCCTAAATACGATAGTTTAGAAGTTATTGAGCTAACTGCAGGCTGTAACAAACAATCTATAGGTTTAGAATTTTGATTTTCTCATTATGCCTTGAATTCGTTTTACTTTACCTTCATGTTAAAATGTTTTTGTTTACTGTTGTTTATTTTATACTCTTCTGTACATGTGTCCAAATAAACGATTTTTCTATTCGATGCTATTTTCATTATTTCGAGTGAGTATTTTCCATTGATTCGTTATTATTTATTTATATGTAAAGTGAATAATAGATAGCTTCCTTCTACAATAAAGGGGACACAACAAAGGATGGATAATGGCCAAGTAGATAAGTGATTTTTAATGACCACGCCATAAAGTGCCGGTAGTTTTGTAGGCAATCTAATCTGAGGTCGTAAAATAGTATCTACATAGCAACACGCGAGGTACATTGTATTAGTAAACTATCTATTTTCTAGTTATACGTTTAATTTTTAAGTTAATTTATTCAAGAACAGTCACATTGCGTATGAATATAGGTACAAATAAATTTTAAGGTATTATTATAACATTGATTAAAAACACAAACTAAATAAAACATAGATAATTAAATTAATAGCATGCAATTATTTATAATCCAGTCATTCTTTGTTGCTTACATAATCTTTCACTTTCGTGTGATAAACTCGTCAATTGTGTAAAAACACCCGTTCAGATAAGTTTCCTTAAATTAGTCTTGAAAATATTTGGATTGACGTCTCTACATACTTCACACACTATTCAACTGTTGGAAATTAGCGTCTCATTATGCCTAATGGCTCTAATCCGGGGGGTCGGCAATTTGGTGGTGGATCTGCTCAGGAAGAGGCATTGCAGCTCACTCCATCCCTTACGACACCCACGGGAAGCATGTTGCAAATTCTAAGCCGGCACGACTAGGTAAATTTTTGATAAGTTTGCTGAGTAGATGTGGATCAGTTGAGCCTCTAGATTATTTGCAACAGTCTGCAGATTGCTCGGTTTCAATAGTAAACATTTGTTATAATTTGTTTATATTCTTTAATTGAAATTTCCTTTGTTAATAATTTAGAAAATACTTTCAGATTCAGAAAAAGCCTCTTGACTGAGTATAGTCTTATCTTGTTCGAGTATTTGGCAGTAAGTCTCACTTTGACAACGCGCAACGCGCGGATTTCTCGTAAAATATATACCTACTTTGAAAAGTTTTCGTTCCGTGCGATTATGATCGCGCACGGATTATAAGTACACTATTAGTAGGTACCGTTATCTGAGAGCAGATTCCCTACAAAGAAGGTTCATAAATCTATAACACAAGTGCTCGATGAACACTGCACCATCTGGCACTCTCGCAACTTGTGTAACCAACAACTTTGTTCAGTAACAGTTACCGTGAAGTAACAAAGTGGCTGATTTATATCCTAAGTTGCACTGTTAATACAAGAAGTAGGTACTTGAAATGTATTGTTTTACATCGCGTTCGTAGTTTAATGCTCTAGATTTTCCTATAGGGTAATTATTAAGGGTGAAATGAACTAACTCGTTAATAATTTACAAGATAATTCAAATTCCTCGAACTAAAAAGTAATTTTGAATTTAAGCAATACCAAACTTATTGTTTGTGATTTTGTAATAGTAACATAGTTTTAAATTTATATTCGAATTTCCATTTAAATTTTGTATTGAAATAATACAAAAATAATTTTTAATTACCTTTAAGGCTGAGTACGCACTGCGATTAAACGCTAGCAGTTAAAAATAGCTTAAAATGCCAAACCACGTATAAACACGCACTGTGTCTGGCGTGCTACCTAATTTTTTTCAGTATCACCGTGTATTTCTAGCGGACACCTAATTTTTTTACACATTATCTTAATTTTGACTTCGAATATCGATTCAGCAGCTCAAAATACGTCGGAAAAGTATAGTCTAATTCGTCGCACAACCGACTTTTTTAGTGTGGCTGTTTTATTTACTGAAATCACTGTCCTACTGGTAATACTACATATTTCCTATTATATGTAGAATACTTCATCACGCGTTTACAAACAGAGAATCAAATGAAGCAAGTTACTTTTTAAAATCAGTCACTGAAAAAAGTCTATAATGCATGCTCTTATAAAAAACCTATATGTAATTTTTTTGGAGTGGTGTGAAACCTACGATTAAACGCGTGCGCGATTAATTGCAGTGCGTTATAGGCCTAAATGACAATCTCATGCAGGCAGACAACGACGTTTATTATCGTCGACTGACTTTGAATAATGGTACGTTACACAACGGCGTAGATGCTACGACGTAGCAGCGTAGCAGTTTTGTAGCACTTTCGTAACATTTTCGTAGAACTTTGTAGCAGCGTTAGACGATTTGTTTCGAACATATTACTTGAACTTTTCTTGCTTAAAACAGAAAAAAATTGCTGTGAATTTAATCTTCCTTAGTAAATGCTTCTGTCCGCGGCTTTGCTCACGTTGGATCTTATTATTTTAACCGACTTGTAAGACAAATGAGGCTCTTACGACATTATCATCTATATATATAAATCAAAAGAATTAATTTATTTGACATGACACATTACAATTTCTAAACATGACACAAATTATTGCAAACCTTAAGATTAAAGAGTTAATACCTACCTTCCGCAATCTACTTGGAAAACCGAGTGTCGATCGAAAATGTATCTACTTACAGCCAATACTGATCCACTGCTGGTCGCAGATCTCCCCTGATAACCGCCTTATTGGCTTTTATCAAATGGGGGGTTGTTCACATAATCCCCACGCTGGGCATGTGGGTTGGGATCGCAGAGCGGAAAAATTAATTTGCAGGAGGAGCTGCTGCCCACCCCCTGATCTATACCCCTTTGTTGCCTTTCGCGATACCCATGGGAAGAGTGGTGCAAATTCTAAGCCGGTACCATATCTTATAGCATGCAGGGGCATACTAGGAAGGATTCCCGCCATCGGCACGGCCAAGAGTAAAAAAGAAGTAACATTACCTAATCAGTGGTAAAAGTACGAATTTATTTATTATTTCGACAAAATCTACAGCGATCTATCTAGACAGGTCGAACCGTATTGTAAAATTATAGAAGTATACGAAAGCTATAATAGTATTATAATTCAAATATTTATCACATGATATCATACCCATCGTATGACTGTTTATCGGCTAGGTCATGTGTACAAAGAACCCATTCCGGCGGTAATTGATACGCGAGAGTCATGGGACATGACGCGCCCTGTTTACTATACAGCAAGGCTGGCCAAACCCAGGCCCGCGTGCCACGAAGTGGCCCGCCAAGGCATTTGAATGGGGCCGCCCCAGCTGGACTTCGGTCCAGACCGAACGCCCCCTGCGTTCGGTTATTCCTGAAATCTCGACAAATTATATATGAAACAATGCATTTTCGTGTTTTTTATTGTATTTTATATCTCAATCCCGTTTTCACATTAGACGAATCAAAGAACTTTATGTAATTCGAGCTTATTACCAAGGGTATCCCATGAGTACTGAAATCTAAGCCTAATTTGAATATAAAACCTGTTAAGTTCGCCTCGGTATATTTCAAATTTCCTGCCGAACACTTATATTAAAACATACCCTTCTCCATAAACATTTCAAAGGCCAACATGCTCTATGAATAACAAACGAACCATAGGTGCCATATTTTATGGTCCACCGTAAAATATGGCATTTATTAGCTCATAAATTCCTGATGCGATTACATTATCCCGTCTTTGTGCGCTGCAAAGGATGGAGTAATACCAAATGAAAGAGGCTGGATTTCGACGCAAAGCTTGTTTGCTTCGTGAAACTTGAAACTTCTTTGCTTCAAAGCTGCTTAGGTATTCCCGTGCTGCCATTATAAAGTTTGTTCTGCCTTTTCAAGTGGACAAGCCTTCATTAACAGAGAAAATTACAATCAAACAATAAAAACAAATTCGAACTAGTACAATTGGAACAACCACCTATACAGGTAAACCAATCGGATTACACTTTTCTAGTTGGATACGTTATCTCCGAGGTTAAGGATGCCTGTGCCAATCCAGAATCTACCTAATGACTGACAAAGAGATGGAGTAAGTATACATACGTATACCCATAGAGTTATAAGGCTCAGAATAGCAGTTGACACAAACGAGGTACATCCAAATAGTAGATTGTTTTACAAGGGACTAAACCATCCCATTATATACGAGGTTGTTATACTCCCGAGCGTAGCGAGGGAGTATAACAAGACCGAGTTATAATGGGTGGTTTTGGCCCGAGTAAAACACTACTTTTCACTTCGATTGCGAGAAAATAAAACAATTCAAAATTAGACAATTTTCAGAAATTTTATTAAAAATTAAATGTGCAGTTAGAGCAATTTTGAATGTTTAGTGGTATGTTTTTCCGGGCAATTTTATTTCGGTTCTCTGTGATTGGGATGGGATAATATTTTGAGTTGATTGTTGTGGAGTAAAAGTTGGAGAGACTCGACTCATGCTTGAGTTTCCTGCATTATTAAGATCTGAGTGCGGCTTCAGCTGAGTTGACATATTCATCAAATCCCGCGATGTAGATGCTTGGGGTTCTGTAATGTTTGGTACAATATTGATTCCTTCCGTAATCCGCTGCGTGACGTGATACTTGTTTTGTATAGAGTCCTCTATATAACCTTCAGCCACTTGATCGGACCTCCATCCACCGTGCCGTTTTAAAGTCGTTATATTCGCACCAGAGTCCGCCAACAGAGTCGCGGATGTTCTGCGGAAACAATGGCCCGTGTAGAGTTCCGGATTTGGTAAATTTTGATAAGTGGCAATATTCAATTCAATTCAATTCAATTCATTTATTTCCACCGTAGGTATTTCTTAGTATACACTTGATGTCGTTAGTTTCTAAAATATTATTAATTATCTAAAATTTAATTTTGTTTAATAACATTAATGTGTGGGTGAAAGCACTGTATTTACGTGCTGTCAAAACACACATAGATCGGTTTTTGGCTACACAAATCGTCAAATTGTTGAATGACACTATCCCTCTGCTGAGATAGCAGCGAGTTTTTACTCTATGCGTATACCTATGATTATCAACGTCACCAGCACATGTCACCAGTAAAGGCCTTGCCTGACGAATACATTACGCTATAGGGAATAGCCATTTGTGTCAGAGATTCCATGCCAGCGCGCCGAGATGAAACCTAAGGTATACCCTAAGCTACTCTAATATCTTACATCATACGCCAGCGTTTACCCCAAAGTCATATATGACTTTGAGCCAACTTTAGTGAGTTAGTCTCACTTCGGACCACAAATAGTTGAATCGCGTGGGCCCAAGTGAAAATTCTGAATAGCAAAACACCAACTGTTCACTTGGTTTCCCAGGATGGATAAACTCTGCATGCACATTCAGCCAGTGGTTAGGTCGTGTCTATGGGTTTCCATGCTGCCGACGAGTTAAAACCTACTCTTTGACTAGAGAATACATACCTGGTAGCAGGTAGTGTTGCCAGTAGATAATGCCCTAAAAGATGTACGCTGCATTCGCATTCAGCCGGTGGTGTCTGGTTTTCATGCACCGAGCTATAACAAAACGTACCTAATATGACTAAGTCACTAGAGGGTAAAGCATACCTGGTGAGCAGCAGTGTTGCCAGTAGGTAAAACCCTGAAGGATGCACGCCGCATTCGCATTCTGCCGGTGGTGTCTGAGTTTCCATGCCTGCGCCGAGTTTGTGGTAGGCGATGTAGGCGCGCGCTGGACTGCCGTAGGGAGCAATTTTCGTGGCTTTGATTCGTACGGTGTCATACAAAAATTCATCTGGTCGCTGAGGAGAGAGCGCTCCTCACCTATCAAGAGAAAGAGAATTTTAATCCTCTTACTTTCAATATCAAAACCTAAATAAGGAGGAAAAATTCAAAAGGTACATTTATTTGGCCAGGTAGGTAATAAAGGGCACTGTGACGGCGAGATTTCAGTTTTTTAGTGAGTGTCACTTCAGACCACAAGAACTTTGCACCCTGTATAGAGTTTTCCCCACACAACTCAAGCAACTCAGTTCAATCAAATTAGAAAAAGGGACGAAACATTGACTAACTTTCAATCCGTTGCTAAGGAAGGACTCGTAGATCGAATACACCGGCTACCTGATACTTACCTTTACAATTTAAGAATCCTCTTGGTATCTACTCAAATCAGTGATTGGATTCGGAATTGGAAAAATTATTGAATTAAACAAAATAAAAATATAGACTATTTCGCCGAAATTTGACCTTATAGGGGCTTGTTTTTGTCGCACTCTCGAAATTAATCGTTTACAAAAAAATATTACGAAAACCCCTGTTCCTATTGATATTCAAATCACACCGACCTAATAGCCTCTGGACCTTCTGAATTTTTATGTTAATAGGAGGAACAATAGATTCGATACGGATATTATTCAAAAAGGTCATCTAGGAAAGAGTATCATTAGGTAATAAATTCGAAGGTTATTGGACGATAGGTAATTAATGTATCTACGCCACTTACGATTTTCAATCGTCATATATCTTTTAACAGGGAAATATAAATATTTTCGTTGTTGAAGCAATTGTAAAATAAATTATAATCATAGGTAACGATAAATTACAATCCTAAACAAAACAAATAAGTGCCCTAGACCGTAGCTTAGACTATTTAGGATACCTAGAACTTCTTTTGTAAGTATTTTGCCACCTATATAGTAAAATGTTGCAGTACCCTACCAGGGTGCACGCTTGATACGTTCAAGTTATTAAGTATAAGACCTATATGTACCTATTTACCTAAATATTATTAAGGTTTTTACCTACCGCAATAAATAATCCTGAATCTTGAATAATTAGGCATGGATAACAATAAAGCGTAAATCGAAGGTGGCAAGTAAACCAATTAGCCCCACCGACAACCCTAGTGACACGAAATTAAAAGCTTAGTAGACAGCACACTACACGTGTTAAATACCTCCCTAAATTCACCAGAATTGTGTCATCTACCACCCTCAAATTTACCAAAACCACACATAAACATTACTTACATTCACTACGAAATCCACGCCGAATTTCATGAGGTCATTAAAAGGTCCTGAATCACATTTTAATAGAGGTATTTTCTTTACAGTTGTCGATTTGTGATTGGTACGACAATGACCGCGATTATCGAGACGAATCGTGAAACACGTGCTAACCCCACGAGCGTTGGATACGGACTGAGGAAAGTCGGAAAATGTAGCGTTCTAGGGGTGGGATGCCGCCCCGTTGGGAATTCATTTTATCGATGTTTTATCGGAGTTAGACGTTTCATGTTTTAGGTAAATAGGGTTCATAGACAATTACTATGAAACAAAGAGATAACGACTACCACTATGGCTTTAAATAATATTATTCTGTGAATAGTTTGGTAGATATATACTTCGCTCTAGAATCAGGTGTATTTTATGTCAACAAAAACATTTATGAATGAAAACTTAACAAGTTGTTGATAAGATTTAACAACAACTGATACCAGTTGTTTGTTGACTAATCTACTCTACTCATCACTAAAATCTAAACACACTTCAACAAAACAGCTACAAAACAAGCTTCGGTACTATAAAATTGAAACTGATAAAGAATTTAAACACATTTTTGAAAATTATTGGCAGACGACGACGCGGACGGGGGCAATATTTATTAAAGAAAGCTTGTCAGCTTGTTATTTTACTTACTACAGTCGGGTTATATTTTTCTACAATTTTTGGTTTTGAAAACTTCCATTCATCTTAAGTCTGTTTTCGAAGACGAATTAACCTTTTTAACCGACTTCAAAAGAAGGAGTCAATTCTTCTGTATGTTTTTTTGTATGAACGCGTATGTTACGCGATATCTCCGCCAATTATAGACCGATTTTGAAAATTCTTTCACTACCTATTGTATAGAAAATAATCCCGAAGGGGTCCCATAACATTTTTATCCCCAGCAGATTAGTATTTATCCAGTAAAACTTAAAATAAGTATAAAAGTAGGTAAGGGAATTTGAAGTCGGTTTATCGTTTCTTAAAACACGCCATATTATTCAAGGAATTGAGTATAAGTATTTAATTTATAAATGCTAAGTACTTAGGTAGACTATTATGTAAGAACCAGAGAACTACATCTCTACCTATATAAAGTTCTGTGGTAAGAACCTACTATGCCTACACCTAGGTATTCAGTAGCAGGGTAGGTAAATACGTAGGTACTTTTTTGCACAACTCATAAAACATGCCCTCCTATGTATAATGTTTATTATATATTATATTGTTTGATTTTTTTCTAATGCTGCAACATACTAAACTAAAAAAAATGTTAGGTAGGTAGGCTTGTTTAAAATGCTAGCCTGAATTATCGATAGCAATCCATCCCTGTCACTGATTGTATGGGTGACTGTTTGCTTGGAGAGGAAAAAAGTCAACCCACCTTTCGGCCTAAAACTATGCACTCTATACTATAATTAATTAAAACACAGCACACATACGTCCACGGCTGGACATGCCTCCCCCAAAAGATAGGTTTCCATAATAACCATGCTTGGCAAGCGAATTGTTGGTCACAATGAAGGTGTTTAAAATTCTCAGAAAGAAGCTGCTGCCTTTCCTCTAGGATCTTCAGTCAGATTTTTGGACATCCCCGACCAAGTTGGAGGGGTCGATTCCGACCGACAGGGTCAAGCACCGTACCTATTTATTATTTAATACCTACGTAACTACATACCAATAACCTAAAAACAATTTCGTAGAACTTGAAGTAGCTTTTCCGAATCCTATACTGTACGAGCTAGCATAACAAACTTCTGGTGTCTCATAAACTTAAATTATTTACAATTTACTATATCTATCTTGTTTCTACATAGATCTAGATATTTTTAAGCCTACGCGTTTATATTTCTTTAAGTGGGTACTTTTGGTACCTACTTCGGTAGGTAACCATTGTTTTACTACGATAATTTTATAGGTATATAGGATAATTTTAATGTTAGAACTTTGAACATTGACTTGCCTAGCCCAAATAATTTATATAAAAAAATTCATGCCTTGGCCATGTTAGTATTCTATCCTACTAATATTATAAATGTCAAAGTTTGTATGGATGGATTTATGGATATTTGTTACTCTTTAACGCAAAAACTACTGAACCGATTAGGCTGAAATTTGGTATGTGTATAGTTTGGGACCTGGAATAACATATATAATATAATTAATATAAACATGTAATACCCAATAAATTTTATTGTGAAATCATAAATCGAATACCTACTATATTTATTTAGTTGTTATGTGTGTTTAAGTTTTCTGTAAGACAGATTTTCTAAAATGTAATCAACGATATCTTCAGATACTCATATTGTATTTTATGTTAATGTGTATCCAATCATCCAAACCAAATTAAACATTTTAAATTATAATTAGCTCAACTGGTTCATATCATAATTATGTGCTAGTGGTTTCTTTTTCACTTCTTCCACTAGTGGACAAAAAATTGAAGTGAAGAGAATATCAATAACACCTTATTTCTTATTTGATAATAATAACTATGTTTATAGTATACAATTTGACTTGTCTAAGTGCTTATTTTGTAAGCCTAAAGAAATAACGTTATTGATTCTGATTCTGATTCTCAGATATCAATACCAGTCGGAAGCGTCCCCAAGACGCTGGCTGCATTGCCTCGCTCTATGGCAATGCTAATGCGCTGCGCCAGATACTCACCAGCTATCTGTAGATTGTTTGCAGCAGTCTGCAGTTAGCTCAATTGTAAATACTAGTTTAATTTGTTTATATTATTTGATTGTTATTTTCTTTGTCAATAAAGAATTATAATTATGTTACTCATTACTTAAATCCTAATTTTATTTATTTATTTTAGAATTTTATGAAAAATTATAGGACACAAAACATAATTAAGTACCTATCAGAAATATACAATTATAAATGCTGGGTACATGTCAGCTGAAAGCCAATTATAAGATTTCACTTAAAGGGTTCAATTAGATTAAAACAAGGCCTAGACAACCGGCATTCGCTACAAAGCGATTCGATTTCTACAATCGTCATCGCTCAAGCGATAGCGAAGTTCGATTGGTAGAAAAAGTATCTAATCTTCATTTAACGATCGCCTTGTCTATTCGTCTGATCGCTAAATACCGCGTTTAGTTTATGGTTATCGACATCAAATGTCAAATATGTCAGCTCTATCTGCGAAATCTGTGATTTCGTGTTGTGAGACTGTGATTGAACAATAGAATTAAAAAGTGAGTTAATTAATGTTTATAGGTAGAAGTTAGAAGTACTAAGTATAGAAATAATGTGTTGGAATCATTTGAGGTTGATGTTATAACCCGAAGATTACCCGTTGTGCCTATTTTAATATAATTATGGATTCAAGAGCACGGGCCAATGGTGAACAGTTTTCAACCCTTTTGGCGTTAGCTCTTTAATTCATTTATGTCACATTTCAGCCACGGCCACGTTGACCTTGATAAACTTGAGCCTGGTGCGCGGCCGTCGTTGCAACAAACGATCGGCCCTTAGGCCGATCGTTTGTTGCAAGAGCTGGCCAACACTTTAAATTATGTTGGTGGTGGTGTCCATAAGACTATGGACAAATTGAAAAAGGAAATTACCTATTAGCACTTTTATATCTTTATCAAGTACATTAATTACCTAAGTAATTTCTAAATAAGTAGGCATTTAATTTATGCATTTTATACTATATACATATCAAATTAACTAAAAAAACCTTCACTCCGCTATACTAAAACTGTGACATAATTTTTAGGTGTGGGCTGACTGGAAGTCGAATTCGAAAAAAAACATCTTTAGCCATAAGACGTATACCTATTTCAAGTATGGCGTATTTTATTATTAGTAATTTGTATGTCTATTCAAAAACATTACCTACCTAAGTTGGTACCTCCTTAGGAACTTACATAAATTGTTTTTCAGCAATACGTCAATACGAGAGACCACCGCCGCTACTTACTCCGTCACCACCTCTAAGGGCTCACCATCGCCAGATTCGCCAGAGCCAGTGGCACCTACCAATCTTTCGCTTACCAGTCGTCAGCGCCGGCGGCGGCAACTGCCAGCGCAGCTGGGATCGGCGGCGCAGTGCTCAACTACAACTACTGCCAGTCCGCAGCCGCCTGTACCTATCACTCCTCCTCCGAGCACGCCGAAGACGGGCGCTAGGTCCATTTGACCGAGCGACGTGTGAGTTCGTGGCCATCTAGCAGCGACGCCTTCAGTTGGAGGAGGGATGGGCGCAAACTGAAGCCCGTAGGTTAGAGCAAAACTATCTCCTCAGCCGTTTCGTAAATATTGCTAAAGCCTTACTTCAACAATATCTTAGTAGTAGAGCTAGGGGTAGGACAGGGACAGCGATTTCACGGTGTGGATTGATAGAGAGTTGTATGATAAATAATAAATATGATAATTCTTGACTCTAGCGACGGCGTTTGATAGTGCTACTAAGACACCATCAACTCCATCAACTGTATGTAACCATCAAGAGGTTTCATTGTTCAAAAATATAGACATCAGAAGTTGATGGCTTTTTCAGAATTTGGGAATTGATTATTTTTATTACTATTCTCTAATAATGATAATAACAAACTATAATTGAGAAATATTAAATTATTTAATTAAAAGTAATGTAATAATAATAAGGGCCGTGGGGCCGCGGCGTACGAATATCGACCCCTCCATCTCAACCCGTGGATGTCGTAAGAGCCGACTAAGGGAACCTACCAGAGGAAGGGCAGCAGCTTCCGTCTGAGTATTTTTAAACACCAACACTGCGATCACCAATCCGCCTGCCAAGCGTGGTGATTATGGGAAATCCCCCCCTACATGAGAGAACATCCACTCGATGGACCGACGACGTCGTAGCGGTCGCAGGGAGTCGATGGATGGAGGCGGCTCAGGACCGCTATTTATGGCGTTGTACGGGGGAGACCTATGTCCAGCAGTGGACGTGTATGGGCTGATGATGCTGATGATGATGAATGTAATAATAACCATTTAAAAACTATATTAGCAGTCAATCATCAATTTTAAAATTCTGAATAAGTCATCTTATGCTGACTGTGGGTATAAAATTATAAATAGAAAAATAAACCTGATTTAGAAATAAAATAAGCTTAGTTACTTTAACTATGTACTTTAATTTTCAATCTATACGACTTCTCATTCTCATCACAACCTGGTGATTAAATTGCACTTAAGGTTCCTTTATTTCCAGAGGTAACTCTAGAGATCCTTTTAATGAGGTCAAACTCATGTATGAGCCTAAAGTGCTCTATAAATAATGCTTCTCATTTCATCAACAATTTCCAATTGCGCTGCCGAAAAAGTACCTTTAGTGGCGTCTAAGCCAAGCATTTTTCATTGTGAGCTGACCACAGCAAACGCAGCGTATCCTTATTGAACTACGAGTAGGTAGGTAGGTAACACATACCTACATCAAAATTCTAATAAAATCACAAAACAACCAACGCAATAAACACACCAAACAATGACTTCGCACTACAGCTGTTTATAAATCGCCATTTTGTTTCGATATCTACAGCATCATAGCGTTCGCTAGCGTTTCTATCAAAAGAATCGACAACTTAGCGAAATCGCTTGTCAAAAGTGCCACTTGGCTAGGCATTTGTATGGAAGTTATCGTTCGATTTTGGCGATTCGCTTGATGGAATCGAAATGTATGTACATTGTCTACCAAAAACCTATTCGTTAACAACAAATCACGTGACATATCTATGACTTATGTCAAACCCATACATTTTTGGACTTTTCTACTATCGTTATCGCTAATCGAATGTTACATTGTCTTGGCCCTCTCTGGGTGCGCTACGAGGAATGCCTCGAACAGACATATAGACAGACGCGGCGGAGGAGGTATTATAATATGTAGTAATAGTAGGATAAAAGTGCACGATGATTGTGGGATATTGTAGAGTAATAATTAGCCTTAGTATAATTATTGTGATTTCCACTTAGGATGCCCTTTTTTAAATAAATAAAGGACTAATTAGTAGGTAAGGTACCAAGTAGGATATTCTCTGCCATGGCGTAAGCCGCTTCGAGACCAATTTGACTTGACTTCTTGGTTAATCGATCTGCGTCTGGTCAACACGTCCGTAATGCTAAGTGTAACAAACTTTTCTAAGTACAAATAGAGTATCAAGTTTATAAAAAAAATCTAAAGATTACAGAAGATTAAAGGTAGAGAACCAAAATCTATAACAGAAAACATCACAAACAAAACAAGATAAATACCGAATTCAGAAGATTGGTAAGGCGAATAAGTTTAGCATGAACAACTAAATCAGTCCAATTCATTTCATTTAAAAGAGGAAAAAGGTAAAGACGTGTATTTTACACATAACTCATGAAAATAAAAGAAACTTAAGACAAGGCAATAACACGCAATATGCAAAGAGAATACAATACTACGAGCACAGATGTACTAGAGATGCTACGCTTATGGCTTTATGGCTTTCGCCTGTTCATTTATAAAATGAACAATGTAACCAAAAAAAACATTCAAAATTTCCCGGCACCTTTCTTGGCTCAATTGGTCAAGACAACTATGCTTCTGAACCAATAAATGCATTGCTGGTCTATATAGACCTTGATGCTTGATATATGTACACAATCAAGCAAGCGTTATTTTCGGTTCTTTTTGCTTGACTTCTTTGTTTTTGGCATGTCGGCCAATTGTGACCTACATGTAGGTCAACATCTATGTCATAGACAAATTTCTTGGCGGTGACATCAGAAGAAACAATCATTCATTTTCGATTCTTTGTTCGTTAGATTTTTTATCTGTATTGGCGGCAAGCTGATGGTGGGAGACGACACGGACACGAGTTCATTGCGCCTTTTTTGCGAAATTCTCTGCTATTTTCTAGTTTTCCATCATAACTCAGCTGCAACAACAAGTTATCGTATCAAAAAACAAGGTAAGATGCGGAACGGCGTCAGTTATTAGCTAATGAATATAATAACGTAGTATCTGGCACTTGTTCTTGATGTCGGTGGTTGACATTGTATTATATTTTCTGCATTATAGTGGAACTATCAATTATTTACCTGCACAGGAGGCTTTCGTTTCTGTTGGAGCTGAAAGGTCTTCGAAACACACCTACACGTGGTAGTTTCGAACTTCGAAGTCTTTTGTTCACATTGTATCTATTGTTGAAGTTATGGCCGTTACGAAAGTTGACGGTGTTCGAATCATTTTGTATATTAGTAATATAGTTCTTTTATAAAGTTATATCCTCCAAATAATATTATAATAATGACTTTTTATGCAGATGACTGATGCAGTAGAAGTTACCACATCTTCGCCCAATGAGCTCTTGGCATCAGGTCGTAGGAATCTCGCTGTAAAAGAGTTCACATCAGCAGTAGAGACTTTGGCTGCAGCCTGCGAGCTTCTTGCCAAGGAGCACGGTGACACTGCAGACCAGTGTGCTGAGGCCTATTTGTGGTAAGAACTTGGAAACATACTTTGGTTGAAATGTAACTGACAAATCAAATTCATATGACCCTAACTTTCCAAGGATAGAAGGAACCCTCATTACTACAGATTCAGATTCCATTACTGTTGGTAACAATATTTTTACATGCTCCTGCTTGTGGGTTCACATGCTCTTTTCTGGGATAAAAAGTAGTCCATCCCCGGATACTGTCTCCATAATTTTAATTAGATCCGTTCAGCCATTTAGGCATGAAAAGTTAACGGACAGAATTTATTTCTAATTTATAATTATATAGATTGTTACATCATTGTAAAAAATATCTACAACCACATCATTGTTTAACATTAAAGACCATGCTACAGTGATGAAATGGGTTGTTATATTTTTTTAAAGCAATAATAATACTACCCAATAATAGAGAACAGAGTGATGAATGGTATTGAATGATATCGTAAGTTGAAAAAGGTCCTCCAATGTGACTTATCTATTCATTTACTATCCACATGTTTAGCACTTTAGTTTAATCGATTTCACTTTATTTAATTTATTTTAGTTTTGCCTCCGAGGCCGAGGGCAATAGGTGCCATTTTGGACACAGACTGATTACACTACTACTGAAATATCACTATAAAAACCATCAAATACCTCCATCTAAAATTTTGCACGTGTTCTTCAAACCAGAATTGTTTGTTTCTCCACACACATAATATCCGTTTTGTTATTGAGCAAAATGGTTATATTATTGAAAACATTTGCTTACAAGGTGAAGCAAATGCCTACTTAATAAAAAATAAACTTTTTTTTTACTTTTCTGGAACAATTTCTAAATAAAATTTACTATACCATCATGACCAAGAGTCCTGTAAGGTCTAAAGGTAATAATGTTGTTTGTGTTTTGACTTTTGAATATGAGACAGAAGTCTTTTTGACTCAATCTTCACTCAATCCATAAGTTCTTTTATCCAGGAATAGAAGTGTGGGGGCTTACCACAAGTACTAAATCAGGCTGATACAAAAGCTTGGAATATAAACTCAATAATTAGTAACCTCCCTGGAAGGTATATAAATATGGAGAAGTAGTTACTCACAAACATAGTAAATGGCACTAGATTTGCAGAAAGTCTTAATGTCTTCGACTAGTCTGGTACTTGACTTAGTATGTTTTGTTCTTGTTTTCTGCGTCCATGATCGGTCATTGACTATAAGCTAATTTGTTGAGTGTGCTGCTGTCATTTAAATAAATAAATAATACTGGACAATTCTCACAGCATTATCTAGCCCCAAGCTAAGCAGAGCTTGTGTTATGGGTACTAGATAATTAATATACATAATAGAATATATTACTTACATAAATAGATATTTTTTATTATACATAGAAAACGACCAGAACACCCTGAACAAATATTTGCACATCATACAAACATTTGTCCCGAGGCGGGAATCGAACCATCCTGCGTCGCAGGCAGACCTGAGGTCGTCAATAATAATATAGCCAAATTTAGGATAAGGATTCTTTTCTTCAGATAATATTATAGTTTGTCCAGACTACTAGTCTAGTACTTGACTCAGTGACACAATTAGTACGCACATTCCCGTAATGAGTTGAATGCTGCAGGTTTAAGATACTTCTAGGTTGTAAATGTTGGACATTATTTATTCAAAGTAGTAACATATCTTTCCACCACAGAAGCAATAGTATAATTCTGAAGATAAATAAAATGTTCTGTTACAGGTATGGCAAAGCTCTACTAGGTCTGTCTAGAGAAGAGAGTGGAGTTCTTGGTGATGGTGTACCAGGGACGGGCAATGCGGATGCAGTAGAGGAGGAAGACAACGAAGGTATGTAAAGCTCAATGGTTACAAGACAAATAAAAAATTCTAATTCTATCACACTAATATTATAAATGCAAAAGTGATGTTTACAACAGATTCACGCCAAAACTACAGAAAGGATTTCATAATAATAATATAGTAAAATCTTTCATATAATAATAGATAGGATAATTATTATAGATAATAATCTTATTGTACAGAACCAGAAGAAAACGGCGAGACTGTTGAAGAAAAGACAGGTGAAGCTGAGGCAGTGAAAGAAAATGGAGAAGCACGCAGCGCTGAGAAAGAAGCAGGATCCTCCAAGGCTGCTGAGAAGATTGAGGCGGAGTCAACCAATGATGAAGGGATGAGTGCTGATGATGAGGAAATTGTAAGTTCATCCTGTCACATAAAAATGGATAAAAAAAATCACAATAATGTAATAATTTATGATTGTGAGTGAATCTGAATATATGGGGGTAATACACAATTAAAGTGTGGGATAAAACCTGAAAAGTGTGTAGAAAAAAATACCTGATTTTATTTATATTTTCACTTCCCCAACGTTTTCGTCGATCGCATACATTTATATGTCGTGTATAATAGCGATCTTCTTTTCGTGGTCCTATTTCTATATTTCTATTTATGCAGCCTATGCTATATTCTTTCGTGTGACACATAATTGACTAATGTTGTCATGGATGTTTTCTTTGAAAAAATATCAATCTTATGTATACGGTATATCAGTTTCCTAGCACACACAAGCACTGCTTACTTTGGGGTTAGAATATTATGATGCTATGTATTTTTAACCGATTTTGAAAAAGGAGGAGATTCTATGTTCTACTATATGTAGGTATGTTTTTTTATGTATGATCGTCGATTTCTCACTCATATATGGACCAATTTGGATGATTCTTTTGCAGTTGTATGTTGTAGTATATCCCGAGGTTTTTCTCGACGGATAAGTATTTGTCCACAAAATTTAAAAATAAACAGTTTAAAGTTAGGGGTTTGGTCAGTTTATTCTTTTTCAAAACAATCAAATTATATCCAGCATAATTTTTTGCCTGTAAGCTCACACAGCTGTATAAGGACCTGTTCTCTGGACATTCTTTCGTGTCTTGCACAGACCCGAAAGAATGTCTCCTTCCTTGCTATTTCAACAAAATTTCATTTATTATAAATTCGCCAGGGCACAACGAACAGTGATGCGGGAGACGGCGAGGTCGACGCTGACGTGTCCATGATGAACGCAGACGGCGAAGACGAGGCCGAAGTCGACAACCTACAGCTGGCTTGGGAGATGCTTGGTGAGTTTGTTACATTCAGAATCAGAATCAATAACTTTATTTCTTTAGGCTTACAAAATAAGCACTTGGACAAGTCAAATTGTATACTATAAACATAGTTATTATTATCAAATAAGAAATAAGGTGTTATTGATATTCTCTTCACTTCAATTTTTTGTCCACTAGTGGAAGAAGTGAAAAAGAAACCACTAGCACATTATAATATCACTTATGTGTCTAATACATGTTTATTTTGCCTATCTAAATATAAATTTAATGCAATTTAGATGCATGTCAATATTTCTTTAAAGCTAAACAGAACATTGAATTTCTTACATACTAGGTACTGACAGTGCGGAACGGAGCGACATCTGGCCAAGCATTAACATTATTGACGTAATCATCTATGGAGTAAAAGGCCTTCCTGATAAGATTTTGTTTAATGTACTGTTTAAACTTACGAATAGGGAGTTCAGTTGCTTCAGATGGAAGCTTATTATAGAAGCGCACGCAATTCCCCATAAACGATTTCCCTACCTTTCGTAATCTTTATGCTGGGATGAGTAATTTGTTCTTGTTTCTTGTATTTCTATTGTGAACATGACACTTTTTCAAAAAGCTATCTCTATTTTTGTGCGTATACATAAGATTTTCATAGATGTACTGCGATATTACTGTCAAAATATTTATTTCTTTAAATAATTCCCTCAAAGAGTCGCGTGGCTTTAATTTGTAAATTGCGCGTACCGCTCTTTTCTGGAGAACAAAGATAGTCTGGATGTCAGCTGCCTGTCCCCAAAGCAAAATACCATAGGACATAATACTATGAAAGTAACTGAAATAAACTAACCTAGCTGTATCTTCATCGGTAATATATGTAATTGTTCCAACTGCATAGGCTGCTGAACTAAGTCTGCCTGCGAGAGCATCAATGATTTCTGAGTTATGATTCTACTGGTAGGTTAAGGAAAATTTGTAAAATCTGCATTATATTATGCTTCCCCCGAACCACACCACGAATAGTGATCCAGAGCCGCCTCTATCCGTAGACTCCCTGCGACCGCTACAACGTCGTCGGGTCTTCTCACACTCTGTCTCGCATGAGTATGAGATAATTGACAACCTCAGAGGTGCGGCGGGCGAAGCTCCGCCTCGATGTCGCAGCTTAACAATCAAGCTCAACAATAATTTATCCCGAGGTGGCAATCCACCTCGGGTAAATTATTGTACAAATTGCAGATATTTGTTCCGGATGTTCTGGATGTTTTCTATCCTTACTAATAAATCTTCCAATTTTTCTTTCTAATAAATCCTTAAAAATAAACGCGAACGTTTGTATGTATGGATGTTTCTTACTCCTTCACGCAAAAACTACGGAATGGATTTTAATGAAACCTTTCAATAGTATAGCTTATTTATTTATTTAGCAGCATTATTTTTTAATCCTTTTCCAGATCTGTCACGCAGCATCCTATTCAGGCGTGTGCAGGACGGCGGCGGTGACGCGGCGCGCGCGTTACTCGCGGATGTGCACTTGGCTTTAGGAGAGGTGGCGCTAGAGAGCGAGACTTACGATAAAGCTGTTATCGACATGCGTAAGTTTCACTACACATTGTGTTTTAATCGTGTTGAACCACACTTTCAAGGTTTTTTCCTGTGTTTCCGGAGCGGTAGCGGTAAATTCCGATCGAATTTCAATTGGTTTCGATGCGAGGTACATTGAGGAGTACTTAAAAAAATATATAGAAAATAATACCGGAACATTTCCGAAATCACATGTTTTGAATTAAGTTTGCAGAATGGAAGGGAATTGAATATTTTTACGAAGCGTCAATCTGAAAGTATGTTGAAATACCTGCCATGAAATACATTTTTTTTTAAACTAGAAATTAGTTGCTGCCCGCGGCTTCGCACACTTTGTTTCTATGGAAACGTTTAAAGATTATTTCCATCCCATGAGAACTGATATAATGGATAAAAAGTAGCTTATGTGTTATTCCAGGTCTAGACCTACATCTCAAAATTCCAGCCCGATCTGTTCAGTCGTTTTGACGTGAAGAAGAAACAGACATTGATCCATCCATCCATCCAATCACTTTTTTTATTTTTAGTATGAGTATCAGTTGTAACGGGTTTCATTTCATTTCATTAGTCGAGGGCACAGACTGATCCCTGCTTGGTACATATTATAAAACATCAGGCAGCGCACATTGATAAGTTAAAACCGATTATAGTTTTTCTACGTAAAAGGCAACTATATAGTTTCTCTACATAGTAGCCAACAAATAATAAGCCATATTAAATACAGACTAAAATTGCAGATGTGAGATCATCTTGGAGAATAACTTTTACTAAAATTTAAAATCTCTTTACAGAAAGCTGTCTGGATCTTCAAAAGGATCTTTATGGCTCTGATGATAGGCGCATAGCAGAAACGCACTACCAAATTGGTGAGTAAAGTATGATTTCTTGTGTTATATTTGTCAATGCAACAGTTAACTTAGTTTTCTATGAGAAGCGAGAAGGGACTAGACTATAGTTCCTTCATTATTATCGTATTATACAATATCATGTGTTCTTATCTGGAACTTGCTCTCGCCCGTGGCTTCGCTCATGTGCACCTGGATGAAAGGCATAAAGCGGACAGATAATTACATAGCTATTTACGTTAGATTACTGATTACAGATTTGATTAGTTATAGAGAAAACCTACCTTTACCTCTTTCTAACAATATTATACTGTATATTTATTATAGTAAAATATATCAATCAATAGAAAATTACAAATCAAATAAAAAAAAATACTATTGACATAGCTTCTAACTGCAGACTGTTGCAAACAATCTAGATTTAGATCAACTTATCCAAAACAATACCAATCGAGAGCGTCCCCAAGACGCTGGCTGCATTGCCCCGCTATATGGCATAAATGAATATTATAACATTCATCTACCGTTATTCCAGGCCTAGCCAACTCGCTAGCATCTAACTTCGAAGATGCGATCACTCACTTCAAGAACGCCGCTAACATCCTTGGGACTCGCATCAAAACGTTAGAGACGCCCGGCGCGGCTGACGACGCTACCGTCAAGAAGTATGCCACTTCTGATCCAGGGTACTCTATTGAAGGTGTGTATAGTTTGATCTATTTAACTGGGCGGGTGTAAAGTTGTCCGAAAGCAGTGATAAAATGACTCATGATTTTATTTAGCCCAATTTTGGTGCCTTAGCAGTAAAGTTTGTCGTTTGACAAAGATCTCCTTAAACATATTCATTCATCTCTGTAATTGTAGACATTGTCCCCATACTTATCCTTAAAATCGCTTGTTGTGGATTTCGAATAATTTTCAAAAGCGATGCCAAGAATAAAATTGTGGATGTCTGTGTTGCGAGTTGTTCAGAGACATATCTTGAGTTTGTATAGTATAGATGATTCCATAGGACAAAATCCAGCTGCATATAAAAAAATATACCAAGATTGTGTATCTTATTCTAGGTGAGATCAAAGAGCTGAAAGAACTGCTTCCCGAGATCCAGGAGAAGATCCAAGACATGATGGACTACAAGGCGGAGGTAAGGCCATGCGACTGTCTCGAGGAAACGCGCAAGATGCTCAAGTCCATGTTCCTGAAGGAGAAACACCGGCCTGAGTGCCAGGTTTAGGCTATTAGGATGTCTTTCATTTAAGTGTCTCAACCCCGTAACTTAGCTGTTAGTGGTTTCGCTCGCTTATAATGCAAAATTTCACTGGGTTAATATTTTTGATTTTACTCGCCTTACTTCAAACAGCCCCCCCTAGCACGGGGATTGTTTTCTATGGTAGAATAGACAATAATGACATCGCATTGCCATACATTGCGTACATTATAGAAGTTGAAGTAATGCATTTCAAATAATTTACGCATTCGATTTTTTTTTTCTATTCTACCCTAGACAACCAATCCCCGTGCAAGGGAAGCTGGCCGAAAATGTTTCATGCGCCGCTGATCCCGCAATCACGATGCGCTTTATTCAGTCTGAACACGTATCTAATATTTTAATGAAAGAATATCAGTTATCTGGTACTCTGTTCACTCTGGGCCTAGATGAGGCTTTGTGTGTTGTTCCACATTATTTATTATTATTAAAGCATGTGAAAATTAGCTAAGCTCCTATTTTGGGGTTGGGACACTCGAGAATTTTGTAGGCTAGTTTTGTAATAGCTGTTTCGAGTAATCGTGATTTTAAACATTCCAAGACAATATTTGGTTACTAAAATATGCCAAAAAAATGGTTACTCACTAGTTATTGTCATAGTCGTTGAATTGTTGACTGAGCTCTATGTTGTCAGTATTATTAAATTGTGCCTTAGTATTTTGAAATTGTAGGATTAATTTGTGTATTTGTTTTTATAAAATTCACGTGCTCAGTTTTATATTGAGTCCAACTAGTAATTTTAAAATTGCTCCTAATCTTGCCGATAGATGGCGACAAATGATTGTGATAATGATAACTAATCAATATTGAAATCAATGCAGAAACAGACTGATTAATGTTTTAGAAGGGATCAATGTAAACGAATCTCAATTTTTTATAATACTCGTTAGTTTTTAAGCACTAATATTTAAATAGTTTGTAAGCTGCATTTACCACACGGCCAATTTTGTACTGGATTTTATACAATTATCTGAATAAAGATTTTCAAAATAAAAGTTTTTGTTTATTTCAGAGTAAAGCCAATACATGAATGGCCATGTGGTAGATAATGTTAAGTTAGTTATTGCCATGGCCATTGATGTATTACCGATTTCCCTTTCCTTTTTATTCGTAGCCTGTTAAGTTAGGTCAGGAAGAGTCGTCAAATATTCTAGAAGAGTCTTATAATTCAGTAAGATTTGCCTATTCTCATCAACAAATTGGCTTCGATCTAATATGAAAAAAAACAGACCGAGTATATGTTGATTTTAGATAGGATACTCTTTTTTTATTTTTAAACTTTGTAAGGCCATCTAAAAAAGAAAAATTCAGGAGCTTGGGTACAGAAGTCTCACACCAATATCATAGACAACCCACTGGCTTTCAAAGATAGCTAGATCCGAAAAACCACTGGTAGGCAGTGTAGACAACAAATTTTAATATGTAGTATTCGTAAAACTACCCTTAAATGAAGAATTTTAGGAATGTAATTATTTCCTTATTCAACCAATCCGCTTATTTCAGACGCTAAAACGAATGCGCGAAAGTCTATTCTCGAACGGCGCTGGGTCTTCAAGCTGCAGTTTCTCCAACGGATCTGGCAGCTTCGCCAACGGAAGCAGCTCTGCAGGATCCGGCAGCTCTCAGGCCAAACCTGCCGCCGATATATCCCATCTCATCAAACGCAAGAGGAAAGCTAGCGATACTGAACCCGAATCTACCGCGAAGAGGCCGAATAAGAACGAAGCGGTAAAGAAAGAGAGCAACGAAGCGGAATCTAAATGCGAAAAGTCGCTTGGTAAAAGTGCGGTAGCGCCTGTTAAGAGTGGGGAGACTGGTAAGGTCGAGGCGGAATCCAGTGACAAAATTCCAGAAACTTCGACGGTGAATTCATCTAAGAAACTTGAAAAGGAGGCTAGCAACGAAGCTGAATCAAAGCTTACTGGTAAAATTGAGGTAACATCTGGTAAAACAGAATCAACTGAGAAAGTTCCAGAAACTACAACAGAGGCAGATTCTTCTAAGAAAGTTGATACGTGAGTTCATTTCTTTTTGAGATGGGTTTTGGCAGGTATAAGAAAGACTGGTAAAGGTGTGGTCAGTATGTTTGATCAGTCGATTTTTTCATTTTATTTATAGCTTAGACCATGCCTTAATAATAATATTATTTAGAAATTGCGCCAAGGCCCCATGGTTTGAATTATTTGGTATACAGTTGTGTTCATCAGAAAAGAAGTGATTTCTTAAGAACTGCCAGTGTAGTCTTCAGACTGTTAGGTCGACTGGTTTCTATAATGCTCTAATTTCATTTTTGTAGTAGGTATGTAGATAATAGTTTCTTATATAATATAGTTTAGTTAGAACTAACAAGTTTGCTTAAAACATAACAACTCTAATGTAGACCTTCCTTGTTTTCACTGCCAACTTTAATACACTACTAAAGCCGCATTGACATAGTCTGCTTGGACCAAGTGTGTACTCGGACGCAACTCGTATAGTGGTAACCCCTCATCCGAGGGCATTCGTACGATGGTATCTGATCTAAGAAGACTCTGACCGCGTTCTAATTTTCCGAGCTAACTCGTATACGAGTAGGAAAACAAAATGGCGTCTAGTAACAACAACACAGGGTCCTCATGACATTTTTCTATTTGACAAAAAAATTATTAAAGTGAATTATTATTAAGGCGAAATGGCATCGGTTCTGCGAGACAAGGACGAGTGAACGCCGCGCGGGGAAGGCGAGAAAGTAACGTTAAGTAATAAGCAAATGAAACTGCTTTTCAGTTTAAGTATCTCTGTAAAATGAAGATTTAGAGCACACTGCGATTTTTTTTGTATCGAGTCAAGGTTAGTCAATCGTGTTTCGACCCCCATAACTTAGGTACTAACCAGAATCCTAAACTTTTGAAGCCAGTTAAAAAATAATACAAATGTTTATTTGCCTTAAAATTGATTTTCAATATCAATATCATACTCATATTTAGTTATTCCTACGAATCCACTCGGTCCGAGCCTTGTCCAAGCAGACCCTGATCGGAGTACCTAATGCGGCTTAAACTAAAAGTAGGTACCTATCCAATCCACATAAAGTCCATCACATACGTAGCTATAATATACCACGCTTTTATATTATTATTTTATATTATTATATTTATATTAATTATTATAATTATTATATTTATATTATTATAATATATTTTTTTATATTTAGCTGCGTGTGCAGTCCCTCTAAAGTTTGTATAGAAAATATATCGCGCTATGCCTTGCTATGATTCATATTACTATATATTATAGCTCCTTTTTCAGTAGAACAGCAGCAACATTCAATGGTTTGGTCGATATCCACGACATCGATTTATTTGATTCAATAGCGCAAAGTATTAATAAACTTCTGACAAAGCTGGTTTGATGCAGCATCTTAACTATAATTATATTGTCTTCATTTAATATCATTTATATATGTTTTTCTGTTATTCTAATTTTTTCTCATCTATCAGTTTTGTCGTGGATTTTTTTTTCTTGATATAATTTATCGGTTATTTTATAAGTCTTGAAAATTGTTGGTAACTCTTACGTTAGTTTACTTCATACCTTTGTATTTGTTACCAAGACAGAGCCTTCTCCATTTTTCGTCCACAAGCATTCAGTCTTTTAGCTTTTATATGCGAGGACACATAAATGGTTATAACTGTTATATATAAGTTATTAAAGTTTATTTATAAAGTGTGTAAAACTGTTTGTTCTCCGAATAAAATAAAATAGCTACGTCTGTGATGGGCTTAAAACTAAACTTAATTTCATAGGTACGTTTATCGTCATTTACAGACGTTATACTACCTACGTATTAATTTAATGAATCTTTATGATTAATGTTTCTAATTATAATTGTTGCGGCGTTCACATAAATAAACGGATTGCTATAACAGGATCAAAATATAAGAATGAAAACGTATTTGGTAAAAATTCCGCATATAACCTCTGATAGTATTCATCAAAGTAAGTTCTCTACTAGTTTCGTCTCCACGAGACATCTTCAGGACACCACAATACTCGACCTTGACATTGAGATTGCTCAGCAACACCGACAGAGTCCAGCCAGTGATGTTGCCTCTCCGAGCTCCTCGCGCCAAGTTTTTTTTTCATTCTAATATTTTGCAACGGATTTCCGCAAAGTAACGCCTGAATCTATTATTTATCTTAATTATTTAATAACAGGATCAATTTATTAGAACCATTCTATAGTTTTGTAGTAATTTAAGGTAGCCAATACTTACGTTATTATTAAGTTATAATCTAGAATTTATTAGTGTTAGGTCTAGCTTATTGTTAATCTGTATTACAATCTAATCTTATGTTCGAGTTCCAATAAATTATAATTTTGATAAAAAAATGTTTGTCACTTTTTTAGTCAGATTACCTAGCAAAAAACCTATTGGTATTTTTATTATGCAGGTTCTTTTAAAAACCAGTATTTAGGACGTTAGGAACTTGTTAGGAACAGATTCCACGAATCGTTTCAGGATACCGTTACATAAACATAACCGTCTCGAATACAATGCAATGACGGTCTATCATATCCACCATGTTTTGGAAAACGGGCGTCAGGAGATGAAAGCGTCGCATCGACAAGGCGCCGGTATTGGACTGATCATCATCATCATCAGCCCGTACACGTCCACTGCTGAACATAGGCCTATGTTCAGCAGTGGACGTGTCCCAAGGAATAACGGTCTTGAGCTGCCTCCATCCAACGACTCTCTGCGACCGCTACGATGTCGTCGGTCCATCGAGTGGGAGGTCTTCCCACACTTGGGATTGGTGGGTGGTGGATAATTGGACGGATATTTGAGCGTAATGCCGGGCGGTCCTCTGTAACCACAGAAACCGGATTGCCGATGCGACCGCAAATTATTTACTGATCGGCAATCCGAATGACGTCACTCGCACTAAACGGATCGCAGCCATTGTCGATAGTCCCATGCGTTCGCTTATAATCATACAAATAGGTAACTAATACTAAAATCTGTTTGATGCGTTCAGTTCGGCGAATACGATGCCGGCCTGTCGACGCTAGCCTCAAACCTGGTACAACATCACACGATTCACTAGGGCCTTGCTCGGCATTGATCAAGCAAAGTTCTCTAAGGCTAACACTGCTAGCGACGCGCCTCGTGGATTTAATAAGTACCTACGGCCAGAGGTCGTACCTAAAAATTCTTTGGGACACAGCTATAGGTCGCGTCATGTTAAAAAAACGCTTTAGGCGATTTATCGGACATCCGCGCCATTGTACCCATGCGCAAACATACCTCTTCCACTTTCTGCCAGCGTTCTTTTTACGTGACGCGACCTATCCTACTAATATTATAAATGTCAGTTTGTGAGGATGGATGTGTGTATGTTTGTTCTTTCACGCGAAAACTACTGAACTGATTGTGCTGAAATTTGGTATGGGTATAGTTTGGGACCTGGAAGAACATATAGGCTTATTTTTTATCCCGATACAAGACAGGCGAAGGCGCGGTCAGCAGCTAGTATACCTACAATACGTCTGTTCGCTAGGATCAGTAATTAAGCGAGTCGCTTGGCTATAAGCAATAAGGAAGGCTCTTTGTAGTGTGGCATTAGCCTTACTTCACTTCCCACAAAGATCATAGTAGCATACGTTTCGACTAACGTCTATTCTAATACATAGGTAGATGAAAACACATCCAATGGGCGGCCTTATCGCTCAGAAGCGATTTCTTCCAGGCAACCTTTGGATGGATAGAAAATTAACAATTTAAGAATGGCCAGGGTGTATACAACATTAATACATAAAATAAAATTATACTATAATATACATAAAGTAGAAAATAAATTTAGTATATGGTATAAATAAATACCAAGAGCAAGATAGATATGTACCAATATTTACTTTTCTGACAGATAAAAAATCTTTAATAATTTTTTACAACGAAAACAAAGCACAGGCGTCTTTTTTGACATTGGTAGGGGGAAGTCCCCTAGTGGCGGACACCTAAGGTTTTTTGACAATTAAAAAAAAAGGAGATTCGAATTAAATATATTTATTTATTTAATTAAGTACGTCAATGAAATTTAAAATCAAAATAAATATACAAAAATGCAACGTTTACATAATTATTAATTGAAACTTAAATCAAACTTTGGTCAGAAAAAATGGTATCATTGCAAGTGGCACCTAGTACCGGACGGAATTAACTTCGTACATAAATAATACATCGTAGGCCTCTTAACATTCATGGATATCTCTACAGATTCGTGAGTCCACTCAGCTGCTAGAGCTGCAACAACTCGGCGGCTGGAGCATTGTATCCGATTTTCGTAAGCACACTACGCAAGTAGTTCTTATGTTATACATTTTAGTATGTGGGTCCATTTTATTTGCTTTCCATGGTTCAGTAAAATAAAATTATCATGCTTTTCCGTAAGTTATAGCACTCATTGTTCAGCAAAGCTTCTCTCAAAGTGATTTTTTAGTTTAGTGAACAAAACCTTGTCTGGCTTCCGGTGAACTATTTTGGTCCTAGTTTCCTTTATTTTTTTCTTTTTCATTACGGTTTCTCTCGGTTCTTCTAGTCTCTAAAACAAAGTAAAACATATATAATCAAAAGCATAAATACTTATGAGAAAAAGCAACTTAATTTTTGTCCGGCGTTAAGGGACGACTTAGTGTCCGGTGCCAGGGGACATAAAATCCCCAAAATTACGTGTGTTAGCTCAAAACCTCTTCGTTACTCAACAAAAACTATTATAAATATCAAATATCTATGGATCACTTGTAGTATATTAACAATAACTATAAACACAAATACTAAAACATCGCAATAAAACTTACTTATATCTTATGTGACGCAGCGTATGCCCGCCAAAAGTTGTAAATAACTTCTCCCACCATGGCCTCGGGCGTCAGTAGCACACCGCGTCTCGGGGCCTGGTATCAAAATGCACTCCCGCGTCCCTTTCAATAGTTTTTGAATCGAACGTGTTGTGACTTTCCGAGATAGTACGCTTGTCCAAAGCTGGGTGCCGTCCGGCGTTACGGGACTTCCCCCTACCTTTATTATATTGCTCTGATTTATTAGTAGTCATCTATGATATTGCTAGTTGTTTAAAATTATTTTGGTCCAATTACCAAGCCCTTATCTTCATTCGTTTTTGCAAAACTTCAAAATTATTTTCCTACCAAACTATAAAAGATTTTTGAATGAAACCAACGCAAAACAATAGCTACTAATTCGGTCTAGTTTATATATTTTTTTCATAATTATTAAACCAAAAAAAACAAATTTTGAAAAATTTACGTGTGGTTTTATGTGGCCATTTCATGAAATACAACAGCCATAAAGAGAAAATTCCACCAAGTTACCTACCAGTACCAGTGTTTTCTTTTTTCCATAGACTTTTTCATTGGTGACAACAAGTGACAATTTCTTGTATAATTTTTCAATTCATTCGTAAGTTGGGTTGGGTAGACTACAAAAATAAGGCAAAATTTTTCGTCTAGGGTTTGAAACCATGTTTGAACTTCGTTATTAAGATTGTGTATCTTAGGTACACAAATTCCCTGCTAAAATCACTTTTCTAAATTATCTGTACAAAATGTCTGGAGACACTGGCGACGCACCACTCCCCAAACACATGACCTACTCCAAATCCCAGGTCCCTCTCATAGGAGCTGTTATAGACTACGTTGAAACCAGTGTTGATTATATAATAAGAAGGTCATTTAATAAATCGGAGAAGCTGAATGCTAAGTTCTCAAGATCTACCCTGTCAGCCGGATTCTTAGCTGTCGTATGCTTTCTACTCGGGCTGACCTGCAATGTGAAGTTCGAAGTGGTGACCCTTGACGATGAACCTTTGCCGAAAGATCTTCATTTTATGCTCATGAGTAACGAGGATAAAATTTACATCGAAGACATTGACGTTAGCCGTAAGTATCTTATTGAGACCACCTCGGGGTCGTTTTCAGGAGTCGGTGGCTGGAGGCTAGACAGTAAATACGTACGATATATAACACGTATTGGGACATGAAATGGCTCAAGAGGCACATGTGCGCGTGCAGCTGCAACTGGCGGCGGCGAGGCTGGGCAGTGAATGCAAAAAAACGTCCAAAATTGTAATTATGATATGATTTTCAGGTGTGATGTGGTGTATAGAAGCTTCTGATGCGTTGGTGTTAATGATATGCTGTATACTAATTTTTAACTCGGCGTTTGTGGTGAGATTTTTATCTTCTTTCGATATCTATGTACTTAGTTCATATAATTAGCGTCAAAACCTACAGATCTGTTATTTAACGGAGTCCAAAGATCACGTGTGGAATAAAAGATGATTACTTATTTAAACACAACATCATATATATGTTAAATACGGTATATTTTAATTACATAGCGCTAAAATAGTTCTTCTAACTTAAATTTTAATCACAGCTTTTCCTACGTTTTCTCCTTGTAGCATCCCAACGAATGCATCAAAAATATTTGGAAAGCCATCTGTTACGTGCTCCTTTACCTTCAACTGACCACTGTGGATCCAACCAGCTAGTTCAATGAAAGCTTCGTTCCAAGTCTCTGCCCATCGGCTAACAACGAATCCTTGTACTTTAATCTGGTTTTGCACCAAGCTCGGTTGGATAATCCTCGCCGAAGGAATATCTGTATCGTTATAAGAACTGATACTGCCGCATACTGACACTCTTCCGAACTCGTTTATTTGGTTTATAATCAGACTACTGATCTCACCTCCGACGTTGTCGAAATAGCAGTCTACGCCGTTCGGGGCGGCTTGTTTAAGCGCAGCGCTGATATCGGAACTCTTGTAGTTGATAGCCTTGTCGAAGCCGAGTTCTTCCTCCAGCCATTTCACTTTGTCGTCAGAGCCAGCAAAGCCTATGACTCTACAGCCCTTGATCTTTGCGATCTGGCCGACGAGCGACCCCACCGCTCCAGCAGCTCCAGTTACAACAACAGTCTCACCTGCCTTAGGTTGGCAAATTTCCAAGAATCCGAAGTATGCTGTCGCGCCGGGCATTCCAACTGCACCGACTCCATGAGACTCTGACAAGCCTTTGAGATTTGGGAGTTTGTACGCTCTGTTGATGCTGTCTGGTGGTGAAGCGGTGTTGATAATGGCATGAGTGCACCATCCTTTATGCGACACAACTTTTCTACCGACCGGAAACCTTGGGTCCTTGGAGTCTATGACTACTCCCACTTGGAATCCGAATTGGTCGTAGGGCAGAGTGAAGGAGCCGTGGTATGCTCTCTGGTATGGGTCCACGCTGACCCACTCTGTTTTAACCAGGATTTCCCCATTCTGAATTGGGGGTAGGTCATATTCTACAATTTCGTAATCACTTTTCTTGGGAAGCCCCTGAAACTTGTTCACGACGACGTACTTTTTAGCTTTCACCATTATGACCGACAACGACACTTCGTTACAACTGAATGTAGAATGATTATTTAGATTAATTTAAGATTACGTAAGAGATACGATTTATGATATTGTATCGCAACGCACCGAAGTCTAGCCGTTATCTGTGGTTACATTCACCTGAATCAAGGACATTTCGACAAAATGTGTTTGTAACTCATGTAATATAATGATTTCATCAATCCTTTCCCCCGTTATCCATCCCCCATGATTGGCTATCTGATGCTTACCCACACAGCTAATAAAATTTTTACCAAAGCTTTTCCAGCATTGACACCATCCACAATATCCCCAGACCTCTATCCTAGTGACGGAAGCCATAGGAATTCGTATTTATCCCGTAAAACTTAAAAAAAAGTGTAAAATTTAGGGATGCGAAGTCGGTTTTTAATTTCTTCAAAGTAGTCAAATTATATAATGTCTTCATTTTATTTCACATGTAAAGGTTAGTGCAAATTTAAATGCTATCTCCTTGAAATATATATTTTTTATAATACCGACGGCCGACCTAAAGTTAGGTGATAATCACCCGTTCTAAAAAATAGTCCCTATCTCTATCCATTTGGTACATACAGATTTGTAATTTTACTAAAAAGCCTTTTAAAAGGCGATATCTATCATAAACTAAACCTCCTAACCTAACCCCGAAGGCATTAATATCATGTTTATTCTTAATTAAGTATATTTCTGTATTTATCTTTCTTTGTATATCATGTGATGTGTGTGGCTATAAATAAATATTTTATTCTAACCTGTGGCATTTGTTTATGAATGTTCTAGAGGTCTCCGTTAAGCGAATATCTCTTCCTTCCATGGCTGGGCCTGACTCTACGCGGACTATTCCTTCGCCAAGCTCCGACGGTGGGCGCGCTCCTCTATACCATGGCTGTTATTAACGGGACTGTTAATCCACTGTTCCTGACTGCCTTCTCCTTCCTATTCCGTAAGTTTTTTATTATAATAAACTAGTAGTTAGCCCTTGTCGTGACCGGTTTTTATTACAAATCTAGTCTAGTCCAGACCAGAGCTGTCAAGTCCGCTTCTTCTTCGCCTTGTCCATGGCCTGCCGTTATGCCCCATTTTTCTTGGGGTCGGCCTTCCTAGTCCTAGTCCTAGGTATGAAATCCACGTCGTTGAGAAAAAAAAGTAATGGCAATTTAGCCTGAGATACAACTCTGTTTACGTACCTAAACTAATAAAGAATTCGAAATAAAATGAGTTACAAGTCATGGAAACTCTGCCTTGAGAGCTTCCGGAGTTATGACAGTGAAGTTGAAAATCCCTTGGGGCCAAGTTGTTCGCTTCGCTCATTCTGTTCAATAAATAATGCTGGATCTATCCTAAAAGTAAGCAGAGCTTTTGTTATGGGTAGGTACCTACTAGATAGCTGATAATTATACATTATTTATTTACCTAGATAGTTTATTATTATATACATAAAAACACCCACAACACCCGGAACAAATATCTGCAGATCGTACAAATATTCTCTCGAAGCCGGAATCGAACGCGTAACCGCCCGCGTGGCAGGCAGACCTTCTCCGCCGCTCCGTGCTACATCAGGGCATCGCATTGCATCGTCATAGATTTAGTGACAACTTTTGGATTTCACAGCCTTAGCAGCCAGACTTCGCAGTGCAGGTATTAAGTAGTTACATGAAAGTTCTTTCCCTCTTCACTATTTTGATCACCAATTCCATATCGCGATGAAGAAGATTATCTTGAAAAATGTAGGTATAGGTCTTCATCGACCGCTCTTATCGCTATTGGTTGATTTGGATGGGTTCTTTTCTCAGGTTAGGTCACTAAGGCCTGCAAATAAAACTAAGAGGTCCATGTCACCAAGCATATTGGACCATTTCGAAGTCCAAATGTGGACAGTGGTCTCTACCTACAATTCCATACCAAAAGCCTTATCTTTATATTTCAGTTGAAAATTGACCTTGTTCTAGTTCTGGAAGCGCGAATATGGCTTGAAATAGCTCGCGTGATCCGATCCAGGTGGGAGCGTCGTAACAGCTACAGCTCACGGCAAAATGGCCATTACGTGGAGGTGGAGACGCTTTGGAGCAACGACGATGTCCAGAGCGTTGAAGTGCAGAACTATGTGTATTGAGGTATTTAGCATGTGTTGTTCTTATCTTTTCTAATAAATCTGTATAAAATTGCATATCATTGCCTCATTTAGTAGATTGTTTAGTTTGGTGATAAGCGTCAGTTTAAATACCAGGGATGATAAATAATCTGTTTTTTAATAGGTACGTAATAATATAAAATTCGATAAACCTTGCCAAAATTTTCGCCATTTAATATACCCACGAAGAGAAGGTTCCCTTGCCTTGATCTCTCCATTTGTCACCCACTTGGTGAGTTTACTCAGGGCATCGAACCATTTACCTCCGCTATGAATCCTTTGATTGGCAAGCAGTTGCCCACAATACTCGGCTGCAGGATAGGGGAGCTCGGCATCTCCGTAGGGTTCGCAGTAAAAGCGCTGATGCCTTCACATACTGAAACTCTGCCGAAAGATTCATTCGCCTGATGACTAGGGCGCTCAGTTCTCCACCGACATTGTCGAAATAGCAGTCAACGCCGTTTGGTGAGCCGCCGTTTGGTCCTTTACAGCTGATGTGATATTGACCTTCTTGTAGTTAAACGCCATGTCGAATCCAACTTTATCATCGGAGCCAGTAAAGCCGATGACGTGGCAGCCCTTGATCTTAGCGATCTGTCCCACCAGCGAGCCCACCGCTCCGGCGCGGCGCCCGAGACCACGACCGTCTCTACCGCCTTGGGCTTACACACCTCCAAGAATCCGAAGTAAGCTGTAGCACCGGGCATGCCAATAGCCCCGGATCCAAGAAATATTCGCAGATCCGTTATTAGGCAGCCGGTACAGGGGTATCGGGGTTCATGGTGTAATGGGTAACCCATCCTTTGTGTGAGACTCTATCGCCGAGGGCGTATGCGGGGAGTTAGTAAACACCATCTTGTATGATACCAACTTGGAAGCCGAACGGCACTGTGCTACGACTATGTGAGCCTCGGAGATACGGGTCAACATTGATGAACTCTGGCTTGACTAGTATTTCTCCATTTTGCCGAGAAGGTAGCTCTATCTCGATTATGGTGTACCTAATAGGTCTTCTTGGGCAGACCCACGAACTGCTTTTTCACGACGTATTTCATTAGCTTTACAACTTTTTTTTTTACGAAGAATAGAAATCTTCGTAGAAATAAATGTGACATTTTAACAGTATAGTAATGTCAGCTAAAAAGAGTCCTTTGCATCAGCTAGAAGAAGCCGGCATTGATTACTGTACTGTATGTCTGGCGCGAACAAGCGGGCTCACGTAGTGAATACAATAATGGAGTTAGGTACTTCGAAAGTATACCCGTGACTATCGTTATCTATCGTCTAGCTGAGGAGCATACCAACATTATAGCGACCATGATAAGGTTTGATAACCACGAAGGCTTGTTTAGACCCAAAGCGGTAGCGTTCGATTGAATTCCGCTCGGAATTCCTTCCAGTATCTTAGTGACAGTTGGTCGGTAGTGGGTCGGTACCAAATGCAGATGCGCCGCGCAACGGGGTCCGACGAGAAGCGGTCGTGAAATAGCGTGGTGCCGTCGAACACAGAGTAACCGCAGCCTACCAAAAACTGATCATCAGAGTAACACAGGGTGGCAGGAGCAATACTGTCCCTAAAATATTCGGAGAAATAAAATAAATAATGCTTGACAATCACGCAGACAAACATTTGTCTTAAGGCGGGACGCCACATCAGTCGTCAGAAATCGCAGACCGCGCGAAATCCCGAGAAAAATCCACGCGAACCCACTCGGAGTTCGATGTCGCTCTAGGTCGAGCCGCGTAGAACAGGCATTTATGTATTTCGATATCAGGACATTGTGCAAAAGACACTTGCGCGAAAGACACTAGGGCGATGGAAATTTGCACAGTGGACGTTTACGCAGTGGCTATTTGTCCAAGTGGACACTTGTGCGAAAAATCACAAACTCCTATTAATTATTTCTCCACCCCTTCTGCCTCCTTCCCAATAACGATAACATATTTTAAAGATCTTCGTAGCACGTGGTACGATGCTATGACCGACGGGCATAACATACAAAAGACTTCGACGATCACAGGATAAGAGATATTTTCTAAACTTAAAAAATCATATCTATAGGGCACCTACTTGTGCGTGACACTTAAGACAGCGGGCCTACCGAGGAAAATTAGGGCACGACACCCCCTCGCAAAAATCCTGTTGGTCCATGCACCACATACCCTGTAGGTATACTTTCAACAAGTCAACAGTTCAACAGGACTACTTGAACGAATTTGCACGAAGTACATAGGTAGATACCTAAGTTATTTTGTGTTATGTACAGTCAGGCAGAAATCAAGATAAAAACTAGAAAATATGATAGAATATATTATTGTTTATAACATTTCAAAATACAAGAAACAGTACAAAAAACATATTTGTTTTTAGCTGGAAAATTCTGCATGTTTTTTTAATTATTTGAAATCTCTTAAACTTTAACAACAGCCTTGCCAAAATTTTCACCATTTAACATACCCACAAAAGCATCAAACAGGTTGTCAAAACCATCAGTAATATGTTCTCTGGCTTTTAGCTGACCACTTGACACCCACTGGGTGAGCTGGCTTAGAGCTTCAAACCACCTATCCAACCATCTCCATACAAGGAATCCCTCTAGCCTCAGTTGCTTTAACACAATACTCGGTTGTAAGGTAGTAGCTTTCAGCACCTGACTAGAATCCACATTGTATTCGCTGATACATCCGCAAAGTGCTACTCTGCCGAAAAGGGTCATTTGACTAAGGACTTCACTGCTTAGCTCACCGCCAACGTTGTCGAAATAGCAGTCTACGCCTTTAGGCGCTGCCTCCTTCAAAGCCGCTGTGAGGTTGACCTTCTTATAGTTGTACGCTTTGTCGAATCCAAGCTCCTTTTCGAGCCATTCTACTTTCCTGTCGGAGCCGGTGAAGCCGATGACGCGGCAGCCCTTGATCTTTGCGATCTGTCCCACCAGCGAGCCCACCGCCCCGGCAGCGCTCGAGACCACGACCGTCTCTCCCGCCTTGGGTTTACAGACTTCCAAGAATCCGAAGTAAGCTGTAGCACCGGGCATGCCAATAGCGCCGCATCCAAGAGACTTCGGTAGTTCGCCAAGATCAGGCAGTTTATAGATCTTTTCTTCTGGAGCTGCGGTCGGTCCGTCAGGATTGCTGATGTAATAGTTCACCCAACCTTTATGCGAAACTACTCTATCGCCGACTGCAAAGCCTGCATGTTGCGATTCTTCCACGATACCGACTTGGTAGCCGAATTGGTCGTACGGCACGGGGATTCGGAGATACGGAGCTCGGTGGTACGGATCCACGCTGATGAATTCTGCTTTCACTAAAATCTCTCCGGTTTTTGGTGCGGGCAGCTCTGTCTCGATAATGTCATAGTCTGACCTTTTGGGCAGACCTTGGAAATGCTTCTTTACAACGTACTTCCTTGCCTTTACCATTTTGGAATTTTGAGATCTGAAAAAAGAAAACTAATATATGTAGATTAGCTCTACATTATAAAGAAACTTCTTTACCATCGTTATACCATCGTATTAGTTAATTATGAGTAATCATTTGCAAGAGTTATGTAGGTAAGTTAAAGGTACCTACCCTACATAACTATTGTAAATTATTGCCGATAAACACTCCAAATCAATGTCCATACATGATAAGATACCTTATGATTATGTATGAAGATATCTGGCTATATTAATACAACTTTAATATATTTAAGATTTGTAAGTGCCGTCTCTGGGTAGGTCAGTATTCGGTGTGCAGCTGAACTTTATTGAAATATGTGTGGATTTTTCAGCATTATTTATTTACTAGCTGTTTAACCCGCGTTAAATTCGAACTTCACATTTCTATGGGGATAAAAAGGTATTTTTTTCCGTAAATCTCCCATGGGAATTTGATGTTTTACCATGACAAAAATAGTCTTCGTTACTCTCCATCCTTTCAACTAACTCTAAGCCAAAAATCAAGTCGATTGGTTGCTTAGTTAGGGCACAGATTTTATCTTATGGCGTGAAGGAAGGACAAACAAACACACTTTCGCATTTATAATATTAGTTACGATTAGGATGTCATGTTGAAATGTTCGCTTATATTCTTACTATGTGCTATGTGTTTGAAAAGATAATGCCTAAAAATTACGAAGTTCATCCAAACAGGAATTTGAGTACCTATGCTTTAAATTAGTGATGCAACGAATACGAATACGAATATTCGTATTCGCCGAATAGTAGACATTTACCGAATATTCGTATTCGGCGAATACTAATACGAATATTTAAAAACTAATATTTTACGTACAAACGCAACTCTAATTACTGGCAGACTTGAAAACGCGCGTATAAAAATACGCATGTGTGCAGAGGGCCTTAACAGCAATGACGACGCGTCGGGGGACTCCCCGGCCATAGTTTGTACAGTACCGCGGCTCCGGGAGTTTCCCTATCATTACAATTACGACGAACCATTGATGATTCATTCATTTCTTTCACTTCATTTTGTTAATCGGAAGCAGAAGTCCAGCAAGAGAGTATTGTTTTATTTATTTTCTGAGGTTGCTGCGAAATAAAATAAGTTAAAGTTTAATTGAAAATGTCTTCTCGTAAACGAGATCAAAGTGACATATGGAAACACTTCGATAAATTACCGAGTAAGTAGCTGTATGGTTCTGTATTTCTTTGGTATCAACAAAAGGTAGGATTGTAAGTAAGTAACTTAGACGAACGTTAGTAGGTAATGGCTGCGTCAATGTAGTACTAGACTTTGCCCGCGACTTCGTCCACGCAGACATTGGTTTTACTTTCACATGTAATATTATAGTGGGATAGGATTTTAAATAGTGTTTAACAAATGTTAAATTGTGTTGTTTTTATTTTAGACAATGAAAGCAAAGCTAGATGCAGATATTGTGCTTGTGAATTGTCTCGGGGAGGGAAAAATGCATATAATAAAGGATTTACTACGACCGCACTGTGGACTCATGTGAAGAGATTTCACGAAAAGGAGCTTGCTGCCAGTATAAGTACTGTAGACGAAACAAGCACTGAAGTTGAAGTAACTCCAGCGAAGAAACAAGCGTCCTTAAAGGAAATATGGGAAAAACGAACTACGTATGAAACGGGTGATCCTCGGGCTGTCAAAATCACATATTTGATTGCTGAACAAGTTTGTCTAGACATGGAGCCCCTGAATTTGGTAAATAAACAGGGATACCGTCGTTTGCTCAGTGAACTAGCTCCAAGGTTTGTTTGCTTTTATTAAAATGCTAAACATTTGTTCATTCATACATATCAGTGGGATTCTCTTTCAACTTTCACAAAACCCTTTTTAATTCCTGACTGTTATTTTTTTTTACAGATATAATATTATATCTAGAACCCACCTTACAGAAAAAATTCTGCCGGATATTAATGAACGTGTTAAAATAAAATTGAAGGAGCAGTTAACAAAGACCCCATATCTCTCTGTCACAACAGACATGTGGACCAGTGACGCTTCCTCACAAGTCAATGATTTTATAAGTCTTACTGGACATGGTGTCAATGAAGATTTCCAGCTCAAATCTTACTGTCTGGAAGTGTTTCCCTTTGAAGGTGACTCACATTCAGGAGAAAATATTGCCCACAATATGCACATGATGTTTCTGGAATGGGAGCTATTGGGTAAAGTTGCAGCAGTTGTAACGGACAACGCACGGAATATGGTTAAAGCAAATGATGAGCTTGATCTTAGTATTAAACATATTTTTTGTTTGGTACACAGCATCCAATTAGCGCTGAAAAAAAGTTTGTTTGGTCAAGAACGCATAACCGAAATGTTAACCACATGCAGGGGAGTTATTACTCATTTTAATCACTCAACCTCCGCACTCAAACAACTGAAAGATTCTCAACAAGCTAACAATATACCGAAACATGTTTTGTTTCAAGATGTTGAAACTAGATGGGACTCAACATATCAGATGTTGAAGAGATTACATGAACAACGCATAGCGATTCAAGATGTTTTACCATCTCTACCAAATTGTCGTCATGAAATCACAGCAAGGCAATGGGCTCTTATGAGCCAAATCATTGATATTCTGGCCAATTTCGAAGAAGCTACTAAAGAGCTAAGCAAAGAATCAACGACGTTATCTCAAGCAATCCCAATAATACGAAGTCTAAAATCTTGCCTCAATAAAATTTCAAATGATCCTTCTTCTCATCCTGATGTAAATAATCTGGCAAACTCCCTATTCAGTGGACTTTTAAATAGATTTGCGTTTATGGAAAGTGATGAAACTTATCTATTAGCAACGATCCTTGACCCACGGTTCAAAACAAGGATTTTCAGCTCAACAGTGGTCGCTGAAACCGCTCGATCAGTTCTTAACGCTGCTGTTGATGGCAGAGAGGCCGTAAGACCGACAAGCCCTCCAGAAGAACCTCAACCGTCGACAAGTAGAGGAATTTGGCAAGTGTGCCAAGAAATAATTGAAGAGGCCGAAATGGAAGAGCCAATTTCCATATTTTCTGGTGAGTATGAAAAAAGTTTAAAAAGTTATTAATAGGTAATAGGTACTCTTTGTCATCTACGTAGTATACTAAAAGTTAAATTTAATTTCAAAATGTCTTTTTTTACAGGGGTTTCGCAAATTAAAAACGAGATAGATGCTTATCTAAAGCTCCCAAATTTATCGCCGACTGCTGATCCACTGGCCTTTTGGCGAGAAGATGTCCATTTTCCAAGTCTGAAAAAACTTGCCCAAAAATATTTTTCACTGAAGCCATGTACAGTCGCCTCAGAAAGACTTTTTTCAACGGCTGGGAACATTCAGACTGAAAAAAGAAATCGCCTAAAACAAGAAAATCTACAAATTTTATGTTTTTTAAATAAAAATTTGCCAGTTGTAAATTTTAATTATTAAAGTATAGAAATTTATCAAATAAATTAGTCTTTTATCACCATGTCGAGATATTCGTATTCGTATACGCCGAATAGTAGATTTGATATTCGTATTCGTATTCGTAAAAGTACTATTCGTTGCATCACTACTTTAAATGTGTGGATAAAAAGTACGAATTTGCCTAAAAATCACGAGTTTCGTCCAATCAGGAATTTGAGTATGTTTTAAATGTGTGAATAAGTGTAACCACATTGGTACTTATAATATCAGAAGGTAGAAGATAAAAATAACATACGTTCAAAAATTTGATTGCCCTAATAAAACGAATCGGCAAAGCATTAGACACACCACTAATTTACTGTCACTCAAGCTGTCAAAAGTGAAATTTGTCACTCGAGCTGTCAAAAGTAAAATAAACGCGTAGCCGGAATTATAATGTACCTAGTTGTGTTTATTAACAAAGAAAATTACAATCGAATAAATAATAAATAAATAATGCTGGACAATCCACACAGCATCATCTAGGCCCAAACTAAGCAGAGCTTGTGTTATGGTACTAACTAGATGACTGATATACATAATTATTTAATCTTACTATACATAGAAAATACCCAGAACACAGAGACAAATATATACAGACAAACATTTGTCCCGAGGCGGGAATCGAACCCGCAACCTCCTGAGTCGCAGGCGGACCTTCGCCCGCCACGCCATGCGCCACATCGGTCGTCAAATGATAAAACAAATATTTACAATAGAAACAATTGTGCTAACTACAGACTGTTACAAAGAATGTACAGGTAGCTCAACTGGTCCATACTTGTCTGAAGCGTCCCCAAGACGCTGGCTGTATTGCTCATCTGTATGGCAATGATGATGCGCTGCGCCAAATAGTCAGATATAATTAATATTGGCAAAAAGGGCTACAAATGATTAAATGACCTACAAAGAAGTAGTTAGTTGATCAAGAAGCTATAATCTGAAAAATTTCCTTATGTCGTAACATTCTTGGTAAAAAAACACACCAAACACTCACCGTAAAAACCTTTGCGCAAAAGACTACCAACCTGCGACAATGTTTGATTAAAACTAGATTCAATTAAGGATTATATCTGTTTATATTCAGCAAACAACTAAACATACTCGTGCACTATGCAGTCATGATGGCCTTACACACTCGCCGAGACACCCCGAGACAGGCCGGGCACGAGTGTGTATGTTTCTAAAAAATGTTATTAGATCCAAAAAAAAAAATCCTCTCCTCGTGCCGCAATCGGTTAGCGCATCCCTTACAGAGGGTTGCGGGTTCAAAACAGTCGAAGTCGATAAATTTTTGGGATCTTATTAAGTTTTCTTAGAAATTACCACCAGTATGAGGCTAACGCGCTATAATAGCAAAAAATGTTGGAGTGTGTATCGCCTCGAGGTACCTCCTAGGCTCTCCTCGTGTCTCAGCTAACAACTAACTACAGTTCAAGTGAAACAATGAGTCCTCTCGTTCAGGGGACGAGCGTCCGAGACGTTTCGGCGAGTGTACTGCCGATATCAATGCATTTTTATTTTGGGCACTCTCTATCTAATCTAATCAACGGCTTGATACTCCCTGCGGTCGCATTGTTATTGGTAATTTATGTAACCAACTACCATAGAAACGTGTAAATTTCTGTGGTAGTTGGTTACGTCGGAAAGTTTGGGAGATTTTTATCTTAATATAAGATTTTTATCTCTAATTATTTTTACAATATATTTAAAAGAGGAAAATCTAAATTCCGTATTAAAAATATATTACGAAGAAAATTTCGTAACTCCAAACGGTCTGCTATCAGTGCTATCACACAAAAAAAGAAAGTTTTTGACCTTTTTTTAAAAGAATTTTATGTCTCACTGCATAGAGTAAAAACTCGCTGCTATCTCAGCAGAGGGATAGTGTGATTCAACAATTTGACAATTTGTGTAGCCAAAAACCGATCTATGTGTGTTTTGACAGCACGTAAATACAGTGCTTTCACTCACACATTCGTATGATTGAATGTTGCAAGAGGCATTTTCCCTAAAAAGTTGGGTAATTTTCTTATTTAAACTAACAGGTGTGTGATAATAATTCTAATGTAAATAATGTTATTAAACAAAATTAAAAAATAATAAATTAGATCAAAAGCTCTTGCGGCCACAAATTATGTCATAGCATTTATTGATACCAATTTTCAATTTGAGTTTATATTTGAATATTCTCAGAATATCGTTGTGATTTTGAAGATTCTTAAACGACGAATTTCCCTTGTAGATATAAATAAAGCAATATGTATCATACGGGCGAAAAATCGCCCCAACACGTATGTTCATATCCAGAGTGGATTTATTTCTCTATAAATTAAATAAACTAAATAAAAAGATCGGGTTATTTTTTTCCGCGAGCATAGCAACATTTTCACGAAAATGGTGGACAAAAATTTTCAATTTATTTATGAGTTTTGATGACTGTTTAATGCAAAATTACAAATTTAATATTTGTACTTACCAGTGAAATGAAACTTTACTAGTGTTATTTTTCTTATCAGTAGCACAAAAAAAATGATTTTTGACATGACCAAAACCTATAGCGTACCAACCTACCTACCTTCTTCCCGTTAACCGGGAATCATGATATTTGCCATGAAACAACGTCTTATAATTTATACGGAACCCTCGGTGTACGACTCCGACTCACATTAGTCGTTTTATTTAATAATTATCCATAATTTTAACTTCTTTCAGTTATTTACTATTGTAACCTACCTACTATTTTTTTATGCTGCCGTTAACATGCCTAGTCATTTTACCGAGCATTTTACTTAGGTAATCGTCACTAATGTAGCTGCGTAGGAGTTGATAACCAGAATCACCATTTTATCGTATTGATAACACTTCACAAATAATTTATCTTAACCTACTCGTAAGAGACCAAAATCACTACATATTATAAAACAAAGTCCTCCGCAAACGCTGCCTATGAGATATAATATCAAAACAATTCAAGGTGGGATGGTGTGTTATTCATATTTTACAGATCTACAACAAAGTCCGCGATGGCACAATATTACCATACCCATTCTATCTTAGGTTATAGGTAAAACATGCAGGCATAATTATGCTCTATATACTACGTCACGTTACTGCGTCATATTTTCAATTCCTTTGAATCATACCTGCTGTTTTTTTCTTTTTTTTTCTTGTCACTTATTCAATGTTATAGTTTTTCCTTTCCTTGTTCTTCTCAATGTGTCTTAGTCATGCATACTTACCAGCTGACCTTATGAAGACTATAGTAGTGCCCATTGTGAAGAACAGGACAGGGGACATATCGGACAAAGAGAACTACCGACCAATCTCTCTGGCCACTATAATAGCCAAGGTGTTGGACAGTATGCTTGATTCTACTCTACGAAACTACCTTAAGCTACATGACGCACAGTTCGGGTTTAGACCCGGACTTTCCACAGAAAGCGCAATATTAGCACTCAAGCATACTGTCCAATACTACACAAGTCGCAGGACGCCGGTGTACGCCTGTTTCCTCGACCTCTCCAAAGCATTTGATCTCGTCTCGTACGACGTGCTGTGGGGAAAGTTGAGGGACAGGAGTGTACCGCCGGACCTGTTAAAAATGTTTCGTTTTTGGTACGGACACCAAACGAATGTCATCAAGTGGTCCAATGCTCTCTCTGACGCATATGGGTTGGAGTGCGGGGTAAGGCAGGGGGGGGTAAGCTCAACCTCGCTCTTCAACCTATATGTAAATGATCTGATTGTTGAGCTCAGCGGCATGCGTGTCGGTTGCCATGTTGATGGTGTTTGTATAAACAACATTAGCTACGCAGACGACATGGTGCTGCTGGGCCCGACAGCGAGATCTGTCGAAGAGATGCTGAAAGTCTGTGCTGACTACGCTGTATCTCACGGTCTCCGCTACAACACAAAGAAGTGTGAATACATTGTCTTTAAGGCCGCCGGTAATAACCTTAAAGAATTCCCAGAATTAACCCTTAATGGCATGAACATCAATAGAGTTACATCTTTTAAATATCTTGGCCATTATGTTACCGACGACCTTAAAGACAATGCTGACATTGAAAGAGAACGTAGGGCTCTGGCGGTAAGAGGTAATATGTTGATCCGTAGGTTTTCCCGGTGTACAGAAGAAGTAAAGTTAACGCTTTTTAAAGCATACTGCCAAAGTTTCTACACCGGGAACCTATGGGTTAGCTACACTAAACGACCGCTAGAGGCCCTACGTATACAGTATAATAATATTTTTAGGATGATGTTGGGGCTGCCCCGTTTTTGCAGTGCATCAGGGATGTTTGCAGAGTACGAGACGGATGGGTTTGCTGCCATTCTCCGGAAAAAGACCACATCCCTGATGCGCAGAGTGCGCGACGGCCCCAACACCATCCTTCAAACTATAGCTGGTAGAATCACCTCTCCCATGTGGCACTGTTTTGTGAGGAGAGTGATCTACTAAATGTTTAGTGTAGTTTAGTTTTTAGTAACTTGTAAAATAACTAACCCTAATTATAAGTGCCCGTCTATTTACTAACAAATTATGGATTCTGTTGTCCGAAATAAAAGATTTTTATTTTTATTTATTTTTATTTATTTATTATTTATAGTATAAGAAGCTACTTACCTTCCTTTTATTAAGTAACTTTTGTTTAATTATATAATAATTAGTACCATTATTTACAGAGATTTACTACAACTATATAATATTGTTTTTGTTATATAAATATTGTTTTGTTATATAAAGTAAGCTTGTCGCCGACTATAACGCCAACATAAAGGTTTTTGGCTGAAAAACAGCGCTGAGCGGCAACAGTTCAGCACATGCTGAGCCAACACCTACTTCGGCACAGGGTCATGGGGGCAAAACGCGAACTAACGCCCATCAATTTTGTAACCTAGGATAAAAACTTCCATGATCTATGTTTCTGTTTGGTTTGTATGTACTTAATGTGTGTGTCAAAATAAATATTCTATTCTATTCTCTACTACCCGTGCGAAACTGGGGCGGGTTGCTAGTTCTAGAAAAAGACATTAAATGCTTGTTACATTCGACATTTATTTTTCGTATAAAATATTCAAGCGTACAAATACATCTAAAATTCACAAAAACTACCTAATCATCCACCCAATCAGGTATTACTTACCAATATTATGTAAAACTTCTTAAATAGTATTATTTTCCTGTAAAACTACAAAATATACATTAAAATAACAAAACTACCTAAATTGTACTTGTGAGAGATTATACAACAGATAACAATAAATCTATTTCTGATTCTGGGTTTGAAGCTTGTTGGATGGAACTCATAGCCTATTTTTAGTGAATAGGTAGATTCAAATGAACGAATCTGGCTGGCCCTATGATGATCTCTCTATACATCTAGATAGATGATTCTATACTAGGTGCTAGAATCTTAAATATTTTTTTGTAAGCAAAAGGGATCTATCACCAAATAAATAGCGGTCAAAATATTTTACGATATTGATACCTAACATTAGAGTTTAACGCAGAAGTCTGAAAAAAATTGGGTTAGAAAGCTTTATTTCGTCAATTCATTCGTCTCTCGTTCGTTTTTGAACTCGAATTTATATTAACCTTTTCCCAATTTTGTGTTTGTTTTCAGTGATAACCTTTTTTTCTGTTATTGGTATCAGCTTTTGTTAAGTTTTCATTCATAAATGTCCATGTTGACATAAAATATATTTGATTCTAGAACCGAGTATAGATGCTTCGTTTCTTCACCAAACAGTGCACTTATGCTGTGGGTTCATAGGTGACCCGATCGGGCATTGGAACTCCCTCGCAAAGTCCTGTGAGTTGGACAGTGTGCCGATTACCCGGAAGCGCCCGGGGGAGTGGACGGCTGTCTTTAGCTTGCTTCTCATTGCTTCTGGCCGCATAGCGCCACACCATACCTGGAAAAGTTGAAAGTACATCATGAATAGGCAGAAGTTCATTTGCGACTTCCGCTACCTGTGGGTTCGCTGACTTGGTACCTATATATAAATATTAATCGATACTCAAACGCTAGTTGCGTTTGAGTATCGCACGTGGAGCACGTCTAAAACGGCTAGGCAGTTTTCAATGAAAAACTAACAAAAAATCGTCACGTGTGACAGCTTTGATCACAGGCAGTTAAATAAATTTCAAAATCAAGGAAACAGGTCGTCTATTGGACTTGGCAGAGCCGCTACCGTGGTCTCTGATTAGATGTTAGTTTTGCCAATTTTACCCTTGAGGAATCGCTGAGGGTCATCGTGCTCAGCAACGGTTACCTGAGCAAAGTTGAGGAAGAAAAGCTGTGTATGTGTGTGATTTAGCCCCGGCAGTGTTTCCCCCTCGACGCCATTCCGTTGAATCCAGTGCAAGTATGCGCGAAATGCTTGCTTCACCCCACCGTTATCTGCTATGTTCTCCCCCTGAAACCATTATTTTGATATATTGGTCATGCAGCTAGCATCTAGCTACATAGCCAAAACATGGGTGGAAAACCAACACCACGGGCCAGTGGTGGAAATCGGCTTGAGCCTCGTCAGCATCGTAACCAAACCTATTATGGGTAAACCTATTATGGGTAAATAAAACTTTACTGCTGCACGCATTGTAAAATATTAGAAAAAAATATATATCCTAAGGTTGCCTGGAAGATATCGCTTCTAAGCGATAAGGCCGCCCATTGTTCTTGTTTATGTTAATGTCTATGTGTTTTATTTGTCTTTGTGGTGTACAATAAAGAGTTTTGTATTGTATTGTATTGTATTGTATAGGCCGATTCCTTTTGCTAGGGTTTATTTTTGGGAAATTACTACCTACTTATAGGTACGTTATTTTGTTTAAAGATTGATTACGGTGCGTTCTTGTCATTCTACACCTTTCTTTTGTAAACCAAGATGTGAAGAAGAAGAATACCTGAGTGTTGATACCATCCAGTTTCATATTGACTTCCGGCACCACATATTTCCCGTATTGGTTGATGAGGCATTGCGCACGGCGGTGGAACGCTTCAATAGCCAAATCGGACCACCAGCAGTGTAGGTTTCCGTCGCAGTCGAACAAACGTCCTTTGTCGTCAAAGCCGTGAGTTATCTCGTGCCCTAGGCAAAGCAAAATTATAAATGCTGACCAGCCGTAATTTTGTCATCATTTGTTTTATAAAAAACCAATAATTCTTTCGGGATTTTACCAATGAGGTAGAATTTGGTAAGTACATGCAACGATTTAGATAAGTGACGGTTTATAAATGTTGATTTTGTGGATTTTGGTCCCACCATATGTTTAACACACTTTTTTTTTCAAAATCTTTGTGTGCTATGTAAGTTTGGATAGATGACACATTATACAAATAAAAAAATTCTATAACATAATTCCTATAGCGTCAGGTTTTTGAGATAATTTAATCATATATCATAAATGAAAAAAAAAAAACAGCGCAATAGTTATGTATTGTGCATACATGTGGCCTCTACTTCACTTTTTTACCTGGTGAAAGATCGCTTTTTAACAATGATTTAAATATTCCAATCGTTTTTTTTAGGTACTGCACACAAAATAAACTATTAGCTGCGTGATATAAAACTGCGAAACAAATAAACGAAACGCATTTTACATAAACACGGCCGCACCTGACAAATTCGACGACTTGTTCCGAATGCCTATTTATTTACGTTCGTGTATCGTGTATCAGTTGGATGCAACACGTTAAAAATACAAAAATAGAACCATATAAAAATATCCTAATTTAAAACCCAACGTTTAAATAATAATTAAATAATAAATAAAATAAAATGTTTCTTTATTTCTCTTCACAAAGGTATTGACAATATAACAATGGATATATTAGGTTAAGAATTTAGCAGGTAAGTATTGTCAAAACCTGTTTTGTGAAGACTGGTGCCTGAAATAGGTTCTAGGAACCTGTGTTACAGGTCACCAGGACTTCGTTCTTAAATCGACGTTTTTAAATGTACAAATATTGCATGTAAACTCGTGAAACACATGTAAATAATTATTAAAAAATTACAGTGCATCTAATAAATTGTCCAGGGACTGCATCTACTTATCATCTAGTATACTTACCTAAGAGTTGGTAAACCTTTGGTTTTACCGGTAAATCTTAGGATTTACTCTAGTTTGGGCTTTTACCGTGACTTATACACCGTCCACGAATTTGTTTTCTGTTTGGTATATGCGCGACCAGTGCGCGACTATAAATTCGATAATGACAGGTGAGTGAATGATGACTTCAACTACTTGCTAGATGGCTCTGCGTCTGGATTGACACAATTTTGCCAGTGTCCGTCTCATGATAGCATCGCAAGCTTTTAAATGACAGAATGAAGTATTTCATGACTGATAGACATGACTTACGAATGTTTCGACTTTTATCGAGCCGATATAGTAAGCATGTAACGAAGATTAAGTATTGAAAATAGTATAACAATTATAGTCACTCTGTCTTACTTTTTATCATAGAAACACGCGTGTAATGCCGCGAGTATAAAGTAGCAAATAAAACAACAAAATACTGCATTATCACAAAATGTTTCGTACACAGCCAAAAATATGAATTGTAGGTTTTTCATCAAAACATGATTATCGCTTTTATTTTAAGTTATTGGTTTAATTATTTCTGTCGGGGCTAGTGACTCATGTTCGGAACCGCGCCACAACACATCGCAATACATTAAACAGATTCTAGCTCTACTTATTAGCATAACCCATACGAATGTTATTTAGTTTAGTAGTTTGGTAGGTACCTACAAGACTAACCAATAACAACGCCAATGCCTCCATAGTTGAGCGAGCGTGGAAAGTGGCGGTGGTAGAAAGGTGGCTGTAAGATTCCCGCAGGAAACATTATCTGGTTCTTGTTTCGGCTATAATACGCATTGACTACAGCAGGAGCAGTGTTCCACAACGTTTTATTCACCGGCTGACCAATGCTGAAATAGAACAATCGCTTCAATCATGTGTCATTGTGTTCTACACTGGTTTATTTGAAATTGAAAAGCATAGATTAACTTATGCTTACCGTGACTGTTCCATTTTAGTCAAATGCTGTAAAATGTTCAAGATATTCTCAAAATATTTGTCCGGGTGCACCTTCACCTCCTTATACCTTTCGTCTAATTCTTTTTTATTCAGAATGAAATCCGGATACCCTATTCTCAGCATCATAGCTTCAACTTTACGTGCAGCTAAAGTCTTTGTCCTCTGGTCGATCCAGTCGGTCGTGCTAAGGATCTCTCTAAAAGATTGCTGTATTTCTCTCGTCATTTTCAGAGTGTCGTTTTTACTGGTTTCATCGAAGTATTTTCTGACGAACATTGAACCTAAGGCCATGCCCATGTTGGAGTTGACTTGGGCTATACAGTTTTTCCACCTCGACGGAGCTTGCTCGCGACCAAACAGCACAAAGTAGAATCTGTAAAGATATCAAGTTTAGTCAACGTCTGTCGCTTTTAATGTCCAATTGGAGCATCATGTTACTCACTCTTGTTTTGCCGACTGAAATCTGTCGTCCAAATTGTTAACGCGATGTCTTACAAATCTCCACAGGAGATAATTTGAGAGAATGCTTGGGTCTGTCTTATTTATTAAATCAACTAGGTGCTGAAATTACAATGGATGAATCAAATCTCACGTTCTACTCGTAAACTGTCAGTTCGCATATGTACCTACACTACCTACACAGGCCCTAAAAAGGGTCTACGCTTTTTGGATCTTACTGATAATTAAACTGAAATGTTCCATCATTATTTATCTACCTACATACCTTGACATAATTTAGCGCAAACAATACAACGGGCTCATCGGACCCCACTGTTCTATTCATCACAATACACAGGTACCGTCTCCATTTAACCTCAGGTACTAATGCTTCTAGTTTTTCTACCGTCATTCTTCTGTATAGCTCAGAGACATTCCGTCTTTCTTCTGGAGCTGACGTTATCTTTGCTAATCTAGAATATTCAACCCATACGGTTATTGATGGAAGTACTATGTATATCCATAATTTTGATGCTTACAATGGCTGGAATACTTTACAGTTTTTTTCCAGAAACATACTTTACAAGCCGAAAAAAGACGCTGATAGTATGCTCACTTGATTTCAAAGTCGATAAGTTCATCAGCACTTTTTTCGACTTTACCAGGCTCGCCTCCAAGAAGCGTTGCTATTTTCACCATATACGTTTTGTATGCGACCAAATATATTTTATTACAGTCCTGCAGAAAATAATCTCTCGTTGGTAAACCTGTAAAAACGAAAAGAAAAAACATGCACATAATATATAATAACATAATAATAACAGCAAGGTAAGAAATACACTCACCTAAACTTGTTTGATCAAATTGTATGATAAATTCATCAGAGTTCTTAATATCAGGACCTACCCACTCTGATATCAGAATATCATTGTTGTACAACCTTAACCGTGCCATTTGGTCAAGCCAATTGAAATTATCCGGTACCCAATTGTCTTCCAATATTGGCCACCCACCGAAGTAATCTAGCAAGTCCAAAATAGGTTGATGACTACGCTTCTCAAGTATGTTGTAGTTCATACAAGACTTGAATAAAAATCTTGCTTTCATGGCGGCGTCTCCATTAGCAAGATCTGATTCTGTTATTTTTGGTGATATTTTCCCTTCTCTTTTATTTCTGATTTGTGTAAACATTTGTAATTTTCTGCCAAATCTTATTTTTTGTCTCTTGATGCATAATTTTCTTTTAGGTAACATTTCCTTACAATGATTCCGAGAAATATCTCCAGTCGATCTTTTCGTTCTTTGCTTTTGGATATTTTTGAAGATTTTTTTGTGTGAGAAATATCGATGAAGCGCCTTTTTAGTATCTTTATTTATGTTACGGGACTTAGCATTTAAATATCGTCGGATACGAATAGCTGCTTCAACTTTGTTTTTATTATCTCCTAAATCATTGTCATGAAAATCTGGTATTGTAAAAGTTTCTACATCATCAGATTTGCTATTCAAACTTTTACCAGTATCTTCGCTGACTATTGGTATATCCAAATTAAGGAAGTGACCTACAAGATGTTTTCCCGGGTATGTGCTTGGTATATCTTCTTTGGGCTTAAACTCAAGTAGATCTTTGAGCACTGTATCTAAATTTTCTCGGAGCATTTCAAAAGTATCATAGCTAAAAGAAAAATGAGTGAAGTAAAGCATAGCTTACGCTTCGGCTAAACCTACGCGTCAAACACGAGGGATGCGATGCGAGAGCGTCAATAACGCGAAACTTTTCCCCAAAAAGTTCCCGCGTCTCGGTCGTGTAGGTGTGCAAGGTGCCATTGAGGCGCCATTGCAGCGTTCGCCACGCGGCTGACACTCCCGCTTTGCATCCTGCACCCCGCGAGGCCGAAGCTTTAGGTCTACTAGTACTTAGGCCTAGTATCAATAGTCCGATTACTTAGACCAAATAAACTCAGTAGTTCGATGATAAAAAAAAATGGACTTCTGATACTTTTTCGCCGATATTAACACAATTCGACTGTCGAAAAAGATATATATTAGAATGAATCCTTTATTTTTTCAACATCCTATCCTAGCATGTTGGAACAACGTGACTCTACCATGACTAACTTGTGTCTGTCCGTGTCATCGCGTCTTCATTTGCTGTAATTTCTGATAGAAATCTGATAAGTATTCCGAAAACAACGCGTGTAAAGCCACAGATACTCGTTAGACATGGTAGAATTGCGTTGTACCTAGCATGTTGGAAAAATAAAGGAATATGTTCATTCTAACTCATTTCTTTCTCGACAGTCGAATTGTGTTAACATCGAATCATCAGTCCGATCATCGGACGAAATAATCGGACTACTGATACTAGGCCAGTACTTATAAAAAAAACAAAGGCAAAAGTGCTAAGTACGAGTATGTTACTCAAGTTCCTACCCTGCTTTGTCTGCTGGTATAGGATTCAGGGTTGCCCAATTTCCACATGCATATTGGTAGAAATCGTGGCAAGGATCAGCCTCTGCGTCCATGTATTGTTTCATTATGTTTGCTTGCGTGCTTCTTATCGTTTGTTTGTCTCCTTGTCCTTTCCAAAACGCGTGAATACCTGATTACATCATAAAGTTTAGGATCCATCTACATGGTGAATCAGTCATAGGATAGCGAGCCTCTTTATTAGATGCGACCAAAAACATTTTCATACGGGATTTATATGATGAATGAGCTTCGTTCTTAGTTTTTATTATCAAATTTTAATGTAATTTTGTTGTTTATGTTAATTTACTAAGTTTATCTTATTTAAAATTGTTTTAGCATTCGTTAATTTGTTGAATAGTTTTTTTTTGGTGATAGTCAATTTGTTAAATTTTACAAAATAAAATCCTGGTAGGCAGTAGGTTCTATAAATAAGTTTTTACTTCTCTTGCTCAAAAAGTGTATCATAATAGTGTAGCTTAGCGGGCCTAAAACTCGAGTTTAATACCTCGGGCTAAAAAGTATTTTTTCTTTTTAATTTTTGTCTAAAATCATCAGCCCCTACAAAGCATTCGTTTTCTTACATAAAAACTCGACTTCTTGGTGCTCTGTCAATCTTTTTTTTTTGAAAATAGATCTGTCTTGGTGATTTTTTATGAAGGTTGATTCTTCCCTTCACGGTATAATGCGAATTGTTTCGTTACGGGTTAAATAGAGATTTAAAAAAAGATGGTATTGGCGCTAAATCTCTAGAATTTTCTTCATTCCAAATCACAAACTTTTACGTTTAACTTCCGATTGTGAACGTGAAAAATGTCATCAAGTGATAGTGAAAATGCTAATATGCAAATGGAAGAAAAGGGCAAAGAAATAATTATGAATCTGTTGCCGACAAAATCACGTGGAATATATTTAAAGAGTTACGAAAATTTTATGAAATGGAGAGATGAGAAACGTGTGGATTCTTTTACAGAAAGGGTATTTCTCACTTATTTTGATGAATTATCTAAAAAATTCAAATCGTCGACTCTTTGGAGCACATATTCAATGTTAAGAATGACCTTACAAACGAAACACGACGTCGATATTAAAAAAATATGTAAATTTAACGGCTTTACTGAAGAAATTGTCCACTGGATACAAGGCAAAAAAATTTAAAGTCTTGACGACACAAGAAATCGAAACATTTTTAAATAACGCTCCAAATAAACAATACTTGGCAACAAAGGTAACCTACTTATGTACTCTACTCAAACTAAATAAATAGATACCTACCTACATACCTAAATTATGTACCTAGGTTATTACGATTATTAACACACTTATTTTTTTGTCTGTTGGACAAAAAAATGTTGCTTTAATTTATGGAATCAGCGGTGCATGCAGAGGAATAGAGCTTGCCAATATAACGCTAGAAGACGTAGTACGACGGATACAAACCTACAAGCTGTGAGTCTACCGAACACGAAAACAAATAAAGACTGTAACTTTGTCATCAGTGGAGAATACCTTAATATAGTTAAAGCCTATCAGGAGTTACGTCCCACTAATGTTTCAACGAGAAGATATTTTCAAAATTATCAAAATGGTAAATGCACAAGGCAAGTCATAGGCAAAAATAAATTTGGTAACATGCCTAAAGATATTGCCACTTATCTAAATTTACCAAATCCGGAACTCTACACGGGCCATTGTTTCCGCAGAACATCCGCGACTCTGTTGGCGGACTCTGGTGCGAATATAACGACATTAAAACGGCACGGTGGATGGAGGTCCGATCAAGTGGCTGAAGGTTATATAGAGGACTCTATACAAAAAAAGTATCACGTCATGCAGCGGATTACGGAAGGAATCAATATTCTACCAAACATTACAGAACCCCAAGCATCTACATCGCGGGATTGGATGAATATGTCAACTCAGCTGAAGCCGCACTCAGATCTTAATAATGTAGGAAACTCAAGCATGAGTCGAGTCTCTCCAACTTTTACTCCACAACAATCCACTCAAAATATTATCACATCCCAATCACAGAGAACCGAAATAAAATTGCCCGGGAAAAACATATCACTAAACATTCAAAATTGCTCTAACTGCACATTATATTTTAATAAAATTTCTGAAAATTGTCTAATTTTGAATTGTTTTATTTTCATAATGTCATCCTCCCTCGCTACGCTCGGGAGTATAACAACCTCGTATATAATGGGATGGTTTAGTCCCTTGTAAAACAATCTACTAGTAGATGGGTGAAGGTCGTCTCTAATTCGGATCCTCTACTATACATAACGTATAGGTATTGTTACCATCAAATTGAAGATATAATTAGCGAACTACAGTTACTACTTTTTAGGTATGTGTTAATAAATATTATGATGCGGAATGCAGCAGAACTAAGTAGCTTCGTTATAACCAGAAGCGTATGAATAGATGAAGCGTTTCATCATAACCTTGACTCATTTGGGAGAGTGGAGCAGTCAATTGAATAAAAGGTACCTACTGCGTACAGAGCATGAAACTATTATCAATTTGCTTTGACAAATCTGATCATGAGAATAGAATGGGTCACTTTGGTTTACCAGTAATAGCTACGTATACTCGCCCTTTTGCTCACACCAATATTATAAATGTGAAAATTTGGGTACATGGAGTTGGTTACGACGACAAGGGATGCAAATAACCTGAGAACTTTCCTATAGAAACAGCGCGTGCGAAACCGCGGGCATAAACTAAAGATTTTTTACAGGGCCGGCGTGTTTGGTTTGTAACGTCCATAAAGGCACACACATAGCCTAACCCGCCGGGCTTGTTTTGCTATAATCATGCCAGCGGGTTGCGCCGCGCATAAGGGCGAAAGTTTGTTATAGGTATAAACAGAGGAAATCTAGGCCCAGAAAAAATATATTTTCAGATCATGGATTGTTTCCTTTTTAATTTTAATTGTATTATTTGTTTTTACTGTGTCCCGCTTTCACCTAAACCTCTCGGTGACCAGCTACCCGAGAGGAGTAAATTGAAAAACAGCGCTACATGCATATTAATTTACTGCATGTAGCAAAACTCAATTTACTCCTTTTGCCTTATTTTTAATTTTATTTTATGTCTATGAGTAAGTCGAACTGCAATTAGTATTTTATAAGGCAATAAATGATTTTTCTATTATATTCTATTTCTATTCTATCATTCAACATTTGTCTCGCGGTCCACCCAAACCCTGATCTCTTTGTGTTGCAACAAAAAACTTGCCTGTATACGACCTGGTTGGCTTATACAGATGTGCTGAGGACACCATCTCTCCTTCCTCCAACTCAGGCTGACCCCTCACTTGTTCCACCACGTCGTCAAGCGGCCCTCGGTCTACGTGCGTCTCGGGATGACCGAAGCTGTAGACATAATGTTTTGTATCATTGGTTTCCGACTGCGACTTCACACGAGTTATTGGATAAAAAAATATCAGGTTTATTCTGTTCAACCATGAAAAGGTCGATAGAGAGACATTACGATGAAACTGTAGGTCATCATCATCATCATCAGCCCGTACACGTCCACTGCTGAACATAGGCCTCCCCCAAACGACGCCACGAATAGCGGTCCTGAGCCACCTCCATCCAACTGTAAACCTGTATCCATTAAACTGTTGGTACTGTCCAGATAATGCATGGCAAAGGCCTCTTTCCATCAGATATTAGCAACTATGAATAGGTACAAAAATTAACCGGTTCCTTCTGGCGAATCGAGCCAGGTAAATATGAGTTACGCAAACATTACGAGGAATGCATATAAGACTACCATCAAGAGCCTCGTTTACCTTTCTATGCTATCATCGTCATCATATTGGTTACTCGCTTCAGCGTCATCAAATTCTTCGTCCATTTCGCTCGTTTTATCCCCTTTGTAATCTTCACCGGGCTCGGCTCGCTGTTTTTGAAGCGATTCTTTTTCTTCGCTGTAATCAAACCACATGTTTTTTTTTTTATTTGCTTAGTGTGGCTTTAGTGTCACAGCGGCCATGGTAGGCCTATTGTGATCGCCACTTCGAGTGTTCACCCTTGGAAGCTGCGGCGTTTATAGTTCGCCACATGTTTGTTTGAGGTCTAATATTTTTGCTACTTTCTTTCTGTTGTTTTGCTATAATTAGGTTTGGGGACTAATGTTAATATCTATTTTATTAGGCTACTCACTCTGAATCTTCAGTAACACTAAGATTAGTCATCCGTTTGATCCTGCTCTGTTCGTTAATTTCATTTTCAATGACACCCCATAGAAAATCACTGGGCCTTTCAAACGTGTCCCTTCTATCCCGATACTTTTTGGTAAGCACCATCTCATCATGAGGAAGAAAAGAGGTGCGAAACCCCTGAAAAACGTCTCTCTCTTCAGGATCAATGGCTTCCAGCCTGGTGTAGATCTTTGGTATGTTTTTGACGACATACTGGTCCGAGGGATCGCCTAAAGAGTCCCCAGGTCGATACACCACGAAATAAGTAATGGCAAAAAGGACTGTGAACCCTACTATGGCTAGGAAACGGCACAAGTTTGCACTATTCTCGGACGTTTTTATGGAGACATCTTGTATACTCCGCGTGTCTACGCGCGTCATGGCAATTTCTGACTGACAATGTGCTGTCAGGGATACAGATTCGTAGTTCTCAAAAGTAATCCTACCTACGTAGCCCCGACTTTATAGTTTGCATTACGTCGGGAATCATTTGAGATATGGTTGAGATTGTAAAATTGACCCTGTGTAGGACGAAATTAGCTTTACAAATCCTAGTATAACAAATTGGCTGTAGTAACGGTAGGGCTTGCGGTAGGTATAAAGAATTTCCCTCTAGTTTTTATTTATACAAGGTACTTTTAGTCGCAGCTAGTATGATGTCTGTGGTAGGTACCTACTTGTGTAGTAGGGACACAGAGACATGATAATAACTGCGCCTAAACGACTGTAAAATATCGAAACTTTCGGAAAAAAACCATAACGATAAGAACAGATCAAATTTTAAGATATTGTGGATTTTAAATTCAAATAGTATTTTTTTTTAATGTCGTAAATCACTAGATACGTAAAACCTAATACAAAGATGATTTGAAAAAATGATTTGAAGTTAATTTCAGAAGTAAGGTCCGTAGATGACTGCCTGAACCTCCAGAGCGATGTAAACGCGGTTTATGACTGGAGAGTGGCAAATAGAATGGAGTTTAACGCCTCTAAATGCTATACTATGACTTTCAGTCGGAAGAGGCAACCTATCAGCTTCCTGTATAAACTTAATACTGACTCTATCACCAGGTGCAAACACGTCAAAGATTTAGGCGTAACCTTTGATCAAAAGTTAACGTTCAATGACCATATTCTAGTATGTGGCTAAAGAATTCTACCAGAGGTTGGGCTTTGTATTGCGAAACTGTCGAGATTTCCGAAGCGACAGCGTAATAAAATTAATTTTCAGTGCCTTAGTCCGTAGTAAACTAGAAGCGAGTTCGTGTGTTTGGCACCCGCATGAAAGCACATTATGCGCATCTCCTTGAAAAGGTACAAAAAGCTTTTCTGCGATTCCTTTACCTTTTCGGATACTACCCTTTTATGTATCCAACTCAGTTCTTGCTGGGCTGCCTTGGTTATAATAGCCTAGAGGTCAGAAGAACAAATGACCAAATCATAACCATGCTGAAGATTCTTCGAGGAAAGATTGACGCCCCGGATCTCAACAATGAGCTCCTTCAGCTTTACGTCCCAGACAACCTTCGCGGTAGGAAGCATAGGCTTTTTGCGGTGCCATACTGCGGAACTCTTGCCCATGCGCAATCTCCTATTCCACGTACTCTCTCATCGCTCAATGCCCTCTTAGACGCGAATCCTGAATACGATGTATTTACGGATGCATGGAGACTACTGACCGCAAACTGCCTGACTTTTTGCGAGTAAGGTACTAGATAGACATACTAAATTTGTGATCTCTATTTTATTTTATTTCTAGTTTGAATTTAAGTTTTAATTTTTTATTGTTTTTCATCCTTAATTATTATTTTTATTAGATAATATATTATTACTATTATATAAATTGACTATGTAGGGTAGGTTTTTATTCTTTTGACATGAAATTTTGTTTGCTTATTATTATTATTATCACCTTGAATTGTATCCATTTTATTGTAATTCATGTATGACTAGTGTTATTGGAAAGCTATTTCTGTACTAGATCAATAAACAAATAAATAAATGAACCCTGTAAGAAACACATTATTACCTGTGATAATCTAGTGAACAAATCAGCTTCCTATGTTGATTAGAAGAGGGTACTCAACGTCTGTAAAATATCGAAACTTTCGGGAAAAAACTATAACTATAAGAACAAATAAAATTTTAAGTTATTATGGATTTGAAACTCAAATATATTTTATTTAACGTCATAAATAGTTACTAGATACATATGTAAAACCAACAAAGCAACTAAGAAACTAAATGTGTCCTTTCTAAGGCTTTTGATTGTGTAGATCATGCTACATTAATTAAAATTAAATTGAAACACTATGGAATTCAAAACAAGGCACTGGACCTTATGCAATCATATTTATCTGATAGAGTTCAAAAAGTAGATATTGGTAAAGAAAGATCTAGGGGCTCAAAAATTGAATTAGGCGTCCCACAAGGATCATTATTAGGTCCTTTCTTATTTTTAGTATACGTAAATGATCTCCCCTTTTTAGCAAAACATCTGTGTGATATAGTCTTATTTGCTGATGATACTTCACTGATTTTTAAAGTTGACAGAAATAAATGTAATTATGACGATGTAAATGATGCGCTTTCACACGTACTAGATTGGTTCACCACCAATAACCTCTTACTCAATGCTAAAAAAACCAAATGCATTAAATTCATGTTACCTAATGTAAGAGAATTTCCAACGAAGATAATGCTAATGAATGAGATTGTTGACTTTGTAGACTCTACTGTTTTCTTAGGGTTACATATTGATTCCACTCTTCAATGGAAACCCCAAAATGATGCTCTCGCAGGCAGACTTAGTTCAGCGGCCTATGCAGTTCGAACAATTAGATATATTACCGATGAAGATACAGCTAGGTTAGTTTATTTCAGTTACTTTGATAGCATTATGTCTTATGGTATTTTGCTTTGGGGACAGGCAGCTGACATCCAGACTATCTTTGTTCTCCAGAAAAGAGCGGTACGCGCAATTTACAAATTAAAGCCACGCGACTCTTTGAGGGAATTATTTACAGAAATAAATATTTTGACAGTAATATCGCATTACATCTATGAAAATCTTATGTATACGCACAAAAATAGAGATAGCTTTTTGAAAAAGTGTGATGTTCACAATAGAAATACAAGAAAAAAGAACAAATTACACATCCCAGCATATAGATTACGAAAGGTAGGGAAATCATTTATGGGCAATTGCGTGCGCTTCTATAATAAGCTTCCATCTGAAGCAACTGAACTCCCTATTCGTAAATTTAAACAGTACATTAAACAAAATCTTATCCGGAAGGCCTTTTACTCCATAGATGATTACATCAATGATGTTAATGCTTGGCCAGATGTCGCTCCGTTCCGCACTGTCAGTAGTATGTAAGAAATTCAATGTTCTGTTTAGCTTTAAAGAAATATTGACATGTATCTAAATTGCATTAAATTTATATTTAGATAGGCAAAATAAACATGTATTAGACACATAAGTGATATTATAATGTGCTAGTGGTTTCTTTTTCACTTCTTCCACTAGTGGACAAAAAATTGAAGTGAAGAGAATATCAATAACACCTTATTTCTTATTTGATAATAATAACTATGTTTATAGTATACAATTTGACTTGTCTAAGTGCTTATTTTGTAAGCCTAAAGAAATAAAGTTATTGATTCTGATTCTGAAATAATTATCAGTACCTTTTTGATCACTTACAGTATAGGCTAGGTATAATTTTTCCGACGAATAAAATATTTATGGCTTTCATTCCCGATTAATTGTGAATTGTTTTAATTCTTCAGTCCTTGTAGTATCTTACTAAAATTTAAGAATGATTTAACACCTTTTTCTGACACCTTTAACTACATTTAAGTCATATAGGGCTGTTGTACCTTTAACTTTTTCTCCCAAAATCTTAGGGGGTCGCTACATAAGGAGTCCTTGATGTCCAGAATAGAGAATTTTTGCAATTTCCTCTGATAAGAAATTCGGCTACAACATGAGGAAATCCTTAGAATAATGGCCATTTTCTCGTCACAAAACATCTTGTCAGTAATATAAGACATTATAAATAATAATATACCTACCACAAATAACGTTCTGAGACGCTTCTTGCTGCCCGTTTACTGTCGGTTGCTGTCCCCTCTTTAGGAGACTTATTATTATATTAGACTCTTATATTATATAAGACTCTTCCATAGATGTTGCGATAACGTAACAACAATGAAAGATTATGTTTGTCATTAGAAATCTGAGTGCAAAAGAGCGTTTTGTCCGCTAGCGTGGAAAGAGTTTTAAAATTCGAACCTTTCTATTCCATACTTTTCTATACCGCAAGTCCACTGAAAACGCATTAAATACTTATTTCATGTCAGTGCGCCAACCTCATTTCTTTGTTTTTATTTCTGTAGGTATTTCATTCGATTTCGGATTCGTTCGCCGCCACCACACAGCGCTTCACAGGTAAAAGTTCATAAATTAATAGTGGTAATTGGTACAATCATTACTGGGTTTAACCTAATAGACTAACCTAACCAGCTGTCTACCACAATGTAACATTTACACTAAAGCCATACTTACACTTAAAGCTAAAAACTAAAATATTATTCTTGAAAACCTACACAAACTTATCAACCGCACAAGAATTACAAAATTAGTTAGGTACTAATCCTTTCAATCCCCGTAGGAGCGACGAATAATTAATTCATTCCAATCACGCAAAACCATCGGTCGAATAACAAAGTCGAATCGGAACCATGAATGATAAATTCGTAGAGGCATTACTAATTACTAATTAGTAGTTGTCATTCGACTTTGAAGATTAGTACCATACCATACATATATAATATTGCTAATATACAAGTCGAATGAGGAAATTAGTAGTTGAAGACAAGGAATTTATATACTAACGTTAGTATAGTATAGGGATTTATATACTAACGTTAGTATATAAATTCCTTGGTTGTAGATTGTATATCATTCGAGTTTAGAATAGTCAGTCGCGCACCTTGTTTATATACCCTAGCCAGGGTAAGCATAAATCCTCCGTCTACGGTTTATACCACAGACAAGGTAGAGCTGCGCCTGTTTATACACAGAAAAGGCGCAGCTAGTAGTAACCTATCTGGTTTATTAGTAGCAAAGAGGATACAATAACTAAGTAGTAATCTCTTATGTAGTTATTGCATCCTTTTTGTAGTAATCTATGGCTAGTATCATGTCTGTGGGCTTACGGTAGTAATTGTATACTCATGGCATTGTCTATGGGTTTATATTTACGAAGTTACGTAGTTATTGTCAAGGAATTTATATACTATTTGGTTATTGCACAGACATCGTAGAGCTACGCTGTGGGTTATTGTATTCTCTTTGTCCTCTTTGGTATCCTCTTTGTAACATTCCATAATTATTGTATGTACTATTGTATTCTCTTTGATTATTGTATTCTATTTGCTACATTCATACATTTTACGTCAGCGTCAGTATTGTATTCTCTTTGCCTGATTCATACTATACAATAATAAGTAACAGTGGAATTTCTCTCGGAATTTTGTGATATACATAATTTTGCAGATTTGTGTACAATTTTTAATATGACATCATTTGGAGAGTTGACAAAGCAAGTTCATTTGATAAACGATATCATCCTTACAGATATGGTGTGCGGTGAGCCTACGATTTTTTATCGTTATTATGTCTGTATAATGTTATTTATGCTATAATGACAAGTGATCAGTTACTCTTGGAATGATATCGCATAATAATACCCGCAAATACACCCCATCGGAAAAATGTGCGAGGAGCGTGTTTTTACTACAGTAAAAACACAGGTCACGCACGTAAAGGTCCGCAGACATACATGCTGCGGACCTCGAATGTATGAGGGCTCTAGGCACAAGTCCACAGATATTTCTAGTTTTGATCAGAAATTGATTATACTGAGCCACATTATGGCGATAGGTACTACACACTCGATAATTATCACGATTTACGATAGGTTCATTATCCAGGATTAAGATATTTATCGAGTGTGTAGTACCTATCGCGCTGGGTGTCTAAAAATCGAGAAATCCCACGATCTGTATAAAGAACCGTCGATAAATATCGAGTGTCTAGTCTCTGGTCGATATTTATCGTGTCAGTATTGTTCAGTAGGTACGCATTCTGTCAGCGATGGGCGCATGTTATACACTCGATAATTTTTACTGGCGTCGAAGTAGTAACGTACACGTCTTTAGTGAATGAATTCTATCGTTGTACTGACGCTATTAGCATCGAGTGTGTAGTATGTATATGTATGTATGTGTATAGTTTGGGACCTGGAACTTTATATTGGGTACTTTTCATCCCGATATAAAGCGGGCAAAGGCGCAGGCAGCAGCTAGTAATAAATAAATAATTCGTGAAATAAACACACACGTGTACATTTAGATCCTGTATTTCAGAGGACGCTGGCAACACCGATCTCGAGGTCAGCTTCAGCCACCACCTCTTGGCCACCAAGTATTGGTTTTCGCGTATCTGCTGGGCGAACAAGAAACGCTATGTGCTGGCACTGCTGGAGGATGTGCGGAATGCGTGGACGTTGTCTTTGCTGCTGAAATCTATGTGGAACTGTAGACCGAAGGATGCTGTGCTGTCTGCGAATGAGTGAGCGAACGTTACTATTTTAACTTCGAAAAAAGGAGGAGTTTCGATGTTCGGCTGTTTTTAATATTTTTATGTAGGTAAGGATATCTGTCGATTTCTTCGTCAATTATAAACAGATTTTGATAATTCTTTAGCTATTGTATAGGGAATAATCCCGGGTGGTCTCATTTGAATCCCGATAGATTAGTAGTAAGCCGTGGGGTCGCGGCGTACGAATATCGACCCCTCCAACTCAACCCGTGGATGTCGTAAAAGCCGACTAAGGGAACCTACCAGAGGAAGGGCAGCAGCTTCCTTCTGAGTATTTTTAAACACCAACACTGCGATCACCAATCCGCCTGCCAAGCGTGGTGATTATGGCAAATCCCCCCTACATGGGAGACCATCCACTCGATGGACCGACGACATCGTAGCGGTTGCAGGGAGTCGATGGATGGAGGCGGCTCAGGACCGCTATTTGTGACGTCGTATGGGGGAGGCCTATGTCCAGCAGTGGACGTGTATGGGCTGATGATGATGATGATGAGACTAGTAATTTATCCCGCAAAACTTAATTACAGTGTAAAATTAAAGGATTCGATATCGGTTCCTAGTTTTTTCAAAACAATCAAAATATAAATTCTAGAATCCAAGACTTATTTGTAAACAAATACATATGTAGGTAAGTCATTTAATGAATGAAAAATTATTTATTATTTATTTATCTATCTATCTTCTATCTATATATATATAAATGAATTGCTGTTCGTTAGTCTCACTAAAACTCGAGAACGGCTGAACGGATTTGTCTTATCTTAGTCTTGAAATGTTCGTGGAGGTCTAGGGAAGGTTTAAAAGGCGAGAAAAAATCGAATAATTTCCGGGAAAACCCTAAAAACAGCCCTTTTCTATTTCCCATACAAACGTTTCTTTTATATATAAAAATCAATAGCTGTTCGTTTGTCTCGCTAAAACTCGAGAATGGCTGGGCCGATTTACCTGATTTTGGTTTTGAAATGTTTGTAGTAGTCCAGAGAAGGTTTAAACGGCGAGAAATTATGGAAAAATTGTTCAACCGCCCAACGAAGTGGGCACGGGTCAGCTAGTTTAATAATAAAGGTGTACCAACCACATAATTATCAATCACTTATAAAACTAGCTGCTGCCCTCGTCTTCGCTCGCGTTTTATCGGGATAAAAATAGATAAGAAATAGAGAGAAAATATAAATAAAAATAGCCTATAATAAATAGTTATTTCAGGTCCCAAGCTATACCTATACCAAATTTCAGCCTAATCGGTTCAGTAGTTTTGCGTGAAAGAGTAACAAATATCCATACATCCATACATACAAACTTTGACATTTATAATATTAGTAGGATTAAACAAAAACTAATAACAATAACATAAAACAACAAGTTAACCCTACGGTGGTCGCACGGATTACATAATGTAACCCACACTTGCAATAACTAAAGTTTCTCAAACACTATAATTAAATTTTTTTTGCAGCTCCGTTCACTTTAAATTAGATCTACAAAACGCTCTCAGATCTTTTATATGTATGTATAATATACAGTGAGAGACTCATATATAATATACATATAATTTTTCATTGTATATTATATATGAGTCTCTCACAGTTAAGTCACAGGAAGTCTGCAAAGTCCGTGGTTGCTAGTGTGGATGTATGTAATGCGTGCGACCACTCTAGGGTTAACCACAAAAAAAAACAAGAACTTACACGATACATAGTCGCACACGCACAGCGAAAAAGGTGCATATTCGAAATCTTCAACGTAGGAAAGATGAAAAAAGCTTTCCAAACCTGGAAACAGGAGAAGGAAGTCGATGTGCGTCGGTGGTAATGATCGTGTTAGTTCAGTAAGTAAGAACTTGTTGATTTAATTAACTTCCAAAAATGACCATCTAATGTAAACCCTTTCTACCTAAATACCTATGACATTATACCCATAGTTCAGCCAAATTTGATGTGAAATATTTGTAAATAAAAAAGTGCAGACAACCTAAAATTCATGTTGCTGCCGGGTAACATCCAAAATTCACTTGGAATGTTGGATGTGTAGAGGTACATGCAACATTCCAAGTGCATTTTGGATCTTCACTATAATAAATATTGCTACAAATTATGCCTGGAAATCAACGCCAAGCATCTAAATTTTAGTTTATGTGCTGTGATTTGTTTACAAATATTTCACATAGACTTTGGCTGGAGTATAGGAGCAGGAGGATCTACCACTCAAAGTAAACATTATGGGTATACATATGTGAAGCATCTTCGTTGAACTGTTAATCCTGATGATGACCGATGTGGCGTGGCGGGCGAAGGTCCGCCTGCGACGCAGGAGGTTGCGGGTTCGATTCCCGCTTTGTGACAAATTATTATACGATCTGCAAATATTTGTCTCGGTTATTCTGGGTATTTTCTAAGTTTAGTCAATAATATCTATGTATCATCATCAGTCATCTAGTACTCATAAAACAAGGTTTCCCTTCTCAAAATACAAGCTTGGGGCTAGATGATGCTGTGTGGATTGTCCATCATTATTTATTTATTTATTTCTCCTACCAGGTCGCCAGTATGGAGCAGCTACGATCAAGTGCCCATGGACCATAACAGAACAGCGCTGCCGATAACAACGCTTGCGCAAGTCATGAAAAATGATCGCGTGTGGTTCCTCAGTCTGGATTCAGTTAGTTTCTGACTATTTTCTTCTTAGCGCATTCGAACCTAGCATTTCTGGCACAAGTTTTCAAAGTTGCTCTAACGGGATGTACAATACCTAAAATACTAGTTACTTCTAGGAAGCTCAAGCAATGGTGCTGTCAGAACTGCTGACCATAGCAGGCGGGCCGGTGATGTGGGCAGTGCTGCGTAGGGCACAGGTCAGTGACTTACACTATTAAAAAAAATTATGAATGAACACTTTATTGTACTTAAATTAACATTAATACGAAATCTAATACCTAATGACAAACTAAACAGTAAAAAAGGCGGCCTTATCGCTGAGAGCGATTTCTCCCAGGCAACCTAGGGATCGAGAAAATATATAAGAAAAAGGGGTGTTGGTAGTGCACAGATATTAAATACCAGAACTATTATATTATAATTGTTTCAATTGTAAATACTAGTTTAATTTCATTATATTATTTGATTGTTATTTTCTTTGTCAATAAATATTTACCCATAAAAGTTATAATACATATGTACATTATTTACAATACAAAACTACTTATATTATTATCTAGTTAACCTAGAAACAAAATAAACTAAAACTACAGGTAATGAGTGATTACTACCTCACGATACTGGGTGTGGCTTAAAGCCTAATAAATATGGATTTAATTTTTACTCATTTTGTAGAAACTTGATACCTAACCCAGTTTTAGAAGCTTCTCGTAAAAATCGGACAGAGTCGACCTTCAAAACATATACATACATCTAAAAAACCTATGAACTAGATCATAGCATTGGATTGTAATGAACGCAATATAACTAGATAACGCGTGACGCCTGCTCATATTATGAGAGCAAATATTACCATTACTCACACTCACTATCCTGGCGCATCAATCCCGAGGTGGGTCTTGGCCTTAGGCACAATATGTAGATCGTCACCGGCTGTTCTGCGCGAACATGTGAAATATTTGACGACCGATGTGTCGCGGCCGCCTGCGGCGCAGGAGGTTGCGGGTTCGATTCCCGCCTTGGGACAAATGTTTGTACGATCTGCAAATATTTGTCTCGGTTGTTCTGGGTATATTCTATGTATAATAAAAAATATCTATCTATGTATGTATTGTATTATGTATATCAGTCATCTAGTACCCATAACACAAGCTCTGCTTGAGGCTAGATGATGTTGTGTGGATTGTCCAACATTTTTATGATTTATTTATTTTATTTATTTCTCACTCTTCTCACATACGCCATTCACAGGGCATTGTACAATTACTTTTATATCTTCAAACAGTTTGATAAATAAATAAATAATGCTGGAAAATTCACACAACATCATCTAGCCCCAAGCAAAGCAGAGCTTGTGTTATGGGTACGAGATGACTGATATACTTAATACGGTACCTGATCCATGTAAAGCCTTAACGAACCTAAAGAAGTATCCTCTATAAAAACGAAAATAATAAGAATTAAAAACTTAATTTGTGTTTAGGTACTATTTATCTGTAGGTATTTATTAATATTTGTAAAATCAACAGTTTTTACGGTAAAAATCACGTTTATTAGAAAAATAGAAGTTACTAAAAAACCTTCCTTTGGGCCTTAATTAGACCATAATCAATAACTTTATTTCTTTAGGCTTACAAAATAAGCACTTAAACTTTAGAAATAATTAACTCAAATAATTATACTAAAACGCCAACAATGATCATTTGGAACGTTTCAGTGCTAAAACGAATCCAAATAATCACATACCCCTATGTAGTATTCTTAAGTAGACAGTTAAGTAGTACATTAGTACCTAATTAAATCGAAATCAGTCTACTAGAGTAATCAGCCTACCTTGAATGCTTGTCGATTCAATTATAAAATTTATATATTACCTATAAGATATTAAAATATATAAAATTATAAGATAATATTCAATTATAAGATTTCACTTGTCACATTTAAGTGAGAAGTGAAATCTTCATATGTTAATCCCACGTAGAGCTCGTGATAGAACTTGCTCGTCACTTCTTGACCTTTGTAATTGAGAGCTTTTTTCTTGGTAAATTCTTGTTGATTTTAATATATTTTGGAATGGAAATGAGCTGTTGAAATAGAAGAAGAAAGAGAAGACAGCTGCATTTAGAGTCCCTGTTTGCGCCGTTTTCTTCCATGTTGTTGTTACTGTAAATAAAAAAATAAAAAGTATTTTTTAAGTATTACCTAATAAGGCCGACATAATTTTTGATAGGCCTTATTGAGATCTTAATGTATTTTTATTAACCGACTTCAAAAGAGGAGGTTATCAATTCTTACGTATCGCGTAAGAATTGATAACCTCCTCTCCGCAAATTATTGACTGATTTTGAAAATTCTTTCACTATTGTATAGAAAACAATCCAGAAGGGTCCCAAAAAATGTTATGCCCATTGGATTAGTATTTATCCCGCAAAACTTAAAATAAGTGTAAAAGTAAGGGAATTTGAAGTCGGTTCATCGTTTTTTAAAACACGCCATATTATTTTAATTTTAATTTTCACACTATATAAATAAGTACAAGCTACAGTGCTTTATTGCAGTTATAGCGTAGGTAAATAGCTATAATATCATTATACATAGAAACAATGGCGATTTATAAGTAAAATTACACAAAACTTACATTTGAAACTGCCGATCACAATCGTTCACAACATCACCCTCAGCATAGTTTTTGCACAACGAGTTCCGAAAGGATGGCCAGAGCCGAATGGTTTCTTCGGCGGCGTTTCTCTCTTATTGGTTGAAACGCACACATTGATATATGAACTGATTGAACGACGCCCCTGGAACCGGGATTTTTAAACTGGCAGGCCTTACTAGGGCGTGGGCCTTACATGGGTCAAGTACCTTACCATATATTACATAGATATATATTTTTTACTATACATAGAAAATACTCAGAACACCCGAGACAAATACATATTTTCAGATCGTACAAACATTTGTCCCAAGACGGGAATCGAACCCGCAGTCTCCTGGGTTGCAGGTGGACCTTCGCCCGCCGCGCCACATCGTTCGTCGAGCTTCTTATTTGTTCATAATGATTTAAAAACTAAGCTTATACTCGTATTACGTACCTACCTATCAACTTTAGGTTCCAAGACCCAATGCAGCGCTTACAACACAAGGAGGTTTAGCTGTGGACTGTTATAGGGCTGATGATAGAGGTAACGTGATGTGATCAATAGGTATGAATAGGTAAGCACTTTTGGTGAAATATATTTATAGCTAATAATATGAATGTAGGCATTCGCATCCATAATTAGCATTCTTTCTAAACTTGGCAGCCTCATGCTACTAATTAATTTAATCAAATACCTAAATGAAATTATATATATACCTAACGAACGATATTTTCCCAGGTTTTGTACGAGCGTTACCGCAACTTGCAGTTGCGGAACATTCAGGAGTGCGTGGTTATGGACTCGCATCCAACGCCGTTGTCGCGGAGACAATCCATGGCGCCGGAGTCTAAAGTTACTAACATTTCATCATATTTGCCCATACACGTCCACTGCTGAACATAGGCCTCCTCCATCCGATAGCCACAAATAGCGGTCCTGAGCCGCCTCCTCCATCGACTCTGCGACCGCTACGATGTTGCCGGTCCATCGAGTGGATGGTCTCACATACTCCGTTTCGCATTGCATCGTGAACGCCGAGAACCTTTACTTCCCAGCGCTTATCAGCTCAACGAGCTATATGATCTGCTCACTGCAACTTCGGCTTACTAATTCTGAGAGCTATGTCGGTGACTTTCGTTCTTCTACGGATTTCCGAATTTCGGATTCTATGACGTAGAGAAACTCCAAGCATAGGTCTCTCCATAGCCCACTGAGCGACTCTGAGCTTATGAACGAGGCTTATGGTTAGCGATCACGTCTCGGACCCGTAGGTCATCAATGGCAACACACAGACTTTCGTTTTTAGGCTCTGCGGTATCTGTGATGACAAGATATTGCGAAGCTTCCCGATCGCTGCCCATCCGAGTTGTATTCGTCGGCTGACCTCTTCATCAAAGTTGGACTTACCTAGTTGGACCAAATGGTTCAATCAATTCAATCAATTCTACCTAAGCTAAATAGCTTACGTAGACAGTGAAAAATAACTTCGATAGACATCGTTTCCAGTGTGGACTGGCCCCATGCCAGTTATGGCCGACATGGGCATTTCACATGTTCTTTGATAAAATCCTGACTTTCTACATGAACACGTTAAAATTGCGAATAAGTAAATTAATATGTTCCCTCCTACTACGTAGCGCTTAGACTTTTTCTGCTCAGCAAAAATATAACCCTGCTGATCAAATAATTAATTCTGAAATAATTAATTCTGCTGACCAAATAATTAATTTTGCAGATCAAACAGCTATTTATTTACTGACCAAGTATTGCGGATGAAAAAATGAAAATGAAAAAATATTTATTTTCTTGAAATTTCAAGTCAGGTTCTGGTTTGCTGTCTCCACACTAGGCCAAGCCTGTATCGCGGAGACCAGAAACTCGGTGATACTATGACATTGCAATCGCCGAATTTACATGGGAGTGTCAAATTTCAGTTCAATCGGTTGAGGATAATTGATCTAAAATTGAGTGGCAATTCCACCCCCAACAAACATACATTGCAAGTTAAATAAAAGCTTGTAAAAAATAGGCCGATTGCTTCAGAGACGATCAATTTTAAGAGCCTATCACACTGGCGATTTGCGAGTGTTTTCAAAGCGAGACGAATTTGTAGCGAGCATGCCGCGACGATGACGCGACGCATGGACACAGTGGGCTCGGCGTAATTAGTGCCGCCGACGGTGTTCAAAATGCGGATCACATAGGGCTTGCTGGCTGGGAAATCGCTCCGCAATCATAACCACCTCGCTGTTCACTCGCCTTGCTTTGAATTCGCTCGCAAATCGCCAGTGAGATAAAGCTCCTAACAACTCATTCCCAGAATAAGAAAACCCAGCAACTCGGAAGCGATGCTGTTGACACCAGCAAAACGGCAGCAGTTCCAGCAGGGCCAGGCAAGGCACCGAAAGAAGTAATTTTGCTAAATTTATGCTAACGCATTCACTGCCCACTCGGCGGTACGATCCGCTGAAGCGCGCCTGCAAGGGGACACCACCGTGCATCGTTGAAAGCTGACACCGTGGTTATAAGTACACGTCGCAGCAATTCAATTTTTGATATGGTACTAGCTGTTCCCCGCGGTTTTACCCGCGTTAAATTTGAACATTTCTAGGGGGATAAGGGGGACTAGGTCTTTCGTTCCCGTAAATCTCCCATGGGAATTTGATGTTTTACCAGGACAAAGAGGAGCCTATGTTACTCTCCATCCTTTTAACTAACTCTATGCCAATAATCAAGTCGATTGGTTTCTTAATTGGGCGTGAAGGAAGGACAATCAAACACACTTTTGCATTTATAATAATAGTTAGGATTTATTTTTATGGGCATTAGAATGAGTTTTTATCATCCATATTTTTCTTTCGTTGCATGATTATTATTTTCAGCTTGAAATAAATCTAGCTGAATGGAACGCGACGATAAAGACACTGCGAGACAGGCAGAAATTGGAGGAGTTGGACATGACCTTTACCGATGGAACCCAAAAGAAGATCTGGATGGTCAACCGTCCTAAACCTGAGGCAATCGAGACAGTTGACTTTGTTAGTAGGGTTTTATCTATTTTCAGACCTTATTCATAAGTAAAGCTCAGTTTACGATAAGCTTTTAGAAATAACGTAGACCCTCTACGAAATTGATTCTCGTAGCCCTTTCGTAGCAATGTGCTACGCGCTCTTAATTGGTCGTAGCACCTCCAAAATAATTTTATGAAATGATTTTAACAGGGTATTTGGGTACTTATAACACGATTCCTTCCTGTTGAAACAATCGTGGTCAGGGGATGACTGATTGCAAGATCAAGGAACACCAAACTTCATCGTAAAGATTGTTTTCGTCTGTCTCGTAGAATCGCGTGATAAATAAAATAAGGCCACAGGTATAGCAAGCTTTGAACTATGCCTGTTATAAGTTAGTACTTGCTGTAAATGGTGCCTATTTTTTTATATTAGCCTTTATCTATTCCTAAATAAATACATCATAGTATTACAATTTAGTGTAAGACTAATAAGTAATTTAAATTTGACCTATACTGCTAAAATACTTTATGTAAATAATAAGAATGTGTCCATTAACACTTTTCTTAATGTTAATACTTTTCTTAATGTAAAATGGTGTGTAAATGGTGCCTAAGCTCAGAAAAAGACATCCTGTGGTTTATGTTTAAAAAATAGGTATTAGAGTTTTACATCTAAATCGCATTAAATTTAGATATGCATAATAACCATGTATTAGACACAAGTGATATTATAAATGTGCTAGTGGTTTCTATTTCACTTCTTCCACTAGTGGACAAAAAATTGAAGTAAAGAGAATATCAATAATACCTTATTTCTTATTTGATAATAATAACTATGTTTATAGTATAAAATTTGACTTGTCTAAGTGCTTATTTTGTAAGCCTAAAGAAATAAAGTTATTGATTCTGATTTTACTTTTGGCTTCGCCCACGTTGTTTCAAGTCAAAGGTAGTAAGTATCAAACCACGGAATATAAAAACCTATTTTTTTTCCCATGAATCAATATTCATGGGAAAAAAGTAGCCTTTGCTCATGGCTTGGCGCCAGTAGTATTGGCAGGAAGAGGTAATAAACAACAATACATCCAAACTTTCGCATTTGTGATTAGTGTGATATGGGTCTAAATATCAATGCACATTTTAGTGAACGGATGAGTTCGAAAGTGCATAAATTACCATTGCCAATCGTCGTTAGATAGCGTTTTGCGCAGCTAAAGCTCTGCGTACATTAATCCACCGCTACCGCACAGCAGAAAAATGTGCATTAAAATATGGGCTTAAACTCATTATCTTTAGATACATTTCAGTAATGGCCCGCTAGCTGTCTGTCATTTGGTGCCATCAATATAAAATTCATCTAATGGTTCGAGTTAAAGCCCTTATTTGAATGCACAGTTTAGTGCTTTGCGATAGTAATGCGGCCCTGACCTGCGACAACCTTAAAGTGCTAGCGTTGGAAACACCAAATCCCATGGTGTGGCAGCTAGCTTGACGAACATGCACATTTGGAATAAAAAAGAATAGAATAGAATAATTATTCATTTGATATTTAGCATCTCAGTGGGTAAGTGAAACCTGGTTTCTGAGAAAAATTCAGGACAAGTTAAAGTTATTACGCAAATTACCTATTTTTTGTCGGAGATTAAGACTAATTAAATCTCCTGCAGCTTCAATTGCTACCAGCCTCCGTCGGTATGCGTGTGCTATCGTTCCTGCCAGCTTCAAGTTTGAGCGACTGCTCTAAAGTGAACCGCTATTGGGCCTATCTGGTGGACGAGCTTAAAGCAGAGATTACTGCACGGGTCAAGATAAACGCGGATTTGGAGAAGCTGACTGTAAGAATCGTGTCTATCATCATCATATCAGCCCATACACGTCCACCGCTGGACATAGGCCTCCCCTATATGACGACATAAATAGCGGTCCTGAGCCGCCTCCATTTATCGACTACCTGTGACCGCTACGGAGTGGATAGTCTCTCAACAGTCCGTTTCGCGTTGCATCGTGGCCGCCACTCGGAAACCTTTACTTCCCAGCGCGCACACTTAACAGTGGACGTTTATGGGCTGATATGATGAGGAATGATGAGGATTTAAGTTGTATGTAAAAGATCTTGCAACGAAATAAAGATTATTTCAACCTCTTTCAGATGCAAAGTCTGAAAGTAGAAAGGAAGTAAGAGGGCAACACCATAATATCAGAAATAGTATAGATTTATTTACTAGCTGTGCCCCGCGGGTTCGCTCGCATAGGATTTTAGTTTTTGCGTGGAGCCCTATTAGTTATACTGCTATTCAGGACGGAGAAAAATCCAACAAATCAAAGATCATTAAAATCGGTCCAGCCGTTCTTGAGTTATAAATGTTCGAATAAACCCAACTTTGTTTTATATATCAAGAATAGCTGCTGCCCGCGCCTTCGCCCGCGTAAAGTTTATCGGGATAAGAATAGCCTATATTCAGCAGCCCAATCAGTTCAGTAGTTTTTGCGTGAAAGAGGAACAAATATCCCTACACCCATCCTTACAAACTTTGACATTTATATTACTATTATTAATATTAAGATTATAAATTATATTATATTCTGAGTGGGATAGTTGGATTAGAAAAGCTTGCCCAGTCATCGATCAATACTTGAGTGAAGAAGCCATAGGAAAGCATTACTAAATAATGCTTTCCTATGGCTTAAACGTCACTCAAGCATAGATCTATGATTGAACAAGCTTTCATAATACGGACTTTAGTTTTGTGTACCTATCACAATCACGGGTTAGCTACGAAACTCGTTCTTGTTCGAAACAAGGTTCGTAGTTAACCCATCTTACATTCACAAATTTCTATTGATTTTAGGAAATAATGCTTCGCCACGACCAGAGCCTAGAACTGGTCGAGCAGCTAGACTTAGTTTTCACCGCTGGCCCCGCGAGCTCCGTCGGCCAGACGAGCGTCGCGGGCGCCGCCGCCGCCGTGCGGCGCCCTCCCGCGCAGAGTGTGCGAGCGAGCGAGAAGAGCGCTGGCATGTACTCAATGAGACACTTCCAACTCGCCAAACCTAACAAAGTGGTTAGAAATATACTTCCATAGTTCTAAAGAATATTACACAAAGTGACGATTGAGAGAGTTCAAGATTGAATGGCTCTCTCGTGAATGTGATTATAAACGCTGTAAGGGTCCTTACAGAGTTTGCTAGAAAATGGGCCTAAAAATTAAAGCTCAGCTATTGAAATAGGAACAGGTTTTAATAAGTTCAGGTACAAGAATAACCGGTAAAATATGAGTTATTAATCTTTGTCCGAATTTTTTAATGATTCCTTAGATATTTTATGAATAAATAATTTACTTATTATTATTGAACTAGGTTCAGAAACCGGTCCGCAACATGGCCGATTTCTACGAGAGACTGGAAACGCGCGGCGCGGCTGATGAGAATCTATGGCGCTGGTGCGAGCACATACTGCGCAACGCTCGGAATGTGCAGGTTAAACTGCCAAAAACTGATGAAACTGTAAGTGCTCCCCGGAAATTTCTACAAGAGATTGGAAACTAAGAAAAGAGACTAGAATAATCAAACTTAAATATCGTAGAGCACAGGTAACCTCGGTTCACAGCTACGTTCACGGAATAATACCTACGTGTTGACGGCAGTTGTCAAAAAACGCAACTTGTCATATTCTGCTGGAATCTGATTTGCTATTCAGTACTTTAGTTTATCAGGGCAGACCCAAAATAATAGGAGAACAAGTAGGTACCTACCCATTTAATTCAAAACTATAAATAACGTCACGGTTCCCACTTTTGAACTTTTTGGTACCTACTTTAGACATGCTTTCGTTTACTTTTTCCCATAAAAAGGGGTGAAAGCGCTGCGTAGCGCAGCTCCAGGCCATCGCAGTTGCAGTAGCATGCAGTCCTTGATGGTCAAGCTGCAATAAAGGCTGAAGGTCTTAATAATGCGCGACAGCAAAGGGTGCAAAGATGACCAAGTTTGAAGGCCTAGACCATAGTAAGCTTAGCTTGAGGTCATCATACCGTGGCGAGCAGTGCAGTCATTGCGGAACAAAGCTTGTACAGCTTGCATAGTAACCATGTACAGTATATATACATAATTTACTGAAATAATGGGAGTCATTTAAATAACATTTAAAACAAAATTTACAACAAAAAATAATTATTTCAGATCGATTGGTCCCTAAAAATCAAGCACAAAAATAAATAAAACCATTTCATTTTCATTTATGCTGAGAATATATTCCCGAAACAAAACTCGACATTTTGCAAGGAACGACAGTAATGGAAATTGTCGGCGCTTATCGAGTAAGCCGGCAAGGCCGACTTTGCTCAAAGATTTTTAAAATAATCACAAGGTTACATAGTATATATGTTAAACTAACATAAAACTTTTAGTTAATGTTGAGATTAGTTTTTTTATGAACTTGTCGTTCATGTCGTTTTTTCCTAAGAATAAGAGAACAAATTTTTTTACTGTCATTTCCTAAACAGTACACAATATTGTTTTATCTAATAGATAAATCCTTCCTATCATTCCTGTTATTGAAGAAATACTGCCAATTATATGTCACCTCTTTAACTCTTCCGTCGTCTCTGAGACCGTTCCGGCAGTGTGGAAGGAAGCTTATATTATTCCTCTCCTAAAAATACCTAAGGCCTCCTCATTTTCGGATTTCAGGCCTATATCTATTCTACCTTTCCTTTCCAAGGTCCTTGAGCGACTTGTTCATGGCCAACTCAGTTTCTTCCTTTCTTCTAATAATCTTCTCAATCCTCTCCAGTCCGGTTTCCGTCCTGGTCACAGTACTACTACTGCCTTTGTAAAAATCACTGATGATATCGGATCAGCAATGGAAAACGGACATCTTACTGTACTTACATTACTTGACCTCAGCAATGCCTTCAATACTGTTGACTTCGAAATCCTCCTTGGACTAATGCGCTCTATTAACATATTTCCATCGGCGACTGGTTGGTTTCGCAGTTATCTGCAGGGGCGCCGGCAACGAATTCGCGCTGACACCTCTTTCTCGTCTTGGAGCAACACATCCGCTGGTGTCCCATAAGGTGGCGTGTTATCTCCACATTTATTCGCATTATTTATTAATTCTATCTCTCTACAATTAACTTCTTCCTACCATCTCTATGCAGATGATCTCCAGATTTACACACAAGCCCCACTGCTAGATCTGGCCAGCGCAATTCACCGCAGGAATAGCGATCTTACCTGCATTCGTGATTGGAGCGTGGCCTACGGTCTCCGGGTTAACCCCGCCAAAACGCAGGCTACAATCATTGGTAGCTCGCCTCCGCCGCCTCACTGAGAAGACTCCGTGACTTCCTGCCTACTGCCACTAAAATAGTACTCGCTCAATCTCTTATCCTTCCCATTCTTGACTATGCCGACGTCTGCTATCTTGATCTTACTGAGGAGCAGCTTAACAAGGTAGAACGATTCCAAAACGTATGTATACGTTTTGTTTTTAGCTTACGGAGAGAGTAGAGTTCCGCACTAAACTTAAATGGCTTCCTGAGGTTGCCTGGAAGAGATTGCTTCTAAGCGATAAGTTTTGTAATTGTAATAAATATCCATATTAACACAAATAAATACTTAGTTAAGCTACAGTAATTAATTTTGGTACAATCACCTATATTCAATCGAGACCTGTCAGGCTTCACGTTATCACTAACGTTATACAAAAACCACGTCACCAGTTAAAGGTTAATGATCATTACTTACCAAAGTTACCACAACCATATGACTAGACAGGAACATACGTGGAGCGGAAACTCGCGCCCCGGACCGGCTCAAGGTCGAACTCAAGTCGGGCTCGCGGGCATCGCTGACAGTCCAACTGAGATAAATGAGAAATAGACTGTTTAACGTCTAGTCGCGACCTTGAGCCAGTCCGGGGCGGAAGTTTCAGCTCTACATTTCTGGTCTACTCATATGCCACAACATACATTTTTCAGGATCACACTTATCACGAGAACGAAGGTGTGCTGCCTCTCGCAAACGCCCACTTCCCATGCCCTATGATGAAGCACGGACTAAAAGTCCCGCTCAAAACTCCGCTTTACAAAGACCCTGCTAGAATGTAAGATTGCACCTTATTAATAGAGATAACTAATTGTAACTAATAAAGAAATTGTTTAAAAGCTAGCTGTGACCCATCTATTTATACATGGAAATATAAATGAATCACCAAACGTGTTACTCAGCGCAAACTTCTAGAAAAGCTGGACCAATTTAGCTAATTTTAATTTTGAATATTCCTTGAACTCTCAAGAAGGTTCTGAATGAAGAGAATGATAAATTGCCCGCAAAAACCTTAAAACCACCTTATCAAATTCAGTGCGTGTAACGCCGCGCAGCTAGTTATTAATAAAATTGTTTAGAAGCCAGAAGTTTAATTAAACATATTCCTTTTAGCTAAAGGTCGTTGCTTGCCCAGCTGAGCCAAATATGAGAATGAGAACTACAGCATCAGCTAATGCTCCTTTAATATAGACATGACTTTATACTATACCTGCTCGGAAAGTTGCCTATTCTCTTTCCAAATATAAGATAGAAAGTAACTCATTGGTGCTTGATGCTCAACTTAGTCGTTATCTAACACTTAATGATATTCGGCTTTAGACCAGGTTTGTCAACAGATACGGCTATTTTGATCCTGAAGCAGACTGTCAAGTACTATACCGATCGCAAAACTCCAATTCACGCTTGTTTCCTCGACCTGTCTAAAGCATTCGACCTGGTTAGCTATGACATACTGTGGCAAAAGCTAAGCGAACTAGATATGCCCCCAGAGCTTAATGACATTTTTAAGTTCTGGTATCAAAACCAGGTCAATGTGGTGCGATGGTCAGGGGCTTACTCGGAGACACACAGGCTTGCGTGCGGCGTGAGACAGGGGGGGCTGATGTCTCCAAAGCTCTTCAACCTGTATGTGGAAGCGTTGATGGATGAGCTCAGGAGTACCCGTGTTGGTTGTCACATTGACGGTGTCTACATCAACAACATAAGCTATGCAGACGACATGGTGCTGTTGAGCGCATCCACGTGTGGCCTAGGTAAATTATTAAAGATTTGCGAGAGATACGTTTCTGAACATGGACTGAAATACAATGTGAAAAAGAGTGAATGCATGGTTTTTCAGGCCAGAGGAAGCTGTCCTGTATTTTTATTTTTATTTTATTTATTGAGATGCACAAAACATAAAATAATCATAAAATACACTAAATTTAAATGATATAGATCTATAACTTGACTATTTAACAACTTATGTGCATACAGAGAATCAATATGAACAAGACATGTAGAGCAAACAACTTAAAATATTATATAACATACTGCCCATAAAGTTATATGGAACTCCATTAAGGAGAGTTAAAGAATTTAAATACCTGGGACATCTCCTAACCTCCGACCTGAAGGACGATGCAGACATTAAGAGAGAATGGAGGGCGCTGTCTGTAAGAGCGAACATGATTGCCCGCAGGTTCGCTCGCTGCTCTAGAGAGGTGAAAACAACGATTTTTAAAGACTATTGTTCTAGTTTTTACACATGCAGCCTGTGGGTGAACCATTTACAAAAACAGTACAGCGCCCTGCATGTGCAATATAATAACGCGTTGAGGGTGCTGATGGGGTACCCGGTTCTGTAGCGCGTCAGGGATGTTTGCCGAGGCGCGCGTGGATTGTTTTTACACCACCATGCGGAAGCGGGGATCATCTCGGGTGCACAGGGTCCGGGCCAGCTCCAACAGTATTCTCAGCGTGTTCGCTAATAGGTTTGACTGCATCTCATATATCACTCCTCGAGGATGCACGATTTTACTAATAATAATAATAATATAAGGTACGACATTGCTAAATAATTATTGTAAATTTTCTATTTCTTTGTTTTAATAATTGTTTTGTTTTGTTGTGCTTAGTATGATTAATGTTTTCTGTAGATTAATGTGACTATATTATTATGTACCAATTTTAAGGACCTATGTAGTCTGAAATAAATAAATAATTATTAGCTAATAATAATTGCAGGCGTATACGAATCCGGGAGGAAAAACTCTATGGAATTTCATTTCTCACGCATTATAGCGGGAGGGAAGTGTATGGAAATCCATTTCTAACGTGTAATTTTTTTTATTTCCTAAAAGATCGGCCGGTAGCTATGGTTATTTTCATTATAGGTCAAACGACAATAAGTTTTTACTCCAAGTTCGCTTATGCCTCTTCCGATTTCCGAACAATAGGTATTTTGAAAGAAAAACCCAAGTGGCCTTTATCACTTGGGTTTTTCTTCTTAGCGCGGGAAGTTCTGCTAAATTTGAATTTGGTGTAGGCAATTTTTTATAAGTATATTTTACTGATACCTACCTACTAAAATGTCTATATTTGTTTTTTGGCTTATGCTGTCTATGTTTGTGAACCAAATAAACCATCTATCTGTCTATAAATTTTATTAATTCTACAGAATGTCGTCGAGAGATATTGAAAGTTTTATGACACCGCCATAAATAAAACATTTATTCTGCTTTTATTTCCTTAAAGGTGTAGTATAAAGCACTATGTATCACTCGGCAGAAAGTGCGATTTCTACCTCGTATATTTTAAGGCCCTCTGCTGCGCTGGGCACTTTCTCGCCTAGGTGTACAATGTACTATTATGATTATTTGCGCTGCAGCGCAAATGCGCTGGCAGCACTGGTGCAAGCAACGGCTTCTTTGTTCTTTCTCTTCTGTCTCTATTATATAATTTGTACCTATTAGTTTTCTCTGCGAATACAGTGCAGGTTTTGTATATTAACTCATTAACAGTACAGTACATATTATTTAATATATAATTATCACATATGTCATGATTACACGTGAAAACTAGCCTATAATTGGTATTTTGTGTGTTATCAAACTTTTTTTTTTATAGTTTTATTACTGGTACTATTACAATTTTTATCTACGACACTTATACCTGTATAGTGAACTGTATTTTCTGTTGTTTATTTCAGTCCAAACGCGAGACCCCGGAAGAACGTTTCTGACTCCGCAGTGCTCTACGTGCCTCCTGAGCAAGGTCCTAGGAGATTCAGTCTCTGGAGCCGCGACTTCTCACCGCTGTATCCCGTCTATAAGATACCTTCCTATCAGTCTCCTATTTAATCTCACTTCCTGTGGGGTTTCATAATTGAGTAAAACGCCTTGCTTCATTTCATTGGTTATATTTCTTGCTTCTACTGACATTCTTCTTCATAATCTACACTTTTATTTTATAATCTCTACGCAATAGCATCTAATTTTTTTCACAACATAGCGTCTGTAACATTCTTTTTTTTTCTGGACGAAGGGTCGGCTAGGCACCATGCCGATTGGCCATACTTCCCTTACCGTAAAACGAGGTGAATAGAGACTCCAGGGTGAATAGAAATTGACGATATACTGGAGCAAAACATCCTTTTGTAGAGCTCAGATCCATTGACACAGGAGGTGAACAGTCACGGACTAAGGATTCTTCCACTGCTACAAGTCAGGTAATATCTTGCTCCTGTTTTTCTTCCATTTCTATTCACCCTGGAGTCTCTATTCATTCCGTTTTACCCGTTCCTTCTAATATTATAAAGGGGAAAGTTTGTGCCGTTTTTGTGTAGATGTTTGGACGAAGACAACGCCAAAACTACTGAATGGATAAACCTGAAATGTTGCTCACATAAAGATCTGCATCTGGAATAACATATAGGCTACTTTTTACGGAAATATGCGCGCGAAGCCAGGGGCAGAAGCTAGTGAAACCATCGAAACTATTTATTCATTGTGATTGTGGTACACCAAGTTTTAAATATAATTTTTGGTCTACCTACACAATCTACTCTTTCGAGTGTACAAAAGATTTTATAATTCGGTTTTAAAAGTCATAAATTGTAGAATATATTGTTAATTGTTTGTCATATTTGTAAAATAATGAATTTAAATTTAATTCATATTAATAAAACCTAAAACGACAAAAATCAAAATAATAACTTTTGGATGGATGTATGTTTGTTATTCTTTCACGCCAAATTTTCTGAAAGGATCAGGCTCACATTTTGCATAGGTGTCTATGTCTATACATGGTATCAAAGATACTTATTGAAAGCTACTTTTAAAGTTTCTTTTAGAAACAAAGCGTGCGAAGCCGGGCCCAGTCTACTATAGGCCGACCGCTTAACTGGCGTATCTCCTGCGCGGTAAGAAGGGAGCGGGGGGAGATGTTACCGGGTGGGTGAGAGGGGTGCGCGGAGCAGAGAGCTCACGTCAAGCGCGACAGTGCGCTGGCGGTGCTCGCAGCGCGCGGTTGGTATTTTTGTTATGGACACTTGGACATAAAAGTACAAGGTAAACGACTTGCCAAGATATATCCCAATTGAATCGCTCTTCCTGTTTTGCAAAAAAAAATAACAAGCAAGCTAAACAAATAGCATACAATGTATATTCCTTTTTTAAAGGCAGAAAACAAGATCATAGCTCCACGGAGCATTTTGAAGACGTAAACATAAACAAAATTGTTGCTAAAGCTACCGGACTCTCGGCGACTACCATAAGTAAAATAATAAAAGAAGGAAATGAACTGAAAGATGAACAAAGTCAGGTAAATTTTAAATCACCAACAAAAAAAATTAAACAAACCCGAAAGAAAATATTGAAGTAGACAGTTTTACAGAAGGCGTAATTAGAAGAAAAATAACTCAATTTTATACGGTTTTTAAGCAGGTTCCTACATAAAAAACTTTGAATGCGAAACTCAGAGAAGAAGGAATTTTAAATTGTGGCCGAGAATATTTGAGAATATTGATTCATAAACTTGGCTTTCGATTTAAGAAATGTCAGACTAAAAGAAAATTACTGATTGAACAACAAAACATCGTATCATGGCGTTGGCGTTAACTTAATGCGATAAAGAAGCGCAGGAGAGACCAAAGAAACATCGTTTACCTTGATGAAACATATGTCAATTCGCCTTTAAATGTACCGGCGTGTTGGCAATCCAATTAAGAACGAGGGATGCTGTCGCATATTGGCAAAGGGCCACGTTTAATTATTGTACATGCTGGAGGACAAGGCGGATTCATCGATGGAGCTCTTTTAATTTTTAAATCTAAAAGCAAAACCGGAGATTATCATAGCAATATGAATTTTGTAAACTTCAGCAAATGGACTAGAGAAAAGTTATTGCCAAATTTACCGCCAAACTCCGTTATCGTAATGGATAATGCCTCATACCACTCGGTACAGGAGGACAAAAAGCCTACGATAACATCCACAAAAGCCATCATGCAGGCCTGGCTGCAAAGAAAATGTGATTTGTTGAACTTAATCAAGCAACACGGATCAGAAAATGTGTACAAAATAGATGAAATTTTGAAGGCAGCAGGTCATGAAGTCTTAAGACTGCCTCCATATCACCTAGATTTGAACCCCATCGAATTGGTCTGGGGCGATATCAAAGGGCAGCTCGCAAAAATTGAAATTGATGCAAATTTAGACACAAAGAAAAATACACTGGAACAGTTGTTCGCCGAATTTTCTGTAGAAAAATGGATTAACTGCGATAAGCATGTTCAAACTATTGAAAATGAATACTGTCAGCACGATCGCATCGTTGATGAAGAGATGGACCGATTTATAATTAATTTGCAAGATTCTGACTCAAGCCGCGCAGACAGTGAAGAGTTAGATTCAAGCGATATGGATATTAGTGACGATTAGTCCTCCATAACTTTAATAACTTTTATCTGTGGTTAAATCTATACTAATATTATGAAGAGGAAAGATTTCATTGTTTGTTTGTCTGTTTGCATTGAATAGGCTCCGAAACTACTGAACCGATTTGAAAAAATATTTCACCATTAGAATATTTCATAAAAGGAGTTAATTATTGTTTTATTATATCGTACCTAAGAAGCTGTTATTAAAGTAATTGTAAAATTTGCCAACTTTGCCAACAATGCCTATCTCGAGGTATGTCTTGGGATTATTGAATCCGTGTTTAGCGCTACCCGCCCCCGCTCCCTTCTTACCGCGCAGAAGATACGCCAGTTAAACGGTCGGCCTATAGGTAACATACATCTCTGTCGTTTGGTAGGTCGCTTAGGGGGTCCTACTTGGAAAACGAAAACCGATGTTTCTCATTTGTTTTCAAGCAAAACCAACTATAATTATTCACTTGCATTAAGATAGCTTTTAAAGAGATCTATTTTAGATTAGGCCTCTAGAAATAACCTTTGCTTTTCCATAGAAGCGCGTGCGAATTCCCGCGCAAAAACTCAGATTCGGTCAGCTACGGCTACATGTCTTGAACGGCCACTACGCATGAAAGGCCATTTCTTTGTATGGCCACTTCCTATGAGCGACCAATTCTCTGAAAGGCCACTTCTTCGAATGGCCACAACCCTGAACGACTATAATTACCTAGTAAACGCGAATATCAACTTCTCGTGTTCGCGCAAGATACATTTTTTTTTGTAGTTTTTAATTTTATATCATGGTTCGCATCTCATCCACGTTACTTTTCGATGTATTTTTTTTTGCCAATATTGCTTTTGTATCACTGCTCCTTTTAGTCCTATTGCGATTGCCACTTGATATGTTCGAACACCCCTGAAGCTGCAATGTTTTTACATAAATACAAAATTACATTAAATTTTATAAAAAAATATTTATTTCCCTACTAATTAAGGGGAGTACACTTAAGATTGAAATAAAGTGTAAACTTTATTTCGATCTTAAGTTACTGTTGGTACCTAAATTAATCAACTATAATATATACTAGCTGACCCGGCAAACGTTGTTTTGCCAAATTCATATATTTATATAAATTATTTCTAGTTCCGATCACTGAGGTTTGAAGATTATGAAAGTACTGAATAATATCGCTTTAAAAAAAATGGGGGTTGGTGTTAAAAGGGAAAATTGAGGGTTATATGTATTTTTAATGCCAAATCATAAAAATAAGAAAAATAGTAAAAGTTGTCCAAAAAATAAAATAAAATTGTTGGGGGTTACCCTTATCACTAAGGGGTATAGAAAATAGATAACCTATGCTCAAACCTACTAAATATACACAAAAAAAATCATCAAAATCAGTCAAGCCGTTTCGGAGGAGTTTGGTTACGTTACAAACACTGTGACACGAGATTTTTATATAAATATGCTTATACATATTACTCAATTATATCAATCCCTCAAATCAGTTCCCGTGTTCGTCACAGGTTTCTCGCATATAAAAGAATGTTGTAAATGACACGAGTAATCACTGTGCGAATTTGAAAACATATGTCGGAATTCGATACCACCTGAAACAAAAGCACTCCCATTAGTAAATTGAACGTGTGAACTTGAAATTTACAGCAAACAACTGAAACAACGGTCTGAATTGATAGAAAGTTTGCGCGAAACTCGATGGCGCGAGAAGACATTTTCGCAGAAACATTTCGGTTACATACATAGATAGGTACTTCTACACAGGTCTCTCTGAGTGATGGAATAGAGAGTGCTTGCGCATCTGGCTAGTCTCCGTTGAGACTCGCCGCGCCGCGCCGCACTATAAATGCGCATCTGGCTAGTCTCCGTTGAGAGTCGCCGCGCCGCGCCGCACTATACATAAATGCGCATCTGGCTAGTCTCCGTTGAGACTCGCCGCGCCGCGCCGTGGTTGTCGAGATTTGGCTAGAAGGACATTATTATTAACGGATTATTTATTACATGTCTGTCTGTAAGCTTGTCGCGAGTAGCCTATTGGTCAAATGGCAAATCATAGTGACTTATGTATTGTGTCAGCGATAATTATACAGAAACTGAGCAGATGATGATGATGATTACTTACCGTCATCGTTTGCTATGTATGCCATTGAGCCCTCAGAGGCCATTTTACCCAGGAGTTTTTCCTCTGCATCACCACCATCCAGTCTAGCCAGGTACCCGCCTTCTGATAGGCAGGTTGATATTGCATCCGCCATGTATTGAGGATCTTTGTGGAGCTTATAACAATTCCCTGTCTCGCTGTGTAAATCGTAGCCTGCAAAACAGACAAACAAATGAAATAGATTCAAACAGAAAAGTACACAACATACCTAATATATCATAAGTGGAAAGTACCTATGTAAGGTACCTATGTATAGGTATGTATTCCTTTCGCTTATTTGCTGTTTGGTAGCTCGACTGACAATCAAATAGTTAAATTTTTTATGACAATCGATTTTGTTTATGAGGAAGTTGTAATCGATTTTGTTACTTTTGCTGAACATTTTGTATAATTTGTATTGTTTTTACCTACATATAGATTCAGGCGTCGTCATCTAAATGACTAGGTAAATTTTTGAATTCAGAATATGCCATAGAATAAAATAGTATTAATTTGTTGTGTTATTTGGTACCTCCTAGTAGTACCTACATGTACCTAATTGTCTTTTTTATATTTCTGTTTCTTACCAATAAGTGTGCAATAAAGAATTTTCTATCTATCTATCTATCTACCTACTACCAAACAGCAAATAAATGAGTTGACGTGGTTTCTAAACGACGAGGGCTGCAAAAATGAGGGTTGCCACCTTTTTTTAAGAAAATAGAGTATATTCACCTATTAGGTACAGAGTAAAAAAAAGTACGCAATGTAAAAGAAGAGTATCTAGTAGGTGCTATTTATTAAAAAAAATAGACTTTAGAGCGGTAGTTGTTCGAAATGGCAAACAAAAGCGATGCGAGCCGCGAAAAATTTTCGGACTTTTTTGGCACTTGGCCCAAATGGCAAGAAAACTATAACAATGAGCCATAATGGCGTGGAGGGAACTGAAAATAATCAGACCTATTAGTGGTGGTGCCTAACATGGAAAGAAATTAAATACAGAAGTTATAACGAGCGTTGTAAGCAACGTTTAGTTTTCAGACTTGTACCGAAACTGAGAGACTCAGACTTGTAGCGTATGTTGCCCAAAATAGTAAGCAAGCGAAAGACCCCATACTATAGATAATTATACTTATTTGATTACCAATAAAATACAGACTTATTCAAACTCTATTTCTTTCACGAACAAACTCGTGCAGAGCACGACAGCTTATAGGTAGGTACTATAGTGCACGCTATACATAAATATAATGATGTGCCATTTCGATAGGCGTTTTGGTTCGAAATGATCTGCAAATGGTAACATTCCGCAAAAGAACATTAAAATAAAAACTTGAAATGACAAATAAAGTATTTTTGCGTACTTTAATATGCTTAAAAAGTATAGAGTACCTACGTTTGCCCGAAATAACGGATGATACTTTATTATAAATAAAGTACGGGTGGCAACCATAGCTAAAATACCCGCCAACAGATCGTGATCTTCAAAACGGATTAAAAAAAATAAAGACAATTTAATTTACTCTATTCGGCTGTATGTTTTAAGGGTTTTGTGTTCAGTTATGGTTTCGCTCTATCTGTCCTTTTTCCCCTCTTGAATATCTCAGCAAATAGGTACTGCAACTGTTAACATGGAATTAAAAATAATACTATATTTCGTGAGCCTCTTCGCTTTTTGGTTTGTAGAGTAGGCCCCCTGGTTTAGCCGTAATACACGGAGAAGTTGCGTTTCCTTCCGTATATTGCGCTGTCGTTTTGCAGAGTAGAGGCCCTGATTCTACTAATATTATAAATGTCAAAGCTTGTATGGATGGATGTATGGGTATTGTTACTCTTTCACGCAAAAAATACTGAACCGATTAGGCTGATATTTGGTATGGGTATATTTGGGACCTGGAATAACATATAAGCTATTTTATCCCGATAAAACGTGGGCGAAGACGCGGACAGTAGCTAGTAACCTTTATAAAACAATGCATGGTGGGATATTCTTCTGTGTCTAGGCGGGCGTAGCCGCGGGCGGGTTAGCTAATATTTATATAAGCTAAAATTAATCTAATAAATATCACTACATACAAACGAAGTCCTCCGCCGCGTCTGTCTGTCTGTTCGCGTTAAAATAAATATAATTTATATAAATAATGCTGGACAATTCACTCAGAATCATCTAGCCCCAAGCTAAGCAGAACTTGTGTTATGGGTACTATATTATGAGTGATATACTTAATATATACAATACACTACATAGATAGATATTAGGTGTTAAAGTATGATATTGCCGATTTGTACTCAAAAATTGTTTTTTTTTTTTTAATTTAACATATTTATTTAATCAAAATTGTACGGACGTGGCGTCCATTTGAAGTAAAGTAAGTTAATTGAGTGCAGTCAAAATCACAGACCACAGGTAATTCAAAAGTAGGTAAACACGTAAACACATAGAATAGAATAGAATAGAATAGAAACGTTTATTCGTAACTCAGACACATACAATTATAAAGAAATGAACATAAAAAAGAAAACAGTTTGCTAGAGTCACAAAACGGTCCCTGTCTCAGCATGGGTTAGTTGTATACGTATGTGTGTACAACCAACGCTGGTCTTCCGACAGAGCCGTTTCGTGACGTCACGGAATATAGAAGACAGGTATAAATAAAGATAAACAGTTAAAGGAAATACATTGACAACGGTGTTGATATAAAATATAAACAAAACAATGAAATAAAAAGAGTAGGAATTGCAACAGCTTTGTGCACAAATTTGAAAATAAAAACTGGGACCACAAAGACTATTCCTATTTCTAGTGTTCTATTTACCCTTCGGTTAACTAGGGAAATCAACAAAATGATTTACATTTGAGTGGATGAAAACAGTATAAATAATTTACATATAGATGATAATAATTCTGCTAACAAATGTGAGAGACGACTTTATAATAAGGTATAGGTATTCGTATATTAAATGATACTTGTATCGTTTCTAAGATTCTCTTGTATTTTCTGACCTTCAAAAATAAAATTGCGTAGTTTAAGCTTAAAACCATAAAAACTTTGCAGGTTCCTTATTGGAGGGGGGATATTATTCCAACACCGCGATGCAGCGTAGCGGAAACTGCCTCGAAAAGAGGCCGAGCTATGACGCTGCATCGAGAGTTGCTTCGCACTCTGTCGAGGTCCGCACGATCTGGAGCTGCTCATCCATGATAGTTTTTCATATAGATATGAGGGCATGTTATGTTTGATTACACCAAAAAGCAAACAGGCTAAGTGAAGTTTTCTGCGGTGCTTCATTTTCATAATGCCATGTTTATTTAAAAATGGAGTAATATGATCTCTAAACGGAATGTCAAAACAAAATCTAGCACAAGCGTTCTGGACTCGTTGAATTAGTTTCTGCGTTCTCGCAAGCAGCCTAGGACTAATAACTATGTCGGAGTAATTCAGCTTGGATAATATAAGTGTCTCTACTAGACGTATCCGTAGCTCCTCCTGAATATGAGACCTCATTCTATACAAGACCTTCAATCTGTAAAAACAATTTGCAACTGTATCAGCTACATGTTTTTCGTACCGAAGATTGCAATCCAAAATCAGACCTAGGTTACGCGCTTCGTACACACGTTCAACAGACTTATCCATAAGCCTTACATGAACACTAGGACTCAAATGATCTAATTTAAGCTTGCTACCGAAGATCATGTATTTGGTTTTTGTTGGGTTAAGTAAAAGACTATTGCTTTTAGACCACTGAGCTATGCTATATAAATCATTATTTAGTTTTACAATTGCCTCATCAACATCTGAAGGTCTACATGATATATATATCTGCGTATCGTCCGCGTACATATGAAATTGACAATGCTTAATATGCCTCTGGACATCTGCTGAATACAATATAAATAATAGGGGACCCAAGATGTACCCTTGAGGAACCCCTGTTTTGACGGGTGATATATCTGATAGCAGTATCGAACCATCATTGCGAGTTAGCTTTGTGTATTGAAGGCGATCACTGAGGTAACTGTGGAACCAGAGTATCGATTTGTTGTCGAAACCATAATAACGCAACTTTGACAGTAGCAGGTTAATATTTATTGAGTCAAATGCTCTGGAAAAATCCAAAAGCACCAACAAGGTACACATGCCCTTATCTTGCGCACAGAGAATATTGTCCGTTACATCCAATAGTGCAGTAACTGTGCTATGTCCCCTTCTAAATCCGGATTGCAATATAGGCAAAATACAGTGACACTCAAGGAATTCACTTACTTGACTATAGACAACCTTCTCCAGTACTTTCGACAAGCAGGGCAAAATACTGATTGGGAGCAGACAAAGTGAAGCGTTCCTTCATACGGTTATATCGCGTCGCGGTCCGTGTCGCACTAGCCATTACTGGAGTAATATACTGACACACATACAGTCAATTAATTAGACACCTTGTAGGTAAGTCTTCGTACGAAAATAATTACCATTATTATCTATACATTGCTGCAATCTAATAGGAAAGTCATGTATGCCTTTGCGATAGAACTCTGGTGATCTAGATTCGACAAACTGTGTGCATTTTGTACTGCCTTCTGGGAAGAAAACCTTTGTCACGTAGAAAATTGTCCAAATCACGAAAATAATTGTAGTCCGTTGGAGCAAGGTGTGACAAATACGGAGGGTGACGAATGGTTTCTAATTGCAGTTCCTGTAGAGCTAAAACGGTTTCTCGTGCTGTATGGGGTCTCGCGTTATCATGGAGCAATAATGGTGAAGATCGATTCATGAGTCGGGGCTGTTTCACTGCTAGTTTTGCTATCATTGTTTGGAGTTCGTACAGTAGACATCTGTCGTTATAGCTTGACCAGATCGGAGAAAGCTTTAGTGAATAACACCATGCTGAGATCACCAAACAGTTACCATTACCTTTTTATTGGTAAGTTTTTCTTTACGACACTGTTGCGGCGTTTGATTTGGGGTCAGCCATTGCATTTTTCGCTTACGGTTATCGTAAAGAATCTACTTTTCATCACATGTCACAATTCGATCAATATTCCTTAATTTCTGTATCGATTCAACAAGGCAACACAAGTTTCAACACGCGTTTCTTTCTGCAGATCAAACCATGAGGCACCCACTTTTTATTTTTTTATTTTATGGATTTGACGCAAATGAGTCAATATTGTTGGAAAGCTAATGTTAAACCAAAAAAAAAAAATAAGTTAAAATCCTGTATGAAGGTGCGCAGATTTATAATAACTTACCTGATAATATTAAGAACTGATTATCCATGTATAAGATTAAAACAATATATTTATGACAAAATTTGTTAAACAGACGGTACCTATCAAACAGCAATGTGAAAAACTTAAACTACTATCGAAGTACCTATGTATTACAGTTATAATTATAACATATTAATTAGTTAAATTAGTTAAGATAGTAGCTTAAGAATATTGTATACCTACATTCTCATTTAAGTGAACTTTGTTCTTTTGAGCAAATAAATTCTTTAAATTGAAACTGAAACTGAAACCATGCCGCTAATTCCTGGGTAGTTTGGCTCGGATCGGCTTCCACTATCTCTTTTAATTCATTGTTATTCACCAGTGTGGGCGGTCTTCCACGTGGTTTGTTCTTCAAATCAACGTTTCCATCACGAAAGCGTTTAAACCAAAATCGCACGGTGCGTTCATTAGCAGTCCCCTCTCCAAACGCAACATTCATATTGCGAGCTGTTTCCGTCGCGTAATTTCCGCGTCGGAAATCGTATTGAAAAATCACTCGATTTTTCGAAGTATCCATCTGTCTTGTCTAAGTTGAATAACAAAAAAGAACTGAAAGTCGATAATCGAATTCTGCACATTTTTTAAAAAAAGGTTATGTGAAATTTTCGCTCAAAAATCTCTGCTTTAACCCATATTATTTTTTATTATACATAGAAAACATCCAGAACACCCTGCAGATCGTACAAATATTTGTCCCGACGCGTTAATCGAACCCGCAACTTCTTGCGTTGCAGGCGGACTTTCGCCCGCCGCGCCACAGAGGTCGTCCTTTTCATGCGGTTCACCAATTGATAGAGTAATTCATGATAAAGTTTTAGTATATAATGTGTCAAGGTTTTGTGTAAATTGGTTGAAATATAACGATAATTGATGGAAGTGTCTGAAAAAGTCTGGGAACTTTCATCGAAAATGCTTCCTTAATTCCCTAAAAGTTCAAGGTGGCATATTCCTCTTTTATGGCTTCATATGTATGTATATACAGTATATATTGTAGCCATCACGGAGTTTTTTGTAGATAATAGAGTTAGTTGTACATAAAAGAGGTATATTCTACCATGAATTTTTATCTCAAAGTATGATATCGATCTTTTAAGGACAGCTATACCCATTCAATCTTCAAATAAAATAGTCACGTACAATGCGATAACTGGAAAGCTAATACATTTAAAAATATAACCCACTTATTCGAGACATCAAATATGCTGATGTGATCCTACGACAGACAAAACATACCAGGCATAATAATGCTCTACTACCTACCTATGCGAAGCCGGGGCAGGTTGCTAGTATATTATAAAAGCTAAAAAAGTCTATAAATATACAATTACAATTACAAAATTCTTTATTGTACACCACGAAGAAAACATTAAAAATAGACATTACATAAAACATGTACAATGGGCGGCCTTATCGCTTAGAAGCGATCTCTTCCAGGCAACCTTTGTCTTCCAGGCAACCTTTGCCTTGTATAGTATAATAATCAGTAATAATATTATAAAAGCTGACGTAAAGATTGATGAAATTATTAGTTAACAGTTCAAAACCAAACTTACCGTTCCCGCAACTGGGCGCTTGCGCATAGCAAGCGTAAGGTAAATGCGTGTAGCAGATTTCCTTGCCTGTTGTCCCATTGGCCGAAAATACAAAGCAGCGCTTATTTTCGCTGATCTCCATAGGTATACCAGCTGAATCTGAAAAAATAATTGTTGGCAGACTTATGGTTTAAGATCTTTATTCTCATAAATATTGCAATAATTCACTTAAAATGAGAATTTAGCCTAATTATTGCTATTGCGTAAACCAAAGGGTCACGAGCGTGTTATGAATAGTTATAGGTAGGTAAGTATAGGTAAGGTATAACTAAAATTAACATATCCATGAATCCATCAAAACAATACTTATTATATAATGTAGGTAGTACTACTCTTAACACAAAAGAAAATAAATAAATAACGCTGGATTATCCACACAACACCACATCGGTCGTCTATCGTCACTCATTGCGTCCACTGCTGAACGTGCAAGGACCTAAAAAGCACGGCTTTGTCATAATCACCACGCTTGACAGGCGGATTGGGATCGCAGTGGAGGTGTTAATGATACACAGAAATTTCTTAAATTTCGTGTTGAACTTGAAAGCTTTCCTTCAGTTTTCATGGTTTTTACAATAAACAAAACATTTAATGATGCTCTTATACATTTTCGATATGATACTATTCCCTGAATGATTTGATTACCTACTACAGTGGATATAAATGGAAAAGTATCCCCCGTAGTAATGGAATGGAGGTGGAAAAAACCGTTCTTCCCTACCAGTAGGGATAGATTAGTAGGGATAAGTATGTAGAACAGTCGAAAGAAGCTATGGTAAGTTCTCTAAGGCTCTTACGACCTCTACGGGCTGGGTTGGAGGAGACGATTTTTACGCCGCGACCTGTAGGTATGGCTAAAGTTAAAGTACCTGATCTTAATCCTGCTCCCGAGTACATCGTGGGAATTGATTTTGAGGCTTGGATTCTGGTGACCGTCGAGGTGAAGGCTGCTGACCATGGTGATGCCACAAGTGCACCTAGAATTAGAGAAAAAGCGCAAAATTTAACAGTTTTTTGGCGTTTTGTACTTATTTTCCCGACATTAATCCAGTTACCACTGCAGACTGTAATGCAGCTGAAGAATCGATAAAATAAGTAAAACGCGATGAATAACCTAACCATGAATCTCAAAACGCTTTATTTCCTATAAATATCCTTGTACCAAGCACGTACCAAGTAATTAAATATTGCATGGTACAAGGGGATGTACTTGCTCCACTTTTTTCTTAATTTATTTTACAAGTGGACTCACTTAAGGCGTGGTGAGCCCAGCACTTGCAAGACGCAAGCAAGAAGCAAGACGGTGCGCAGTAAGCCGAGCACGATTTTGTAGTTATTTAGGTGCCTTGAAAAATATTTGTATGATAACGTTTGCAATGTTTTGGTATACAATTTGTGTCATTTTATTCTCTATTCACAGTGATCATTTAAAGTTTCATTTAGAGGTAACTTTGACATTTTTTTTGATCGGGTGCAATGTCACCAATCGTGTTTTTGTCTAGTAATGCATTAGAAAATATCCTCAACTATAATATGTTTGAATTTCAAAACTATAGGCCTTCTAGTTATTGAGGTACGGACAGTTAAAAATCCCTAAATCCGGATAACCCAGCCTTAAATAAAACCAAAACGTCCAGAGTCAGGCTACAAGAATAACTAAGGGTAACATACATAGTAATTCAAACTTATAGTTAGCAATGTATACAAATAATTATCTCGAGTCAATGAGTCAATACAATATTAATAAATTCTACAATATAGTATTACTAAGATGCTAGCTGAATTAGGCATAAATCCATATATAGTGATATATCAGATGTTATCAAATATCACATAAGTTTGTGTCTCGTGGCTTAAGAAAATAAATTTTGTCAGGTGAGTTTCGTTGAATTTATGCACAAGGGAACAATAATTCGGATCCTCTACTCTAAGGTGAACCTAGTGAAACAAATGATGTACCTTCTCTATGGCAAGTCGCCCTGGCTGTGCTCCAATCGGCGGGTTCCAGGTGCACTTTCAACCAGCCTCCGATGTCAGCTTCATACTCGTACCCTGGCCAACCAGATCTTTCAAAACCTGCAAAAAAGCAATGAGAAAATGAATAATCGTCCAAAGTGGTTCCTTCCTATACGCACTTGGTTAACATTCAGAAGTTTTTCAGAATACGATGTTTATTATAATGTGTCAGGACTGATGGTTCATCATAATTCTGAATAAGCTATTCAATTTAGTAAATATTCTGAAACATTTGTTCTAAACATTGTAATCTAAGGAGTCTATGAACTTTGACCAGTTAATAAGATATGACGATCTCCAGGCCACTTCTGTGGGACCGGAGACCTTTATTTGGTTGTCACTATTGTCTGGATACTTTTACAAATATGTTTTAGAACAAATGAATAACGTATTCAGAATTATATAATTCCATTGTGGACCCCCAGTCGTAACGGACACTATTTATTCCTCGTAGTAACGTTGACTACGTGGAAGTACCGATTTTAATTCGGTACTTACCCATACAAACAACACCAAAGTGGGCGACGGTAAAAATAATTTTGAGTCCCAACATGTTTGATGTTTCTTTTGCTCTGGTTAAATAGTGAGTGTGAAGGAAAAATAAACATGAGCTTTTATACACAGCTCTAATCTAGGTAGGTATGTAGTTGGGTGAATATACCGTCAGGTGTGCCACAGGGGTCTTTGCTCGGATTGCTCCTTTTCTCTATATTTGTCAATTTTATTAACCATTGCTTTAGGTTCTCACAATTTTTGCTATACGCGGACGACATGAAAATTGCAGGAGGACTTAGGTAGGTTCGAACATTACTGCCAGCAAAATAAGCTAGAACTAAATGTGTTGAAATGTTTTGCTATTACTTTCACCCGTAGCCCTAAGCCTACTCAGTACAGTTACACACTCAAGGGAATCCCTTTGAAGGTGGTAGATGAGATTCGGGACCTTAGGATTCAGGATAGTAGTAGGCTTGCTTACGACAAGCATATTGATGGGATTATAAAGAGAGAAAAATAAACATGAGCTTTTATACACAGTTCTAATCTAGGTAGGTATGTACCTAGGTACTGTTTGTTGATTGTGGTGATTTCCCATCTTAAATATTTTGCGTACCTACCATGCAGGTATTTAGATTCGATACCTACGCTGCTTCTCAGCACACTGATAAGATCAACTGAACTTTAGTAGGTAAAGTTCAGTTTATCTTATCTGTGTGCTGCTTATTTATATTTATAGATAAGACTATTTAATATGTAACACTAGCCTCCGGCGCCATTGTTCTAATAGCCCGGCTACACGCTCAAACATTTGCACAAACACCATGCGTGTTTGTGCAAATGTTTGAGCGTGTTTGTACATGCATAATTGCACAAACACAGTTTGCGCAAGCAAGATGGAGCGTGTGGCCGGGCTCAAACCAGTTTGCGCGAGCAAGATGGAGCATGTGGCCGGGCTCATCTTGCTCGCGCAAACTGGTTTGTGCAATTATGCATGTACAAATGTTTGAATGTGAAGCCGGGCTATAATGTGGTACATAGGTACCGGTATTTAACGTAGGTAGTTTACAATAGGTAGGTCTAGGCGTCGAGGTACTTACGTCACTCAGTGACTGATAATGTACCTACGTAGAATAGAATAGAATGTAGATTAGATACGTACTATTAGTGAAATAATAACTCTTTCAAAATCGGACTATAGTTCAGGATATTACCCCCTTCCTCCTTAAAAAATTACAAACATTATGTACTACCGATAGACGAAAATTCTACTACTCTACTACTCTGCTACATCTTTAAAGTTTTAAGTCGTTCTTAATGGGTTTTCTTCCTCCCCTAGTTGGGTGAATATACCGTCAGGTGTGCCACAGGGGTCTTTGCTCGGACTGCTCCTTTTCTCTATATTTGTCAATTTTATTAACCATTGCTTTAGGTTCTCACAATTTTTGCTATACGCGGACGACATGAAAATTGCAGGAGGACTTAGGTAGGTTCGAACATTACTGCCAGCAAAATAAGCTAGAACTAAATGTGTTGAAATGTTTTGCTATTACTTTCACCCGTAGCCCTAAGCCTACTCAGTACAGTTACACACTCAAGGGAATCCCTTTGAAGGTGGTAGATGAGATTCGGGACCTTAGGATTCAGGATAGTAGTAGGCTTGCTTACGACAAGCATATTGATGGGATTATAAAGAGAGCAAATAAAATTTTGGGTTTTGTTATAAGAACTTGTTCTCAGTTTACTTGTATTAAGGTCATTAAAATCTTGTATTGTGCTTATGTACGTAGCATCCTTGAGTATTGTTCACAGGTCTGGAACCCTCGATATGAAATGATAGGATTGAGTCCATTCAGCGCACGTTTCTGCGATATCTGCAATTGAAATGCAATCATTTTGTTAATGATTATTCAACTAAATACACCACATACTCCCCTTACAAGAGAGATGACTCATTGCCGACGTTGTACTCCTTTGCAAAATTGTACAATGAGAAATTGACTCTCCACAGCTTCTTGAAAATATTAAAATCAAAGTCCCCAACAGACCTACTAGTAAGGATGGGAGTTATTGGATATTTTGGCTACCGGTTATTAGTTGGGTATTTTGTTTCAATAACGCTAGTACCAACTGGTACCCAATAACGTTACAATACTCTATACCTGTTCTGATTTCTACCCAATATATTTCTAACCGATTTGGTTAGAAATACCATCTAACCAATTTGGTTAGAAATACCATCTAACCGATTTGGTTAGAAATAGCATCTAACCGATTTGGTTAGAAATAGCATCTAACCGATTTGGTTAGAAATACCAAATACTTGTTGCAGCTACATAACTTTACGGGTGAACGGTCCGCTAGTACCTATGCGTAGCTGATAGTTAGGTAAGTAGAGGTATTGAAGCGTTGGGTAGTTATGGCTCACGGTCGGTTAGGCGCGATGCTCGCTTTGCACAGTTATTCCCTAGCGGTATGCGGATTTTACAATAGCGTTAGATATTTTAGGACCATGCTAACAGGTACTGAGTTAGTTATTGAATACCGGACTCATCTCTACCTACTAGGCATCCCATTCTTTTAGACATACCGTTCAGCTCCACGAATTATAGGCAGTACTCCTTTTTCAGTAGAACAGCAGCAACATTCAATGGTTTGGTCGATATCCACGACATCGATTTATTTGAATCAAAAGCGCAAAGTATAATAAACTTCTGACAAAGCGCTGGTTTGATGCAGCATCTTATCTATAATTATATTGTCTTCAGTTAATATAATTTAAATCTCTTTTTCTGTTAATATAATTTTTTCTCATCCATTAGTTCTGTCTTGTATATTTTGATTTTTTCTTGATATATGTAAGTTTATCGGTAATTTTATAAATTTTGAAAATTGTTAGTAAATTTTACGTTATTTTAATTCATAAGTATCTGTATTTGTTATCAAGACAGAACTGTTCTTCGTTTTTCCTTCACAAGCAAGCACTCTTTTAGCTTTTATATGCGAGGACACATAAATGGTTATAAGTTATTATTTAAGTTTATTTATAAAGTGTGTAAAACTGTTTGTTCTCCGAATAAAATAAAATAAAGTTAGTAGGCACAGGTCGCGTCATGGTTTTAATATCGCTGACCTTGATGCGCAAAAGTCGAATATTAGATTTTTACACCGTTTTACACCTGGGCAGATACTCCCTCCACTTTCGTCGAGCGCTATTAAACCATGAGGAGAGTGTATAGACCTGGTATTGCCTGGTATAGACAAAGATTTTATAATACTACTTACTAACTGTCCCGGCAAACGTTGTTTTGCCATCTACTGCTGAGGGTTGAAGTGAAGAATACAGTACTCACTAATATCGCTATTAAATAATGGGGGGTGATGTTGTGTTAGAAAAATTAAAATTGAGGGTCATATGTATTTTTTAATAAAAATTATTTTTTATAAACAATAAAAAAATGTAAATAATTTATTTTTTCCATGATTATAGTTCCTAAATTAAAAGAATTTGTTCTGAATTCGTTATAATAAATGGTTCTATAAAAATTATGCTTCTATTGGAATTCCCGCATATATGATCCCCATTACCTACATGTATTAACCTTGAGAAAAGGTATGGACGGAGGAAATCGCCCCTGCCTGTCGTCGCATGCGGTAGAACGAACGTGCGCACTACTGCCTGAATGACTGCACTGAAATTAAAACTGTTATGTTTTTGTCAATGTCAAGATTATTGTGACGTTTCATTGATTGGATCGGACGGAATCTTTGTTGCTCTTCTTGGTTTCTCTTACTGGAATTTTTTATTTTCGCAAACACACATAAATTGCTTTCTATTGGAGTATTTATTATGTGTATTTTTTAAATAACGGTGTTTAGAACAGCCACCAAAATGAGTAAACACATGTATTCCACGGCAAATCTCTCTGACAAGGAGCTGAAAGACCAAGGCAATAGGCAGTTCAGCTTGAGAAAATATGAAGAAGCTATGAACTGCTATACAAAGGCCATTGTAAGTAACTTTTTATGTTCCAGTTATGATCCATGATTTGCTTTGCACCGGCCAAATAAATAGTTTTATACCTAGTTTTAGTAGGTTACCAGTTCATTATCAAGTAGATTCCTACTTCTTGGCAGGGTTGCCGGACATGAATAATTAGATTACCCACAACGAATCCGAAAAATAAACGCTTTTCTTCAAACATAAAATAGGTACTAGAAATACGGGTATTTTTTAGAGCCTTATCATAAAATGTATGTGTAATGGTAATCAGCATGTTGTACTAAGAAACTTATTGAAAATAATATTGTTTAAGCTAACTTATTTACGGAGTTTTGTTTTTAACTTTTTACCATGTCAGCATTAGGTTGGAATGCTACAATGCCTCTAGGTTTTCTAATTCCTTCTCGTAAAGCCAATAATGCCACAAAGGTGTTGGTATTTTGACTTATCCGTAGAACAGTGTTTGATGTGATCATAGAGCAAAAATGAGTTAAATGAATGTAGGTACCAAATTTACAGAAGTATGTTTTTAGAATTTTTGTATTATTTCATTTTGGAAATATAAAATTGAATAAGGTTAATATACTATAATAAATAAAATATGCTAAAATAAATAAAATTATTATAGCAGACCACTATATGCATCTCAATTGACTTTTTCTGTTGGCAAAATCCATTTTTCGACTGAATAAAACCTCTTTAATCCGCTGATCGTTTAAATGATACCCCTTAACAAAGTGGTATGTACCTTACTTACTTACTTTTAATTTTGTTGGTATGACCCCAAGTATTCTATCATTTATTATAATTTTATGCATTATACATTTGTAGATATTGGTCATAGGTAGTCTCTAACAGCAACTAAATACTTAATGGATTATTTCAGATAAAGAACCCGTCTGTAGCCACATACTTTACAAACAGGGCACTATGCTACCTGAAGCTAAAGCACTGGGAGTCGGCATGCCAGGACTGTCGGCGAGCGCTGGAGCTGGACAGCAACCACGTTAAGGGGCACTTCTTCCTCGGACAGGCGTTAGTTGATTTGGAGTGCTATGATGAAGCTATCAAGCATTTGCATCGAGGTAAAGCCAATAAAGCTGATAATTTGCTGTTGAAGTGTAAGAATCAAACCCTCCAACAACCACCTAATTCATGAAGCATGTGAAGATCCCAGGCACATAAGCTCTTCTGGATGGAGCTAGGCTGGTTACATTAGTAATAAAAACCATGCACAATGGACTGGAATGGTATTGGGAGACCATCCACTCGGACTATGTCATCTATGGACCGAAGATATCATAGTTGCAGGGAGTCTATGGATGGAGGCGGCTCAGGACCAGGATATTTGTGGCATCATATGGGGGAGGCCCATCCAGCAGTTGACGTGTATGGGCTGATAAGATGATAATAAAAAAATAAACTACCTTTTACAAATGTTTTACCTAACGCCATCAATAAAAAACTTAACAAGCATGTTAAACATGAGAATCAGAATCAATCACTTTATTTCTTTAGGCTTACAAAATACTTGGACAAGCTAAATTTTATACCATAAACAATTATACATATAGGTTAGTTATTATTATTATCAAAAAAGAAACAAGGTGTTATTGATTTTCTCTTAAATTTTTTGTCGACCAGTGGTAGAAGAAGAACACATTTATTCTTCTTTATTACAGAGTACATTTATATTCCAGCCTCTGACTTGGCTCGCGATCAGAAGCTCAACTTTGGGGATGATATTGCAGCGCAGATCAGAATTGCCCGTAAGAGAAGATGGCAGGTTCAAGAAGAGAAAAGGATTGCTCAGGAAATTGAATTGCAATCTTATTTAAATAGGTAAAAAGTTTATAATTTATTTATTACTTGATGGCTTATGTCGCGCACGTTTGTCAATACTTTACCCTACCTACCCTGCTCTCCTTATGAAAAGTACAGTAACTAGCATTTTTGCCAAAATTGAGTTGGAAATTTCAATCGCCTAAAAAATACCATATTTCTTTTTTTACTTACATATCAAAATTTCATCAGGAACTCCGAATATTAACCTATCTAACTCAAATATGGCAAAAAGGCAAGTTACGGCACTTTTCATTAGGAGGGCTGTGCCATACCCGTATTGGCCTTACAAGTCATCTACGTTATTGCCGCCAAACGAACCGAACATTGCATGAATAGTGCATAAGTAGTTCAAAGAATTAGCAAGCTGAAGAGGCAGTGCGCCGCTATATCTCGGGAAGAATCGATAACCGCTGGGGTTAACGTGTTCTTTAGTGGAGACCGCGACTCGGCAAACTTGTGTAGGATGCTTTAAGGTCTGGTGAGACGACCTTGGAAAGATTGCAGGCAGATGCTGGAAGCTGCCTGCTATGGCCGGCTCACTGCTTTAGATTGCTAATTCTCTGAACTATCTGAATGAATGAAAGAACGATTTGGTGTACTAAAAATTTACATAAATAAAAAACTCTTAAATCTAAAATAAAATGTAAGACAGTACAAAAGGCGGCCTTATCGCTACGAGCAATTTCTCCCGGGCAACCATATGATAACTTTGGTTATTTCTATTTACAGGCTTATAAACGAGGATATGCAGCGACGAATAGAAGCTCTTAAACTGGAGGTTAAAGACGAAGATGATACAAATATTAAGTCTTCTAAAATTGAAGAAGAATGTGTAAGTATTAGCATTATTTTTTACCCGACTACGAGAGGGTTATGATTTTGACACCCTATGTATGTATGTATGTAGCCGATTTTTATGTTCCCTGGTAGCGCTGAAACTACTGGTCCGATTTCAACAAATGAGGTGTCATATGATTCGTCTTAATAGCCCGATGGTTATAGGCTATGTGACGTCAGATAAAAATGGGGGTCTAACGAGATAGCGGGGGTCGAAGAAAGGGTCGAAAATTTCAATGTTAGTAAATATGCTAGTGTGTGGTATCGTTGCAAAGGTCTTTGTTTGTACTTTTCGAAACTGTTTCTCAAACTTTTGTGAGGTTAACGATTCTCAAACTATTAGCAAAAAGGTGTAAAAAAAATATAGTTAAAAACTAAAACCCGACTACATAAAAGTCTTAAACAAGCGTTCACCTATTGTCCATAGCATTTTCTTTTGATACTTAGGTAGTCGGAGGCACCCACCCCATATACCTAGGGTACAATTAGTAACAAAGGCCTCCGACTACCTAAGTATCAAAAGAAAATGGTATGGACAATAGGTGAACGCTTGTTTAAGACTTTTATATAGTCGGGTTTTAGTTTTTAACTATAGTTTTTTTTATTAGTCTCTTTATTTTATTCTGATTATTCTGGTCACTCAGCAAGTAGACGAGCGTGTTTGTGTAGATCTAACAAATCCTGACTCAGCTTGGCTTTTAGGAATGATCCTAGAAAATAGGTCTGCTCTTCCGGGAGCGTCTCCAGGTGACGTCACTATCCAGTTGCCACTTATATAAGGGTCATTGAAAAAAAATACAAAAATGACAAAATGAATCAATTATGTTTGTTAAATCAGTCAAAACAGGGTTATTTAAACACGAGTCAATGTGATAAATAATTGGGAAATACAAAACCACATAGTTTTATCACATTCATTATGTATGTTAAAGGAGCTCGGGGTGTTACGATTTTACGCTACTGGTAACACCAGGAAAAAAATTCGTCATATCATTCGCCGTTGGCGATGATGACGTAAACTGGAGACACCCACGTGACCATCGTGTCTCGGAATAGCATACCTGTTTTTTATACCATGGCTTTCGGTAAAATCGATGACTGGGTAAGCTTTCATAATGTGGGCCAAAGCCCATGGAGGTCATGCGTAAAAGCCGCCTACCAAAGGAAGGGATGCAGCTTTTATTCTGTGTATTTTAACACCTTCACTGCAATCACGGTCCTCCTGCTAAGCATGAGTATTGCATAATCTCCTTGTTTGTGGGAGGCCTGTTTGGTAGTGAATTGGTACTTATCAGGTAACATACAATATAGAAGCACTAGCTGCCGCCCGCGCCTTCGCCCGCGTGTTATTGGGATAAAAAATAGCCTATATGTTATTCCAGGTCCCAAACTATACCCATACATAAAACGCGGGCGAAGGCGCAGGCAGCAGCTAGTTAATAATATTAGTAGGATTAAGAATACTAAGATTAGAAAAGAATAAAATAAATTTAAATTTATTCTGGCTTTCAAATTGATCTACACGAAAATAAGTGAAAATAAAAAGAGAATATTGTTATTTGTAGCCAAGATACAATCTAGTTTGTTACAGTTATAATTACTACTATCACCGCTACCATAAAAATAAGCCTACCTGAGTGTACATACATAGGTACATCCTTACTAATATTATATATGCTATTATAAATGCCATAGTGTGTTTGTTTGTTTGTCCTTCCTTCACGCCCTAACTAAGCAACTAATCGACCTGATTTTTGGCCTAGAGTTGAAAAGATGGATACTTTCCATCTTTTCAACTCTAGGCATACGCTTCTTTTTGTCCCGTAAAACATCAAATTCCCATGGGAGCAGGGGATTTACGGGTTATACGGTTTACGAATTTAACGCGGGTGAAACGCGGTTTCACCCGCGAACAGCTAGTACATATGTAAATTAATGATTAATTAGAATCTTAATGTATTTTGCTGTGTAGTAGATTTAAGGTAAATAAAACATTTTTATTATATTTGCCGTTAAATATTCCTTGGTATATTGTTTCAGAATAACTACTCTAGTGAATTAAATAATTTGTTTGCCAAAATGGATGAAAGAAGACGGGTAAGACTTATTTTCTCTCTGAATCTTTATTTATTCACAAGTGGACTTACAGTTAAAACCAAAACGTCCAAGAAACAGGTACATACATGAGAATACCAAAATACTTGTAGGTAATGACAATCTAAGTATCCTAACCCAAGTGTCTAGCCATTGTGAGGTATTGAGAGAGAGATTACCTTGCCGTAATACAATTTTTAACTAGCTCGGAAGGTACGGGACATGCAACACATATGTACCTTAACGTACTAAGTCCTATAGCCCATGAGTATGTATATTTTTGTACTAAGTTATCTGAAAATTATATCTATTTGGTGGTATAATTAACTTTTTAACTTATCGTAAGAGCCGACTAAGGGAACCTACCAGAGGAAGGGCTGCAGCTTCCTTCTGAGTATTCTTCAATACCAACATGCGATCACCAATCTGCCTGCCAAGCGTGGTGTTTATGGCTAAACCCCCCCCCTACATGGGAGACCATTCAATCGATGGACCGACGACATCTTAGCGCTCGGAAGGAGTCGATGGATGAAGGCGGCTCAGGACCGCTATTTGAGGCGTCCTATGGGGGAGGCCTATGTCCAGCAGTGGACGTGTACGGGCTGATATGATGATGATGATAATTAACTTTAAGGCTACCTTGTAAATTTTGGAATAATAATTTAAAAAAAAAAACAAATTGTTCTTGAACAATACCTACAAACAGGGTTGGAAAAAAAACAGTTTTTTTTAAATTTTATAAAACAAACAGTTCAAATTGTTTTAAACAAGTGTTTGTTTTGTTTTTTTTTGTCCTTTTTAGTTTAGGGCATTATTTTAAATTAATTCGACCTATAATGTTTCATTTCCAGACTAGATCTTTTGACTTTTCAAATTTTCTATAGTAAAATAAATATATTATAGAAGAAAGCCACTAAGTTCATTGTTTGACCATTGTCAAACAATGAACTTAGTGGCTCAGCTTCACACTGCTGTAGCTTCAAGTGCTGGAATTGAAAGACTGTTTTCAACATTTGGATTTATTCATTCTGACGTACGAAATAAACTGGGTACAGAGAAAGCTGCAAAACTTGTTACAGTTTTTAAATACCTTAATAAGGAAAAGAAAAAATAATTGTTATCTTGATCTTGTCATATTGTCTTACTCTCCTGACTGACAAACAATTTTGATTTTATAATGTTTATTAAATATAGGTAATTTTGTTTGTTATAATTTTGTTTTTGATTGATTTTAAATTGAAATTTTTAATATTCTATACTATCTAATGCATGTTTCAAAAATACGTGTTATCTTATCCCATTACCCATATAAATCCTGGTACTTGGTAGGTACTTAGATCTTTGTTTGACTGAATAAATAACTTATCAAAAAAATATTACTTTCATTTTATATCATTCATTCGCAATGAAAAGTAGTTTTAAAGCTTGTTTTTTTCTCATCGTTTTATACAATGTTTAAAACTTGTTTTAATCTGTGTTTTTAAACGTGTGATAAAAAACACGGTTTAAAATCAAACTGTTTTAAACATTGTTTTAAACATGTGTTTTAAAACCATTTGTTTTAATCATGCCAACCCTGCCTACAAAACAATGAATATAATAATTATTTATCTTAACGTCAATATCGAGTCCCCTTTTAAAAAATATCCTTTGGTCGAAGCAACGCGTGACCCGAGAGCTGGTGAGTATCTGGCGCAGCGCATTAGCATTGCCATACAGCGGGGCAATGCAGCCAGCGTCTTGGGGACGCTTCCGACTGGTATTGATATGAACCAGTTGAGTTACTTGTATATTGTTTGTTACAAACAATATAGGTCTATAGTTAGCTAAATTTTTTCAATTGTAATTACTAGTTCTAATTTGTTTTTATTATTTAATTGTATTTTTATCTTGTTAATTAAGGTTATGGATAAAATATAAAGTTGTTATTACAGAAGCGAGATGTTCCGGACTATCTGTGCGGGAAGATCAGCTTCGAGATATTGAATGAGCCTGTTATTACACCGAGCGGGATCACATACGAGAAGAAAGATATTGAGGAACATTTGGAAGTATGTAGATAATCTTTGACGACCTTCGCGCTTAGATTGGAGCTAGATGATGCTGTATGGATTGTCCAGCTTTACCTATTTATTTATCTCACGGATGAAATAGATCAAGATTGACAGAAATAAAATGTAGAGAAGATGACCGATGTGGCGCGGCGGGTGAAAGTCCGCCTGCAGCGTAGTTTGCTAGTTTGATTCCCGCCTCGGGTTAAATGTTTGTACGATCTGCAGATATTTGGGTCGGTAGTTTTGGATCTTTCTATTAATAATAAAAAAATATCTATGTATGTATTGTATTAAGTATATCAGTTATAATAGTACCCATAACACAAGCTCTGCTCAGATTGGAGCGTGATGGTGCTATGTGGATTGCCCAGCACAATTCATTTATTTATTTATCTCACGACTGAAATAGATAAATAAAGACAAATATACTAATGTAGTTTTCAAATGTATTTTTTTTATTGATTCATAAATCATAAATCGATAACTTATTAATTTAGGCAAACAAAATAAGCCTTTACCGTACATCTTTGACAGGTCCGCGTAGAAACGATTTTTTTTCGTTTTGGTTTTGTGCAAACCCATCCATACCTATTAGCAACTCTGAAGTTACTTTAATAAGCGTCTTTTTCCCTCAGAGAGTCGGACACTTCGATCCCGTGACGCGAGTGAAGTTAACCGCAGACCAGCTGATTCCTAACTTCACAATGAAGGAGGTGGTCGATGCTTTCCTTCAGGAAAACGAGTGGGCGCACGACTATTAAACGTATATTTATGTTTACTTACCAAAAGTTCAATGAAAGTTTCAATAAGAAATTATTTATATTTAAGGATTTTTTCACATGCGCACGGCACAGTCCCTAGGTATGTTAAGTAAAGGCCACGCCACGCATTCCCGTGTCCTCTATGCCTAAGCACAAAGTGAACAATATATATTCTTATTTGAGTAATGTAGAATTAAAATACCAGTAATAGTTTTTCAATATCTTTATTTCATATTTTTATAGGCCTGGTTTTGTGTTACTAATAGACCTTGTTGGCGCTGAGGACCCGCAAGTGCTTGTCATGTATAGGTGACCGTGGCGCTCATAAGCTCCTGAAAAGTTCCTTTTGAGCGCCACAGTAAACTAATCGCTTCATTAGAACAGTGATATCGTCACATAATTAGACATTTTGTATTCTACCTTGACGCTAAGCTTACATGCAACTGTATTTGAAGAAACTATCAACTTATTATTTTTCGTTAAAGATTGCCAGTTGCAACAACAAAAAGGTTGTTTTACGCAGTTTGCTGTTACCGCGATTCTAAATAAACTCCATACAACATACAACTACTTACTACTCCATACAACTAATCGAATCCATGGTCAACAGTTGGTGTAAACGTTACGCGCTTTCTAAACAGAGCCACTTTAGCTAAATAAACTGTCAAGTTTTTAATATTTTTCGTTTAAACTGCGCCTTAAGAAGAAGTGAGCTCGGTGTTGCGAGATAAGGACGAGCGAACACCACGCGGGGAAGGTGAGAGAGGAAGGCAAACGCCGTAGAACGGCCGGCCAGCGCGCAAATTCTCCGATTTTTATTTTTAAATTTGATTTTGCTCTCAAATAATACTCTTTCGCAATAAAATAAAACCATAATCCTCTAAAGTATTTATTAGGGAATACGTAGACGAAATTTCATCGAAATAGGTAAAATAATCACCAAATGAAATTGGTTTTTCTGTAGGAGTATCTCTGTAAAAATGAAGATCTAAAGAGAACTTCGCGATTTTTTTGTATCTAGTCAAGTTTAGTCAATCGTGTTTCGGCTCCCATAAGTCACTAACTAGAATCCTAAACTTTAGATGCTCATTAAAAATAATAAAAAATTCAATGTTTTCTTGCCTTTAAATTGATCGATTTAGTATAGCCACTCGTATATTTTGGGACTCACTTCACCTTAAAGGCATAGGACGTGTGAACGACACTGCCACTGTGCGGGAGGAAGTGAAAATCGCTCGACGTGTTGCGATTACCGGTTGGGGAAATCAGTAACTTGACAATACTATAATAGTTAGACAGTTGTTATAGTTGTATAGCGAGACCGTTATTCGGTACGGGAATATAGTTCACTTATTTTCTTTGCTTCACAGCTTACATATGTGTATCTGTAGCATGAACAACATACCGTTGTAAAGGATTTTTCTTAAACACAGAATAATAAATCATCCTCTTCCTCATTAGCCCACCACGTCCACTGTTGAACATGCATATAATATGATAATATAATATATTGACATAATTATATAATTATATACATAATTATTATTATATAATTATTATAATATATTATAATAATTATATATAAGGTAATATTATTGACGTTATATAATTTTACGCATTTGATTGCATTTTTTTTTGTTCAACTAAAGACAAAACGCTATTGAGGGTGATCAAGTTATCATGCTTAACTTTCTGATGGAAAAACATCATTACGGTCCGTGGGAAACTTTCTGGTACAAAAAACACCATAACGGTCTGTGGGTTCTAACATATGAATATCTACGAAAACTACTATTTTTTAATTTTATTAAAACTTGATCACTTTGTGAATAGGTTATGCCTTAGAATAAGTTAAAGCAAACGTTTTTGTTAATTATAATTTATGACACAGGAAGAAAAATATTTTAAGTACATTTAAAACGTAGCTCTGAAAATAGCTTTAACCGTAGGTAGGTCTGAAAATAGTAGGGAGCAAGATAAATAAATTGATTCAAAGGCCATTGAAGCTTTTCGATACAGTACTTTTCACTTAGAAACACGGTAGGATCTCAAATAATATATTTATCACGAAAATTTTCTAAAAAATTTTTTTCTCTCAATTTCATCAATCAATTAACTTAGACCTTCAACATTTTATTTAAGGGTTTAGTTGAGTCTCTTACCGACCGCATCACATAATAGATCTGTTTAAAGGTCTGATCATTGTTTTATTGCAATAAAATGAATGTATTCAGTTCGCCTGAAGACCTAGCACTGATATCGCGCCATGAGAAAAATGTCGACTGTTTTGCCAATCTCTCTTTTACGCTATCAAATAATTATAATTGTATTATTTATTACATTCAATGCCTCTGACGCGTATGTGCGTCTGAATATAAGCAACGTAAATACGCGCTTGAAGCACTGCTTTTAACGTAAATAAAGGCCCTTTTTAATATAATCAAATGCATTCTCTATTTAGACTAGCACCATACGTTAGGGGTAGGAGCTCTAAAGCAATTCTGAGTTTCGAAGATTAAAGAGAATTGTATTTTTCGATATATCTCGACCTTCGATATCGAATCTGATCGTTGAACTCCGATGAAATATCGATTTTCACACAAGACAAGGAACATCGAAAAGTATTCAATAGTCAGCGACTGAGTAATTTTCTCCTTTCTCTTTTGCATGCGTGTGTAAAAAACACTTAGATAAAGACAGAACAAGCGGCCGAGACCACTCGTTGCGAATCAAGCGGCGTAAAGAATACAAGCTCAACAATGATTGACTTCGAGATATTGAGAATACGGTTTTGGCTTCCGTCTCTCGATATGATGTGAATCTAAACTATCTTAATTAAGAATGAGACGTATGATTTATTTTTACCAGACATTCAGTAGGGACCTAGTATCGCTCAAAAATTACGAAATTCGAACAATTTAGTGCTATAACTTTTTTTTGTACGCAACAAATATCTTTTGGCTTAGGTACATTTTTTAATTATCACATAAAAAAAAAGAGTTATAAACTATAGAGTTATAACTATAAGAGTTAAAGAACAGCGAGTGGAGCGAGCCCTAAAATGTTTAAAGAATATACAAAAGTCTGTGAATATACATAAATAACGGCGAGTGGAGCGAGCCGAGGTAATTTTGGATTAGGGTGAGGTCGGGTTAGCAAAAAATACCAAAAAGGTAAGACAACTGCGAGCTGCAAAAAGTTAGGTGTAAAATAAGTATACAATAATAATATATGTATAATAAAAAAAGATAAACGAGGGGAGCGAGCCCTGGAAATTTTGTAGAGAGCTGCTGATAAAATATCGGGGAGTGGAGTGAGTCGCAGCCTTATTTGGAAATGGTACGGCATGCATAGATAGATAGCAAGACAAGTAAGTAGTAATGAGGTAAGAACACTGTTTTTTTTTTGGCAATTAATAACGATATCGCAAGTTACCAGATTACAGAATCATCGACTAATGAAGCTAATCACGAATATTTTTATAAACTGGCTGTGCGTGCGAGTTGTCACCACCAAGGGCTGCCAAGATGACACTACTGGGAGCTTGGTACGCGAGGTACTTAATTAAATAATTGTAAGCTATGTTATTGCGCACAAAAAATGAACCGCACTAAATAGTTCGGTTAACTTCGGAAAAAACATCCAAAAAACTTAGAAAAATTCAATAGGTGAGAGGCATTTTAGTGTTAAAAAAGCCCCTAAGCTATTTCACTTGGTTCCACCTAACCCCAGTTACCATATGGCATTTGTTCTGCTGAATATCTTCTATTTTGTAGTTCATTTTAGTTTTTAAAACGATCTATTATTTATTTCGTAATGTCCATACGTTTGTTTTGTAAAGAGACGAAGAGTCTGTGGGTAAAATTGGCATAAGTTTGTTTATTAAATACAAGCGATATACTTAGTAGAGTTTATAATTTTAAGCTAAAAATCGTTAATTCTGAATATCCTGGTGAGAAATTCAGGATAATGGGACGAACTTATTAAATTATTGTATTGTCATTCATCCATGATAAGCGTGCAAAATTTCAGTTCAATCAGAAATGAAACTGAAGTTTTGAAGTAGGTGAAAATCGCGTTCAACGATTCTTATGCATATACTTATGCTCTGCTCTCTCCAACAATTTTTCTAACGCATCTGCAAGCGCTTTTTTAACAAAAAACATAGCTCTGTGAAATAAATCACAGAGAAACCTTTACCAGTTAGTAAAACGTTCGTGGCCCCTACCTTTTGATTTTAGGAGGGTATTGGCCTCCTGGACCCAATTTCGGCGGCCCTTGCCCTGTTAAGCATGAAGCAAAATAAAACAAAGAAATTGTTTCGAGAATATAGTCCAGAAAAAACTAAAACAAGAAACATGGAGCTTAAAGCTACATAGCATAAATAATGGCAGTAAGAAATAACTTTGTAAGCAACGTAATTCATATATCTATGTAAACATACATCACATTCAAACAAAGAATCTACATTTTCTCTCCATAATTCACTTCACACATTAGAGGAATTGAAATGCGTCCAATACGCGACTATAATTGAGAGGGCACTGGAGGATTGCCAAACGCAACAGTTGCATGCCGTGTCCTGCCAAATATCTTTTAAATTGTTTGTTTGTATTATTTGGTGGTTGCGGCTGCAGTGCCAACAGATTTACCTATATTATTTATAGAAGAAATTTCCTAAGGTTCTTAATTGTCAACTGTGTTATGTTATGAGGTACTAAAAGGCCGCCGATTGTGCCACTAGATATAACAATTAATACAATTAGTTTAGTAGTTTTTACAATATATATTAAGTTCTTGTTAATTGTTTTGTTTATGTACATATGATGGTGTAATAAAGTAATTATCTATCTGAAATATGTATGTAACTGATTGTTTTGTCTCACTGCAAAATATTGAGATCAATAATCGTAAACATATTGGACCTAGCACCTCTATTTTATTTGGTCAGTTTTATTTGGCAAACGCGTCGCCAAAAGCCTCACGAAGATCATGCGAAGTTTCTCAAGCTAACAGATACAAGAGAGAGGAACGTTCGGCCGCACACGCTTCAACCTTTGCGTAGTTGGATTACCTATGGTAAATTGTTCTACTTAGCTATTTTTATTCGTTTAGTCATTAGTGCATATACCTATCGTCAATTTACTTTTATTTTCTTTGAATAAATTTTATTATTGGCAATCAACGCTTTTCTAGGTCATCCAGCAAAAAGATTTAGTTATACATTTTTGGAATAAATGTGTACTACCTAAGCATTATCTAAGTAAGGTTTATGTTATTATAGTCGTAAGCTCTCGCACTTGGGGTAATCTCAAAGAAATTAACTTTAATTAACGGCGCTAGAGTCCGTAGGAAGTCGCAAAGATTTTCGATTTGTCGTCGGGTACTTGATTTCGTAATTGGTTAGCGCAGTCCTATATATACTTAGGGACGGACACGGGTTCGAGACTCGCCAAAATCGAAATTTTCTGGGAAAACATTTTTTTTTATATATTTTCTGAGAATCTTTGTCATACTCTCCTTTAGATCGAGGCCTTCGACATGACAAGACTTCTCCAGAAAACTTGTTTCTAAGCTCTCTCCCCAGCTTGTAGCACCAAGAATTTTCGAAATGAAAATTAGTTATCAGTTGTGGTCATTATCATCGAATGCGCCAATTGCCTCCAAGTTATGCCATTCCCCACGGGGCGGTTCTTCAAGTTTGTTCTGCCACGCTCGCGACATCGCGGTCTGGAAACTCGCAGACCGCGATGTCGCGAGCGTGGCAGAACAAACGTGGCAATTATAACAACAGCTATATAAACAGTTAGAGGAATTTCAATGGCACACCCTTAAAATAAATTGTTTTATTGTTCCGGCTGTCCATTACCTGATTATAGTAGAGCACAATGTTGATATCTATCTATCGATTTGTTGTTAATTGATATGGCTTTATTCCATTCCCATTGTCCATTTGTTTCGGTGCTTAGGTCAACTTTTGTAGGTATTTAGAAAAAATTAAAGCCATTTTGTAAGTTTTTCCCCCTATTTGTTTATTTCAGCCCACCGCGTTCCGCTGAAAGGCCTTCTTCCATTCTTTTCGATCTTGATATTTTTTTAGCATTTTGGGCCATACATTACGTTTGTTGAATAAATAAAATAAACATTTATTTATTTCTTATAACGATTTAATCATAAAGTTGGTATAACATTATAGCAACCTTAATATAACAATAAGTTTAAGAAAACAACACGATTAATAGGTGTATTGTATTCAGGCTGATTTTCTCTTTGCTCCATAACTTAAAAATCTGTATTGCATTAGTCTCAATGTAACTTTACCTACAGTCCTTCACATAGATTTTAAATATGTTATCAATGAAGTATTATTATTTATTTATTATTAGAGCTATCTACTTCGCAATGCATAGCTGTATTTTATATTATTAGCCCATACAGTCCCACTTCTGGCCAAAAACACAGGCCTCTCTTCTGCCAATTGTTTTGTCTTTTATTAATGACTGAAAACAGGTAGATGCTAATAAAGCTTCAAAATCATATTCGGCATTTCAAGCAGAAATTTGATTCCACACGGCGGGAACATCATAACTAATGAGAGAGTATTGCAGCCGAAACGGCTTAATTGTGGCTTCATTAATACTAACTTGCACTCCAATCATAAAGGAAAGTTCAAGTCCCACTGTTTTAGTGAAATTACACATTGATTTGGTTAGGTTTTGATCGTTTTGGCTCACTTCAGTTTTAGACCTTGTCTGGGTATTCTGTAATAATAATTTAGATAGTTCCTTTTGTTATTAGACTTAAGAAATTTGAATCATAGAAATAGGGGATTTTAAATTCTAATAAATGATTTCATAGTGTTTGTTTTTGGTCATTTTGATTATATGTTTCAGAATTTGGGTCGGTAATGCAGTTGTAAAACTTGTACGTAGTACCTACATACAATATAGTTATTCTGTGGTTCACATAAAATTTAGTGCTTGAAGATGTGTTACGAAGATATACGCTACGGCGTGTAGCACATTACACGCCGTAGCGGTTCGCAGCATTACTAGTATTTACTGAAAAAAATAATTATTTTAATAACAAAAGACTTGTACTTATATAATATGTAGAAATACCTAAATAAAATTGGTTAGGTACCTATTTTATTGGACAGTGCATGCATATGTAGGTGTATTTTTATTTGGTTTTGTGCTGTTTTATTTACTTAGAAAATGAATCGGTAATTTCGTAGAGGGTGCTACGCCGTAGCTAAACTCGTAGCATCTCTTAGAACTCTTATGAGTTTTAGTGCAGCGATGTTGATTGAAACTCTACAAAGTAGAGCCCTAATACAAATATCAACTATACTTCGAATTAGAATTCAAGAAATTTGATGTAAAAAAAAAATGAAATTTATGAATAAAAACTTAACATGATACATAACATTAACAGAAAACAACAAGGTAATTTTTGGCATTTTTGGTCTGGCTGTGACGTTCGTGTACGTGTGCATTACATATAATGCATTAGCCAAAGGCAATTGAACCGCGTTTTCTGGGCTGGAAACGTGAGCTAAGCTTTGATTTTTTACGGATATATGAACAATGAATTGGCGAAAAAATAAAATTGAATATTCCACCGATTTTTTTAAATACTTTTTTACTGACTTCTTATGAGAAGATCAAAAGATTAGTAAGAAACCGTTGGAGATACCAAGAAATTTTTCAAAACAGACGCTACAATCAACTTTTGAAAAAAGTCTTCTAGTTTTTAGGAGCATTATGCTCATTGTCGAAATTGTATGTTTTCATACGAATCGATGTTAGATAAGTGATATACGCGAGTCCTTCCTATAAAGCTACGAAGGCAGTCAGGACCTCTCCGCGCCTGCGCGCAACCCCCTCGGTGGAATGAGGCTGCAAGGAGACACCGATAAGAACGACAGTTTTAAAACATATTCTTGCAATTTAAACGTAGTTTAAGAGCTTAGAGGAATTTACAAAAGCTCTTGGTTTACATAAAGTGGTAGGTATCGAGGTGAAAGTATGCGGTGTCCTTTATATTTTAAAATGTAGGAAAGAAGTTTAAATTTTGATCGTGAACTGTAAGGTTAAAGTCGTCGCTAGAATGTGTCCGTTGGCAATAGACATCGTCTTAAGATCGTTCTTTTGAGCGTCCATCAATTGAGCTAGGGCGGGTGCGCCCTGCGCAGAGTAGGTCAGGACGGGCGGTGTGGACGCAGCGGGGCGGGAGGGGCCGCGATTCATGTTTACGGGGCTCGGCCGTCAGCTGTTCGCGCGACATGAATGTGGGACGCGGGCGCGGGCGCGGGCGCCGCATCGATTGATTGATACCTGCGGCCACGTGCGGAGAGCAGTCCTGCCGCGCTCGCCGGCCGCGCGCCTCGCCGACTCGCGCGCGCTGACATGACCCATGTGCCCGCGATCACGCCGCTCGCCCTCATCAATGGACTGCTCCCGGTGATCCTCCGCTGACGTCGTACCGACCTGACCCTCCCGTAAGTACCACCGCCCTGGCCTTATCACCGGACCGAACCGGAGTAAATACCGACGCTCTCGATTCGTTAGTAAATAATGGTTTTTCCGATATAATTAATCGCTGAGACGAGCGACTGCGCTGTGCGCTGTGTTTACCCGAGTCCTCTCATTACATTAGCTATTTGTCTGTGCTTTTTATTATCGATCTGACGACATTGGGCCCGAATATTTATAAAATTGTCTCTCGGTTTACGTAATCGAAGGAGCGTCGTATTTGTTATTGGGAGGCGCTTATCTCGAGGTGAGCGCGCGACCATCATTACATAAAATATCCGAAGCCGCCTGTCGGCGCGCCTTTACGCCTCCTTATTTATCGCACGCGGATAAATAAAACGGATCTTTCTAAACGCATATGTCCCAGCTAAAACACTCAGCACGTACGATTGCATTAGAATGTGATGATACCAATTGAAAGGCGCTTGCCAAAAACGAGACGAGATGTAAGAATCATATTAATGGACCTATTTTCTCATAAGAGCAAGTTTACCAGAATTACTAAACAGATGAATTAGGCTTAAAGTGATGGGGATGATAATTCTCGGAAACATGTTTATATAACAGGTTTACCACAATCGCTGCTGCCGAATAATTCGACTGATATAACTTAGAATCAACAATATTGCATTGTAAATCCTTACTCGAAACACAAACAAATTTGTACCTATTACATTCGTTCAAGGCTAGGTCCGATTAAAATCTTATCAAAGTACCTAACTCTAGAAATAAGCCTGGAATAGAGTCTTATTAAGTATTCTAAAATATCGTTATCGCAGACCATATCAGATCTAAATACAAATACTTGCAGCGGTTCCAACTTTCAGTGCATACAAAGTAGGTGAATACATTTTCAATTTTGTTAAGTAATCTAGGTGGAACCGTAGAACTGCATAATTTAATTTCGCATTTCTATTTTCTACAAATATTACTATTATCTGTAGAATCTCTAATATAATTATCATCTGTAGAAATAAATGTGAAACTTATGATTATCATTCTTGCACAGGTCATCAACTGCCGGTTCATCCGTATTACCTCTATTGAAATAATATACCTGTGTCTTCCATCTTGATAATTTAAAATTAATTGTTTCATCAGTTAATTTATCATCAGTTTATTTTTAGGTAGTAGGTACCTAATACACAGATATGTAATAGGAGACATGCATTAGCATTGCCATACAGCGGAGCAATGCAGCCAGCGTCTTGGGGACGCTTGCGACTGGTATTGATATGGACCAGATGAGCTATCTGTAGATTGTTTGCAACAGTCTGCAGTTAACTCAATTGTTTCAATTGTAAATACTAGTTTACCTAAATTGTTTATATTATTTGATTGTTATTTTCTTTGTCAATAAAGATGTAATAGTGTACATACTAATAAGACGAGAATCAGATTTAACTTTTTTCAAAACAATCAATTCATAATTCATTGACTTGATCAACCTAGGACAATGAATTTTATCTTAAATTTCAAATTACCACACATCAAGTTAGTATTTATTCGAAATTAAACCAAAGCCCACGCCACGCTCTTCTCAAACATAATGGCATGTCTACATGAAACAATAATCGAATAAGGCCGTAGAATAGAAGTAAAAGAAACCCCAAGAGCGTAATAGCCTACGTAGAAACCAAATCCTGGAGACTCTGATGGCTTGAGCATGTAGTTCGAATGGGGGGGATCGGGCAGCCAGAAGAGCGCACTTGGGTCGCCCAAATGTCCGAAGCCCTATAGGTCGTCCGATGTATCGACGAAGTTGAGAAAGACCTACATGAACTTCGTGCCGTCGACTGGACTGAAATGGCAAGGGACCGGGACAACTGGCCATCTCCGGTGTCAGTGACCAAGAAAGATCCTCTTCCGATCGCTGCGCCACGCCAGTAATTAACTCTAGGGAGATGTAACTGTGAATGTACCTATTTAATTAGTAGGTACCTTTGATATTGTTATACCCACAAGTACATCTTTAATTGTTATACACACAAGGGGTTCCTTTACCCCTCTAGCTTCACACCCCTAGAGGCAACTAGAGGCAGATTAAATGTTTGCCTTTCGGATGACATTGATATTTTCGCACAACATTTGCCAGACAGGTGATTGTCAATTTCGCTAGGGGGTGATCCACGGATCTATCTGAAGGTCACCCTGGCATTATATTACCTGCTTCATCGACCATCAATGAATGCAATTAACTTTGACATTATCGTAGATATCTCCGTTTTGTTGGATTAGGAAATTAGGGTAATTACTTTGGTCATTCAAATGGGCGATGGGCTCGTGAAATGTTACCAATTTAATCGACTGTTGGTCGTGGACAAGTCCTTTACAAATCGATACATAATCCATCCATATTAATATTATAAATTCTAATGTAGGTAACTCTGTCTGTCTGTTACCTTCTCACGCCTAAACGGCTAAATGAATTTTAACTTAATTTGGCGGGTAGGTGAATCATGTTATTATCATAATCATAATAATAATCATTCATTTGCTTGCATGTACATAAGTAATTAACAATAGTTCTTAATTTCAAATATATATTCAAACTAGCTGACCCGCCAAACGTTGTTTTACCTTCAACCCTTATCACTTAGTGGTATGGAAAATAGATAGTAGCCGATTCTCAGACCTACTGAATACGCATATAAAATTTGGTAAAAATCGGTAAAGTCGTTTCGGAGGAGTACGGTAACTAACATTGTGACATGGAAATTTTATATATAAGATAAAAACAACCTTATAAGGTGTGCAAAATCTTATAGACTACGACAATTTAAATGATTCATCATCATTATATCAGCCCATACACGTCCACTGCTGGACATAGGACATACGACGCCACAAATAGCGGTCCTGAGCCGCCTCCATCGACTCCTTGCGACCGCTACGATGTCGTCGATCCATCGAGTGGGTGTTCTCCCATGAAGTATTTGGGGATTTGCCATAATCACCACGCTTGGCAGGCGGATTGGTGATCGCAGTGTTGGTGTTGAAAAATACTCAGAAGGAAGCTGCTACCCTTCCACTGGTAGGTTCCCTTAGTCGGCTTTTACGACATCCACGGGTTGAGTTGGAGGGGTCGATATTCGTACGCCGTGGCCCCACGGCCACAATTTAATTATTAACGTCTCTCAATAAATGTAATAAATACCTAATATCAGAAAAAAACCAAAATTAACAATAACATATAAAACAATACAATTAAAAAAAGTATGTCGATCAAATCTCAATAAGTATTCTACATATTTTTTGTTATCAGTAGGTATTCGATAAACATCGGTAATGCACTCTCATGGCATTATAGTGCGGTCAATTGAGCCCGAAAATAGGGGTAGGCTTACATAAACTCTTAGGAACGAAGTGTGGGGATCATTGTTTAGAAAATCGCATGATCGATAATTTTGTCATAGGTCTTTGTATCTAAATATATGTCATCTGTCTATGGTAAAATTTACCGTTTGAAAAATCTATAAGACATGGTTGCGAGCGTACCATGCTTGACTAATTAAAGCTGTTTATAGTATAATATTTGACTTGTCTGAGTGCTTATTTTGTAGGCCTAAAAAAATTGAAATCTGAAATAAAACTGAAACCTTTAATATTTTTTTCGCACCCGTGAGATCGATGGTGTCTTTTAATATAATGTTTACTATGGTGTCTGTAACGTTCAAACCAATTTTCAACTATAAGCGAATGTATGTATGTAAGCCTGGATTTCTATCATGACCGCACTATTATGTTATTCGCCAGCTCTTCATACAAGTTTGAGTAAAATCCTCGGAGATTTTCGAATACTTATTCAGAAAATTAATTTGCAGTTGCTAAATAATTGCCCTGTTTCACTTCACAAGGCGTTTTGTTGACGACGTTGGGTAATTTATATTGTGGCAGAGTTGACAGCGATGTACGAGGAGGATATAACATACCAAGCCTTTGGCAGCGTGCTGTTCTTACCTACACTGCTATTTGTTTGGTATTTAGGTACCTACTTTTTACCTTAAATATTAGTTTATTCGTATCTACTTAGTGCACTATTATTCTTTTAATGTACTACCTACTTATACGATTTTTAAATGTACCTACTTATACGATTTTTATATGTGACCTACTTATAACTATTTTAATTTCAAGGATCAAATCTGTATGTTGCTCTTTGTGGCCAAATAAATGTATGTTATGTGAATAAAGATAACCAAAGTCACACGATAGCTTCGCACTCATTTTTATTCCAAAGAAATTGATGTAAAACCGAAATAAAAAAAAATTGCAAGATATACACCAGCATCAATGTAAAATTTCAGCTCGTTCCGTTCAGTAATTTCGGAGTGAATAAGACGCAACTTGATTTTGCCTATCCACCATTCGCTTGAAATCTATGAGTTTCGGAGATAGATCATTTTTGTTTTGTAGAATTTTCAAACTGTATTCAAAGTATTTATTTTAAAAAATATTATGTACTGTACAGTTTGTGAGATCTTAAAAAGTAGTTGTTATAAACCCTATAAGAGTTTTATGCATTTTGAGACTGTTGCTTCCGACTGCTTTTGATGACTGTTTTTCATATTTATTCAGTTCGAAGCGAGAAACCCCCTTTTTCTCGCTTCGAACTCAGTAAATATGAATCCAACAATTTAAAAATCAGGTAACAAGTCCTGAAACTTGTTTCACAGCAGCCGCTTGCTGGAACTGAAATTATGTTTACCAGCGAAAAGAAACCGCTGAGAAAACGATGGCCATGACGGTATCTTTTCTTTGTCATTAAAATGTATGTAGTTGTTCAAAGGAAGCAGTTTACTGCCGGACGGCGGCGTTCCGATCTCTCTAGTGTCAAAGAGAAGGTTTTAATTCAGCTCTTTAAAGGATCTGCTGGATTTTCTTGTTTCTTTGAAATAGGTCATTGTTTTGTTCAACATGTTTTGATTTATCTGCATTGATTGTGTAGGGTCTTTTTTCGAACTAGTGGAATGTATTTTCATACATTATTATCCCTTGAAGTATCTAAATAATTTGTACTAAATAATATATTTATTTGAAATAATAATCTAAATAACATGCAAAAAAAATGTCTCTGTTTGTAAAGTCCTAATTTGTAGGTTTAATTTTAAGTTTGCATTCAGTTAGTATGAAACGCTTTGTTTGTTATGCTGCTCCCTTCCTAACTGGTATGTATCAATCTAAATATTTCATATGGACAAGAGTTTGCACCAGAAAATGCCGTGCTGGTTATCATTAATAAAAAAAAATGTTTTTTTTACATTATTAAGTTTCTGGCCTTTAATATTTATTCAACTTGAATTTGGTCGAAGCCTAAGACTATAAAATAAGATAATTTACATACTATACCGACATAGGTGACTTGAAAAATCAAGAACGATTCATCATGGTATCCTACCTTTATATGTTTATCTCGTCTCTACATATGCATATAAATGTAGAGATAAAGATAACTGAGGTTCAATTTCTAATACGCCGGCCGCCACCACGCCGCCGCCGTGAAATTGCAATTTTGTAGGATTTCCCCGGCTTGCGTGTAATCACTCAGCAATCTTCTGCAGAGCACAGGCTTAGGTAACCTTAGTGATTCGACCACTGGCCTTTCCTTCTACTACCTAAATCGCACCAGGACATGTTTTTACGATCTGTACCTATTTATTTGTTCTGGGTGTTTTCTATGTATGATATAACAAATCTCTTACCCGTGTTCTATTTTCAGACTTTGGGGCTATAGAGGTATAATGCTGTTTGGATTATCCAGTATAATTTATTTAAATATACTTACGTACCAACAGAAGTACCTAATTTATTTTGCACATAAATTGTAAACGTAAATATATTATTACTAGCTGCTGCCCACGTCTTCGCCCGCGTTTTATCGGGATAAAAAATAGCCTATATGATATTCCAGGTCCCAAACTATACGCATACCATATTTCAGCCTAATCGGTTCAGTAGTTTTTGCGTGAAAGAGTAACAAACATCCATACATCCATCCATACAAACTTTGACCAGAATTTTGTAATATAATGAAACTTTAGGCTTAAAACCAATATTTTACCAAGTACTCAAAAAGTACCTAGCTACCATCGAATCAAAAATCAAAAATGGCGGGCCACCCCGGCTTCGCACGGGTATTAAACAAAAATTTCAATAATTCTTAATTTTATTGTTAATAAATATAGCCTATGTCACCCGGGGATAGTTTAGCTTCCCAACAGTGAAATAATTTTTCTAATCGGTTTAGTAGTTTCGGAGCATATTTAATGCAACCAAACAAACAGTCAAGTATTTCCTCTTTATAATATTAGCACATTATTAGTAAGTATAGATAAAACCAAAAAAAATTGTCCGTAACAATGATTAATTTCGCGGGCAGAGCAATTGACAGGTACCACTTTTATACTCGTAGTTTCGTATTTTATTCTCGATGAACTTACACCATGCAAACAAATCACGAAAGGTTAATAATAAAATACTATAGAATAACCGTTTTAAAATATAATATCAGATACCTACCAACTTTACTGTAGAAAGGACAAAAATCTCTTTTGCGCGTAAAAGTATTTGACAAAATGTATATAAGATATCCTTGGCAAACATGACATGTCTTACGATAAACTCAAAAACTCAACCACTCGAAAATTAACAAGGAAAGGTGACTTTATTTCCAAGTTTTACTTATGTAATTTTAATTTTTAAACGCGTCCAAGTGTTCTCTGTAAGGTCTAATTAAAGGAAATAAAGCACTTTGAGTTTTGATAATTATAAGTAAAATTTCATTGGTATTTATCATGTTTATTTATCACGATAGAATCAGAATCTGAATCAATAACTTTATTTCTTTAGGCTTACAAAATAAGCACTTAGACAAGTCAAATTGTATACTATAAACATAGTTATTATTATCAAATAAGAAATAAGGTGTTATTGATATTCTCTTCACTTCAATTTTTTACACGCTAGAAAAAGAAAACCATTTTGAAAAGTACTCATCTTCTCATCCCTTTCTTAATTTTTCTGTTAACCATGCGTCGTCGTCGCCGTCGTGGTCAAATTATCCATGAAAAAGGGTTTGTTTTTGTTTCTAGGAAGCGAATTAACACCTTTCCGTTTAACGCACGCACGTTTGTTTACAATGTAAATTATTCATGTGCACCGGCGGCGGCGGTCGTTGTGTTTTTATGACACCCACAAATGAGAGTGAAAAGTAAAATGTCGACCTGTGGTAAACCTGGATACATACGTAGGTCACAAAAAAAGTAGGTGGCTACTTAGATCCAATTTCACCGTTTGCTGCCAAAATTAAGATCAACTAAACTAAATATGGAAGGGTTGAGCTACCTGTAGATTGTTTGTAACAGTCTGCAATTAGCTCATTTGTTTCAATTGTAAATACGATTATAGTTCTAATTTGTTTCTATCATTTGATTGTAATGTTATTTACTGCATCTTTGTTATTTGAATTAACCAAACTAGCTAACTAACTAACAGCTTGTTCATATTCCTGTTTGACATGACAGCCTGTGTCGGTTTAGCGCTTGAACCGAATCAACTTTTATCTCGGTGAAATGCGCTGAACTCGTTTCAAGCGGTAAGCTATGTTTATACGTGAATTCAATTGCAACGGTGAAATTGGACCTTTATTGAAAAAGAAACAAAAGTTAATAAAACTGTTTTTCTGGAATAAAGAACTCGTACCTAGGAACGTGTTAATCGCTATTTTTAAAGGTTGATACGTAGAGATCGCTTATATCAACGATAACACCAATCCGCAAATTATATCGTGAATATTGTTTCCATGTGCAATAAAAATATATCTATCTGATATATACCAAGTTCTTTAGAGTAGATAAAATACCTAAATATGTATATTAAACTAAGTGGAACCTAACCTTAGATACAAAACCTTGAATGATAGAAAACACTACGCTTTTTCTAACACGTAGTAAAATCACATTACCCAAATGGTCCATCCATTTAGGTAATGTGATTTTACTATCTTCTGACCTTTTTTGCAATATAAGAAGATGCTGGTTGAAAGAAACAATGCTTTGGTATTATGCAATGGAGCGCTGACAAGAGACATTATTTATTAGGTCAAGGGGAGGCCAACTGTCTTAAGAAGGGCTCCATCTGATATAATGATGTGATGCAGTGTAGAGGTCGACTTTGTATCGCATAAAACTTCATAGCTTAAATGTTTTGGATCAATACAGAAAGAATTTGGTATTATATGGTCTGGATTACAAAGAATACTCGACTACTCCGATTCGAAAACCTGGATATTTTTTGCATACAATGGGTTACAAAACCCAAGGAATATTGAGGGAATATATTTAACATTGGTATAGTCGGTCGCAGCAAAGCACAGAAACTCGTAACAATTTTTGGTTTTGAAAGGCTTCATTCATCAGCTAATTGATCGCTCGTTCGTTTTCGAATTCAAATTTAAATATTTTTGCTACATTTGTGAGATTACACGTTGTCGAAGTCTGTGTTTTAGATTTAGAGATAAATTTCCTGTTACCTTGTTGTTTTCTGTTATTGTTATCAGTTTTGTTCAAGTTTACATTCATATATGTCAGTGTTAACATAAAATATCTTGGATTCTAATTCGGAGTATAGGTTTGTTGTGACATTTCTTGTATCTACCTATTTAAATACCGAAGTTCAAAGAACTCTTTCGTTTTTATATGACGAGTTTTCTGTAACCGAAGCCTACTGGTAACACACGATATTTTTCGTGTTTGTGGAATATTCTAACAAAAAGAAGAAAGAGAATACTAATACATCTACGCCTCATATAAATGTTTGTACGAGCTGCAGATATTTGTTCCATGTGTTCTGGATGTTTTCTATCACTACATAGTATAAAACAAATTCGCTTCCCACTGTCTGTCCCTATGTAGGTATGCTTAGATTTTTAAAACTACGCAACGAATATTGATGCGGTTTTTTTTTATAGATAGAGTGATTCAAGAGAACGGAATACGTATAATTTAGTATCAGCATTGCACCCGCACGAAGCCAGGGTGGGTGGCTTGTGAATAATATAGATATCTATTTGCCAATAACGCAAGCTTTGCTTAGCTTGGGGATAGATACCTAATGCTGTGTAAATATATTATTCAGCATTATTTATTTATTTACCTGTCTGTTTTTTATACCTGTCTAAGCGAAGTTTCTGCCTTGGTCTCACACAGACGTAATAATCATATCAGCCGGCTGATTTCCACGAAGATTCTGCAAGAAACAGCCTAACTTCCTTTACGCAGTGGCTTTTTACAAGCTTTTATTTATCTTTCAATGTTCGGGTCAAATCTTGCAACTCAATTTTAGATTAGTTATACTCAACCGATTCAGCTGTTTGGCATATTTATGTAAGTTCGGTGACAATGCAATGTCATGGTGCCATCGAGCTGGTCTGATGATGGAAACCATAGGTGGCCATAGGAACTCCTAAACAAAACGACTTAACCACGTCGAGTTTAGGTTCCTTGCATTTGTCTTCCCAAGCACTTTCGTCCTAGATGATATAAAGCTTGTATTTAAAAGTTATTTTTATATTATATTTTATTATCATTTGACTCAATCTCAAGTGTATGTATTATTTTGTAATACACTTTGCAGTCAGCTCATTGCGCTCGGGTGCATGACCCAAAGGAATAAGGACGCGCCATGACCTACATACATTACATACAGGGTGTTAAAAGACTGCATGTGAAAACTGACAGGATAAATATTGGGTTCATGGGTGAAACGAATCCTACTAATATTGTAAATGTCAAAGTTTGTAAGGATGGATGAATGTATGGATATTTGTTACTCTTTCACGCAAAAATTACTGAACTGATTAGGCTGAAATTTGGTATGGGTATAGTTTGGGACCTGGAATAACATCTCTTCTATCTCTTTTATTCCTTTACTAGCTGCTGTCCGCGCCTTCGCCCGCGTTTTATCGGGATTACAACTCGCTTTCCAAAAATAGGCTATAATGTTATTCCAGGTCCCAAACTATACTCATACCAAATTTCAGCCCAATCAGTTCAGTAGTTTTTGCTTGAAAGAGGAACAAACATCCATTCTCACAAACTTTGACACTCATAATATTAGTAGGATATACATTAATCTGCATACTTACTTAGTATAGGAAGCGACAAGGCATTTATCTCGCACAGGGTCAAAACATGCAAATCCTAAAGCCTTTGTGATCTTATTTGGATAAATACATGTCCAACTTTGCTGAACCAACACAAACACACATACTAACGTAATATAATAATACATGAGCTAAGCGTTATCGGATTACATGTTCAATTGGACAATGGCATCTCAGGAAAATCCAACCAACGCCTTTTGTATTGTCCCTGTTTTATTTTAAATACAAGAGTTTATTAGCTCAAATGTTTCAATTGTAAATACTACTTTCATCATCATCATCATCATCATCAGCCCATACACGTCCACTGTTGGACATAGGCCTCCCCCGTACGACGCCACAAATAGCGGTCCTGAGCCGCCTCCATCCATTGACTCCCAGCGACTATATACCTACTAAATACTAGTTTAATTTGTTTATATTATTTGATTGTTATTTTTTTGTCGATAAAGATAACTTAGAGTTTATTATTTATGTATTTTTTTTAAAATAAAATGTTCTGCCATTCATTCCCATACCCAATTCGCATATCCTAAAACTATGACAGATGCAGTCTTAACGTGCAGTTAAGCAGCTAATGGAATTTGACTATTCATGCAGCATGCAATGTATTAACCTGCAGAACATAAATAATACTGCACACTCCACACAGCATTAAACTAGCCCCAAACTAAGCAAAGCTTGTGTTATGGGTAGTTATTTATAAAGTCTTATTAAGAACCTAAGAGTAGCTAATTCCACTTACTTCATAGGAACATTACATACGTATTTTTATCATACACTAACTGCTGCCCGCGCCTTCGCTGGCTTTTTATCGGGATAAAATATAGCCTATATGTTATTCCAGGTCCCAAACTATACCCACACCAAATTTCAGCCGAATCGGTTCTGTAGTTTTTGCGTGAAAGAGTAACAAATATCCGTACATCAATCCATACAAACTTTGACATTTATTATATAAGACAGTTTAATATTAGTAGGATGTAAAATACTCAGAGCACTCGAAACAAATATCTGCAGATCGTATAAACATTTTTCCCAAAGCGCAAATCGAACCCGCAATGATCTACGTCGCAGGCAGACCTTCGACCGCCGCGCCACAAAGTTCATCGAATACATCGATAGTCTAGCTTTATAATTGCAGCAACATATTCTCGTATTCTATCAATCATATTATCTCTAAAAGAAAATAATGTATTGTGTGTATGTATTTATGAACTTGGTTTTACCGTTGAACAATTTTATTTATTAGTCGTTCTTTTGGCCGTCTCGTTTCAGTAAGTGAAGATGCGGTCTAAGCTGGAGCACGCTTTCCCAGAACTTGTTTGTTCACCCTGGATTTGATGACTCCTAGATTGTACTCTCGCAAACTAACACCAGACGCTCTATGGCCGTGCTTTCTAAAAAGTTAATAAATTTTTGATATATAAAAAAACTTTTTTTAGAACAAGCTTTTATATCCTCTATAGGACCAAGGTGCGAGGCAAGGTAGAGAAGATATATTCAAGAACCCAAACATGACGTCGCGTCCTTAAGTCGTTTCGTTTAGGAGTTCCATGTTACCATGACGTTGCCACCGAACTTACAATAAGTATGCCAAATTTCAGCTCAATCGCTTGAGAATAAATAAATGGTCTAATATCCAGTTTCAAGATTTGTTCCACCAAAACTATGTAACAGGTCAAGTAGAATAAAAGCTTGTAAAAAAGCTATTCATCGACATCCTACAGAGAAGCGTCCATGATAAGAGTACAATAATGCCAAGCCTGCCAGTGGAATAAGTTGGTGACAGCCCTATACCCCCCGCCACCTGATTCTTCGCGAGCCCAATTTCGGCAATAGTTTGGCTCCGACACAACACTCCATTTGTTCGGTGTGGCATGACTTTATCAAGCTCTGTGTCAGCGAAACTGAACAATATGTCGGGGTATGTACATAGTTTACGTTCTAGATATTTTTATTGACACATTTTGTAGGTTCGTAAATTTACATTTAATGGAATATAGATATGTATGTATGTACATATGTACATTTAATGCATTTTTGTCGTATGGCAAACAGTTATGCTTGTTGTTTCAAAGATAATTGGAGAAAAGAAAAAAACTTTATTGATAAAACCAATTTACCTACATACATGCACGAAGGATCGAAAAAGCTTTGAAAAAAGCTGGAGGAATCAATAAAGTGCATTCCTACTTAAATTTTTATCGTTATGAATAAATTTAACTGCTGAGAATATATCGCAGATGAAACGTGAAGAAAAAGCTACGTATTTGCAAGGTTTTCGAACTAAAGAGAAATGTTGAATGTTTTGTGAAAAATTACTGAAACCCGCGGCTGTAAAATCATTTTAACGAAATGTGAAAGTGGCAGCTTACGCCCGTAGAGTACACTTTACGCCTCCAACTTAGAATGCAGTAGAATGTCCTTTGTTTACGGCCCGCGTACTTTTCCGCTGTCTTTTGCTACTTGTCAAGTTTTATATGCCCTTCTGCCTGAAACTGTAGTGTTGTTTTTTTTCATGTGCGAATTTTCTTTTACGTCCGAGTTTACTCTATCTTTACGTCTGAATTTACTTTATCTATTATAACGATACTATCCGATCTAGGTACCTAACTCTATTAAAACTATAAATTGTATGTTCAAAAGGCCTGTAAATAACATGTAAATTTCTTTGTGATGTGGTCCGATCCACATGTTGTCCGGTGGTGAACTTCCGATCTACTTAGACGATTCAAAAACGTTTAGGTATTTTATTATAGCTTGAATATTCTGGACTCTATCTAAAGACTACATTTTATGTAGATCCAACGGTCAAAAGCTTGATTGAACTACTGTACTATACATATATTGACGACCGAATGTGGCACGGCGGGCAAAGGTCCGCCTGCGACATAGGAAGTTGCAAGTTTGATTACCGCTATGTGATAAATGTTTATACGATCTGAAAATATTTATCTCGGGTGTTCTGGGTATTTTCTATGTATAGTTAAAAATATCTATCTAAGTACAATATTAAGTATACCAGCTATCAAATACCCATATCACAAGCTCTGCTTAGCTTGGGACTGGATAATGCTGTGTGGATTGTCCAGCATTATCTATTATTTATATCTGCGTCCAGCTGTGGACCAGTTACAGGCTTGTAGATCATCATATCAGCCCATAGACGTCCACTGCTGGACATACTTTAAATACTTTATTGCACACATTTAAGAAAAATATACAAAAGGTGGGCATAATGCCAATGGCATTTTCTACCTGCCCTGTTTGTACTATGTTTATAGTATAAAATTTGACTTGTCTAAGTGCTTATTTTGTAAGCCTAAAGAAATAAAGTTATTGATTCTGTGGCGTCGTCGTATGGGGGATATAGGCCTCGCCCAGACGACGACGCCACAAATAGCGGTCCTGAGCCGCCTCCATCCATCGACTCCCTGCGACCGCTACGATGTCGTCGGTCCATCAAGTGGATGGTCTCCCATGTAGGGGGGGTTTTGCCATTTCCACGCTTCGCAGGCGGATTGATGATCGCAGTGTTGGTGTTGAAAAATACTTAGAAGGAAGCTGCTGCCCTTCCTTTGGTAGGTTCCCCAAGTCGGCTCTTAGGAGATCCACGGGTTGAGTTGGAGGGGTCGATATTCGTACTTCGTTACCCCACGGCAGGCTGTACCTAGACGATGATTTATGTAAATGTGTCGTGATGTCCGTAAGATAAGACTTTCAAAACAACTATCTTAGGCCCATAATGAAAGCTTGCTCAGTCATTCTGACCGGTATTGCCCGCCATGTCGGCAATGTCGGTCAAAGCTACTTTTTTTTTAAATGTTTGTTGTACTTACCATATGTTTTGTAAAAAATTATCTCATTGTTTCTCATTATGTTAAAATAATAGTTAGTTATATTTTCGAAGCATGCTCGAGTGACGTTTATGCCTAGGGCCTAAGTATGGTCGTGATTCATTGTTTTTAAATAAATCCCTACCTGATTCGGCGTTAACTCTCCCACAGTTAATTTGAACGATCACTCGACAGAAAAAAGCACGACTCATCGCTCATCCCTGACCACTGGGGCGGAACCCACGTGAGCTGGTACTTTGATGCCATCCATCAAACTGCTCGTTATAGACCTATCGGCATAATAGATTTACTCGACCGCGTAAATAATTTGATGTTACGATATGTAGGTAGGTACTTTTTTACCTACCTACATCATTAAATTATAAAATAAGGTCCTCCGCCACGTCTGTTTGTCGAAACGCGATAAACTCAAAAGTAAGTAGTGAGTATTTCATTAAGGTTATGTATAAATTGGCTGATATATGATGATAATTGTTGAAGAAATCGAAAAAGTCAAGCCTACTGCGAGTCATGCTGGTGTGCGACGCGCGTAGACCAATAGAGTGATTTGCGCTGAATAACACGTTTGGCGATTCATTTATATGTATCACCCCATATAGATATAACTTGTAAAAAGCTATCTTCTGCTTGTTTTGCACTGTACCGCACTGTAATGGAGGCCTCGAGCTGGACAATAAGCAAATAGCGTTTCATGGGTATTTTCATTCGGTATTGACGTACGGCGTAGAATTTTTTGGACAAGCTGCTGAACGTCTAAGACCTTTCCGTCTACAGAAACGCGCGATCAGAATCTTGTGCGGTGTGGAGTGGGACCATCCTGCTCGGGAATCCTTTAAAGAGACTAAAATAATCGTTGCCAAGCGAGTTTATTCTGCAAGCGGTCAAATTTTCTAGAAGTCATCTTAAGGGCGGCCAACCCGTCTTACTTTTCATACAAACGCTCGTACGTGATTATGGCGCTATAACAGATCTTTTTTTGAAACTTTTAACTAATAGGTAATCTTGTGCATTATATCTAGGTTTCTATTGTAACAAAAAATCGAAATTTGGAGAAACAAATTCAGTATAAGCCACCAAAATCTACGTTTTAGCACAAATTTTACGTGAACTTTGAGCGTCTATAATGTACTCATAAATTGTAAAAGTAAAGAAAATATTAACCCTTTGTAGCGCGGTGTAACATTTCTGTAACAAACTGATTTTCTGCGTACCAACCTTCAAATATTTTTTAAAATCCGTTTTGTGTCAATGAGTCATATCTGTTACAAGCCAATCTATCGACTTAGTTTCTTATAAAAAATGTAGATGGCGTTAGTGCCACGTGACGACCGTTGTTCGTCGACTGGTCGAGTTCAAGTACCTACGTGCTATTGAAAAATTTGTAAAAAATAGAAAAACGTGATAAAGACTGTGTGTTTTCAGAAAATATACGAGGTAAGTACATGTACTTTGTGGTTTATTGTAGGTTTTTATGTCATTGAATGCTTTCGATGAGTTTGACTTTCTGTCGTATTTGTACCAGAAATGTCACATTGCCTAACAAGGGTAAGTTTTTTTTGTGAATAGGCTGGTAATCTAATTCATTTGTTTTTCTTTTTAGAATGACTTTTCAACCTCTTCGGGATGGCGATATAGCAGAGGTCTTGAATATTTACGAAGACAGTGAATATGGCATGGAAGATGACGATGACAGTGTTGCAGATCCTGATTATCACGGTGAGAATGAGATGGAGCACGAGCAGTTTTCTAACGATGAAAATGAAGATGCTGAAGTAAACCTTGATGAGATTATTGATAGTTTAGGAACCAGTGAACCTGATCCATCTCCATCTACTGCTGCTGTGCCAACTGGATCGTCACAACCAACTCAATCAGTGGGAGAGGCGCATCCTCAAATGTTGTCATGCGTCTTTCACGAGAAATACCCCACAACCAAAATTATAGATTGTACTTTGACAATTATTTTACGTCATTGCAACTGCTAGCACATTTGTCAAAAAAATGGTATACAAAGTCTTGGTACTGTACGCCGAAATAGGATTCCAGATTGCAAATTACCCACAGACAAAGAAATGTCCAAGAAAGACAGAGGCTATTCTGTTGAGTATGTTGCTGATGTCAACGGTGTGGATGTAGCAACCGTAGCCTGGAAAGACAACAAGGTGGTAAATTTGGCATCAAGTTTTGTAGGAGAAATTCCAAAAGCCCAGGTGAGGAGGTATGACAAGAAGACTAAGAGGTACGTAACAATTGATCGTCCAAACATTGTTGGAGAGTACAATCGCCATATGGGTGGCGTGGACCTGATAGATAGCATCATGGGACGCTACAAAATACAGCTTCGCAGCAAACGGTGGCAGGTTCGTATGTTCTACCATTTATTGGATTTGAGCATGGCAAACGCATGGCTTCTTTACAAAAGAATTCATAAAGTAAAGGGCTTGCAGGATAAACATCTGAACTCAGCTGATTTTCGGCTTGAAGTTGCAACAACTTTATGTAAGCTTGGTGTACCATCGAATGTAAAGAACCGTCGATCTATTGAAAACGAAATGCAAGCAAAACGACACAAAGGTCCGGCACAACATGCTCCTCCAGCGGCAATCAGGCAAGATCAGATAGGGCACTGGCCTGTTTGGACGGAAAAGAGAACACGCTGCAAATTTCCTAAATGCGCTGGTGTCTCACAGACAATGTGCGAGAAGTGTGGCGTTGCTCTGTGTTACAATAAACACAACAATTGTTTCAGGCTATTTCACTTAAGTTAAATTACCCTTTTGATGCAGTGTAACATTTATGTCACACTCCCTTTATTGCCCTTTTTTTCAAATAAATAAAAAAATGAAAGTTTTTCCAGAAACACGTGTATTTTTATTTCTTTCAATAAACATTTTTCACTACTTATTTTTAAAATTGGACACCTTGCCCTACAAAGGGTTAAGATAGAAACCTTGCAAATATAATGGAGATTCTAAACGACAAAGTTTTATTTGACAAACTTGTAAGGTTTACTGAAAAACACGTATTTCCTGGAACAAGTTATATGAAATTATATTACAGTTTAGAAGAGTTCCTTGTCGACAAATTTGCTGACGCCGATGTCGTAGATCCACACTTGTTAAATTATACTCTTAGTAAGATTACCAAGGAAAATTATAATCTACACGTTCTTTGTTTTTACATTATTTTGTACTTACCTATAGCTAAGTTATTATTAGAAGTGTTTCACATGTAAGAAATGTTTCTTATCAATAAATGAACTGAAACTGAACTGATCACCGAAGCAATTTAATTTTTTTTTTTTTTTTGCTACACATATAAGATTATGCGTTGTTGAAGTTGGTCTTATAGTTTTTAGTGATAACTTTGACTCACATTGTTGTTTTCACTAATAATACTATTAATAAATACATATATTTGTTTTCATAAAATATCTCGGATTCTAAATCGGAGTAAAGGTAAATGATAGAAATTTTTCGAATGACCGCTATGACCATATATTTTATGAAGTAAATGATAAACTCCGATTAGGAAAGTCCTTACTGTTTGTTTTTGATTTAATTGGTCATTGATATAAACGACTGTTTATATCAATGACCTTTTCATGACCGGTAAATCATTGTCAAATAGGTACAAATCATACAAATAGATAGAAATCTTTTTCTGTTCTACGGACCCGCGTCGTTACCTACAGGAGAAACATTGAAGTTTATCCAATCCTGTTCAAAAGTGGGTAATTAGCAAGAAGATAACATTATAGACATTTTCAAAAGGTAATGCATGGTAAAATACAAAAATAAATAGATAACAAACAAAATTTAAAGGTGATCAAAACACGAAGTTTGATAATAGTACAGTTATTCTTTATTGTTATTTCACGCTTAGATGAACCTCGATATAAACAGCCTTCCGTGTGAGCATCCAATCCAATCTCATCGTATAGTTTCATTAGTAGAAAGCGAAGCAATGAACATGTAGGCAAACAGAGGGAAAGCTTGTAGTTATCGTAATTTTGTTTGATCACAACCATCCTTAGTATACCTACGGAGCGTAATGTGAGCCATTTTATAGCTTCTTTGAGTGTTTTCGGGTGCTTCTTTGGATATTTCTTCTATTTTTTGCTCATCGGTGGTAACCCTTCCCCACTTGCAAGTGAAACACACTCGCTTATGGAGCGGTGGTATCGTGGACTCTTAGGCGACTATGGTAATGCTACATACTATAGATCAGGTTCGGCTGATTTTTAATGATTATATTAGATTTACAGATTTCAATATTTCTTTGACAAAATAAGCTCTTGGAAAAGTTATATTGTATACTATATATTCTGATCAAATAAGTAATAAGGTGCTTTTAATTTTCTCTTTACTTCAAGTTACACTCTCATATAGGTAGGTACCTACTTGGTATCATTTTAATTTATCTGAAGCTTCAGAGGTAAATAAAAACCGACAAAACCACACTACCTGCTCTCATAAATATAAGTACATAATTTGAATGTTTATTTACCTGTCCCTCTGCTGGTTTCCGTGAATCGTGACGAAGGTACTGAATATCATAACAAAACATATCGTAGGTAAACAGAACTATTTCACGTTCGCCCCAACTCCTGCGGAATTAGTAGCTGGTTGTTTGCGACACTGTAATTAGAAGATTGTATTTGTTCCTTAGGTGTATGCATGTATACATTTTTTTTCCCTTTAAATATAATAGAATAGAACAGAAAATATTTATTTGTTTCACACAATTTAACATAACATATACCTATTGCTTATAACTAATATAAAATAGCACAAAAAAATACCGGCTCAGCTGCTATAAGCACTTGTACCATATCAGCGTTGGTTTTCAGCGGTGCCAGGGTGCTAAGTGCAGCGCTACTTGCAACACAAATCATTGATTAATTTGATTGGTCGAAGTATACGTGTAACTTCTTGTTAATTTATAATATTTTTGTGTATTAGTGTAGGAAAACTTCAATTTGTACGGCATTAAACTAAACTAACACGACCTTGACCAACTCAACTTTTATGATTCAAGACGCACATTGCGTACCCCTCCGTGTCAAACCGCCGAAGCTGGGCAGTGAATGCGTTATTATAACTAAACTAATTTATTAAAATTAAATAAGCTTAACACTTTCATTGCCTATGATTACATGTCTGGGTTCCTGGCTTCATGCTCGTAGAGCTACGGCGCGGCGCCCTCATTCGGGTAGCACTGCAAGGGGTGAGCAGTGAAAGCGTTAACGCTATTAAAACGATAAAAAAGTTTGAGCAGATGTGAACATGTTTGTTACCAAGGATGTTCAAAACTAAGTACAGGTCATATTTGGTGTATTCCTTTCCGAATATTTAATTTTGCATTGATTGAAAAATTATAATCCATAATATTACTACACATTATCATAACGACTTCTAAAAAAACACAAAAAAATCTATTATACTTTTTCGTTATTTTCTTTAGTAGCAATTAAGGCGCATTGTTTCGTGATCTCAATCTTCAATTTCAAAGTAAGCGATAGTTCCCAGAATTCATTCCCTGTTCAAAAGCCTCGAGCAATTTCAACTTCAGAGCGCAGATTTCTTAGAATCCGAGATTCTTGGGGGCTTCTACCATAATTATAGTAATTGCGGAAACACTTTGTTTTTGTGCTTATAGAATATAGGTATATATTTATCACTATTTACTTTTTTTTGTAAAAATAATAGCATTTTTCTCTATATTTTTTTTTTGTCAACATCATTACAAAAAAATTTTGGTAATTTCATCGGATTTATATAATTTGATATATTTTTTTGTTTGTTACAAAAAAAGGGTTTCATGACAAATGGTCATGAAATTATCATCAAATAAAATTAATATCATGAAATTAGGTAGGTGTTAGTGTCACAGCAAAGGTTTTGCTGAAAAAATAAACAAAAAAATATGTATTTGTGAAATATTTTATAATGTTAAATACAAGATTGCGTGTAAAACGCAAAATTTAAAAAAAATATTAATTTAAAAAGGTACTTTATTAGCTACATTATTACCTTACCAAATTTCTGTTTATTTATTAGATATTCTGAATTTCGACTCAATTTCCATGAACCAGGCTACCAATTGACCAAACACGTGCGCCCCTCGGATTGGTTGGGTTCATGCATTGCAGTAGGGTAATAAACTTTCTAATGAAACACCTTGTACCATACAAAATATTTGTAGGTTCTGGTTGCAGTAATACCGCAGAGCAAGTCGCTCCCGTTTCGTGCTCTCAATGCAAATGCATGGCCTCTACTTCATTTCTTTTTGGAATGAAGTCTTGCTTTCTTTTCGGTGCTGGTTGCACCACTTCTTTTTATTTCAGCTTAGAGAAATTGCAGAGCCTTTTCAAAATATTACTTTGTACCGAGGCTTGCACATTGCGTTTATGTTATTTTAGATTAAGTCGGTCTTTCATCATCTTCATCATCAGCCCGTATACGTCCACTGCTAAACATATGTAGGATTCCCCCAAACGACGCCATGAATAGCGGTCCTGAGCCGCCTCCATCCAACGACTCCCTGCGTCTGCTACGATGTCGTCGGTCCATCGAGTGGGAGGTCTTCCCACACATCGTTTCGCATTGAATCGCGGTCGCCACTCGAGAACCTTTACTCCCCAACGGTTATCATTTCTACGAGGTACGTATATATGGCCTGCCCATCGCCACTTTAGCCTGCTAATTCTGAGAGCTATGTCGGTAACTTTGGTTCTTCTACGGATTTCCGTATACCGGACTCTATCGCGTAGAGAAACTCTGAGCATAGCTCTCTCCATAGCTCGCTGGGTGACTTTGAGCTTATGCACAATGCCTATAGCCGCAAAAGTTTATCCAGATATTATGTATAGCTTGCTTTAGATTCATTTGTAAAACTTCTCCAATGAGACCATAGTTTACTGCCTTAAACTTCCATGACAGAAACATTCATATAACTACTTCTCTGCATAAATATATAAAGTTCCAGAAGTGAAAACTATTAAGCCCACCACTGTTTCTACAAATTAATTTTTTATAAGCTGTTTGTTTTTAACCTATATAACATTTTCATACATGAACCAAGCATAAAAATTCGACCATCCTGACAAATATTTTGATCGATGACTTGAACTTTGAAGTTTAGAGGTAAGCACTACTCACGGTCTTACTGCATGATGGTAGGTGGCTAGGTTGTTTGGTTGCTTCGACGACAGTAGCCTATCGGGTTACCGGTTGCTGGGCGTGTGTCTTAGAGCCCTACCTCTCCGGGACGCCTAGCGCCTGCACGGCGAAATCGCTAGCAAAGTGTCCAAATTATTTATTATGTGACTATTGTATAGCAGCCGCAGCTAACTGACGTGGCGCGGTTTGGCAACGTTGTTTGCGATATATTCGTTTGGCCAACGACGTTGGCAACGGCGATGACGTATAGAGCCTTTAAAATAATGACCTTAGAGTTCAAAATCCGAAAACAGACTACAGATGTCAGCTTGACGTTTGCAGTGTGGCTCGTCCCGTACATTTTCATAGCTACCACTCATCTCATTAACTATTTACTATCCATGCTACCATCTGCAGTAGAGCCGTGGCTCTAGCTTCTAGTAAAAGTGCATTTAAAATATTTTTTCGTAACTTAAAACTAAGTTTGAGGGCCCCCTGAGGCTACTAAATTTCCGCATTGTTTTGTATCAAAAAGCTATTGCCATGCGACAGTCACGTTCTCAAATATTGTCGCTTGTACTTTAATACTTTGTACAGACACTGCCAAAAGTTCATCGGGTTTATACACTTAAAATTTGAGTCGCATCATGTTGGCTTTTGTTTTTTGTTTCGATATATAAAAAAAACTGTTTTAGGTTTATTTTTCTTTTGTGAAATAGTTTTCTGCGATGGTAGGGATACCTCCGTGTGCCACTCGATTCGCATTGGGCCGGTTTTTTAGCGTAACAGCGATCAGCAATCCGCCTGCCAAGCGTGGTCAGTATGGCAAAACCCCCTTATTTGGGGGAGGTACCTACGTTTAGCAGTGGATGGACGTTGAGTGCTGAAGAGGAAGAAGAGCTAGATTTTATAATTCAGATCCTATTTTCTGAATTGATTTCTAGCTTCAAGCACAACTTTGATACCTAAAAGTTCTAGAAACTTAAAACTTATTCTAAAAGTTATTCTATCGTATTATCCTAGGGACTCCTATCCTATTCCGCATGTTAAGTCAGGTAACGGGAAACTTTTCTGCATATCCGAATAATCCCAAGGTAACACTTACATCTACGTGTGAGTTTTGATAGTTTGAAATTGTATTACGAATCTATAGAGCCTACATATAAAAGGCTTTTTTGCATGGCAAATAGAGCGGAACGATTCGAACTGATTGGAAAAATATTACGTTTTCGTGTGCGATAAACTTTTTAGCTTTTCAATTTATACAATTTGTGAAACTGCTTATCACAAACCTTTTTTCGGGGGTTTTACTACTTCATGTTCTGTTTTGATATTATATAGAATGCCTTGCGCCGAATAATATTTTCTGCCTTACTGTTTCGAATGAGTTACGAATGATCTATACGTAAATGTTACCAACAAATTACATATTGGCCTCCTATCGCATTGTTTGTGAAATAAATGAATATACATATATATATTATATGTCGGTCGCAATATCAAACACCCTGCATAGTTATTGATGGCAAGACCCTCAAGAACTCTATGTGGGTACATAAGAAACAACTGAACAAATCATTATGAGTAAATGAAAGTGCTACAAAATGCTAGGAAATTTCTACGCACCAATGATAAACTTTAGTGAATGGTCCGGAATTATTTACTTTTTACTTATTTATTTATTAGTGCTAAGCTAATACTTACAAGTAAATTATTGAAAACTATTAAAAACCCGACCCGATCCCCGCTGTTTCACTTTTTTTGTAAAATGAGGACACAGGCCTACAAAATGTAGCTAAGAACTATCTATGACTTCAGACAGGTATTTTGATACCTCATTTAATTTATCAAAATAGCTTTAGCCGTTTTGTTCGCTTGGAAGTTATAAACTTCATTACGTCCAAGTATGCTTTATTGATTATAGCATGTCCACCAACCGCATCGAAACATTACAAACCCACACCTCTCGAATAAAAATACCTCAAGTACGGATGCGTTACTGCCACAAATGTCAAAAGCCATCGCGTTAGTGCAACACTTTACGTAAGCGCTTGAAAACGCCACAAAGCCTTGTCTCCCCGAATGTACAAAACAAACAATGATATTCGGCTTTATGTCATAGCAGTATGAATAAACGATGCAAAGTGTCCTCACCACGCGCGCCATAATCCAGTGATGCCCGGTAAGCTATTTAGTGGAGGCTTTTATGCTCCCTGCGTTTTTAAATGTGAAATATTTTGGCTGACACTGCATAAAATTTAAGAATAAAAGACATAATAACGATTGTATAAGTGAATTAAAGTGATGAAACAATGTTAAAATAAGTGATTGATAAAAGAAGGCGAAGGTACCTATAATAACTGGGTCACAGTTGTTGCAACATGATTGGATAGATTAGAAATTTATAATTTTGATTGCCATTTCAAATTTTTTGTCAGCGCGATTTCCTCGTCCTCGACAAAATGCTCGAAGATCAAAAAGGACTGCTCTAAAGAGAAGCAGCGTTGGCGAAAAAGAGTAGCGTTAGCAAAGACAAACAATAATTTATTCTCGCAAAAAAACGTTTTCCGTTAATAAACAGAGTGTCGACGCGAGTTTGCAGACGCTACCGACCGCTTGTCTCATACTTAGAAAGGTCCTGTCTAATTCTGATCGTATGTGGACTATAAATACCTACCTAACTACCATCTTATTACTACTTATTATAAAAAGAAAGAAGAGAAGAAAGTTTGTGCCGTTGTGAAAAGATTATGTGAAGACAAGACAACGACAAAACAATGGAATTGATCAAGCTGAAATATTGTACTGACAAAGTTGTGTCAGTGTATGCCTAGAACAACTTTTTAGGCTACTTTTTATACCAGAAAAACTCGAGCGAACCGCGAGCAAAAGCTAGTTTATCTATTATATAATTCAACAAGAAACAACTTTAAAAAATGTTTAATAACTTTGCTTTCCACCCCCAGCCTGTAACGCAATCCGACGGTGTTTAAATCGAATTTCAAAGAGGGATGGGATAAAAATTGGATTTCCGCCTGTATTCCGTGATGGTGAGTGAAAAATGAATTTATTGGAAAAGAGGCCGGAGCGGCCTTTTTGTAAAAAAAACTATATTTCGCGAGATTGATTTGGGTTGATAGGCGAAGGCTGTGTTATGATTGGATGCGGGGATCTTTACCCACGCCGTTGGTTAGGAAAAAAATATAATTAATTTTGATTTATGTCAGTCTTCAATAAATTTATTCGATCTCATTAGTAAACTTATAATAAAATTATCTAACTCAAATCAACAAAGTATGTTTGTATAGTACTCAAATAATCATTTAACTTCTGCAAAGTCATGTTGTATTTGTTTCGTAACTAAATACGTACAGTTTGCTAGTCTAATTAAACTCAATTCAAGAAACACAAACAACGTCGCGGGGTCTCACCAGTGTAGCTGTAAACAACGCGCTTGATAAACACAGTTGCCAGACTTTTAATTTATTAATGGTTTGTATTCAGCATTTTTTCTATGTATTCTGTTCGCATGGCAGTCAGTGGAGCGTAGACTGAAATGCACTCTTTTCCTGAGGGATTTCAAAGCATGCACGTTAGCGGGCTGCATGAGCTGTTACCTTGTATGCCACATGCCTAACACAGCTTTCAACTGAAACCTCTTTTGAAAGTTTGCTTTTTATTTCGTTCTATTGTCTATTTCGAAAATTAAAATGTTGTTACCGTACTGGCGCGGATCTCGATGGTTTAGCGTTTTTTTTTAATCCGGCAGGGGTAGAAAAGCTGAAATTTTCATCAGATTTGCGAAGCTTCTATGCCTTGGTTACACATACATTTTTTAAAGTTTAATGTTTTTAAATTTGACGTATTTGTTTTGACAACTCGCTAATCATATTTTAACCAGTTATTAAATATACTTGTTCAAGCGGAGCTAAGAATCGCTGGCAAAAACCGAAACAATTCGAGATTTCAAATATCGAATCGAAACTGAAGCTACTCCAAATCTACGCGGTCATATTTTATCGGAGGAAAAGTCCTTGACCCAGGAGACCGAATGGCGAAAACGAAGCCTTGGGCCAGAAGAATTAGACCTTATTGCTACGAGATAGGGTATATATGGATTTGTTTACGTGTAAGCCTGTCTTATATGGCTGTTTATGACTTTGCTCGGGTTGTTAGGGGGATGTTGTTAGACGTTTAGTATACAGTTTATTCGCTGTATAATTATGCTGATCGACGAAAAACGCGACCGAATGTGGGGAAAGTTTAACTTAATTATGTAAATGGATTTGTAGGTAAGTATATGTAGGTATATAGTTGTAATTTCAATCCACATAAATACTAATCCAGTAGGTATGTAGAACATGTGTGCCAAAATAATAGACTCAGGCATACTATTATATGACCGCCATATTCCTTTTCGGATGAATGAAATCTAAAATAATGGCGTACAGACTGTTCACCATAAGATGTTGCGTCCTCCCCTGCCTTACATAGTGCCAACATCACGGCATATCTTATGGTGAACCGTCTGTAAATACGTCACCTACGCATGCACCTCCGTCCCCTAAATTGACATGCCATACAAAACAAAAAAGGTTGGTAGGTGATCCGGAAGGCTCGTGTCTGAATTTGAAACATTTCTTGTATATCACAAATGGCTTAACACTAGGTAAGTGGACAAAAAATTGAAGTAAAGAGAATATCAATAACAGGTTATTTCTTATTTGATAATAATAACTGTTTATAGTTTAACATTTGACTTGTCCAAGTGCTTATTTTGTAAGCCTAAAGAAATAAAGTTATTGATTCTGATTCTGTAAGGAGATGAATTCGAAGACTACTTACCTAAACCCGCATAATGGTCAGGTGGTTTTGAATTCCGAATTGTCAAACTGTTTATGGTAATATGATCGCTGTACGGTTAGCGGTTTCCGACCCATGAGTTTCACTCCAAAGGGAAGAGTGAACCAAAATTATTGATGTTATTTAGGAACCTGTTTTATTTACCTATTTAGATTGGTTTTCAAAAATAAAACAATGCAAATGCGCAAATCGTGAATATTGTAAAATTTTATAACACGGTCTCAAAATTAAATTCTGGTATCTTAGAGGAATACATACAGCGTGTCCTATAAATAATGGATAATCCTTCAAATGCGTGTGCGCGGAATCAGGCCGATCAGTGATACAAAAACAAGAACAAAAATTTTGCTTTGGGTTATGGTTGGTTATGTTTTCACTCTATACGGAATGTAATAGAAATAAAAATATAAACAGAGATGAAAACAAGATTCATACCTATGAAACAAGATACATACTACGAAACAAGATACATACATACCTATGAAACAAGATACATACTATGAAAACAACATACATACCTATGAAACAAGATACATACTATGAAACAAGATACATACCTATGAAACAAGATACATACTATGATCATACCTATGAAACAAGATACATACTATGATCATACCTATGAAACAAGATACATACTACGAAACAAGCTACATACCTTTGAAACAAGATACATACTACGAAACAAGATACATACCTATGAAACAAGATCATACTATGAAACAAGATACATACTAGGAAACAAGATACATACCTATGAAACAAGATACATACTATGAAAACAAGATACCTAACAGAATGCTGGCTAAAGTGGTGGAGACAGTTTGAGGAAGGTATTCTTACCTTTTTATACTTTATGTATCTTCTTTTTATATGACATAACGAGCACACAGTCTTCCTCTGCATTATAAAGTTTAAAATACAATAAATATTTTTTTTTAATATCGTACAGGATAGGTTCGTTACCTACGTTTAGGTAGCTCAGAAATCAGTGTAGTCGTAAGCACTGATTTCTGAGTTACCTACCCTGAGTATATTACCCGAGTACATATATTAATTGGTAACTTATGCGTTATACTTACATATATCTCATAGATGCCATCAGTAAAACTTAAACCATATCCCATTACACGTAGTATACCATATAGTAGAGTACTCCGTAAGCCGTTACTAGGGTAGCCTGTTCCATTCGTAAAGCCGGATAGGCATGAGAGCTTTGTAATCGACTTCGAAAAAAGGAGGAGGTTCTGCTGTTGGTAGTGAGTCAGTTTGCACCAAAACCTAAACTAACTAGCCTAAAGAATGAATGAATGAATGAACACTTTTTTGTACCTATTAACATACAAACTCTTATATCTAAAATTAAAATAAATACAGTACAAAAGGCGGCCTTATCGCTGAGAGCGATTTCTCCCAGGCAACCTTGATAAAAGATATTGTCTTCTTTTTTTTCGATGTTAAAAAAGGGATTGCAACATTTTTAGGCTAGTATAATATAGATTTTGTGCGAACAGAATCACTGCCTGCCATTGTTTGGCTGTATGATCATTTAATTTTCCGTAAATTGTAAGACGATTTTGATGATCATTTTTGTTTTTCATAGAGTATGATCGAGTGGTCCAACGTAAATATTACCCAGAGGTTACTATTTACTTTTTATTATTTGTCCCGCAGACCTTTAAAAAGTAGTGTATACAGGATGTACGAATTTTGTTTTTTGTTCTTGTAAAAACATCAAAATATGTTAGGTTTAGTATTGTTAGACCACGGGGACCACATTTATTTATTTGTAGAGAAAAACCACGCTGCGGTTTGTTGGCTTCCATAAATATTGATCAAAAATCTAGTAGTCTATGGAGGTTTGGGGAACAGCGGCTAAAACAAATTTAAAAGAACTCCAAGTAGCACAAAACAAAATTATTAAGATTCTTTATAACTATGATTTTCTTACACGGACAGAGACCCTCTTTAAGGAAACCCAACTGATGAGTATAAAAAAAATCTACACATACAATACCTGCTGTCTCATTCAAAAAATCATAAATAAAGACATACAAACAGACTTATCATTTAAAACGAAAAAAGAAGCTCAAAGCCACAGATACAACTTCAGAACATCCCATCATCTTTCTTTGCATCTACCAAGATCTAACTATGGAAAGAGGAACATAAGTTTTGAGGGAGCACAATTACATAACAAACTCACAAATGTTATTAAAGAATCCACAAGTCTTCTTGTTTTCAAGCAAAAGTTAAGGAAATATGTGTTACAAAATACCACTACAACTTTTTATGGAATGTTAAACTAAACTAATTAATTAGAGTTAAATATTTAATATTGTTACTGCTATAATCTAATCACAAATGTAAAAACTTTTCTCTTTAAGTGAACAATGTTCTTTGAGAAATAAATATCTTTAATCATAGACGGCCTATAGCCGACGGCCATATACCTAGATTTTTTTTTATGGCTCTTACTTTAAGATTTGCCGATTTAAGATAACCTAACCCTGACGAATTGGTCATTGTTAGGATTTTTTTTTCCTTTTAAAATGTTTTCCGTGAACTAGTACGTGAAGTTGGCAAAAGTTTCCTCAAAATCTAAAGAGGAATAAAATTGACATTGTAAAAATAAAGATAACGTAAACAGGTTTGCCACACAACATGGCGGCTTTATCGGAACCTAAAATCAAGCAGTCTACGTTCCGTATCAGAACAAAACAGTATAAAACCATAGAGTATTTATCACAAAATAAAGTCAGACTAACCTCGACATGGAATAAGATGTTTTCCTTTTTTTTACGAACTCTACGATAGGGCTCTTCCGTGTAACAAAGGGGATTTTTTTTTATTGATGTTGATATAAATTAGATTATTAGATTGATTTATTAGATTGAGATATATGTATATACAGAAAAGTCGCATCAACTTTCCAGGCTGTTTTGGTGACTTTTGCAAACGTAGTTCTACCAAGAGAAACAATATTTACAAAAAGAAAACATTTTGGATTACTAAAGTTAAAGGCTGAAGCCGGACAGTCTCCCAACTCTTTCAGTACAGGCGCCCATCCACGGAGTCCTAATGACCTGGATTTACGACTCGAGATAGCATTAACTCGCAGCGAGCGAGATCAACTTGTTTGTACTGCCTCTGTGGCAAAATTGAAGAGCTCTTTAATAAGGTATTTAACTCTAGGCCATTGTTGGATTTCATAGGTTTTTAGGCTTAAGTACCAACGCACTATGCGGTTAGCAGGAACGTGCTCAGTGTAGTCGCAACCGCATACTACGAAAAGCCGGACCTTTTCGTAGTATGCGTTTGCGATTACGGTTAAACAATTTCTACGGTGGGCCGCAACGCTCCGAGCGATTGAAGGGGTTGATCGGTAGCCGCATCGCAGTGCTTATAAAAACTATTTTCTCGTACATATTTTTTATTGTGGTCAACCGTGCGGTTGACCGCGTTCCGGTTAACCATAAAGTACGATAAGCACCTCAGATTTTAGAAGCAAAGCTCATATGTACTCCTAATATAATTTAGAATTAGAAATAAGAAAAACAAAAGACAAACGACCGTACCGTCCGTCGTCGGCCAAACCTCTAGGTACTTTCTATGGTGGGCAGACCCCTATGTGTACAGACCGTTCACTATAAGATGTCCTCGGCCTGCCATAGTTCCAACGTGGTTACTTCACGTCAGTTGACAACTTATGGTGAACGATCCGTAGTAATTTTTGACAGTTTTGACTGTCTTTGGGCATAAAAGAATATCTACCCACAGAATTAAAGCCTTTCGATACGAAAAATTGTGATCAAATCGTTTAAGAACATTGTACACTTTTTTATTGGCTTTATGTCATTTTCGTGTTACTGCGGCCATGTTAGGCCTATTGTGATCGCCACTCGGCGGTGGCAGTCTCGGCGTAAGATTCGACTCCTAGAACTCAACTCGTTGATGTCATAAGAGCCGACTATATTAATATAACATTTTGTTATAAGTACGAGTATAAGTGGCCGGTAAGTGGCCTCTATCCAAATATAAGTACGTGTAACTATACATTGTGGGCCGGTATTTTGAAAAATCAAATGTTAGGGCCAGCCTCCATACAAATATCTTCAAACCCTTACTCTTCGCAAAGTTTGTTTTCATTAACAATTCTACGAAAAACGTTCATTAGAATAGTAGAAAATCAAAAAGAGCGAGCGGAAAATTAAGCCCTCATGGAAGGGAGTTACGCCTTCACAATGCACTAATTGGAAAGCATTCATCCGCTGGAGGCATCCATGCCGCAGTGAGGCAGAAGTTGTAATTTTACGGCTGGATGTTAGCTAATAGATTTCAACCTTTTATGTGATTTTTGAATAACCGCAGTAAAATATTTTTATCTAATTTCAGTGACACAAGTAGAATAAATAGTAAAATAACCTTTTTTCTTTCATTAAAATTGGCTCACTACAATAACGGGGTACCTAATCTACCTACCTAACGCTCTGGGTATTTCTATGTATAATAAAATATATCTATGTAATGTACTGTATTATGTATACCAGTTATCTAGTACCCACAATATAAGCTCTGCTAAGCTTGCCGACCGCTGCCGTCGACAAGTGTCGACGGCTACAGTTACGTCTGCCGTTGGCGCTTTGCCGCTCGTGTATATGAGCACTAAAATGCATCTCCGCTGTAGATTGTAAGTATGTCCCTAATTCATCTAAAACAATGTTTCAAACAATAAACTCCGGGAACTAATAAACTCGTTGGGTAAAGCCGACTCAGTGGAAGTGGCACTAGGATGTCACATGCCTACGCCTTACCTCGTACCTAATCTGGCTATGTTACACCATTATCATATTTCTTGGAACACTATACACTAGCTAAACTCGATGTAGAATGTTTTAAACAAACCACGATACAAATAACTAAAACTCACTTTCTTGGAGTTTCAGATAAATTGAAGCAAGGATCTCAAATAAATAAATAATGCTGGACAATTCAAACAGCATTATCTAGCCCCAAGCTAAGCAGAGCTTGTGTTATGGGTACTAGATAACTAATTGTATATCAGTTATCATTAATACAATATATTACTTAAATAGACATTTTTTATTATACATAGAAAACGACCAGAGCACCCTGAACAAATATCTGCAGATCGTACAAATATTTGTCCCGAGGCGGTAATCGAACCCAATCGACGAGTAATGTATATTGCGTATAAAAAGACGTGATAACAGGGTCAATATTAGGTTAAGTATAGGCGGTTTGTTTACAAACATTCAACATTGAGTTTGGCTAGTGTATAGGTACATTTTTGAAATCTTGCAATTCTGCTGTTAATAAAGAAAAACACGAAATCGAGTGTTAGTATTCCGGAGTCAAATGTTAAGAGTAGATAATATGGCGTGTTTTAAACAACGATAAACCAACTTCAAATTCCCTTACTTTTACACTTATTTTAAGTTATGCGGGATAAATACTAATCCCCTGAAGATAATTTTATGGGACCCCTTCGGGATCATTTTCTATACAATAGTGAGAGAATTTTAAAATCGGTCCATAATTGGCGGAGATATCGCGTAACATACATACAAAATTAACATACAAACGACGTATTGATAACCTCCTTCTTTTGAAATCTTTGAAAAAGGATTGATTTTCTGAAATAAATTATCCTTTAAATGAGAAGTTAAGCATGACCCGGCCGAATGAAATAAAAAAAAATATCTGGCTTGGTTATTCAAAATTTTCCGAAACCTAGATGATAAAGCTATAAAATAATTAAGGAACCTTGTCTATCCCTACTAAAGCCGAAAATACACATGCCTGTAGCAAGCATACTTGCATAAAAGCTCCTTGCACGTGTCACTGATTGTCCTGTGTTACACCAGCTGACATGCCTGTATCAAGCAAGCAAGTAGATGCCAAGCAATTTAATTTACTGGTATGCATTATGACGGACGCGGGAGCTGCAAACCCGGCAACAACTACAGGCATGCCAGTAGCCGCTGAGTTGTCGCCATTGGTGCATGTTTTGGCGCCAGTGGTGTGTCTTTTCTAGCATGTTGTTGGTTTGACATGTGAACTAAAATGAAAAGTAAAATAAAAATAAAAAAGCCAGCTTCAGTCATGTAACGTAGGAATTACAAGTATGAAAGAACGCAAATTGCATACCAGTTAAACTTACAAATATATTGACTGTGAGCCAGTTACATGCAAAAATAAGCCGAAGGTTCCCTTGGTATTTCATTATTTAATACGAAAATGATTTTAAAAAAATGTTTTAATCGATAGCTTAGGAGAAATACAGTAGTAAATATGAAAAAAGATGGTACTTTGCTCAATTATTCCTGATTTTTAAAATAGGTTTTTTTTTTCATTTTTGAAAAGACTGGTAATCTCTTGTGTCGCATAGATTATTATGAATTTTTTGTAGCTTTTACGATAAATATTACAGACAAAAAGGTTTTAACGTAACCCAATTGATGTCAATTGTATATACCTGGGCCTTAACTGTCATGCACGTTACTGTTCCGTTTTACTGACATGTGTATTTCCGGCTTAACTAAGAGCTAGTCTGGTTTCAGAGTAAATGCGACCTAGTCGACCTTGAGCCTAGACAAGGGTGTGTTTGGGTGTGGCCCTTACAGTGAGCTAAGCGGATAATCAAATCCACTCTAAGGGATCAAAATTAATTAAATGCAGCTTATTTTTCGTTAAGAATCCATTTTGAAAGCTTTTTGTTTTTTACAAAAATTTAAAACAGACTTAAAATTTCATAATATATTTGCAACTTTTTAGGGTTCCATCCGCATACGGTGAGTACAGACTTGACTAAAGCTTTTGCTAGAGCATAAGAATGTAATGTAATGTTCTTACGAATGGTACGATACCACGATGAACAACGATCACCGAAGTTGAGCAACGTTGGGCGCGGTCAGTACTTGGATGGGTGACCGCGTCATGTTGGCTTATTTGCGATCCATAAAAAAAGGGTTTTTAGGGTTTCTATTATTTATTTTGCAAAGTATATCAAGTATGGTACGTAACCGACGCACTTTGGCCCGTTTATTGAGTTTTACGGAACAGTGTTTTTCCGGTGAATTATAATCTGGGTCTCTTCATGACAAGAGTGTCTTCTAGACTTTCGTGGTACAACGTCGGCCACATCGTCACTTTCTATCAGGTGAGATTGTGGTCAAACGAAGATCTATTATACTATTATATAAAAAAAATACAAATAGTAAAACTGCGTAAAACTTATATCGAATCACCTCGGGATCATGTTTTACACAGATATCGAATACATAAATATCGAAATCGGATACCTAACCATAGAATTGGCGAAGATATCGAGTAAATTACGTAATTAAAAAAATAATAATAGAACTTCCTCTTTTTTTTTGAAGTTCGTTGAAAATCATAATAGGCACCTACGAAACTTATTATGTTGTATTTGAAAACGAGTCTCTCGCATGCACAGATATACTTGTACACTTTTTTGAACATAGAGCCTACACGCACTAAAGCGAGCTCACAGGTTTAATGCCTAGATAAAAATCTTTCTCATCCATGATATATGTATGTACAATAAAAATAAATAATCTCAATTATGTGCTGTCCTTCGATTTTTAATATTTTCACTAAGTTCTACAATTAACACGCACGTCAAAATCATACAGGAACTTGATCAAACTGAACTTTGTTGGTGAAAACCTAAGACGTGGGCATCAAAATTTCCTTGGGCCATTGAGACCTTTTCAGGGACGAGTTTAATTCAGAAAAGCTTTCAAGGGTTCGTATAACAGCCCACTCGTTTCACAGGATTAGTAAGGTCCGTCCAGATATATTTGAAACTGCTCGCAATCTGGGGGATTTTGTACCTTAGGGATTGTGTAGATTAGGGATTTATGAGATACAAATACGTTTAAATGAAAACGTCAAGTGCGAGTTGGACTCGCGCACCGAGGGTTCCGTAATTATAAAACCTTTTTATTGCTAAGTTTCATGATTCTAGGTCAACTGGATGTAGGTATCCTACAGGTTATGCTCGCTTGAAAAACAAAAAAAAATTACGATAAAACAACTACGAATTTAGGGTTTTCGGATTTTTCACTTTACATGTGATATAAGGCCTTCCTTTTTTCAAAATTCCATGATTCTAGGTCAACGGGAAGTACCCTATAGGTTTTCGGTCCATGGTGTGAATCAAATGTTATTTTTTTTATAAATAAACTACAAATTCACGGTTCTCGGATTATTTCCTAATACTTGCTTGCTGCGTTGACTTAGAAGTTTGATTTATATCACGGCTCCAAGAAGATAAGGACCTGAGTATTTGATGTTAATTTTAACTCGATAACTCCACGCGTTCCTGATAAAAGAGGGTTGACAGACGGACGGACAGACGGATAACAAAGTGATCCATTTTTCCTTTTGAGGTACGGTACCCTAAAAAATATGAAACTATTAGTAATTTAATCCGCGCTGTAGACCGAATCCTGGTTTAGGTAGCAGGAAACCTCTGCATGCATGCGTAGGACCGGTAATTGTTGTGATCTTTGGGGAAGGTCTACATGGAGCTGTGGAAGAATTTGAATTAAAACAATGAATGATGATGATGCAGGAGCTCTTATTATCAGCCAGCCCCTCTAGCACGGGGATTGTTGACTAGGGTAGAATAGAGAAAAATTACGTCAATTTGGTATCGAATGCGTAATTTTTTTGTAATTCATTCCTTCAACTTCGATAATGTACGCAATGTATGGCGATGCGATGTCATTTCTATTCTACCCTGGTGAACAATCCCCGTGCTAAAGGGGCAGGAAAACACATAAATCGCACGCAATAGAGAGCCCACACAGGCGGTAGGTACCTACGCGTAGTCGCGAATGAATTTATTAATGCCAATTGGAATCCCTGAACACCCCACTTCGATTGACCTAGTATATAAGGATGAAACTCCGTGTAGGTACCTAGTTACAGAATAGGGCCTTGATCACTATAATTTTTGTGCACATAATCGAAACCCAAGCATAGCTAAACGAAAACCATTTACCACCAACACCAATTGCTATATTTTTCTAATAAAATGAAAAAGAACGTTGAAAAATGAAAAAATAAAAACAAGTAAACGAGTAGTCCATATCTTTTAGATCCACTTTGGAAAAGAACTTAACTGAAAGTGAGAGTCGCATGCAGCTAATGCCCGAATTCCTTCAGCAACACATAGCATGCCGTGTGACCTTGGACTACCTGGGCGTGCTTTCAGTGTTGAAAGAAAGATGGCGGGAACGATAGGCGGGCGGATCTTTTATAGTTAGCAGTTTTGCCATGCGTAATTGTCTGGTTAGTATATAAATTCCTTGTCTGGTACTTATTGATTTTGAATCTCCTCGCCATAGACAATAGATTTTTCCAAAAACATTAAACACACGTATGCGTACCCCTCTTTGCGTAGTCGGGTCAAAAGTAAAACAGGATAGATTTTATAAGTAGAGGAGCTGAGTTTGTCAATGGGTAATCATGTCCAAATAAGCACGGTATTGCCACTTTAATTTGGCGGCCCCACATAAAAAAGCGTCCACTTTTTAGTTTATTCGAACAATTTTTAGGCATAAAGCACCATAAAAAAGCTTCACGTGAAATAAGCTACTCTTATAGAAATCACTTTTAATAGTACCTAATTGGTGTAATGGTATAACCACTTATTTAAGTATTTGGATTAATAATGATAGATATTTCACAAAGGATCCACCTGTGTATGTTTTCTGGCCAACTATACATATCATTCCGAGTTTATTTAATTTTCATTTTCTTTCAAATTCTAGATTGAATAGGTATCTTGAAGACCTGCGTGATAAATTGTCAACTACATTGTCACTAACCATCAGGTGAGATAGTGGTAAAACGGAGGTCAATTTACGATTAAAAAAAAACACAAAATCAAATGACTGTGATACCACCTAAAATTTTTTGATATATTAAAAACTTACTTATTACCCTGTAAAAAACGTCCACATCCATAACAACTTTAGTATTGTACTGTAAACTATGTCAATGTCTTTAACTATGTAAGTAAGTAACAAGTTAACTCATTAACTAACGTGGCAAGTGTGAACCAACCTTTATGTTGTTGCATGCAAGTAATGCCCAAATTTCTTGGGTAACCGAATGACCTTTCGGGACAGGACATAGCCATATGTAGTTTTGGTAAGTAGACTGAACGATTAGCATAGCGATTGGTTAGTGGTCGTAATGCCTGTTTGGATGTACAGGGTCATCAGTTACTTTGAATGAAGTGTTCTCGTTTATTTGGAATAGCTCATGTAAGTCACATGCACACACAGCTATCAGAAGTCCATTTAAAAATAAAAATACAGTTGCAGCTAGAAGATGAGCCCATAAAGCTATGAAGAGTTCATTGGTCCTTACTTTAACATCCCCGGCGTTATCAATAAATATACAAAAAAATATAAAGCAGATTGTTTTAGGTTCGTTACGAACAGTCGGGTAGATACAATAGTCCATATAAAAATAAGTTTTTTCATTTTCAGGGAACCTTAATAATTTTCTGATCACAATACTATAAAATAAGCCAACAGACCTCGTTGCAGCGTCATAATTTGCTACGCCATGGCTTGCTCAAGGTACAACGAAGGTTACTTTTTCCCGTAATTCTTATTTTTCTCATTACAGACTAGTGATTAATTCTTGATTCTTAAACTTTAAACTACCTTAACTTATTTTGTCATAGATGGTACATCAGAGTGAATACAGGGTGCAGCAGAGCTTAAGGAGCGCGGGACAGTCATTGGCTTCGTTAGGCATCCCGTACGGTTCGCGTAATTCTTTCATATTCATAACTTTGCGCTTTTTTATAGACTTAGATGACTTATGCTGGAAAGAGAAACTTTTGTTAGGTTTCTCTGTAATCTACATTTAAAATGACTGCCTCGTTGGTCTAGCGGCCGCATGTTCAACCATCGATAGTGAGGTCTCGGGTTAAAATTCAGGGTCAGACAATATTTTTTGAGATTTTTTAACCTAGCAAATATTTTGTCGACTTTCATTGCATTTTAATATTTTCGATTTAAATAGATTTCGAGGTTAACTTGGTCCTAGGAAATCTCGGAGATTTTGGCCAAAACAGAATTTGTCACCATTTTCCGAATAGCCGAATTTCCGTTCTTTCAGGAAAGGCTTTATTTATAAACAAAAACGCTCAGCTACCCGCGACTGCACCTGAATACTACCACGGTCTAACAACTGCAGGGGTGCCAACCGTGCGGAGCGTGTAATTGCTAGTAATGACCAGTTGGAGGGTTGCCTTTATCAGGGCGAGTTCACAGTGAGTCAGACTCAAGTTTCAATGTTATAGTAGTAGTTTTTTTACAATAACAATTACAAAACTCTTTATTGTACACCACAAAGATGAATAAAACACATAGATATTAACATAAACAAGTACGATGGGCGGCGTTATCGCTTAGAAGCGATTTCTTCCAGGCAACCTTTGGATGGATAGAAAAATAATGTATAATTAAACTGGTGAGGTGTCGCAGCAGGCCAATGAAGCGATGACGAGACGAGGTCTGACATAGCGTTGGTCTAGCGTGCTCAAAATTTATAATATGTGTGGAGTAACCAGCCCTGCTAGCACGGGTATTGTTCTCTAGAATCCTATATCCTACTAATATAAATGTCAAAGTTTGTAAGGATGGATGTATAGATGTATGGATATTTGTTCCTCTTTCACACAAAAACTACTGAGCTGATTGGGCTGAAATACATATGGTATGGGTGTAGTATGGGATCTGGACTATCATATAGGCGATAAAACGCGGGTGAAGGCGCGGGCAGCAGCTTGTAGACAATAATGACATCGCATCGCCATACATTGCGTACATAATTGAAGTTGAAGATGAATGAATGAATTTTAAATAGATAATTTATTTTTATTTTGATTTATTTTCACAAATTGACGTAATTTTTCTGTGTTCTACCCTAGAAAACAATCGCCGTGAGGAGGACAGGTGGAGTTAAGGCTCCAAACACTATGTAACGCCACGCGACCCGACTCAACGCGATGTGTGTTTAGTTGAATCTAATCGTATAAATTTTCTATGACTAGAATCTCATCAAATACCCGACGTTTCGTCGCGTCAAGTATATGAAAATTCAATATAATATAAAAACAATCTTATATTTCATGTACACCTAAAACGCTTCTGGAAGATCCAAAGTTCAGCAATCCTATCCCACAGCGAATAGTTGGTGTCAAATAGCGAATGTCACTAGTCACTCCTAGACGGACAAGTTCCGCAGGCTTACCTAACTTCTAGTCTTCTAAAAATGTCGCAGATACGTACGGACCCACGTAAAAAACGCGTTTGAATCGAGTTTGAAAAGTTCTAATAACTTGGATCCCAATAATTGAACGTTACTCGTTTGGATCTCACCCTTATTTATGAAGCCTCGCCAGATGGGCGGCCGGCCGTTTGGTGATGTGTTGAAAATAAATAGCCTCTGATTTTTCACGTTTGATTTTCGAACCTTTCAGCCGGCTACGTGAAAATGGGGGTCAACTTTCGTTCTCTTTTTTAAACTAGTGGATTGAGTAGGTTTTTGTTACTATAGTTTGGATTTCTTTTGTCCAGATTGGACGAGTTGGAATTTTATAGTTTCGTTGTGTTTGTCCAAGAGATTGTCAATTCAATTACGAAGTCGGAATAGCACAAGACTTTCACAAGAAGTCACTAAGCCATACTAGTAGGACGTGAACTGGTTTTGTAAACTATCCATACTAAAGAAAACTATGTCATATCTGATTTACGACACAGAAATAAATCTGTCTATGTATCTATCGCTATATCCTTAATGATATTTTCATGACAAAACGGCTGATAGTTTGTAGTGGAAGGGATTATTTTATCGAAGTAAAACGCGTGTGAAGCTCTAGGCAGAAAATATATTAAATAAATTAAATCTGAACTATAAACATTACCTAGGGGTAGCTAGATGATGCTGTGTGAATTGTCCAGCATTATTTATCTATTATTACTTAGATATTTTTTTATTATACGTAGATAACACCCAGAACACTCGGAAAAAACATCTGCAGGTCGCACAAATATCTGTCCCGAAGCGGGAATCGAACCCGCAACCTCCTGTGTCGCAGGCGGACTGTGACCTGCTGCATCACACAGGTCTTCAAGTTAAAGAAGTAACACTTTTATCATGCATGCCATCCTACTATCCTACTAATATTATAAATGTCAAAGTTTGTATGGATGGATGTATGGATATTTGTTACTCTTTCACGCAAAAACTACTAAACCGATTAGGCTGAAATTTGGTATGGGTATAGTTTAGGACCTGGAATAGCATATAGGCTATTTTTTATCCCGATAAAACGCGGGCGAAGGCGCGGGCAGCTGCTAGTATTTAAATAATTGCAGGTTTAATACCTGGCATTATTAAAATAAGCTCATCATTATAATTACATTAATAAACGTTAATACAGGCAAGACGGTCATTACTTTAAATTGTAATTATTCGAGGGCAGAAGTGGGTTATTTGCAAGCCAATGGGATTTGCTCATTAAACTTTGTATGCCAAAACAAAGTTTAATGAGCAAATCCCATGGAAACGTAACTCAATTTTATATTCTTTGATTTTGAAACCTGCTGGAACTTCTAACGTTTTGTATATACCTAAGTAGTTGAATTATGTGTTCTGATCGAGTAGGATTAAAGACTATATCAAATTTTAATAGCAAAAATCGAAAATCTACCTTTCTGACTCGTTTTCACACAAAACCAGCTCTTATATCGATTGCTTATGATAGCGTTTGCACTAAAACGAACCAATAACTTCGATCGATTTTCGTTTTTACACGTACGGGCACTGAAACCTGTACAACTTTCCTATAAAAAGTTATTATTTATTTATTTAATGCGTACAAATAAGATTCATTTCTGTTGATTCGGTTATTACCTTTACAGCCTTTGCTCGCATGCCAGGTAGGAATGTAGACTGTCAGACCAGTATTCAGGGGGTAACAGTTTACGCGTTGGGTAGAAATTTTTGCTTTGCGGCTCTGAGGGAAATCTACATAATTGCGAGTGTTTCGCGTTATATGAAAAACATTTTTATTTCATGCGTCTGGTTTACACATGCATTTTCAACCGACTTCAAAGAGGGTGTTATGTAGACTGTTTTTTTTTTAAGCTTAAAAACGGTGTATAATTTTGGGATTCGATATCGATTCTTAGGTTTCTGAAAAAAATCTTATTATCACAATGACTGGTAACAAATTGTTTCCATGGCAACGGGCGTAAACATGAGGTCTACTTTGAAAAACAAATTTGAAGTTGGTTTATCGTTTTTTTAAAACACACCAAATTATAAAAGTATTATTCGTATGAAAAATCTTCTTTAGCTGTTTCTTTAGATGTTTTCCAAAATTGTAAAGGAGTCAAAAAATCATTAAATTTTTCCTTCGCGTTAGCTAGATGTTAATAACATGCTTTGGCTCATTATCCAGTTTCATTGATCGTCTGATAAATCTTTCAAAGAACACCAACTGTAATTGCTCATTTGTTCCCTAGAATTTGAAATCATGAAACCCCCCAGTAAACTTTCGGCAAATAAATGAAAACCGCTACGCCGCGCCATCTATCGGGTTTCCACGAAGTTACTCGTAGCTGGTTAGTTCGTGGAAAGCAAGGCATAGTAAAGTTCAGAACGCTTTGTGGAACCTCGTGGTACTATCACTACCTGGGCCGACCTGCGACTAGCGACGTTTTTAAAGCAAAAATTACTTTGTTGATACCTGCAAACCACCATTTTCAACTCATAATTACCTACTCATTTTTAGTACTAGGATTAGTACCATTTTATAAATAAATAGGTCCAATGGTCCATCGTTGGACCTATTTATTTATAAAATGTGGTTTTTGTGAAAACCTTTGCGTTAAAGTATATCGTAATCAATAGATAATGTTGAAGGTAATCTTGACTTTTACTAATTGGCTTGTAGATAATAATGCAGCTATTGTCGTAACCGGAAATAAAAAATAGAGAATGTAAGTATATTATGTAGGTAATATATCTATAACTACGATGGTAATCGTTTGTGGGTACATAAAATTAACCTCTTTTGGTTCGCGGAAAACTCGTTGGGTTCGCTTTCAATATACCAATGACAAAAGTGTTCTAATTAAAATTTAGAAATTCATACAACTTTCCAAAGATCATTAATGAAAAAGCTTACACAAACCACAAATTTAAGCTTAACGCTTCACATAAACTACCAAAAATAATACAAAAAAAAAACATCCTAATCCCATTAAAAGCCGTATAGCCGTTTCATATTTAATTCAGCGACTAATGAAGTCAATTTGTCGCTTCTATTCATCATTTAGGGAGAATACGTTAAGTACCTATTTCCGAGTTAATTAACTAATTAAAATTAAAGGAATAATTTTGTTCACAAATTCTCAGCGGTTAAAGAGATTTGAAAACAGATCTAAAAAGCATTTCCGGATAAATAAAAGTTAAGGGTAACGAAAAATGAAGTTTGGACTTCGTTCCGGTGAAATACCAAGGTAGCTATTTGCTCAACTTAGCTATAAGTGCGTATATTTCAAAACAAAGTAATAAAACTATAGAATCGAAGAGGATAGAAACAAAACACATAATTATCACACCAAATTTTCCCGCTCGAATAGCTGGGGCCTTTATTACCCACCCGTAAACAGCAAAACATCAATCAAGGCCGCTGGTGTTAACAATAATGTACCAATTTCCTAGACACCCAAAATATTTTGAACCTTCTGTTACCGTGATAGATATCAATTTTTATAAAAATAAATATCTTCAGTATTGTGAAATTATAGATAAATATAAATTTGAACCTTATACAAAAGCTGTAGACTCTATTTTAGATATTTAGATCTGTAGCCGCAGTATAATTGGTGCTTCGTTACCGATTGGCTGTCGACAATGGTTTACTGGTTACTGTTTCTCATTGATTTATGAACTAAGTTCACCGGTTGTTTTGGTTGAGCTTTTATGATCATGTCTTTTTATTTACATCATCATCATCATCATCATCATCATCATCATCATCATCATCAGCCCATACACGTCCACTGCTGGACATAGGCCTCCCCCGTACGACGCCACAAATAGCGGTCCTGAGCCGCCTCCATCCATCGACTTCCTGCGACCTCTACGATGTCATCGGTCCATCGAGTGGATGGTCTCCCATGTAGGGGGGGATTTGCCATAATCGCTTGGCAGGGGGATTGGTGATCGCAGTGTTGGTGTTTAAAAATACTCAGAAGGAAGCTGCTGTTAAATTTATTTACATATAAATAATTAAATAATGCTGGATAATCCACACAACATCATCTAGCCCCAAGCTAAGCAGAGCTTGTGTTATGGGTACTAGATGTTATACTTAATACAATATATTATATAGATAGATATATTTATTATACATAGAAAATACCCAAACACCCGCAACAAATATTTGCAGATCGAACCAACATTTGTGCCAAGGCGGGAATCGAACCCGCAACCTCTTGCGTCGCAGGCGGACCTTCGCCCGCCGCACCACGTCAGTCGTAGATGGACGTTTAAAGCAAAGCGTTTCTTTTGTTGACTTCGGGGATTAGGCCCCAAATACTCCAACGCAATTCAGATTCAAGCAGGTCCTAAGTCACAATTGTTTGACAGTTTTAATTGAAAATCTGTCAAAAAGTTACTCCTATTGGGAGTTAGGCTAAGAGTAGAGCACACTTTCTTAAAAGAAGGTAATCAATAGTACCGTCCAAAATCACCAGTTGCGCTCCTGAGCTCAGCGCCCCATCAATCACGTGTCTGGCGAATCAGTGCCGTCACTCGTAAGTGAAAAACTTAATGTTACACTTCGCTTGAAGGATCACCACCTTTGACTTCTTTGAGGAGGAAAATGCTAGCTGAAAATACTGTTAAATAAATATCAGTTTTCCTTCAAAATATATCAATTTTTCTGACTTCTAGAAGAGGCTTCGCAAAGTCATTTTTTATGTTTTATTTGCCTTTTGTTCGTAATTACTTACTAGAAAATTGAAGTGAGATAAAATATTACTTTGATTCTATTGTCACGCTCAAGATTTTTGAATCTATGAATTTAATAAATATAATTTTTTTGGTTCTTCGCTCAATGATTGATTTAAGCATTTTCTTCTAGTTATTTAAATAAATCCTCGAGTCGAGTGGCCCTTGCGTTCACCATCATTTTGAAAGTAACTCTGTCTGTCTGTAACCTTTTCACGCCTAAACGGCTGAACGGATCTTAATGAAATTTGACAAGGAGGTAGATGGTATCCCGGGGATGGACATAGCATACATAAAAAAGTGCTTGCGAAGCCGCGGGCAGCAGCTAGTCTATTACAAGTTAGTGGCACAGCTTGCAAATTGCCCAGTAACTGGGTATATTCATTACGAACACTCAGGTTTTACAGGTTTTATTGGCAAGGGCTAACTGCTAATAACAATCAAGTGTATCTACGTGAAGCACCTTTAATGCTCATTGGTATTACGAAAAGCACCTTCAATGGGACACCTGGTGTCATTGACCCAGTTCCTAGCCACTCACTGCCCATACACATTACCATCAGACAATTGTCCGTTCCGTACACCGCAGTATGGTAATGTCTCGCCAGCGCCTGTAATGGGGAAAACTCGATTGCATATAAAGCAAGTCGGACACATGATTGATCGATCGCGTTGATAGAAATTGCAGGTATTTCGTGTATGCAAGGGTTGGGGTTGGGGGAGCTGCAGGACTCTGATGATAGCTGGATTTAAAATATTTAAAGTTTAATTGTTCGCAATTAAACCTTAAATATTTCACTCACGGCTTTTTTATAAGGTAGAAAGATGCATACCTATAAAGGTCCGTTTATATCTATGTAGTTCTATCACTGAACGTGGCAGACGTGCCGTGCCAGACAAAAGAATATTATATAACGCGATAAACCCGTCAATATTTAATAATAATGTGTTCAGAACGCGTAAGTTAAGAAATATTATTCTGTTAAAAATATATATAAGTACATTGTGTATTATGTTATTTATATCTATCGTACACGGGCGCGCAGATGCCGACAGACACAGGTCGTGCCCGGCACACTCTGGGAAAGAATATTTTGTCTGCGCGGTTCATGCCTTTACGTGTCTGTGGCTACCTGCTAGGCAGTGTGAATAGAGCAATGGAACAGTGACAGACAACAGACGAAAAGCTTAAAACTGAAACCGATATCGACTCATACGAAAATATCTGTTTTTTATTGTCAATAACTTCTTAAACGTCAAACATCCATACATCCATCCGTCCATACTTATAAACTTTGACATAATATAATATTAAGTAGGATCTTCCATAGATACCGTAAAACGGGGTCAATAGGGACGAAATTGAACTTTTTCATAAAACTTGTATAGTTTATAATGTAAAAACTCGAGTTAAAATTAGTACTTTAGGAGAAAATACTGAAGAAACCTAAAACATGCATAAGCTCCTCATTATTCTTTAAAATATAAGCCATCCCTATTCAAACGCTTGTAGGGGTCAATAGGGACCACATATAATAATAGCAATAGGGAAAAAGTGTCAGGGTTGTCACTTACCCAATCAGATAGGTAGGTAAACAAGGAAAAAATCTAGTCTTTAGTATGTTTTATTGAAATATTATATACTTAGGTAGGTAGGTATGTCTTTATTATTACATATATATTATAATAACTTTATATAAATATATATGTATGTATGTATGTACTTTTATATTATGTAAATTAAAAATAAAAGCAAATTTAGTTTTTATGGTTGTGACAACCCTCTCCCTATTGACCCTTTACTGTTCCGAAAGACTCTATGCTCATCACTAATTACCAATAATGGCGTCTCTATTGGTTTCGCTACCATCCCTATACACCCCAGCAGCCATCCCATATTTACCTCTTTTTTTAAAGAAAATTACTTGAAATAATTTATTGCCGTTTATTGTAAAGATTAGCATTGAATTGTACATACACTTTGCACTAAACTTCTCCAAAAACACTAATTTACTCAATACAACCTTCCAACAATCATAAAAGTCTGTAAAAACGTAATACTTCAATGGTATTTTTTCTAATTATGGCTAACTTCATGTCAAACAAATGTTGCCAACTCACTAATCGAGTATTCTACTACAACTTTCTATTAAAAAATAAAGAATTGTCTGTGGTTAGGTAGTTTTTAATGATTATTTCAGTTTCAATTTTTTCCCTATTCACCCCTGAATCCCTATACACCCCGTTTTACGGTAAGTGTCTGAACATTTCCAACAAAAATATGAAACATGCTTTTTCAACTAAAGCAATGAATTGCTTTAGTTATTGAAATAACTGTCGGTGTGAGCGGCCGTGTCCGACGCCGACGACGGTGTCTGTCGTTGTGTGACACGGCACACTTCTCTCACGTTAGATGTAAATAAACGGTGTCTGTCGGTGACTGCCACGGCACGTGTCTGGCACACTCAATGTCTGTAGATATAAACGGACCTTAAAGGTAATATCGTGAACCGTAGACCATTGCTTTAACTTTTATATTGTTTTTAAGTAATTTACTAAATAGAATTCTCAGTTTTTTGTTATTATAGTGCTTAAGCCCTCGCACTCGGCGCTAGAATCCATAAAAAGTCCCAAGTATTTCTGATTCATAGGGTATTTTTTTCGTGGCGCAGTTGCGCAGTTAGCGCATTCCGTACTGAAGGAAGGTCGCGAGTTCAAGTCCTGCCGAATAGAAAATGTATGGCAAATTATTAAATTTTTCCAATTCCATTTGAAAGGACTTCAAAAGTGAGCTGTCATTCCATACACACAAAAGCACATCACTCCACGAGAGTGCCCTGTGAGGTATTACGTAGAAAACCAATCTAGGTCTATGGGTATTACTAGGTTATATTTTAGGTAACTGAACCCTTATATTATGAGATGGTAATTACTGTTTCTATGAAATATTCGATGCTTATTCAATGTTTGCTTATTATATATCAGCTCGAAAAAGAGATCCGCTTGGTACGACTTGCGAGACGTCCTTAGACTACCTATGGCTGTCTGCTTTTTTGTACTGAAAGTGCGTCTTCATTCGTATAATTAAAAAAAACATTTAATCTTTTTTGTTGGATATGTGAACGATTCCCTTTACCTGCATGGCCGTTACTTCGAAAGCCGACGATGAGAAAAAGGCGTTAAAAACCACCGGCGTTTACCGCGACCGGCTCGGTTGTGGTTATTCCTTTTTAGCTGCCTCTCGGATTGCCGATCTGCATAATGTAATAGAATAAATAATGGAAGTAGCTGGCTACCTATATGGTACATGAATTTGATTAGGGAAATCAAGTTAATAAGATGGGTTCTCTGATGCAAATGTGTTTAGAAGCGTCTTTATGGCGGGAATCGAACCCGCAACCTTCTGCGTTATATGGATAATAATAACTAATAAAATTTATTAGTTTCTCTATATGTAACTGACTTTAAGACTGAAGTGGCGCGGCGAGCGAAGCTTCGCCTGCAACGCCGAAGGTTGTGGGTTCGACTCCCGCCTTGCGACAAATGTTTGTACGATCGGCAAATATTTGTCTCGGGTGTTCTGGGTATTTTCTATGTTAAAAAATATCGATCTATGTAATATATTGTATTAAGTATATCAGTCAGATAACCATTGGGAGCAAAGGTTCTCGAAAGAGAATCTAACCATCATCATCATCTCATGCGTCCACGGCCTCCTCCATCCATATAGTCCCTGCGACAGCTACAACAGTCAACTGTCTTGTCGAGTGGCCACGTGAAGGACCTTAGAATGTTGTAGGGGTCGCAGGGACCTGATGGAGGCGGCTCGGGACCGTTATTCGTGGCATCGCTTGGGGTAGGCATATGATCAGCAGTGGACGTATGAGCTAATTATGGTTAGATTTTCTTGTTAAATGTCTCAGGTTTTGGTATCGAACTTTTCAGAGTTGACCAGTCTCAACATAGAAATGACCATGTATGGACAGCTTTATTCTTCAGTGTATAGGCAGTTTTATTTTGAACCAGTCGAATATTAGCCGTGGGTTCGCGGCGTACGAATATCGACCCCTCCAACTCAACCCGTGGATGTCGTAAAAGCCGACTAAGGGAACCTACCAGAGGAAGGGCAGCAGCTTCCTTCTGAGTATTTTTAAACACCAACACTGCGATCACCAATCCGTCTGCCAAGCGTGGTGATTATGGCAAATCCCCCCCTACATGGGAGACCACGCACTCGATGGACCGACGACATCGTAGCGGTCGCAAGGAGTCGTTGGATAGAGGCGGCTCAGGACCGCTATTCGTGGCGTCGTATGGGGGAGGCCTATGTCCAGCAGTGGAAGTGTATGTGCTGATGATGATGATGATGATGAATATAATCCCACATGAGAATTTAATTTTGATCACGGATTTAAATTGTTTATACGGGTAGAACAAAGGGTGTTTATTTTTGACATGGAGGTTCAAAGGTCCCGATCGACCTGCGCGATCAACCCAACAGGTTGCTATGGGTTAATATTTAAAAACGGTCATGTATCAGGGGTTAAAATAATAGGTATTTTGTTTTTGACAAGTTTATTAATTTGTGCTCCGCCAAGGAAACTATAAACTACACATCGCGAAATAAACAGTCATGAAAGATTTTTTGGTATTCTAATAGTATGTGATGCCTTTGTATGACTGGTTTCTGCACGTGGTTCTGCATGCATTATTTTGAGAAAAAAAAATAGCCTATGTTTAATCCAGGCCTAGAACTACCACTAAGCCGAATTTCAACCCAATTTGTTCAGTAGTTTTGGCGAGAAGAAGTAACAAATCCAAACATTTTATTATCCACACTTTCACATTTTATGATTGTAAGTGATAATTGTCAAATAAAGAATAAGCCTATGTTTGATTGGATCCGGTCAGTTACGGTCACATGTCTTGAACGGCCACTTCCTATGAAAGGCCAGTTCTTTGTATGGCCACTTCATAATTGCAGTTTTTCTTTTCTTCAAATTAAAAAGAATCAGACTGTCAGAACTTTTATATTTTTAACCGACGAAAAATAAAAGAGGAGGACATAGTTCGGCTTTATGTATGTTCGTCGATGTCATCAGCAATTATGGATCGATTTAGAAAATTCTTTCGTTTTGTATGGAGAATAATCCAAAGGTGGTTACATAAATTAAATTTCCAAGGATTAAGTATTTGTCCCGAAAAACTTATAAAAGAGTCCAAATAGTAAGTAGTTTTGAAGTCGTTTGTATCAAATTATTTTACCTGTCAACGCCATCGTAGCATCGGCTACGCCGTAGCCAAGGGCTTTGTCGTAGCACCTCCTACGCCGTAGCAATGGTAGAAATTGGATAAAATTGAATCATTCCACTTTCAATTTATCGAATAATTCTATTTAAAACAGGAACTCGGTTTTTGTGCTATCGCGCGGAAATTCAATTGTACTATTCTGTTTCAGAATCCGTTTTTTTTGTCAATAAACACATTTGTTGACATAATTAAAGATTATTTATCGGGTATTTATCGCGTACCTTTTGTTATATTTTCCCCTACGTTTCCATCGCGTTACAGCGATCGTGGTCACGGGGCGACTGTGTCAACAACGAATAATTGCACACTCACAGCGAAAAAGGTTCAAATACGAGTTCGAAAACCGATGAGATGAATAAAATTATGAAAAAATCTTACATAACAAAAAATTGTTTCAAACATCTGTAATTTCGATTGCGATATGATAAATGTGGTGAAAAAGACTTCCTATACATATTTTTTTGGTTATGTAACCGCATTATTTATAAAAAATACTCTAGAACCGAGTCTTGGAACTTGGACGTTGAACATTTACGATGAATCGAGCAGACTTTCAACATCTCTATTACAAATTCATTATGAATGTAAGCGGGTTAACTACGAACCTATTTTGTATTGTAAGAACACCTAAAATCTACAGTAAATAATTAATTATTGTACGAAGACGTACCTACAAGGTGTCTAATTAATTGACTGTAATCAGCATATTTACGTCAGTAATGGGTAGTGCGACACGGACCGCGACGCGATATAACCGTATGAAGGAACGCTTCACTTTGTATGTGTTTACGTGTTTACCTACTTCATTCAATTAACTTTACTTCAAACGTACCATACGTCCGTACAATTTTAATTAAAAAAATAATAATTTATAGTTAAATCTCTATTACAGTAAAACTATCATAGTTACGCCAGTTAAACGACTAATATCGAGGTATTTACCATGATTTGTGTTGTTTTGAGTCGCGTGTGGAATACCGAATAACTGAAGTCTCTGCAAGATAGTTTTTTTTTGCAGGTATATCAATCTACCCACTTCCTTTATTTTTGCCACGAAAGACTACTACAATACTACGAAAAGTAAAATAATATCCAATTATTTCGAATATTTTTATCTTCAGAAATGTTAAACCTAACCGACGATGATATACTAGCAAAGTTATTGCTGGTCCATGCTATTTCAGCTTATTTATTGTTTTTGGAGATTCGGCTTATCTGCTCTTCAAGGATTTATCCGAAAAAAGATAAATTGTGTTTCCTGATATTATATGGAGGAAACTACTAACACGCTCATAGATTTATCTATATTGTTATATACACACAAAAATTGATCTTGTAAAACTTGGTGAGTCTTGTTAGGGCCGATTGGCCCATGTGTCATACATGTGTCAAAGATATGTCAATAAAAAAGTAGTTATCTCGCGGTTCAGAATATAAAATAAATTACACAGATATAGGTACCCCAAAGAAAGCAGAGCTTTGTATAATTAATCGATGACTGCTATGTATGTTTGTATGAAATAGGTGTGTTCAGATTTTTAATAGGATTTGTAATATTTATCAGTCAGATATGTGAAACTTTTATCTACCTGCATAATTGATAGGAGCGAAACAAACGATGATCTCAGTGACAGTTTGGGTGATTTGGTTGAATGGAGCAATAGTCAACCATTCCATTCAACAATGCAAGTCCAATACATCTGATCAACTCTAAAATCGTTGATCAGATGTGCATGTATTGGACTTGTGTTATGTACTGGCAACTTAGTGGGACCCAATCGGTTAATATGTTTTTAATATATGAGGTTCCAGAATAAAATGACTTACGAATTCATAGAAAACCTGACAAGAGCTCTTCTTAGCTGGTCATTCTGTTTCTTTTCTCCTATTATCTCAAATACATGATAAAAAAATATATTTAGAAATGCACAGGAGTAGCCTTTTCTTACGAGACCACAATCAATTTAATTTGTTGAATTATTCTTTTCCAACTTTCGTTCTTCACTTCCGATGGAAAAACTTACTACCGACGAAGATCCTCATAAAATTATTTAAAAAAAAATTATGAGTCTACTTAAAATTTTTACTATTGAAAGTACCTATGAAATAAAATAAAAAAATTATCATTGAAACACTCTGCTTTACAACCCATGGACCGAGGGGTCGTCATCCTTCGAGTTGAAGCCGGGGCAAAGAAGAATATAGCCTCCCTCCGTGTACCCAACTGAAGAATGCTGCTATCATTGAAATCGGATTTCATAAAGTGAAGATATTCAGTAGCCTCCTTTTTGAAGGAAGCATTTTTCAATCAATAATCCCCGACAAAAAAAAACGGTATATTTCGGTATTTTTTTTTAGGTCCGCCAGTAAAACCTCTGTAGGTATACCAAATTTCGTCGAATTCGGTTGTAAAGTACGGAGTACGTAAAAACTGTGAGAAAAGCAAATTTTGCCAGGCTTGAAGCAGAGACACATAGCTCGCTCAGTAAATTACTGACCGGTGTTAATGAAGTCTACTAAATAGGTTTACTTCACTTAGTATAAAACAAATCGCTTCTCGCTGTCTGTCCCTATGTATGCTTAGATCTTTAAAACTACGCAACGGATTTTGATGCGGTTTTTTAATAGATAGAGTAATTCAATTGAAAGGTTTAAATGTATAATTTAGTATCAGCATTGCACTCGTGCGAAGCCGGGGCGGAAGGAATTAAAAAACAGTTTTTAGTTTTTTCAAAACAATCATATTTTATTATAGATTGACAGTCAACCAATAACCGCGTATGCTAACAATTTACAAAAAAGTATTTGACTAGCACATATTAGTCTGTTAGTCGACTTGGCACCCATAACACATGCTCTGATTGCTTAATTTAGGACCAAATAGACTGAACGTGAACACTTTGTGAAAATGACTAGCATTTAAAATAGTTCAGAGTTTTATCAAAACATTTTCGAACCTCAATCTGATTTAAGTTAAACAATCCTCGAGAGGGTAGAGTTTCAGGAATAATCTGTTAGAAGTTTGTTTACATTTGAACACAAAAGCTGCGGAAATGCGAGCGGTAACGAGATTGTGACAACTGAAACTTTGTTTACAGGTACCTTGCTAGATATATGTATGTTATAACCAGATTTTGTATTCGGCTTTTTTACCCTATACTGAAGGTTCAGTTTTGTTTGTATGTTAGAAATGGTATTTTGAGCACCGCCACATAACTTATCGCCTTTGTACCATTTTTGTGTATGTAGGCATTAACATTTCTTGGAAAGTTTAGACATTGATTCTTATAATACCCATATAATATGTTTAAACGTCACCAAGATTTCGATATGACAGATTTATTACTGTCAAATTATTGTGAGACCAAGCGCCTGTCCAAATTTGGAATTGCTGTTTACACCAAGCATTTGAATATACGGATGTGTAAGCGATAGAAAATGCTGCCGGTTTCTCAGTAAACCCTTATGAGCCGAGGCAATATTGTTCCAAAACGAGAAAAGCATATTGCTTCTTTTTCAAATCAAGTACATAGATTCTAGTCGTTGCTTTTTAATGGGTTTTCATAGAAAAGTGCGCTATTCTAAAATGTTTTCCGCGAAGCTGAGAAACTATAGGATTTACAAGTACTATAAAAGAGAAAATTATTTGCAAAAGAGCGACGATATTAAAAATGCTATGAATGCTTTAAACTGCTATTGTACCTAAGCTAAACTCAAGTTCTTACGTAAACATCCTTCCAAGTTTCTCATACAGAACATTTACTGCACACAAAAGTTTCAGAGACCTAAGCACACGACTTATTACATTTCAAATATTAGTTCGTACCCAAACCATTACGCTCCAAAGTACAAACCAAACTCAAAGTTTGATTTACTGGCTGAGGTGTGAGTACACAAAACATAGCGATTACCTTCTCACGCGATACTTTCAAATATTCACGAGTAATTAGTAGAAAAGAAATTCACATACGAACACGAACATTGGTATTGGAACGGAAAGTTTTGAAATTGAAAAGTAGAATAAAGGTTTAGGTTTACGAATGTACCTGGATATGAACACAAGCTCTCTTTCATCATATCAGCCAAAACACGTCCACAGCTGGACATAGGCCTCCCTCATACGATGCCACGAATAGCGGTCCTGAGTCGCGTCCATCCATCGACTCCCTGCGATCACTACGATGTCGTCGTCTGTCCTATTCTCATAGGAAGCCCAACTTAAACTAAATTCAATTTACTTTAACAAAGTAAGCAAATCTTGTCATGTAAAACATTGGATTCGTTGCGTGCGTTGTGTTTCACGAAACTGAGTGTTAAATAAATGCCCTTTTGCAGATTATTTATTAAAATATTCTGGTTTTAACTACGAAACAATTACTATTTGTATATTACGTAATTTAATTTATTTCATATGTAGATACAAAATTTGAATTTTCTGCCAATTTAAAAGCACAGGTTCATCTTTAGTTCAAAGTTTGACACTTGATTTGTTTTCACGGCTCATAGAACACCGTTAGCTATAGCCACACAACTGGGTGGCTTTATTGTTAGGGAGAGATCTCATTAAAGGTGGGTACCGACTGGTTTTACAGTACACGGTAAGAAGGCGCTCGCAAAGAACGACAAGACGGAGCTAAAACACATGGCGTAATGTATAATGCTCGCTGCGAATCGTACATTACGCCCCGTAACACTAGTCTGTACCACCTTTGTTTATAGAGAGGAAAAACAAAAGCATGTATAAAAACTGATATAAAGAAGGTATCAAGGCAATTATGGGAAGTCACGACATTTATATTTCCTCGAACTCTTGTATTACCCAGAATCCAAAAAATAAAGGCACTGAAAGAGTACTCGATACCCTTTTAGCGGATCGCTTAAACTAACCCAATTAAAGTATTTGAATGTGTGGAGGCATTGATCTAATTCAATTAGTAGTTACGTGTACGTTCCGAACCGTAAACAAACGTAACGTGAACGTTACGTTAAACTAGTTACCCACCGTCTGTCAGCTGTCGAGTTTAGTTCCGCGGGGAGTAAGGTATTGTGGATACCAATGTTATATAAAATTAGCCATTAAAATATTTGGCGATTTCAGTATTTTATTTTTTAACATACTAATGTAGCAATTTTGGCAGTTCACTAATACTTATATTAGAATAGGTACGTTGTAAATGTAAATAATGAACTCAACATTAAAAATAAGAATAGGTTATAAATTGGTAGCCAATGAATTATTCGGGTAGGAACCCGAATACTTTACTGGCTACCAATTTATTCCGAAAAAGTGTTTGTTTCTTTCTCTTTGACATATCAAAATTCCATGAGAATATCGATAAAAAAATATAAAATCCCACATCCAACAAAAAACCTGGCCTTTGACAAAACCAGGTAAAACCATACACCTCTTTTCACTCACCCTATAAAAAGGTTGTCGTGGAAAAAAGCAAAAAATCATCTGAAAGTTCACATGAAAGTTTTTGTTTTCCGTTAAAAACTTCGTTTCGCTGGCAATTAAATTTCACTGGCCTGAAACATTTTTACGATCAAAAAATGCGATCGTAATGGTATGTAGTACACGATAGGCATTTGGAGTGTTGCCAACTCACGAGTGTTTAAGTGGCTGTGATTTGCCTTCACTGTAATACAGTCTTCAAATGATTGTGGTTTTACATTACTAAATGAGTTTATATTTCAGTCGCTTCATGGTACGAAATACATTTTTTAAATTGCATTTTGAAGTGATTATATAAAAAGGTTCACAATACATTTTAAAATGCTGCAAAATGTGATTACCTACTCATAAGCTTATGAAATTTAAATTTTTCACAGGTACTATGTTTATTTAAAATACTGTTTTTTTTTTCGGTAGGTATCGTATAACTTAATTCATTTCGGAACTCAAAAGAACTGTGATACAAAAATTCTTACCAAAAATAACTAGTTTCCCAATGCCAGAAGGTTCAAAATAAAAATAAACTGCTTACAATATCACCGGCGATAAAACTAATAGCTCGGAAGCTACGAGTACTTATGTTTTCAGTACCTCGCTGAAGTTCCGCGTTAGGTGGGGCAGCACGGCAGGATGTAGTAACATTACAATTCTGGGTGGCAGGTACCGTTCCATTCTCGAAAAAGTTCTGTATTTATCGAAAAAAATATGGTAACACGCACGCACGACGCAATAAATGATTTTTTTGAGAAATAGTTAAATATTGGAAGTATTAATTGAAAATTATTCGAACGAACCATGATTGATTTATCTTAAAAAAGTTAAATCCTTACTACTATATATTTATTATAAACGCGAAAGTTTGTATGCATGGATATTTTAGGATTATTTTAGTTACTCTTTCACGCAAAAACTACTAAATGAATTTTAATGAAACTTTATAATAAATATAGCTTATGCATCAGAATAACACATAGGTTACAATTTATAATGATAGTAGCTGGTCTCCGCGACTTCGTCTGCGCTTATAGCTGAGTAGTTTTTTGATCTTGGGCAGTGTTAGCCGCGGGCGAGTCAGCTAATATTCTATAATGAAGTAAAATTCAGAAGTATCGAAGTTTGTTTTTAAGACTAGTTAAACTATGACACTAATTTGATTATCGACTTACATTGAAAAGTCGGAAAATACCCTAAAATTGTTAGACTTTTTTATGATATATGAATTTATTGTTGTATAACTAGGTGGTAACATTACATTGGTCTTATATAATATTTTATTTGCATTTCTTTATTGCCATAGTCAGGCTTACAACATTAATATGTAGAAGAATAGTTAAATAGTTAGTAAATCAATTGAAAAATATTTTTATCTCATTTAAAATAGTAAAAAAAATTATTTATACAAATAATGTATGTAGGTACATTATCTCTATCTTCATGTCTTTAAAAATCGATGCTTCACCGTGCCAACACACCCAACTAACTGTTAATACCCGTTATCACGCAGATTTGGCATCGACCTTACTTCAAACTAGTTAAGACCCGTTGTACAGTGTTGCCAACTATCTCTTTAATTACGTATAGATCTCGATATAGATCGATATAGATCAACCAACGGATTTCCTATCGTAGGTACACCTAAAATAAAAGCATTTACAAGAAAAAAAAAACCTAAATCTCTGCCTAAAATGATAAGTGTGGTACTCTCTGAAAGACAATCGGATGGTAAGCAGTTTCGTCGGTTATTAAAGAAATAAAGGTGGCCGAAGGTGAAATGAGTGACACAGAGAATCTTTTCGAATCAAAGAGCAATGAAGTAAGTACAGGTACTTTAAAATATTTTCCGTCTGCACAGATACATCGTTGGCACTGCACTAAACACTAGTTCAGTTTTTCGCTACATGTGTCATTTTATTAGTTTCTTGGCGAGCTCCCTCGATGAGGTTTCAAACGACTCTGGGGTGAGGAAATGTAACTTGCACTTAAAATACTTAATATGCTTTTAAAACAAGCAGTCACTGTTGAGTGATCTCTACCTTTTTTATCCGCAATGTTTTCCGCGCGTAAAGTATGTGCTCTTTATTACCTCAAAGCAACATAACGGCTGAAGCTATTTTGGTGTATGAGGTATTAAGAACGGAACGGATAGCCTTAGCCCCCATACAAACGTACTTGCCGCTTCATTTGGTACATATGTATATGTCCACGATCTTATTGAAATAAAAAAAATATGCTGACACCGAGCACACGCACACAGACACATGACAGCTTCGTATTTGATGGTTAGACGCGTTTTCTCACTCATAGCGCGCCCCATTTCATTCGACGTGAAACAACAACAAATCCGCATGGGCCGGCCGCTGAGATTTGGGTAAGGTTCGTAGCCTTCTTAAGACGCATAACTGAATCCCGGGAGTGTTTTAAGGACATTTTGTGTTCACAGGTCTCTAATTAACCTAAGTACAAAAATGAGAAAAATATGGGATCTTCGTTCTTTATTCGGGTTTTTTATTGTTGGCAAATGATTACTTTTTTATACTATTTTTGACGTAAGCTGTTAGCCAAGGAGTCCCTGAGCCTTCTAGAAGTTACTATTCGTAACTGGCTATGATCACCTCGCGTTTAGTCAATACATATTCACATCAAAGATTTTTATCTGTCGGAAAAGTAAATATTGGTACCTATCTATTCTATCTCTTAGTATTTATTTATTTATTACATACATATACATAATATATTTTCTACTCTATGTATATTATTGTTTAATTTTATTTTATGTATTAATGTTGTATACACCCTTGCCTTTCGTAAATTGTAAAATTTCTATTCATCCAAAGGTTGCCTGGAAGAAATCGCTTGTAAGCAATAAGGCCGCCCATTGTACTTGTTTATGTTAATGTCTATGTGTTTTATTTATCTTTTTGGTGAACAATAAAGAGTTTTGTAATTGTAATTGACATTTATTCTTTGCTTGTACTTTTGTGACATAGAATAAATATATTTTGCTTTAATTATTGCCACAACGATATCACAATTGTGTTATTCATTCGATTTTAATTTGATAGCGCAACTATACGATTGCCAGACGCATTGGTAACATTGTGTTTTTGTGATTGTGCAGGTCGTTTATAAATTTTAGCTTCATAGGTAAAAATACATGCTGATTAGAATTTTAACTCGTATGACTATTTAGCCAACAAAAAAGCGCATTACTGGCATAAAACGAGGGTTTCATTACCTAACATGTGTATAATTATCTTATTAACATAAAATATTTCATGTTCGCGAAACAGCCTTTCGTGAGGCAAATTACCAGGTGTTTCCGTGGTACTGGTCTAATGACCGCGACTGTTCATTAGCCTCGGCTGCGTTTTTACAAAGCAAAGCCTAAAATTAGCATTCCTGTCGTGAGAACAACAAGCACTTGAACTTTCAATATTTGACTTGTATGCGAACACGAAACTTAGTTCAAGCCGAAGTCAAAGCTCAAATGGAAGCTGACCTCATAGTTTTGAATCTGGTGTGATGCTACGAATGTTATTGAGATATACGACTGCAATAAAGTTTGCAAACGTGGGCGCAGTATTATTTATTTAGACTAGTTTAAGTTAAGGTTTAACTTTCCTCTACTTTTGTAATACGAAACTCCAATAATGAGCACAAAACATCAAGGTCATAACGCAAGTGCGTACCGCGAAAAGATCGACATTCGCGTGCTCGGGCCCCGTACGACATACCACCGTCGACGTAACCTAAAACTGACATAAAATAAGTGGAGGTTATTGCGGTATGGACGTGCAAAATCAACGCTCGGTAACTATTCATGTGGCGTGCAGTTCGATCGTGGTGAGGCGCGGAGGAAACGTCAGAAAAATCGAATTTCCATGCCGGCAGTCGAGGCTGAGGCGGCGCGGCGCCAACATCGCGCACACAGCGCCCGCGCGCGCCACACTCGCCACCGAACCGGCCGCACCAACTTGCTCCAAACTTTACAAATACCCGCGCGCGCGCTATCCCAGGATCACGGGAGACCACCCAGTGCAACCTTGTGATTATATCATTTTAAATTCAGTGCTGGATGTGTACGTCGTGGGCTAGTTAAGGGATTATGGGTTTGGCGAGGGCCATCCCAAACCTGGTTCGGTCTGTCGCTCGACCGCATAAATTCGTACTTGTTTCTTTCTTCATTAAAGGTGACGTCACTCCGCGCCCGATTGTATACTCGTTCTTACTAGCAATTTACAACAAGGTTAATTAAAAAAAGTTGCATTGTCTCATGTTCCAAGACTGTGTTCTTCAAATAATTATAAGTCTCGGCCTTCAGTATTTTATTGATTACTCAGCATTGCTTCCTTAGACAATGCCTATAATGCTAAATGATGTTAAACAATAAATAACTTTAGTTGCTATTACTTAAGGTCTAAAATAATGATATGCTGAACTAGGTTAAACTCTGCTCTACTTTGTCTAACTAAGGTATCCTATCCAACTTCGTAGATATGGTTTGTGATCTAATTAGCCTTGCCAATTAAGCTTGCTCTTACTGAAATTGACATGTCTTGATACTTTATTAATCTTATGAGGCTGTATAAAAAGATATGACATAACTTTCATAGATATCTCACAGCAAATAAAGAGAATTGAACACAACATTTCCTGTAGCAGTATCCCCGCTTATTTATAAGGATAGCTTAATATATTGCTCAGCAATAAAATATTTCCCTCTTTAGCTATGCCAAAGTATTTTGGCTTCCTTGATAATGTCAGGCCATAGAGAAACAACATATCTGTGTGAGATATATGGCTGCTGAGCTAAACTGAAATATCCTAGATTTATTACTTGCTAGCTGTGCCAGCACTGTTTTACTTACAGACAAATACAACAGAAAAAATCTAATTTATGTGCATAAATAATAAATAAGAAAAATTATGTACCTTATTACCTATATACAAAACGTCACACATGAACGTAACGGTACAGTGGGTGCTTAGCTGATAACGATATAAAATCTGTTGTGTGGCTACCTAAACTGTGCAGCTCCTAGGTTTATAGTAAGTAGTACAAGTTGTTTGCGTCTTCGGTCACGAAGCTGTCCAAGATATATTTTAATTAATTGCTGTCAGCAGTTTAGTCGAGAAATTTACAACTAATTGTGAGAAATAACAGAATTACTTTAACATTTTATAATATACCGGGGCCTCTAATCTATGATTAAGGCAGCAGCGGAAAGGTGTTCTGTTATTAATGAATTCTATGAATTAATCTAACTTATCATTATTTAGTATAACATAAATGAATTCTATTACGTAAGGCATATGGTACGTTTTTTTGTGTGGCATTTGCCTCATAAAGTACACAAATACACCTTTTTTACCTAGATAGGTAATATGAAATTATTAAAAGCAATTAGGATGGTAAAAAATATAAACAACCAATGAACAAAAACATTACATCAGCAAGCTCTGCTTAGTCTGGGACCAGATGATGTTGTATGCATTGTCCTGCATTATTGAATGAAGCCATTATTTATTTAAAAAAAAAAGTTGCATCCATCACAGTTTTTGAATAACTAATCCCGATTGAACCAAAAACTTGTCCTTCTAACCCGCTGTCAAAATAAAAACAAAACTTTTGATTTTGGAATCTTTTCATCGCCCTACTATTCATAGTTGCGTTGTGATAGAATAAAGACTCCTTGGAATAAGGTATTATATATAAATAGAATAGCATGAACGATAGGTCAAACTTAGGCCCACATATCCCTAAATTCACATGGAACCTTTTAGTTATTCAATTGATAGCGTTCTGAGCTGTGATTAAGGTGTTGGACGTGTCAAACTGCTTATTAAAACCCCATTACCTCTGTTTCTATTTTCCAAGAAATATAAATCGAACCTTATGTGTTATACAAATATGAATCACTGTCGAAGAGGTTCTTAACGTACCTAAGCTGTTAAAACCCATGGGCGTGAACCTGAAAAGGATTTATGAAAGGAAAAATTCTTTGACCTATATTTTGTGTTTGTTCTATGGTCGATTAGACAAATGATATTTCGATCTTTCATTTGCTTTGCAAGTGAATGGTTTTTTTTATGTGAGTAGTTCTGACCTACTGCACAGATAGCTGAAATAGGTCACAGTGATATTAATATTTTTAAAGCACTATGAGGGTCATTGAAACAAGCGTTAAAATTTCTACTCTATGAAAAATGCAAGGGTATATTGGTGTGGTTTGTGATAACGAATGTACATGTTTTACCAATTTTATGCCATGATTCCGAAAAAAAGGAAAATATGGTTGGTTTGGGTTATTTTTAACCCTAAAGCAAATTACATATAAAATTAAGTATTGCATAATATGCACCAACCAATAATATGCAATGATTTCAAAAAATATAGTAATATTGTGTGAATATTGTTCCGTGTTAAAAAGTTTAAGAATCATATACATAGCTTATTTTTGATGCATTGTAACAATAAAATAAGTAAGTAAAAGTAAACACAGCCGCCGAAGCATATTCCGAATTCAATACACGAAGAGCAGGCATCGTACCGAGAGGCAATCCCATATTAAAAGAAACAATCAACCAAAGCATAGGTTTATATTCGTAGCTTAGAACATTTCAGATTTCAATAAATTTGTCTTTAGGCTTACGCCTTATAATTATAAAAAGAAAATGAAAATATATTTAAGTGTTAAGCACTTAAATATATTTTTCATATAACGTAATTTTTAATAATAATAATTTAATTATAACATAATTTTCATTCTCTGTCAAGACACCTTTCAAACAATACTAAAAATTTACTCAAAATCGGTTTATTCGTTTGAAAGTTATACGCAAACGTTAAAATCAAAAGCTCCCCTCTAGTCAATGGATCTAATGAGAATCACCTTCTGCTTTTGTCATGAATAAAACAAACGAAAAATAATGCAAGGTACATGAAATTATTTCAAAGCAGAAATATGTATGTGCAGAAACAGTAAACTTGTAAATTTTTTATTAAATTTTATAGCTTCAGTGGGATCGCCCCTCTACACTGGACACAATACCGGATGAAATCTAAGCTTATTGCACATTTCGAACCGATAACACAAACAATACTCTATAGTACCTGGTAAATAAGACTTGGATTACATTTTCTGTTTCTTAAATAAACATTTTATGAATCGCCTTTGTAAGGGTAGGAAAAGTTTCAAAACTTTTGAATTTTTGTATTGTATTAATTTGTTCTTTATTTGAAAGTGAGTTTGAAACTTGGAATGCTTGATTTAATATTTAATAGCGTAAGTAACTTTTTAATTAATTTTTCAGTGCGAAGTTACGAAGAAATTTTTAGAAGTATTTTCTAGACATTCCTTACACTCGTTCTAAACAGTTTTTCTTTTCCTTTCTAATCCGTAACACTGAGGTTTGGAACTCGCTGCTTGTTTCTGTTTTTTCCGGTCGATTACAACCTGGGTCTCTTCAAGACAAAAGTGAATAAATGCAATTACAGTATTCAAGAGATTGGTTTTTATTTTTTAATTCTGCTCGAAATGCTTTCCTCAATCATGATCATAAACTTCTCACTCAATTTGGAACCACATAATTTTTTTAAATTATTGCTTTGTAGGTCTTTGTATTTTGTACGCTTTGTACCAGTGTATACAGTATGATTACGAAAAAGTTTTCGATAACTCGATAGATCTTCACTTCTATCTTGCTTAAGCGTACATTAAAAAATATTCCGTGATTTGACAAAGGCTATTTAGCCTTTGTCAAATCTCATAATCTCATTTGAAAATGTAAATCAAGTTCGTATGAAACAAAAATTCTAATAACCTCCGAGCATGATACTATTCAACCGCTGTCAAACTACAACAATTAGTTCCTCGCTATCCGTTAGAGGCGCTGCAAGGCATCAAATGTATGGAAAGAGAAGAAACCTTTTTTTGTTATCGTAAACTAATGCACAACTCTACGCATACGAGATGTTCGAAGTATTCGTTATATAGCTGTTATCTAAACAGAGGAGTCATTTTGATAATACAATAATCGACGCCTTTATGAAATAAAAACACCTGCTAAAATCTACCTACTCTCCCTAGCATCTACATTCAAACCGCGTGTCATAACTACTACATGACGTAATATAACGTAGGTAACGTTGTTTGCGTGACCACGCATGGGGAATAAGTACAGCCCATCCCTTGAGCTTTGTTTCCCTTGCCCTAATATAGGTTATAGCAAAATATGACGAATTATTTGTCAAAAATGCTGCTAAGCTGCTAGGTCTAGCTGCGTAGCAGTGCTACGAAACTGTGTAGCAAGTGCTACGAAACTGTGTAGCAAGTGCTACGTAACTGTGTAGCAAGTGCTACGTAACTGTGTAGCAAGTGCTACGAAACTGTGTAGCAAGTGCTACGAAACTGTGCAGCAACTGCTACGTAACTGTGTAGCAAGTGCTACGAAACTGTGTAGCAAGTGCTACGAAACTGTGTAGCAAGTGCTACGAAACTGCGTAGCCAGGCCTACGAATTTCCTACGGAGCTGCGACGCTCCATTCTCTCGCGTGATCCACCCAGGTGAAAATGGAAGGTGGACCACGGCCGGTTTGAATGCTTTTGGCGACACTCTTTTAGTATTTATGTATGACGAGCTGTGGTGTGTTTTTATATAAATTAGATTATCTATACTAATATTATAAAGATGAAAGATTTGATTGTTTGCATTGAATAGGCTCCGAAAGTACTGGAGCGATTTGAAAAATTATTTCACTGTTGGGAAGCTACACTATCCTCGGGTGTATATAGGCTTTATTATATTTAAAAAAAAATATGGGATCCTTATTGAAACTCCAATAATGTAACTCAAAGGTGCCCAAGGTTTAAAAACCGAAACTACTGAACCGATTGAAAAAATCTTTCACTGTTGGGAAGCTACACTAAAACGCGGGTGAAACTACGGGGAACAGCTAGTATATTATATATAACAAGAGTAAAACCTGTATGTCTCTAATGTGTAGGAATTGATCTTGCAAATCGCAGTGACTGTCATGATCAGGCACTACATCAATATTATGTGAACAAGAAGGAGTATTACAATGAGATGATTGATGTGATTCATAATACATATGTTTACTATTAAAGTATGAATTGGTAAATGGCAAGAAAATACGCAGTATAAAAGTTAAAAGAAATCCACCATTCAGTGAAAAATAATTATTGAAAGTTATTAGCTTGTTGCGGCACATAAACTATAGCGGATCAGTTTATTATAAGAATGAGCAATGGTTATTAATCAAAAAGTTTTTTCCTTACGTTGCGCTAGCACGATATCGCTTATCGGTCGATCTCGTTCTTTGACTTTAGTCTTGGAGTCAAAGTAGAACCATACATGAGCAATCCGATCCAAATAACTTCTCGCTACCTAAATTATATTGATTTTAATGGGAACATTACAGACAAAACCCGTAACAAACAAATTTAAGTCACAAAATGATCCGTGTCTAAGCATAAGTTAGTTTATATGTCATAATTTATAGTTATTCTGAACGTATATTCAAAATTGGTCTTCTAAGTAAAATATTTTTACCACTTTCATTTCCGCAATGGACATATAAAATCTGATGTAGGTATGTATGGGCAACGCGCTTTTTTCGAGTATTTAAGTACAAGTAGGTTAATACTCGTAAAAGAAGACACCGCAGAGGTTGAGCAGTGGATGCGTTAATAATTTGCCTTTTCATCCGAGTGCAGGGCACAGGCTTCCGCAATTCAAGGTCTAATGCGTTGTGGATCTTGGTTTAACTTGATGAGTCTAGCTCGACATGCCAAAAGGGTCTGCCGCGATGCCGTCACATGGAATCTACATATAAAATTTTTATTTTGCCCTAAAGATCATAAGGCTTGCCTCCCGATGCAAGCTTGTATCTGTATCGAACGTGGTTTGTTCACTTTAATTTTATTCAGGTAATTATGTTCGTATGTATGGGCCGTGGGGCCGCGGCGTACGAATATCGACCCCTCCAACTCAACCCGTGGATGTCGTAAGAGCCGACTAAGGGAACTTACCAGAGGATGGGCAGCAGCTTCCTTCTGAGTATTTTTAAACACCAACACTGCGATCACCAATTCGCCTGCCAAGCGTGGTGATAATGGCAAATCCCTCCCTACATGGGAGACCATCCACTCGGATGGGCCGACGACATCGTAGCGGTCGCAGGGAGTCGATGGATAGAGGTGGCTCAGGACCGCTATTTGTGGCGTCGTACGGGGGAGGCCTATGTCCAGCAGTGGACGTGTATAGGCTGATGATGATGATGATGAATTATGTTACCGACAAAAGCATATTTAAAGTTAGAGTAAAAAGTTAAATATTTTGTCACATTACTCACTACTTAGGCATTCGTTTTTACCTTCTAATTACGAGTATTAACCTACTTGTACTAATTGTACTAAATACTAGTGTTAGACGTACTTAAAATGTGAATTAGCGAATTAAGCATAGAAATTTGTAACTAATTGAATTTTTTTGTTACTAATTTATTTATAATTTGATCCAGATAAGGAAAAAACAATTGGATATTGAATTTATTGAGTCTAGACTTTGAATAGAGCTACATTTACTGTAAAGTAAAAATTCAAGTATTTGCTGGCTTTCTTAATCGTATGAAATGTTATCAGGGACATACATTATAATGGCATCTGGTACCTTCATTTTTAGAAGGCATTGGAAGTGGAAGCCGGAATGTTTCTGACTGATTTTAATACTTTCTGTGCTCATGGTACATGAATATGAGGGTTCTTGTTCACCGCCACGTAGAGGCTGGGCAGTGAGTGGGTCAAAGGGAAAATCGCACGCGGCAGAGAAAAGTTAAACAATAAAACAAGAAAAGGTAAACATTCCCGCCTCGGGACAAATGTTTGTACGATCTGCAAATATTTGTTCAGGGTGTTCTGGATGTTTTCTATGTGTAATAAAAAATATCTATCTATGTAGTCTATTATATTAAGTATATCAGTTATCTAGTACCCATAACACAAGCTCTGCGTAGCTTGGGCTAGATAATGCTGTGTGTATTTTTTTTTTTAAATTCTTCATTACTCCTACTGAAAACACATTCTTATATAGGCATACGTAATATGATAGGCTCTCGAGCTAACTTACCCATAGACAATTTGAGCTAAAACTATCTCAGAATGCATGTAACATTCCCTCCGGAGCATATTTACAACATAACCGGCATTAATTTAGATTGGACCTAGAGTTGCCTTCGATCGCTTATTCCATTAAAGTTATACTGTTGATCTCGACGTTTGAGTTACGCAGACTAGAGCCCGCTTAGCTTTAACCTTAAGTACTGTCAACTGTGGGAGATAGGAACAGATACAGGGTTAAAGAAAATCTGGGCAATTCACACTGCATCATCTTGCTCCTAATATTAGTAAATATATGACCAAGCTTAGCAGAGCTTGTGTTAATATAAACCAATAAACATATATCAGCTAAATTAATTGATTAGCCCAAAATGACAAGAATTTTTAAATCCTGATAATATTGCCAAAAGGATTTGTATATTATTATGTTGAAAAAAAAATTTAATTTTTTTATTTATCGCAGGTAAGGTTTGACAACTAACTTATCACATTTGGGCCTTTTAAACAACTTTTGGTAAGCACAAGGGGCTACTTTTAAAAAACATCTGGCACATAAATTCATAATGTGTTAAAAATTTCATAAATAATAGCTTCATATCATTCATCAAAAGCCCTGTCACTATAAATAAGGATTTTATACCACTCAACTGCTGCGTGAAGGTCTCCTTAAGTTTGTGCTATCCACTACGAACCTTTTCTAACCTCATCCTTGTATACAGATGATTTTTTGGACAGGGTAGTAATGTTAACCTGTGCAGTTACAGGATAATGGTCTTAGGTCACAATCCATATTTTTTTTTGAGAAATTTTCATTCACATCAGCAAAAAAATTGGCATTATACACGAATAATTTTTTGATGCCAATCGATCCTGTTTTTATACTGATCAAAAACTTTTATCAGACCAACGGAAACCAAAACCTATCGTAAAAATCTTTATATGTATTTAGGAATATTTATTATGTATATTGTATATCTTATCTGATATATCGTATATCTTATTAAAAAAAAGTTTTTACTTAATCCGTCTAACTAAAAAAAAAATAAGTATTACAGATAAGGAAATTCTCTTAATACAAGAGATTTACTCTACCTTGTAAGAGTGAATACGTTACGAAAATAAACTGTCTGTCATTTGACTGTACTTGCTCTGCCTAGGAGTACTGAAACTTTTATGATGAAATTGTTGGCGAAAGTCTTAACTTGTACGGTGCTATATTGCTTTCAACTTTAATCTACCTCCATATAAAATAGGTATCATTTGACCGGTGAGTAAATTACAAAGGTTTTAGTCCGCTGAAAAATGTATATTGAGAAACGTGAATGTACGAGTAAATAGTATTGGTAGGCAAAATGACTTAATCGGTCAGCAAGTAATGTGACAGTGAGCCTTTTCAATATCTGTTTAGCAATATATTAGTAAATCAATTAATTCTTAACAAAAAATTTTCAAGCTTTTCAAGCTTTTTGAACTTTTACCATTTCCCAATACTAACATATCAAATAATTTTTGTATTTACGAGGCTTGATTGTGTTAACGTTTGACATTGTGTCTATAGATAAAGATCTATAGACACAATGTTCCGACAACAACATAATGCGTTGTCATTTTGTATAAACGATTTTTTTTTACGTTCATTGTTTTATTTTTGCTAGGCTTGACCATTGAATAAACGTTTACCTTGTTACCTTTTAAAGCCTGTCATCCTGAGCCAATTGCTTAGCAGTGTTTTTCTTCTTCTGACTTTTCAGCACAGAAGAAAATATACGATTCGGATTACCTGAGAGAGGGATCATTAGCCTACGATTTTCTTTTCTTTTTCTACTTCTCTAATTCTAAGTGGGGGAACTGAGATCTACGCTGACATCTCGCATGGGAGTGTTGTACTTCTCTATTACTGATGTACATTTCCAAACAGTTGTAAATTTATAACTGTGCCATAAAAGTTAAAAATCTAGATATCTAAGCCTAGGTAGTTATCATAACCGTTTTTAACGTTTTATCATTTACAGTGAAATAACTGCTATACATACATTGTTTTAATCCGTTACTGATAGATAGCACTTATAACGAGAATGTGATTGTGATTGCGTCATATAATTCTAACGTTGCTGTAATTAATAATTGTACCTACCCCTAGTATTAACTTAAGGCATTCAATGTATAATATGTCAATCTGTAAGATATTTATACAGGGTGTCCCGAAATTCAACTTCAAGCCGAAAACAGAGAACAGGTGGGTTTATGACGACCCAAAAAAAACATAAAATCATGGGTCTATCTTCAATGTTTTTTATTTGTATGCTTTTTACTGAAAATCATAAATTTTCCGGCACCAATCTTTCGATGCTGTGACTACAGATGTCAACATTTTGTGATTTTTATTTGTGTATTACAAATTCAAATAACACATTAATTTATTGAAGTACAAAATTTAAACATAATGACCAAATTTTTTTTTTAAATATTAATTAGTTAAGTTCGGTTATTGCATCAATGATTTTCAATCTTTGACTCGTCATAGTGAAAAAAAGTCCACCACAAAAGGCCGGCATGTTCTGTTAAAAGTTGGTGCAGTTATTCTAGATATCAAAATAGTATTATACGTTACACTTTTCGTCTTTGAATAATAAAAAATAATGATTTTCTGAAATAAGACCTCCAAATCAGAACGACGTTTCGGGACACCCTGTATAAATCGGGCTTAAAATTATTTTTCACATCTGTATTATTCTTAAGCAGCCTGTAATAAATAACAGATCATGATAAGGTTACAGGGTTGGACTCTTTTGACTGTAAGTCTATCGGGTCGGGATTTTATAGGTAGATTATATATATAAACATTTTAATTACAATTTGATGTTTTTAATATTAATTTTGGTATTATTATTATGGTTGTTTTATTATTATAGGTGTTCGTCATTAGAGGCACGGATGCGGCGGAGAGGGCCGGCGGGTGCGCGCGCTAAGGCGGGCCGCACATCGGCGCCGGGCATGCCGCGCTAGCGAGCGGAGCGCGGCGGCGGTGCATGTACGCGGCGGCGGGCGGCGCGTCGCTCGCGGGCCGTAAGGTAAATATCACATTACTTTCACCGATGATACTTTTATACCAGCGGAGAAGACCGGTGGCGGAGGCACGCGCTAAGTCGTACCGCATACGGCGCTCGACATGCCACGGTAACGAGCAGAGAGTGGCGGTGGCGGTGTACATATGTTCGCGGCAGCAGCGGGGGGTGCGTCGTTCGCGCGCCCTGAGGTAACTAACTATCACATTTCTCCACTTGGTGATATATTTATACCGGCGGCGGAGAGAACTAGTGGGTGCACGCGCTAAGGCAGATCACACACTAGCGCCAGGCATCGCCACCGCGCGCGGTGGCGATGCATGTAGGCGGCGGCGGGCAGCTTGTTGCTCGCGGGCTGTAAGGTAACTGTTATATCACATTATTGCAATATTGATGAAGTTACTGAATGTATCAGGCTAAAAATTACTTAGATCTAGAATAACATGAGGGCTATTTTATCCGGGAACAACCGTGACGCCACACGTACATAGTCTAGTAAATATTATTATGGCACCCTACTTACAAGATCCTATCAAAGAGCAGTCAGTCTTAAACATTAGAGCTGATATGAGTATGTAGAATGGTATGCGGACTATTGATCGTTTCAAATTATGTATTAAATTTTTCTTTAATATAATATTACACGCAAAAATATATATATAATGATCCGTTGGCACAAAATGTAATTTAATAAATCTGTTGTACCGGATCAATTATCCTTTGGGAATGTTTTGTGAGATCATATGCAACCACAAACTGATCATGTGATCAGATGGGAATAACTCATATTTTATTTTATTGAATTATTGTTGTATTGTTTGCAGGCGCGCCAGCACGGCCGCCAGCCCGCGCCGCCGAGCCCGGATCCGCTCCACCCGGCGCCCACCGGCGTCCGCGCCTACTCCTGCCAGCACTGGGAGTCTCTCCTCTCCGCCCCCCCGCCACTCCCTCGACCCGCCTCCGAGCCACACTCGCCATGCGAAATCGTCGAGGTATACCCTGCCTGTGGTGTTGTAACTCGGTGTGTCTATGTACTTAGTTTAAGCATGGTAACGGATAGATCTAAGTCCTTATTGTTATTGTTCGTGTGTAGATGTAGGATTTGGTACGTATTTAATGTTCTGTAACGCTAGTCGATGTAAGCATGTAAGTGTATGACGTGAGACAATGCAACTTTAACGCCACCTTTTTTGACATTCCTCTTAATTTGTCCGCCATTATTAATTGTTTGCTTTGAAAGTGCGCCTCGTTTAAGATTAAAGTATCATGTATGAGGGAGCCGTGTTATCGAGTGAAGTGACAAAAGTGGGCCGGCCATGAAACTACGATACCGAAAGGAGAGCAGCGTCCGATGGCAGGTGTCGAAGCACCAGAGACTGCGACTTGACGTGCGGAATGAGACTTGAGTGTAAAGTTAAACGTTAAACAAGAACATATGTGAAAATTTAAATACTTATATTAATTAATAACGCCAAATTGCGCTTGCTTCCATAAAGTATTCTCTTTCAAATAAAACATATCGTACTTTAAGATAACGACCACTAATATAAATAATAATAATAGCAATAAAGCATAGTCTTTCGCCTTTCTTGTGCCTATATAATTCAATTCTAAAACGTCAATGTGAGAATAAACGATAGTAATCAAAGCTGTGATGAAACTTTAACGGTGTTCGACGTTTGATGTGTAAATAAAAATCTATTTAGATTAGTTAAAAAAAAAAGCTAGTTGAAATTAGTGCGCTAGAACTATTAATTATTAAAATCGCGTAAAATAACGAGTGATAACCGTTACCGAAACGGTTAAGTAAACCGTTTCCGTGGATATCCCGCGCGCTCAAAGCCTCTGGTTTATCTAAAAGCTCACTCACGGCTACCACAAACCTGGCAAGTATGCAGGCAGCTCTTATGCTGAGATCCAAATCGCGGGAGAGAAGAAAAGCAAAGCTCAAAAGAGGACACAAGCACGACCTTCCCAGCAATATCGCAACCAAGCAGATCGCGCCGTTTCCGAGATACCCGCCGACTTCCTGGGTATGTACGCTTTTTGGTAGTTAATTGACAACATTTTAAACTTGTAAGTTGTGAAGACTTTTTTCTGGTTTTTTTTGTAAGTTTAACAACGGAAACTTCAGATAAAATTGGTCGTTACTAGCAACTCAACATAAAGTAACGTAGATAGTATTAAGTATTTTTAGTACAACTTTTTCAGGTATTAGTGGTTATAGGTACTTAGATACCAATTTCCCAACCAAGTAACATATTAAAGGAGCTTAATCACCATCAGGATTTGTATAGGTTAATCAAACTTGAAATCACCTTTAACCCATTCGCTGCCACCAACGCAAGGTTTGAGTTCTGCGAAACTTCACTCTTGTGCCTTCAACGCACCGTTTGAGTTGAAGCTGCATATCAAATAAAATAATCGGCACCAAGTTGATGTCACAAAATTGAGGGTGACAGTGAAGGGTTAAGACTAAACGGTTCATCTTTTTGAAAACAATAATACGTTGACTTTTAAAATACATATCATAAAAAATGTTTGTGCCAAATTAACTGTGAAACGCGTAGCAACTTTTAATTTACTGTGACCCGTTTTAGGAGCCGGGAATGAAATTGCTGACCAAATATGTCACATGCACTAAAAGACTGAAATGTTAATTTACTGGGTTAATTGAATGTTGGTTATTATTTATAAAGTTATATAATAACACAGATACCGCGTAGGTTATTATATTGTTTTCATTATAACCACAAGCTTTTAAATATTCAAAAAAAGAAGAGCTTCTGTGTTCGGTTTTTTTTATCACTTACGTTCGTCGGTTTCGCCGTCAAATAATGACCGATTATGAAAATTCTCTATTGCATAGAGAACGACCCCGAAGAGACATAAAAAAATATCCAGAAGGATTAGTATTTATCCAGTGAAAACAAGATACGTTAATAATTTTGAAAAAATCAAGACTAGCTTCAACAGTATTGGCGATATCTTCGTCAATTCTTAATAGATTTTCAGGATTCTTGTTGTTTAAAGATTGATTTTGAGATGGTCATATGTCCATTGTCCAAAAAGTTTCACTCTCGAGGAATTAATAAGTGCGCCGTAAAACGTATGTAAAAGATTATCACTTGATAATTTTCACAATCACTTTGCTTCACAACTAATGGTTTCCATGGCAACGGGTGCAAACATGAGGTCTAATTTGAAAAATGAATTACAAAGTTGACGGATGGCGGATCGCATAAACCGAAGAACGACCGATCTGTTCTTTCGATAAACCTTCTCTGAAAATGATTTTGATATTTATTTCATAGAGATCCGAAACCGTTCAGCACTAAGGTTGTTCTTTTCGTGCGATTAGTCAACCGAAACTTCGTATTTCGTGTTTCAAGGTACCTAGTAAGTAGTGTTTCATTTCTTTCGTCGTTTCATCCATTTGTCCTCAAACCAAATTGGACTTGAATTTAAAAATATTTTGCCACTTGAAAAATTATATCGCGCTATCGAAGGTTTAAAACTACTGCCAAACCCTGATAGTTTTTTTAAACACATTATTTTTTCAAATATAATATTCACATATTATTTTAATGATTTAATATGATCTTTTATATGATTAAATAAGATCATAATAAACAAAGAAAAGCAACAAATTAGAACTAGTAAATATAATTGAAACGGTGGCTGAATTCAGACTGTTGCAAACAATCTAAAGGGAATAAAATAATGAAATTAAAAAAACATTTTAATGAATTTTATATAATTGCGCGTATAGTTTAGGTTTGGATATGTTGAATGATATTATAAAATGTTGTTCTCTCAACACATATATTATATATAATAATATAACTCTGGTATCATACGCGGCCGAAGGCTTTTATTTATTTGCCTTCGGCCGCGTATGATACCAGAGTTTGGTAACCAGTATCATACGAAGAAAAAATGATCGTAAGAATTATTGATTTGTTAGATTTGTCGTCATCCGGAAAAGCAGAATAATTATGACAAACGTAGGGTTTCGTGCAAAAATTTCAATGCAACGGTCCTGAAGCCGGCACAGCTACTAACAAATAAAAATAACTGTAAATACAGATGCAATCAATTAAGTTGCGTAGTACATTAGTACTGGTACATCGTGTCTCATAATAGTAAAATATGTGGAATCACGGGAGGCATTCGCTCAACCGTGTGCCGTTTTAGGCTAAATTTTAATTCTAATGAATTTAATTTGAAATAACACTAAATATCACATCGAACACATTAAAAGCAATCAGCAAGAATGCCATGAGCTATTTCACAACTGCAATTGCTGCGAAATTTCAATTTAAATTGATATCCATTATTAACAGCAGTTGGTATCCGTAACAGCATCCATGCATGGTAGGTAAGGTACACTCGCGCTGAAAACTTGTTCAACAGGTTTGTTTTGGCAACATACACAACACATAAATTATTCGGGGTAAAACACACAATAAAATGAATTCTACTGGTAAAAAGCTCTTTTGGCCAGCTTGTGGCTTTAATTTTCACAAGCGGTTTTATTTACTTGTTTTAGCGGGATGTCCCTGATCACTTCAGCATTGATATTCCTGATTTATTTAATGTAAGTAAAGTAGATTTATAGAAATGTTGTGTTCAGAATATAAAGTCTTGCCATTGTATTTAAAATGGTGATAAGAAAATATGAACATTGATAAATGTTGGGTAATGGAAAAGAATGAGCTGACAGTTAGGGCCCATACCCGACAAAAATTTTCTTCTGATATAAAATGATATTGAGTCGTTGTTTTGCAAACGCTATCTTATACAAGTGACATAAAGTTGGTTTTGCACAAAAACGAATAAGAAACCTCGCTTTTTATTTTCCTAGTAGACTACCTAGCTAATTAAAAAATAAACACTTAATAAATTCTTAATAACCGCTGCTTTTTCTAAAAAAAAAAAACATAAAAGAACTTATTGCCTTTATTGCTGTTAACATTTAGGGTTTTTGGTGTCATAATGTTATATTAAGTGATAAAGTTTATAATTTATAAAAAAAAACTTTTGAAGTAAATGAAAACTTTCTCTTAAATTAATTAGGGCGTGACAGAATCATTTATGAGAGACACAAATTTATTTAAACATCTTATTTTAGTTTTATTGGGAAGGCCTAATCATGGGAATTTAGCACAACAGCTTTCTATCCCAAGGTCCGATGGTCTTTGGGATAGAAAACTGGTGGCTGGTGGTGGAGGGAGACCTAGGACACGATGGAAAGATGTACTGCTAAAAGAAATCAGTGAGCGTAAAAATTCCGAAGACGACATCGAGGATAAAGCGCAGTGGAGGAAATTTATTACATAAGCTAACCCTACCACCATATAGGATGATTTGCTAGGAAAAAAAGATAAAGATATTATAGTTATATCGTTGACTGAACTAAATTAGCAAGTACGAGTATGTACCAGTCAGGCAAAAATTTTCGACGCGCTGCGTCGTGCATAGTCGACATCTACCTAATGGGTGGTTGCGTTTTCTATAGGCCTGAATTGCGTGACAGTTCACAGAAATGAGCCCGGGACGTTGACTCAAATTGGTCAATGATTTAAACCAGTGGACTGACCGGCTTTCTTGTTTATTGACGTGCATTCGTGAGTGTATCTCAATAGAAGATTGTATCATTGTACAAAGGAACAAAATAATGTATTTGGGGCGAGAGCAATTTTTTGAATCCAGAGCGAAGCGAAGGATTCTAGAGCGTAGCGAGGGATTCAAAGTACGTCGCTCGAGGTTAAATAATTTTGGTACCGTGTGGCACACTCTGCTTTTCATCCTGCTATGTGAAAAATTCATCATACGAGAAAAATAAATAAGAGATGCTTTTAGTAGTTACGAATATTTATATTTAGGTTAGTACATAACCAAATTACAAATTTATTTTCATAGGCTTATTTTCATCCCATCTATTCGAAAAGAGGCAAAGGGTTCCTCGATTCTTATAAAAAACTGGATCAGCTATAGATACGTAAAAACTGTCTTAGTAGAAAATATAGAGCTCGTTTTGCTGATCACGAATATGTATATAACTCTTTTAGGCGCGAAAACCGAGTTATTGCACTTTTGATAAGGACGACAGTAGCAGCCCATCCAGGCTGCTAACATAATAATATAATCATTTATCTGCAGCTCTACCCTCTGCCCGATGCACATAATATCCTTTACTATCCTCTACCCATCTCGATAATGAGATACGTCTGCAATAACCATTATCATAGTAAGAGCACGAATGTTAACCTGACTTGTTACTAGAGAGAATGAAACAAGCGATGCATATTCCATGAACGACCGGCTGGTAATTAGCGAGAGTACGGGACGCGGCTATTTGAGCGAAATTATGGAAATTATGAGCTATAGGTATGCTCGAAAGGGCAGTGAATTGGATAGGTAGGTCGAGAATAGATAGAATAGTAGAGGGAATAAGTAGATAAAATATAAAAATATGACCGCAGCAGAGAACTAGGTGTGTTTGTTTGCTTGTTTGTCCTTCCTTCACGGTCTAACTAAGCAACCAATCGACTTGATTTTATGCATAAAGTTAGTTGAAAGGACGGAGAGTAACTTAGACTACTTTTTGTCCTGGTAAAACAAAATCTAATTCCCATGGGAGATTAGCGTGAAAAAAGACCTTTGTATCCCCCTAGCAATGTAAAATTCGAATTTAACGCGGGTTAAACCGTAGGGAACAGCTACTACTTTATCAATTAGATAGCTCAAAAACAAAATTATTGGTTAATTCTCGATCCAACTCAGCGGCTTTTATTTAGAATTTTTGTCAAATTTTGGGAAATCTCAAAGTTATCGGCCGATTTTGGGAATTAAAATTGCACTACAATAATATCATGCGCGTCTGCCGGAGGGCTTCAACCCTCCGGCAGACGCACTTTTTGTTATTATGACCTATCGGTGTACCTACCTCTCATATCCACAAAACTACAGGCAAGTGTCACAATTTCAAAAATCGGGGCACTTTACTCGATCTGGAATACATGAACATTTACAATGTTAAAAATTTCAAAAAATGATGTAGGTTGCTTTGAAATTTAAAAACAATAATAATGTAAGATTACGCGTAAAAACTCCAAATATAAAGAACGAGTAATTTTTTTACCTTCGAGATAAAAAATCTTAAAACTAAAGTTAATCCCCTCTTAGAACCACCCCCTTTCGGCACATGCACTCTGCATTTTTGTTAAAGTCAACTAAAATCGGATGGTTGCATTTCGAGTGCTCTTCCATTTTATTATTCCACTGTGGTTTTTATTTAATACCCAGAGCTTTAACCAAGTTCGTCCTTCTGGTTTGTCATAAAATTAGTCGACAGTTGTAAAGGACAATTAGTTTTGACACTAAGTGCTCTAAGTTGATTTTACTTTGGCACGTTTTGTTCACTGAATAATTTGTAGCTGGCGCAATGTTTTAGCTAAATGATTCAGTTACCTAGATCAGTCGAAGCGAGGTAGAAAATGTTGGGGGAAATATAATTTTCAGTATTGAGATTGAAAATACACTAAGTTATTTATAACGGGATGATCTGAGTTTTGAGCCCTCCAATAATTGTACGCAGTTTCTCGTGCCATGATCACGAAACAACTGAAGTCACTAAGAGTTAGTTTTTCTTGGCACACCTACCAATCTACCCTCATTATCGGGTGTTATTTTCTATCTATAATAATAATATCTATCTATGTAATATATTATTTATTGACAAAGAAAATAACAATCAAATAATATAAACAAATTAAACTAGCATTTACAATTGAAACAATTGAGCTAACTGCAGACAGTTGCAAACAATCTACAGATAGCTCAACTGGTCCATATCAATACCAGTCGGAAACGTCCATCATATTATATCATATCGTTAGTCCACAAGCTCTGCTTAGCTTGGGGCTAGACGATGCTGTGTGGATTGTTCAGCATTATTTATTACTAGCTGCTACCCGCGACTTCGCCGCGTTTTATTGGGATAAAAAATAGCCTATTATGTTATTCCAGATCCCAAACTATACCCATGCCTAATCGGTTCAGTAGTTTTTGTGTGAAAGAGTAACAAATATCCATCCATCCATCCATACAAGCTTTCACATTTATAATATTAGTAGGATTATTTGTATTTTGCTACGAAATATTGGAGAACTCAAAACTTAAATCATGGTAAATATCCCCTCAATAATGACTTGAGTGGCGTGAATAACCATGATAGTTTCAGAAGTTTTATATGAAAATGTACCGTTATAATATCTAGTTGGATTATTAGAAAACCAAAGATTATGTGACCTCTTTCTTTTAACCAAAGTACCTCCTTACAACGATATATTTAAAGTAGTCAACAATTTTAGCGATTTTCTAATGAAGCCTAACACTAACATTTTTAGCTTTAGGTACTTTACCCGTATCTAATCTACCAAAAGATATTTTTATTTAGTCATTCCTTACCCGAGAATGACTGAGTAAGCAAGAAAAAACTAACCCAGTTTGCATACCAGTTTATAAAGCTCCCTGTCAGCACCATTCAGATATACTACGGAAGCTATTACCGCTTGCTAACCCCACGATATCCTCTCACGATCTGCAATAAACCCTATTTTGTTGGTATTAAGATTCAAAGTTTGTAAGCTGGTGGATACAATGATAGAGTAGGGTGTCGATGGTAGTGATACAGCAAAAGTTTCACTTTACTAGCTTTAGTATTTTTCGATGGGAGTCGACTCAATCTGTGGAAAATATAGGTATCACACTCGCAATTTTTTGACAGTTTTCTACGAACATAAGTAGGTGATAATCTCTGCAATTCCTTAACCAATTTTGAAAATTCTATTACCCAAAGAAAGTTACAGTATCCCTCAGAAGCATAGGCTGTGTCTTATCCAGGTATCAGAATCAATAACTTTATTTCTTTAGGCTTACAAAATAAGCACTTAGACAAGTCAAATTTATACTATAAACATAGTTATTATTATCAAATAAGAAATAAGGTGTTATTGATATTCTCTTCACTTCAATTTTTTGTCCACTAGTGGAATGTGGTCGTATCGCGTGAGTGAAGCCGCGAGCACAAGCTTGTAAGAAATTCTAAGGCTTTTGTTACTATAGTGCGTAAGCCTTCACACTCCTAAGAAATGTTATTACAATTTTAACAGGTTGAGTGCCCATGACTCACATTTCACGTAGAAAATGTGAACATTGTCACACGAAAGATTATAGTGGCTGTGACTGACTAAGCAGCTTTTAGGTTAAAAATGCCTTGTACCTACCAATGCAGCCATGAAACGTGTTTGATAATTTTCTACACGTAACCAAGTTACTAAAATATTCATAGGAGGCCAAAAAAATAATAACCCAGGTAGTCTTTATTGTATGCAACAATAAAACAAAACTTGCATCCCTAGCTTGTTTTAAACCAAACTTAGCCTTAACACGAAAACTTAGGAAAAGTACTTAATTCAAGGCTACAAAAGTTCACGAAAAAGTCTAAAAAGCTGTCGGCTCACAGAAGACTCAGGGAATGGTATTAAACGTTAAATGTGTTTTCAAAACCACCTTGAAAAATTTATTAATATAATTCTAATGTAAAGATTGGGGCTAAGATATGTTCATATACATATTTATTTCGATATCTACTGTTACTTATCACTGCCTTAGCCCAACAGTTCAAAGTGATAAGATGGTACAGACTTGGCAACCATGCTCAACACCAGTGCTCACATCCACAATCATCAAAAGAAACTGCACCTGTATCTCCCCTGGTTATGGGTGTCCCAATTGTCCCAGTTAAAAAAAAACACTGTATAAGCTGCGCGTAAAACTGATTTCTCGGAATCTTCTTAGCTTTTCCGACCGCCCACAAAAAAGAGGAGTGTGGCATTGTAACTCCTGACCAAATACACTGATTTGTTTTTTTTTTTAATACTGACTTTATTCAATAGTATTTTATCTATGTTTCATTAAACTTAGAGCCAAACTAAAATCGTCATCAGTTTCAGAAATTTGTAAAACGAGGAATAAAAATATCCACTTCAAAAAGGACTCGTTTAGAATGTCATTATTCGGAACGGAAATGTCACTATTAAGATTGAAAGCAGAGGTCATAGTAACTTTTGGTCATCTCTGAAATACTTATGCAACAACTAGCTGCTGCCCGCGCCTACACCCGCCATTTATCGGGATAAAAAATAGCCTATATGTTATTCCAGGTCCCAAACTATACCCATACCAAATTTCAGCCTAATCGGTTCAGTAGTTTTTGCGTGAAAGAGTAACACATATCCATACATCCATCCATACAAACTTTGACATTTATAATATTATATAGTAGGATAGTAGGATTTATCATACATATGTAGGTATAAGATGCGTATACCAGAGTTCGTACATTTCCTGGCAACGGCCTTGTTTGTTACCTGGCTACCAACGGAAGAGAGTCATGAGGCCCCTATGTTTTATATCCGTCGCCACCGGATCGTAGAGTCAGCTTGGTTGTAGAATGGCTAGGCCGTTTGCAAAACGAACTCTGATTTTTAATGTCTAACCTAACCTAACAAATCCTAATGAATTTCATTCGAAGATGGCTAAGTGACGTTTAGCCATTTTGTTGAACGTGGATTGTTTAATAATCGTCGTAGGCAAATAATTTAATTGCGCCATTTTACAATTGGCTTAGCCATTTTAAAAACGGGCTGATTATATCAGAATCAGAATCAATAACTTTATTTCTTTAGGTTACAAAATAAGCACTTAGACAAGTCAAATTTTATACTATAAACAAAGTTATTATTATCAAATAAGAAATAAGGTGTTATTGATATTCTCTTCACTTCAATTTTTTGTCCACTAGTGGAAGAAGTATGTACAATCCGACATATCTATAACTGGGTTCTTCACCGTCATCGTCTATAGACATAGGTAATCTAGGTATACCTGAGTTTTTCACCGTCGTCTGTAAGTACCTTTAATGTAGTGACACGTCATGTCAAGGCCCCGCTATGCAGATATCGATAACGATGGCTGCGTGACGCGGCGATGACGAAGTCATGATATTTATTATTGACACGTCATATTGATTGCCTGCATTCACGTTTTGCGGATTCGAGAGTGTGACGTTAATTTGGCCCTTATGTTTTGATTAGTAGGGTTTTGATTGGAGTGGATTGATGGCATAAAATCTTAAATAAAAAAAAAGAATATCAGTGGTGTCAATTCAGATGCCACCAGTGCTAAACTAAAATGTAAATTTTATAGGACTAAAAATCTTGCCGTCTCTTTTATAGGCGCATGAAACTATATTTCGGCATAGTTTCATGCGCCATGATCACGGAACAACTGAATATCCATGATAGTTTCAAAAGTTTTATTGTCTCTATAGATTATTTCAATATGACAATCAACATTTTTAGATTTTAGTAACCATAGTACGATACTGCATTGATGTTCAGCCTGTCAATATTTCATAATGCGTTATTCGGTATGACAATGGAACTAACGTTCAAATCCTAGTGCAGTCCACAGCTAAACAGGTGGGAATATAAAACAAACCGTGAAAGGTCATTTCACTCGTAATATAGGCCTAGAAATGCAAAAATAAAAAATGCATTTTCATAGACATTTGAAGTTTCTTACAAATATTTCATAAGCTTGAGATATTTTTGTTTAAACTTCTGTATGAGAATTTGTAATTTGAATCGAAAGTTCGAAACACGTTTGGGATAAATATAAACAAAAATATCTATCGATCGAGTAGGTACTAATAGATTCGTAGTTATAGGTAAATAAAAATGATAATTAAAGTAAAGTAAAATATTTTTATTTTCCAGAACAGCTGAATAATATACAGTAAATAAACCATAGATAAAAAGAAAAACTGACAAATCGGTCTCCACTCAGCATATGCTATGGTAGAACAGATCATACATAGCGCTGGACTTCCGTTGTTTTTTTATTAATTAGGCTATCATCTAATTATCATCCGAATTGTAAATGTAAGCAAAAATAAATGAATTATGAATCTTTTACCAATGTTGTATCCACCGCGGTCCTATTAAATCTCAAATTTGAGTAGGTTTCTAGGTTTTTTAGTATTTCCGCAGCTAACTACCTAATAAGTGCATTAATCAAGAAGACTACATTATTCCGAACTATCCAACGTAGGTACCTAAATATCACGAGCCAGAACCAAACAAGCAGAATTCAATTCCACTGTTTTGAAAGCCTCAAAGTCTGGGAATCTTCAAATTCTTTTCAAATTAGTAAACCTGTACCTACAACACGAAACACCAAAGTTTGTAGCTCAGATCTTGTAGCACTCAGAAATGCATTAGTATAGAGCAAACTGAAACCACGACTATGTTATACCTATCTTAGTAGAACACGTAGTACGATTATGTATTTTGTGGTTGAAGCTAAAGAATTCAAAATCACTTGTGGCTTACATGATATTGAATTCAAAGCCTGGTTGCCGTTGCCCCATATCAGTTTGCCATCGGCACGAGTACTAGTGGTACGGTGTTTGCTTATTGTATTGTACAGTGAATCGTTTTGCATCGACGGAGTCTCTAACCGAGAGACTAACTTGAGGGTTGAGCCTAGATCTCAATACTACAAGACTGTGCGGGTTAGTCATAGATATAGGGCCTTGTGCGGCAGATTTTAGCGGGCGGCAAATTTGGGCCAAAAATTTTTTGTATAGGAATTAATCTATATGTTATAAGGTCTACTGTAATCTTCACTAAATCGTGGGTTTTAAAAATAATCTAGGAACTGAATGTGTTGTGAACTACACTTGCGAGCTATAAACTGGAATCACTTCATCGCTGGTTTTTGCAGACCATATTTTACAGTTTCCATGCAATAAACTGTAGGTTGTGGTATATTATTTTAAAGATAATTTTATTAGTTTTCAAACTCTTTCGATATCATAGCGAAAAAAATGTTCATCATATGTCATGGAACGTGAAAACAAAAGACATACATTTTTGGAACGAAACATCAATTTTTTCAAACTCCTGAATCCCTATGGATCCAAATGGGAATTTATGCAATTTTGTCATCAGTCCAATATATCACGTCACTCAAAATACTGGAATTACAAGAAAATGGAAACCACACCAATAGAAGCCGCTCAAATCGTCACCCTAATCCAGCAAGGGTTCTCTCAGCGTACTATCGCTCGACAGCTTCATCTGAGCCAGTCCTGTGTCTCCAAAGTATACAAGAGGTTTAGAGAGACTGGAAACTTAGTCCGAAGACCAGGATCTGGACGACAGCGATGCACTTCGGCGAGAGATGACCGATTTATTGTCAGCACTTCTCTCCGAAATCAACATCTAACCGGCGTTGACGTCCAGCGGGAGCTCGGAGAAGTTCGAGGGAGAACTGTCAGCGAGTAGACAGTGAGGCGAAGACTCAAAGAAGCTAACTTAACCCCAAAATGGCCAGCAACGGGACCCAAATTGTCTACAGCCCACCGACAAGCCCGACTTCAGTTTGCTCGTGATCACTTAGATTGGGATATACAGCAATGGAGCCGAGTTTTGTTCGCGGACGGGACTAGGATGTGCCTGCATGGCAGCGACCGTCGACGGAGAGTCTACAGGAGACCGGGAGAGCGATACGCACAATGCTGTATAGCGGAAACAGTGGCATATGGGGGTGGGTCTTGTATGATGTGGGCGGGGATTTCAATTGAAGCTAAAACGGAGCTGGTATTCGTACCCGGTGGAGGTCGGGGAGGTGGACTAACCGCAGAAAGGTATATCAACAACATTCTGCTGGGCCATGTACTCCCTTACGCCGGGTTTATTGGCGAAAAGTTCCTGCTAATGCACGACAATGCCCGCTGCCACACCGCTCGTGCGACTAGACAGTACCTGGAAGAAGTCGGGATTCCCACAATAGACTGGCCAGCCGTCAGCCCTGACATGAACCCTATCGAACACCTGTGGGACGAGCTGAAAAGGCGGGTACGAGGAAGATCTCCAGCTCCGGCGTCAATAGAAGACCTAAAAACTGCTCTTATCGAAGAGTGGCAGGAAATTCCACAGGATTCCATCAGGAAACTCATTAGGTCAATGAAAAACCGTTTACAAGCAGTCATTAGGGCCAAGGGGTGCCCCCCTATTAAGTGGGTAATAACAAAGATTTTAAATAAAAATTTGATATTTGATATTACTTCTTATTAATTTAAACATCCACAACTTCGACCTATTGTAATAATTCACTAAATGAAGGTAGGAAACTTAATTAAATTTAAATAATTTTTATACCATTCGAAAGCTAACAAAATTTCTTTTCAATTGTTATACACCAATCTGCAGTTTATTCCATGGAAACTGTAAAATATGGTCTGCAGAAACCAGCGATGAAGTGATTCCAGTTTATAGCTCGCAAGTGTAGTTCACAACACAATCGTACTAATAACGGGGAAAAGCTGATGTAATGAGAATAAAATATAAAATTGCAATTTCGTTAACAAAAAAAAAAAATTAATTAATATGATTGTGAACTAGCGTATCGAATTGTAGAGTACAGTAAGAGGCGGGAAAATTTGAGTAGCCTACTGGCTAAATGTGTTAATCCACCACAGCCTGAAGCAATTTAAAATCTTTGTACGTCAATATAGGTGGATGGTTGGTTGCGTTTATTATGACGCCTGAGCTTAACATGTGCGTCGTGGGCCGTGAAGGTGTTACTACATAAACGACTGACTAAAGAGCCAATAGACTAATATACTGACTTGTCAACGATATGAAGAAGTAGTAACTTGAATCATATGTACCTTAATAAGAATTAACCAAAAGGCACTTGTTAGATACTATTTTTATAGATTTTTAAGAGTTTTCTCCAATAAAAATGGTTCGGAATTATCTTTGATAAATAATTTTTTTAACAATCACCTTACCTATCCCCGCGATAAAATAATTCACAAATATCACCCCACCCAGGGATGAGGTAAAATATCGGATGTAATCCTATCGAATCAAAAGTGAAGCACAGCAATGGCGGACTGTCACTTAGTGTGAGCATTTTAAAGAGTTGCCAACAGAAGAAAAAAAATTACCGATTATTTTCATGTTTTTATGATCCTTGTCCTAAAAATTATTTATGAATGCAATTTGAAATAATAACTTATGATTAATTAAGATTATTACTGGGAAGATCAATAAAACGTTTCTAATAAAAAACAAAATGAAAACATATGTATATACTTATCCTTTTATTAACACGACCTCTTAGCGCATTATTCTCGCTATAATATCAGCTACCTGCGTAGCATGAGCGTCAGTGAAAGTTTTATCAAAATGGGTCCAGCCGTTATGTAGATTAGCTCACACAAATAGAAATAATAGTATTTTGTTATAAGTAAAAACTGTTAAATTTACATTACTTACAAACATAGGTAAGTAAAATTTTATTTATTTAAAAAGAACATTGAACACCATTACATGTGATCCCGTGTTTCTTGTTGATGAAACGGTTGAGATTTCAGCAACATTTGACGATACAAGAAGGCATTTTAATTTTTTACAATGGTGTAAATCTGTTGGTGTCTAAAGCCGTAATGGCGGACGATGGACAGACTATTGATGTCCATGTGTGAGTGTGTAGCGTACGTACAGAGGGTGGACAAACTATCGAGTGCTTCATTTTATTTGTTACTGCGACTACATCCGAGAATTTTCCCTCATCCCTGACCCCACCTTCCCTCAATTCGGCCATAAAGCAGAACTCAAAGGCATGAAACAGCAATTAACCCTGGCTAGGTAATGAACACTGCACCTGGCACTGCTTTGAGGGAAATGACACGACGTACTTGACTATGAAGTGCTCCGATAGTCATTTCATTACCTAGAATCTGCCCGTGACGTATGGGAGTGACTCAAGGTGACGTCACTGTCCAGTTGCCACTTTATTTCAACAAAATGTAGAAGTTGGGAAACAATTTATGTGATAAAGATCAATTGAAAAATCAATAAAAAATGACAGTCGTCAATTATATTGACATAGCCTAAAGCACCTGTTAGTGAAAAATATATTATTGTGAGCCTGTCCAACTGTAAGGCAAAGGCCTCCCATTGATCCATCCAATGGTCACTATTCATACTGATGATGTATTTATTCGCCGTAAGATCACAAGGCACACTTGGTTACGTCTATTTACAGGTCACCTAAAATAAAGAGAAAGAGACGTGTACCTAACACGTCTCTTCACGGTTTTCGGCAATTAAACGAAATAATTATAAAATTAATTGCTGTAAAAGGGCATTATCAAAATTAGGTTGTAATTAAAAATATCAAAAAAATACCACATAAGGGGTAGGTATATTATAAAGTTATCTGAAGTAAGAAGGGACAGAGCCTAACAAGTCCTGTCAACAAGTTAAAAAACGCGCTAATTCCCGTTCTTAGTCCCGAAAATATGGATTAAAGTAAAATATTTTTTTAAAAATAACCTTTAGGAGATAACCTTTTGCCAACCAACACCTTCAAACTCAAAGGCATTATTCGTTTAGTAGTTTTGGTGTGAAGAGGTAACAAACACTTTCTCTTCTTTTTCATGACACTGATTTTATAATTGTGAATGTTTGGATGTATAGATGGATGTTTGTTACCTCTTCACGGCAAAACTATCGGGCTGAAATTTTACATACAGGTAATTCTAGACCGACAATCTAATTTATATCCCATAAATTAGTACCTATAGGACAAAATCCCCTTTAAACAAAGGGATTTCGCTCTGGTGGATTAGATTCTTTTGATAACATTTATTAGATTCAATATCGATACAAACCTGCCCATTCATAGAAAAGAAACGCTTAAACAACGATTAGGTAGATGAAATTAGCACACTCTTGTTGAGATGTTCAAACAGAAAGCACAATCAGTAACATAATAGCGTCAATTGAGCTCTAATTAACCCCTCTCCGCGCCTCATTAATCATCTAGCGAGGGAATGCGTCAATCTGACGTTAAGTGCGTTATACCAGGTTATATTAAAAACATCTGCAAACTCAAACGACGACCTCAGTGGCACGGCGGGCGAAGGTCGGCCTGCGACGCAGGAGGTTGCTGGTTCGATTCCCACCTCGGGACAAAAGTTTATACGAGCTGCAGATATTTGTACCGGGTGTTCTGAATGTTTTCTATGTACAGTAAAAAATATCTACCTATCTATGTGGTGCATTATATTAAGTGTACGAGTTATGAATTACGCATAACAAGCTCTGCTTAGCTTGAGGCATGATGATGCTGTGTGAATTGTCCAGCATTATTATTAAACGTACATAATACAGGTTACAGGACAGTTCAGCTAACGTCAGTCAACTTTTCTCAATAAGGGCCGAAAAATCAAATAACAATAAGTGTAATAAGCTTACTGCTACAGTAAGTATCAATGTCAGTAGTATGTGAGAAATTCAATGTTCTGTTTAGTTTTATAGAAATATTGACATGTATCTAAATTGCATTAAATTTAGATTTAGATAGGCAAAATAAACATGTATTAGACACATAAGTGATATTATAAATGTGCTAGTGGTTTCTTTTTCACTTCTTCCACTAGTGGACATAAAATTGAAGAGAAGAGAATAGTATAAAATTTGACTTGTCTAAGTGCTTATTTTGTAAGCCTAAAGAAATAAAGTTATTGATTCTGATTCAATTTATATATACATATATATATATATATATATATATATATATATGTATTTTTTTATATATACATATATATATATATAAAAAAATAGTAGTAATTGTACGGTGTACCGCATGATAGGTAGGTAGGGTTAATTAAGTAGGTCATGTACATATGTACAAGGCACAAAGCTATTCAGTCCGTACGTGTAATATCTTAATTCCTACATTAGCTTAGGAATGTCTACCTACGTTTAATACGTGATGTATGTTCTTCCGTATTAACCTTTCATTATAACATAAGTTTAATAAATATACAGTTGCGATCAAACAGCGTTAGAGTTATCATTTCTCTTCCTCGGTAGCTCTAACACATGTATATACCTATCTACTCAATTACACGTTTTTGCACCAATTTACTTACCTAAGTATTATTGTTCAATTACTTACAAATTAAATCAGTTTCAAACTAGCACTCGGGGGTTTGAATCGTACATTTTCCATCCCTCTACTTCACTTAACTTATAACTGTAGGAACCCCTTCAGTAATAATCACAAAACTTCACTCTTTCTTCTCAACTTCACTATGATGATTCCGGCTATGAGGAAAAATAATCTATTTAATCAAAACGACGTCTGCAACGTAAAGGGCAAGTAGCTAGGAACATCGAATAGATCGAGTCCCCAGTTAATATTCGCTGTACAACTTGAGGTCAGCATGCAGTAGCTTTGATCTGACAGCCGATCGACGCAAAGGCACGAGGGATTCTGTAATAGGAATTGGTAATTCAGACTCCAGGGGAATGTCAGTTTCAACTTTAACTATGTAATTTAATTGAATATGATATTAGACGTTGAATAATTAGCTTTGATTAATGTTGTTTTGAATACATTATTAAGATTATGATTTAAATTTCAGTAATTATTAGTGTAGAGCTCTCGCAAGTTTGATTTGAATATTTTGAGTTTAAACGTGCATTAACAATTTAGCTATTAAATAATCTTTCGTATGTAAATGAATAAAAAATCTATACATGATATTTAAATATTCTTATTCTAAGAAAAGAAACTGTTATTTTAATCAAATTTATCTTTGAAAACCTTTAATACATTATAACTTCATCGGCTGACCAGCGAGAAGTCAAATTAAACCTAACTAATTTGACTAAAATATACAATTTAATAAATCTTTATTGACAAAGAAAATAACAATCAAATAATATAAACAAATTAAACTAGTATTTACGATTGAAACAATTGAGCTAACTACAGATTGTTGCAAACAATACAAATAGCTCAATCTAATTCAAATGCCATATTCAAAAACATCAGTGCTTCGCGAATATCGATTTAATAAACCTACAAAGATACACTCGTACTGCAGACGTTTATTATGAGGGCTAGAAGGTAATCGTTACATTTTACGACCCCGCGACGTGTATGAACGCTGAGTCGCAGGGAAATTGCTTTTTAATGACATCTTAGAGGTCCTATATCTTGTACGGCAAAATAAACTTGCCGAGGACGTTCTCTTAGCGCAATTCTGGGGAAGAAGCTGAATTTAGAACGGTTTATGGTGACAGGTAGAGTTAATTTCAGGACTATTAATTTTTGAATTTTGATCGTGATATGAATAACTTTACGTTTAAGTACATACATATTATTAAGAAATACTAGCTGCTGCCCACGCCTTCGCCCGCTTTTTATCAGGATAAAAAATAGCCTATATGTTATTCCAGGTCCCAAACTAGATCCATTACAACATTACAATCTGGGTCTCTTCAAGACAAGAGTGAACAGGTGTCTTCTAGACCTTCGTGATACAACATCGGCCACATCATCACTTTCCATCAGGTGAGATTGTGGTCAAACGAAGGTCTATATACTATAAAAAAAACCATACCAAATTATAGCCTAATCGGTTCAGTAGTTTTTGTGTGAAAGAGTAACAAATTACATACATCCATCCATACTTTGACATGATATTAGTAGGATTTTGTTGAATGTTTTATGCAATGTACCAATTGAAGAGACAACAAAAAATAGGTTTCCATACCCTGTTCACCAAACTTTTTTGGTAGCAATCAACCAAAAGACACAACCGGGGAGAGATCAGGCGCTGGACCCGCAGCTCAACGTTTTACGAGGCACGGGGTTGTAACACCGTACCAATTGAGGAGACAAAAAACTAGTTTCGGACGTTTGTATCTACCACCAAACGCTATTTAGCCATCTACCAAAATGCACGAACGCGGAGAGGCCAGGCGCAGGACGCGTTTTAACGTGCTTTACGAGACAGAGGATTGTAACAACGCCAACTTCGAAACGACATCGGGCTGCTACTGTGCATTTTTCTTGCTAGAAAAATACCAATAAAATGTTTTGCCTAACTCGGGATTATGACCCGGTCCTTATTATCAGCATTTGACACGACACAACACGCGACCGCTACAGCAACGAGTCAGTAATAAAACGTTACAGTCTTTGTGTATCTATTACATTACTGGCGAATACTGGCGGTGATGGAGCGCTCTTAGGAAAAGTATATCTATAAAAGATAGGAAAAAATATTAAAATCCACAAGTCAGTATAAAATTTAACAAGTACTTAAGCCAAATTCAAGATACAATGTTTATAAACATACTTAAACTAAACTTCATGTGGGTATTTTTAAAGAATTTCCACTGCTTCTCGATTTAAGGTCTTTCATACAATGCTTAGAGCTTGAAAATTATATTTCAAACTCAACACTAAACGAGATTTTTGGAGTTTTAGGCTGGGAGTTGTTTATAAACATTAGTTCTTGAGAATAGCTCCAGTAAAGGTACTTCAGCTTTCAGTTCTGGCTTACAGAAAATAAAATACGCTGAACTAAATATCGGTATGTGAGTTAGCTACAAACATAAAGGAATTTTAATGATCAACATATTTGGCATTCCTGATAAATATTTGTATTACTTGAGTCGATTTAATTAAGTCGTAGTTTAATTTATTTATTTCACTGGAAAGACGTGTAGTTCCTTGATATTTTTCAATTGTCTTGGTGAAATTGTATCACTGAATTACCCTATGTTTATTAAAGGAAGTTTTGGATTTTGACTATGACGGGAAAAAAGGTAAAACTAGCAGTAAATTAAACGTAGCCCGATTAGAACATAAGCACATGAGATTTGTTTTTCAAGAAGTGTAGAAAAATATTTCTGTGTTATCTCTACTGAGTTGCTTGCCCTAAGTAAATAAATAGTAGTTCTTTTTTAAGGACCTTTGTTTGACCACAATCTCACCTGATGGAAAGTGACGATATGGCCGACGGTGTATCACGAAGCTCTAGAAGATACCTTTCACTCTTATTTTGAAGAGACCCAGATTGTAATTGGCAGGAAAAACAGAAGCAGGTAGCGAGATCCAACATTAACATCCAATCCAACATCCAACAGCAAGTAGTTTATCACCATTGTCCCTATGTTTATGCTATACGTTTTCACTATTCTTTTTGTTCTGCCATAGTCAGGGAATCTTTAAAAACGGAAGCCATAGAGCAGGACATATTTTATTACATATGCTTGCGCAGAATTTAAATATTTTGCGCGAAACCCTAATTGTTTGATAGTTATTCGGCTATTTGGTATAGTATTGACCAATCCAACAAATCAAAGATCATTAAAATCGGTCCAGTAGTTTTTGAGTTATAGATGGTGTAACTAATTCGGCTTTGTTTTATATACAGGATGGCTTTTTGAGCTGGGAGTGGGTGTTCATATCAGAAAACATGAGAAATAGAAAAAAATCGTGAAAGGAATCATACCTAGATTTCTACTTTTGCACGAAATCAAACAGATTTTTATAAAAATATCACACCTGTATTTTTGCACAAGTATTTTGGATTCGGTTGCTGATATGGATCAATCTTTGCAAAGAAATGCATTACAGAAAATGAAAGGACAAGGCTATTTTTTAAATGTTAGATTGAATCTCAGTAGAAGCTCAGTATATTTTTTAATGTTAGATTGTATTCAATCTTACATTTAAAAAAATACTGAGTATCAATGTGAAAATTATAAATAATCTTTTCAAACAACTAGTGTTCTAGCCGCTAGCCAGGAAACTTAGCCTGTCTATTAATTCCTAATGAATTTTGTAAACTTTAATGAAAACTACCATAAAAATATATTTTCTTATTATATTGAGCCCATGACTCCATTCACGACTAGTCTCTAACTCTCATGGTTTCGGATTTGGCCATTCACTCCCATCTCAAAAAGACATCCTGTATATAGAGTAGTGTATATAAAGTATGCATATTTACTAGCCATAAAATAAGATTCAACTAGCACAAGCGTCAGTTCAAACTGTTACAGTTATGCTTTAAGGCATGATGCAAAGACCAGCATAATATTACTTGTTTATTTTTTCCCAAAATTATGCACATTTTTCAGGGTCTAGCAAAACAAGCGTCGATCCACACTGCTATAGGTAGGGTCAGCAACAAAAGATCGCTGAAGACAGGTTATTTTAAAATATTGCTTGAACGGTCTCTCCTTAAGCAACTAACTATAACTATGAACCAAAACATACCAACTGCTAATTCCATAAAAACCTAAACACTTACGTTCGTGATACATCCACACTTTCTATCAGGTAAGCATAATCTCACCTAACAGAAAGTGTCGGTCTATCAGAAATTCTGCATTGTGCAATTATGCATATTTTACTAGCTATAAATAAAGTTTAACCAGCACAACCGTCGATTCAAACTATTACAGTACTTTAAGGCATGACGCAAAGACCAGCATAACATTATCTTGATATTGTTTTCACCAATAATGCACATTTTCCAGGGTCTAGCAAAACAAGCATTGACCCTCATTACTGTTAGGTAGGGTCAGCAACTAAAGATCGCTGAAGACAAATAATTTCAAATTTTGCTTGAACGGTCGCTCTTTAACTATCTCACTTTCATCAGGTGAGATTGTGGTGAATCAGAATCAATAACTTTATTTCTTTAGGCTTATAAAATAAGCACTTAGAAAAGTAAAATTTTATACTATAAACATAGTTATTATTATCATAAAGAAACGAAAGTCTATTGACTATAAAAAAAATATACCTGTCGATTTTTCACAAGACTATTTATTTATTTCCCAAATAGTAGCAAAGTCAAAAGTCAATTTTTAGTTGGTCTTAAAGCCCTTTTGGAAATTAAGGAACATATACTAATTTTTGTTGCTGACGGTACGTATAAAATACTATGTAATTGAACGTTTGTGCTGTGCTGAGTCGGCACACAAGGCCAGCGGAGCGGGAAATGCCAGCGCCGCTAAAGCCTAACCTTTCAATGCTGAATTGTACTGAAATTGTGCGGTTCTAGACGAAACTGCCATTTCAATAGCGTCGTGCAGTTGTTAATCAAATATTGATTTTAAGGTAAATATAAAGGAAAAAGTGTAGCAAATTGTTGCGAATGACACAACTTTATGGCCGACCATCGTCTAATCTAAGAAGTAGACAGCCCATATATTTTTTGAAGAATAATACGTCATCTAGACCCAAAGTATGCATAAAAAGACCTTAGTATTAAGGACGCCAAATGACTGATAACATAATTTTCTTATTGGGGATCAATATACGGCATAACTAATATGAATTTTAAACAACATGACCAAACGTTTAATAACGTGACTTGAATCAGTAACATTAAACTTCCTTAAACTAGTCATCAAAATGTTGTACTCTTTTTAAAATGCCAGTCAATAAAATGCGCTGAGTACCGGAGCTTTCCGACCCGGGCGCTAGCTTACCTTTGATTTATCAGAAAAAGTGAAGAATGTTAGAGTAATTTCTGTATTGCTTTGATTTCTAAATCGCAGTAAATGCTAATTTAGTAAAAATTATATACTGCTTTTTCTGATAAATCAAAGGTAAGCTAGTGCCCGGGTCGGAATGCTCCGGTGAACCTCTATTTCCTGCTTTTGATGGCGGCCGTTACTATTCCTGATATGTGTGGAGATGGCGGGCGATAACTTTTACAAATTGAAGTTGTATTTTACCACTGCGAAGCTAATTAAAATAATTTAAATTCATTACATTGGGTTCTAGTTTCGATAATCGCGGAGTACGATTTTCGTAGATGGTCTACAAATCTCGTAGATGGTCTACGAATCTTGTAGATAATCTAAAAATTTTGTAGATGGTCTACGAGAGAAATTTTAAATCAATAGAGTTGACAAATACCTTTATTTGCCAAATAACTTTCAAATCCTGGCAGAAAAAATAATGTTGGACCTTGAAAAGTATTGCACTAAGTTAACTTATACAAAAATATCGCTTGACAACCTCAATGTTAAGCCAATTTGCATGAAATAGGCTGAAAGCTGTTTTACTATGTTCAGTACTCAATAATTTAAACATGAATTTGATACTTAGAAATACCGAGAATATTTCATAAATGCCAGCATTCCGTGTATTTTAAAATAGTTTATAGCATACTACCACGATAGTGATATTAAAATGAGCCACGTATCAAATGTGAAATTCGTTTGGCTCTTGGGCTGTATAGTAACTAAAATGATATACCTAAGTCTTATTAAACCGTTGAGTTGAATAACGTCCTCATATACATAGGTAGATCGACTTATTGTTAGTGTACTATAATTAATTATGCTACCTACTGTTATCCTATATAACATTATGTATGAGAAATTGTTCTTGAGCGATAAGACCGCCAATCGTCACTTAGGTATGTTGTTATTGTTTCATTTGTAACTGTCACTGTTTCCTAGTTTTAAGTGTGCAATAAAAATATTTTCTATCTATCTATCTATGTACATAAGTTTAAACTGTCTGTGACTTAAATAAATGAATTGTAATCTACCTGAAACGTGGTCACCACCAACAGTGAATAGTGATTTCGAATCACTACTCGATATTGTTTCAAACGAAAGTCTATTGCCCATAAAAAAAATGGATTTGTGTTTTCGAATCGTGAAGGTGTTTGGGCAAAACGTACAAAGCTCGATTCTATATCAAAACGTACGTTATTTGCGTTGGTTGGTCTAAAATACAAATACAACGGAACTGAACCAGGAGATACCGTTTCCATCGCGCTAGAATAAAAGAAACTTGAATATATAATAATAATAAATTCTTTATTTGCAGACACGAGATCCATATACAATACAATACAATATATAAAGTAGATTTTGTAGATTTTGGCAGATGTGAAACGTGATATTTTGTCTTGGGGCCATTTCAATAGTCATTTTATTCAAGAAAAATAAAAATCATTTATTAAATCAGAAAACTTTAGATGATTTTTTTGTTGCTGTTTTAAAATCTATGTTTAAATACACGGAAAGCACAATACATAAAAATTAAAAGGTAGGTTTACTAAAGTCCCGATCAAGCTGTCTCAGGCGAGACTTTCTACTTGATCAGGACTAAAGGCCTTCATTACTGGCAAGTCGTAGCAATCTGAAATGACCATGATGCAGGATGCTGTTGGAACTGCTCCGCACTCTACTGTAGCGGATATTAAAGCGATATAATATTATTTCTATAAATGATACAAGTTTTGCTTACTTTGGTGCTAGATGATGCAGTGTAAATAGGTCCACTATTATTAAACGAATTAATACAGTAAAATATGTGATCAATTCACAAAAAAATGCATTCAAATAATAGAAATATATAGTATAATATATATTTCTATATATTATATATAATATATATTATATATTATAAATATATATAGTATAATAAACTATTGAAACAATTGATTCAACTGCAGGCTGTTTCAAACAATGTATAATCTAATTAATGCAGTAGCTGGCAAATTGCATAATATGATAAAACTTAAACAATCTGCCCTTTTGCCGATGGAATTGTGGTGGATCGAAGTAATCATGTATATTCACTACAGTGGTTGGCGATCACACGCACAACACAACACAAAATGCATTTAAATATGGGATTGTACTCAAAACATTTAAATATATTTTATAGTGACGCCTTAACCTAGTAGACAGCAGTCGGGCGACTCGCTTGAAACTGTAATATATATCTAAACAAGCTGCTACCCGTGGCTTCGCACGCACTTTTCATGTACCCTATGTCCGTCCTCGGGATATCATCTACCTCCCTGCAAAATTTCATTAAGGGGGCCCTTCCCGGTCCTACCATCGTCAACGCGAGCGTGATTGAAAAGCTTGTTGTTTCATCCAGCGCAATGTTAGAAAAAGAGGCAAAGCGAAAAGAGAGAGAAAGCGCCTGAGCGCTCGGTTGGCATTCGGTTACTTTCGCGAATAGTGCGAAAGTAACCGAATAGTGTGCGAAAATTTCATAAAACTTGTTACAGGAAATACGTGTTTTTCAGTAAACCTTACAAGTTTGTCAAATAAAACTTTGTCGTTTAGAGTCTCCATTATATTTGCAAGGTTTCTATTTTAATATTTTCTTTACTTTTACAATTTATCAGTACATTATAGACGCTCAAAGTTCACGTATTTTACGTGAACTTTGTGCTAAAACGCAGATTTTGGTGGCTTATACTGAATTTGTTTCTCCAAATTTCGATTTTTTGTTACGATAGAAACCTAGATAGCATAGTGCACAAGATTACCTATTAGTTAAAAGTTTCAAAGAAAGATCTGTTATAGCGCCATAATCACGTACGAGCGTTTGTATGAAAAGTAAGACGGGTTGGCCGCCCTTAAGAGTTACTTCCAAATTTATAATATGAGTTTCAATATATTTTATAGTCGCACGCCTTAACCTACTCCACAGCACTTGGGTGACTCGGTTGAAACTGTAATATATATCTAAATATTCCGAGTTTAACCCCTTATTTGAATGCTCATTTTTGTGTGGTGATGTATTGGGATTGGAAGTGTGAGCGACAACGCTCAGGTGTCTTAATAGTTCAAAACGTATCACGCCGTGTTTCTCGCGTGTATGGTAGTGAATAACCTCTCTGACCCACAAAGCTGGCCTCTAGAGCCCTAAATTAATGCATATTTGCCCCGTTCCGCAAATTGCTTTAGAATTTTTGTCGCCCTGAGTATCAAGTTCTTTTCAAAGGGAAGTCTTGATGACCCTTATCGCGGGGTACAATCTTAAGGGTGTGATAAAGTGTTTGTCGAGGTTGATAACGAGACGTCTAATTGAATGTACTTATAGATAGGTAAGTACTTTTACGAGGGCGTTGAATGAAATTAGTGAAGACGTGAACAGATATTTAAAAAAAGTAAGTACATACTCTTTCGTTGAAAAGGTACATATAGAACATCTCGTAATGTTTCAGAATCAGAATATTTCTTTAGGCTTACAATATGAGCACTTAGACAAGTCAAATTTTTTACTATAAACATAGTTACTATTATCAAATCAGAAATAAGGTGTTATTGATATTCTCTTCAAGTTTCTCAACAAGTTGTTGTACATATGTATGTACATATAGTATAGAGGTATAATAAAACTTCAATTGTTTTAAAATTCAAATGGAATTCAAAGTGCACCTTGTTAAGTTATTAGGTGTAAGACGTAAGTTTATAAAATATTCTAGCAGGCATTTATAAAAAGGTAAAATTCTAGATACAATTCTAAATCGCGGGTAAAAACAAATTTATAACCGTAACGAGTTGAAGGAAAATGAAGACGTAAAAACCACAATGGATAAAATTGTAGAGTGAAAGTATTTTTACAACAGTAAGCTTTTATTTAGTGAAATTTCAGTAAGTACAATTTATTGCCGTTACTATTATAATTTCAAAGGTTAGGTTTATCGTTGTTTTGGTAAAATTAGGAATCTGAACATTCTGAACACAACTTACCTACTAGTGTCGCAGAGCTTTGAAATAGAAAAATCTGAAAAATTAGCTTATTTTAGAGTCTGTTGAATTAGCTTTAAAATTATTCGTAGATGCTATAATCTTACATGGTGGATGCTCCACACATGATCCATGCCTACCTTCATTACAATAGACTGTTTTATTACTTAGATTTTTATTTTTGTCGTTTTATCAGTAGCTAAAACACATTTTTTAAGAATTCTTAGGTTACTACATTGGTACCTAAACAAATAACTACACTACCTACCTGTGACCCATGTTTAGTGATAGATCGATTTATGGTATGTACCTTACTTTTGTCGGAGTGTTATAAAGTGATAAATAATATGTAAGCACGTAAAATAAGGCGTAAATAATATTATTGAAGAATCGCGACTCTAACGCCATCTATTAGTAATGCAACTACAACTACCCCCTAGGTTCATAGACAGTGAAGTTCTTTATTTTACCCAAAAATGGCGCTAAAATCGCTTATTTATTTTGTTATTATAACATGTAGGAAAACCGATATTATAAAAAAAAACTAAGAATTTATAGGCAACTCATTTTGTTATACAATAAAATAAGAACACACACACAAAATAAATGTCAAATAAATGTCTTATTCCAGCCTTTGAGTCGTCAGGTGGTGAACATCAGTGGTTCGTAAATGAGGTGCGTTTCAGATATGAACCTTTTCCTTACGTCTCTGTTCGATAGCTACTCGACACGTCCACTATAGCTACCGGACTACCAACAGTCGAGACGTGATCGTGGCGACGACGCCACGATCACGCCTTGCCAGACTTGCCCCTCTGGACATACTTTGCTTTTTAACCGACTTCTAGAGACGGAGGAGGTTCTATATTCTAGTTGTATGTATTACTTTTTATGTAGGTTCGTCGATTACTCCGTTAATCGTGGCCTGATTTTAATAATCCTTAATTATTATATAGAGTTTGACCCCAAGATGTACACATAAAAATTGTTCATAAAAATAAGTGTTGTCCAGCAAAAAAAAAAAAAAAACTGTGCAAATACAAAGGAATTTTAAGCCGGTTGTTAGTTTTTTCAAAACAATCAAATTATTTATATTGGATTTACGTTAATAACAAAGTCTGTCGGGTCAGTAAGTTACTTTATCCTACTAATATTATAAATGTCAAAGTTTGTAAGGATGGATGTATGAATGTTTGTTCCTCTTTTTCTCCTCTTTCCACTCGTAAAAGCTACTAAATTGATTATGCTGAAAATTGGTATGGGTATAGAGTTTACGACCTGGAATAACATTTAAAGGCTATTTTTTATCCTGATAAAACGCGGGCGAAGGCGCGGGCTAGTCAGTCATATTATACTTTTTGAACTGTTAACCCCGACAGTCGCATGACTGCGTAGCGTGCGGGCGCGCCCGCGTCACTCGCCTCCTCGGCTTTCATAAATCTAGTTATAATAATTTGCGCAAAGAAGCTCAAATTAGCATGTATAAATCAGGAGTAATAAGCGGGCACGAACGTTGTCTTGGCGTGTCCTGGTCTTTCCAGACAAAACACTGCTTAGCGAATCTGAAAATGGAAGTTTGGGTTCCTGTCACTTAGAAAAGCTTTTTGTGGCTGTTATTGGTGCATAAATATCTACGGATACCTTTGCAAAGTGTTTTTAAGGCTTCGATAAACTAAGCGGAAATAGCTTAACTTGTTACGAGCATACCATTCTTCTTTTGAATATTCAGCTACTGCCCTAATGCTACGAATGACATTTCATAAATGTTTTCATCGGGATCTCTATGGCTACGTATAATTTAGGTTCACACCAGACCTGTAGTAGCTTATTAACCCTCCGAGGCATATAGTACACGAGATTTCCGCGCCGCTTCGTGAACATGAAAATTATTATCAGGTTCATAACTCTCGTATGTTTTACGGCTCACGCCAGGAAGTGTGATAACTCCCCCTGTTTTAACTAAACGCCCTTATGTTTAAATTTTTTCGCCAAGAACACGATAGTACAAAAATTTTAAAACCCCGACAAAACATCTTGACAAACTTTTGAATGGTTGAACCAAAATTTCATCAAACGTACACAAATAAATAAATTAAATAAAAATCATTTATTTCAGACCCGTATAGTGGATATATGAATAGATACAGTTATAAACAGAATCGAAAGCTTACATAATACATGGACTAAACATAAAACTAAACATAAATTAATAAGCAACGCCGTTGACTCGGGCAGGTATGCACGCACAAAGAACACTCTTGAGTGTTCTATTCTTTTGTACAACATATTTTCCTATTTTTTTGTACAACATGGTAACAATAAATACTTTGAAACTTTCCAATAACAAAAAAACCATCAAAATATCTTTAGCCGTTTTGGAGCTATGCTGCCACAGAGATACGTACGTCGAAAATAACCCCGACAGAAAAGGGGGTTAGGTCTGATACCTAACACCCCCTTTTCTGTCGGGGATATTTACCCGCTTGGTGTGGATTATGTATTTCGAGTGTTCAGTTGTGGTTTTTGGACACTTTTTAATATCTCCAATCATCAAAACGGCTAAAGCGATTTAATAAGTGAGATATCAAAATACTTGTCTGGTCCCCTATATGAGCCTTAGCTACCTTTTCTAAGCATTCACCCTCTCATTTGGCGCAAAAAGTTAAAGATCGAAAACCGAGTCGGGTTTTTTTAGTTTTGAAATGAAATGAAATAGAATAATTTATTCATTTCATTAAATTTTAATTTCAAACCATAAAAAAGTATGTACTGGATTTTCCCAGCCTTGATGAAGGCTACGTCTCATCGTGTCAAAGTAGGTATGTACATGTCCTGTGTAAGGTCATTGACCAGCAGTTGTAAAAGAAAAAGCTTTGAAGTTTATTCCAAGCACGTTACTGTATCGTTTAGAATAATTTATTCTTTTAATTAAGAGTAGCTACGTAAACAGACACGAAATAAAATGGGATTGTAAAGGTTAAAAAATACTGATGCTTTATCAAAATTAAACTGGCTGTCTCTATCATTATGAATATATTACAGACCTGGTTATCCCATAGTTGGGTCTCCCACTTTCGCGTATATCATAAAAAACCAAAAAACTAAAAAAGTTTAAGTCGATAAGTAAATCACGAGAAATAAAGGAGAATTGAGACTTAATAGAGCAGCGACTTGTAGTATAAGGTACATCATAATGTATGTATATATAAATAATGATGGACAATCATCTAGCCTCAAGCTAAGCAGAGCTTGTGTGCTGGGTACTAGATCATTGATTATCATAATAACAATACATAACATACATAGATAGGTTTTTTTATTATACATATTAAATACCCAGAACACCCGAAACAAATATTTGGAGAACGTGCAAACATTTGTTTCAAGGCGGGAATCGAACTTACTAACTTCTGCGTCGCAGGCGGACCTTTGCCCGCTGCGCCTCATCGGTCGTAGTGGATAGAATCCCTGAGTACGGTTCATGACTGTACAAATGATTGTATCAAGACGTGATCGTGACGTGGTCTCCTTGATTATGGGATTTGGTACTCACTGCGCATATAGCGCGGACAGGGCACGACACAAATCCCAAACAAAAATGAGAGTTCGCGATCAAGTCTCGATACCATCGCTCGTCAGCAGAAAATTCGCCGAGACATAATTTTTCAGATGTAGGACAAAACTGGGTACCTACTTCCCGCTATATTTGAACACAATTTTTCAGATGTAGGACAAAACTAGGTATTTCCAGCTATACTTGAAAATCTTTATGACTATTTCTCGGCAAATTGTATTTCCGGCGAATTGTGTTTTCAGCGAATTGTTCTCGACGAATTGTTTTCGACGAATTGTTCTCGGCGAATTTTCCGCAAATCACCATCTCGCTAACTGAACTCTCTCTCTCACCTCTCTTTGAAGTTTAAATCGATAAATTCCCTTGGGCATCTTTAAAATAAAACAATAAATAATGCTAGATAATCCACACAGCATCATTGTAAGTGATATATTAGTAAACGCAATGCTATAGAATTTCTCGTCTTCCTTTTTGTAGGGCAGTTGTTTATTGGCATTGAGGGGCTTTATGGCACTGCTTCGGAAATGTCGTGATATACAGATAGACATCGTAGCGGTCGCAGGGAGTCGTTGGATGGAGGCGGCTCAGGACCGCTATTCGTGGTCGTTTGGGGAGGCTTATGTTCAGCAGTGGACGTGTACGGGCTGATGATGATGATACAGATAGAGCAGAACATTCTGAAATGTCCGGCTATTTAATTCGTGAAAAAGTTACAAAGCCATTTGTGCTTTCTTTATGGTCTTTACCGAGTCTGTCAACGCACACATAATTATGTAGGTATGCTTATACTATAAGTACTTATACGGTGCATATTTTGTAACTTTGTTTAATATGGGGAATCTCCTGAAAAGTTTTAAGTATTTGGTTGGTGTTGGGTACCGAGGCTCTCCGGGTATTCAATTTTTTTTCTGAGCGCCTGGTCGAAGCGACACGTCACCCGAGATCTGGTGAGTATCTGGCGCAGCTGCGCAGCGCATTAGCATTGCCATACAGCGGGGCAATGCAACCAGCGTCGTGGGGACGCTTCCGACTGGTATTGATATGGACCAGTTGAGCTACCTATAGATTGTTTGCAACAGTCTGCAGTTAGCTCAATTGTTTCAATTTTAATCAATTTTAAATTTTAAATACTATTTCAATTTGTTTATATTATTTGATTGTTATTTTAGTTTAGTAGTTGCATATATCTCTAAGTTTCCCTAAGACTATGTTTATTCAGGTAGGTATAATACCCGGTCACAATATCTGTGCACCTCGCGCCAAAATTCAGCAGAAAATTCGCCGAGAACAATTTGCCGAAAACATAATTTTTCAAATGTAGGACAAAACTGGGTACCTACTTCCCGCTATATTTGAACACAATTTTATTTTATACACTAGCATCCCGCCCCGGCTTCACACAGGTAGTAGAGCATATACATATCACAAAGGCAGCGTTTGCGACGTAAGCTCCCCAGGCGGCTTGACTTTTTCCAACACATCCAACAATTATCGTTAAATTTCAACCAATTTACATTATTTACGTTTTTTTAAAACCTTGACGAATTATATACCTAAACGTTCCTCATGAATCACTCTTTCAATTGGTGGAATGCGCATGAAAATCCGTTAAGTAGTTTTTTGAGTTTATCTCAAACAGACAGACAGACGTGGTGGAGGATTTTGTTTTATAATATGTAGTGATCATCTTGGATGGTGACTTTTGTATTAAAAAATTATTTTAGTAGTTGAATCGAGTAGTTTATCATCTAGATATAATCTTTAATTGTATACTCACGAGGGACGGCAGAAAGGCGAGAGAGGCCAAGCTGTCTGTCGACTTCGTCCATCAGAGTTCCCGATAGATTTGTGTTTGGGGTATAGAGTATACAGCGACGCCCTGTAGTCTTATACTTAGCAACTTGTTTAGAATGTTTTGAACTTTTACATCGTCAGTTATTTATGGAGTTGCCGTTCAAGTAGGTAATATTAATATCAATTCGTGTTTAAATATTTTCCTTCGTCTGACTTAAGTAAATTTAAGTTTTTTTTTTGCAATCAAGTCAATAATGAGTCTATGTTTATCTCAGTGTTCGTTTTTTCACTCCTGCCATACATACCAAAAATATTATCTTCATTTTAACCTATTTGCTCTGTTGGAAATAGCTTTAGGTCTAAATATATGTAAACCAAAAAGTTAACCTCGAAGATAATAAACATTAGCATTCTATCAAAGTACTATCAGGAGAGCTGAAGTTGTTTGGAGATAAAGAGAGTTCTGTCTCTCTTTATTGGCGATTCACTGGTAAAACCAAGCTACTTACTACCTTCACGTTTATGCTAACCCTAGTTAAGTTAATCTTGTGGTGGAAAATGACTAAAGGACAGACAGCACTTTGGTGGTACGGTTTCGTCTGTGGTAGTCCGGTCCGTAGAATACTCATGCCAGTAAAATCCAGTGATTCTTAAATGTCATCGGACCGTCGAGCATAGATATTATTATGAATTAAATTTCCTCAGCAATGGACAGGGGCCAACGTTAACCGCTGTCGATCCACTGCTAATGTGTTCGCGTTCTCTTTGTATCGAAATCGTGACTTGTTTCGACAATGTTTCTGATCTATAGCGGAGCCAATGTTTATTGGTTATTTATGGCCTATAAATTACGTAAGGTTCGCTTATATTTACCTACCTTACTTTTGTTTTCGGGATGTTTTGGTTATCAATTGAATTTATGCTTTGGGGTCGCTGAAATATGTGTAATGTAGTTTGTCGAAGAGACACGAAATTATACATATTGTAGATAACAGGTTGCATGTGCCGTAGTTTTCGTACGAATGAATTAATTTCATTTTTGTTGTTTGTTGTTTTGGTTTTTGTTATTATAGTGTAAAATTTACGACTCCGGCGGGATTGAACCCGCGAAAAAAAAAATGTTTGGGATATTATTAAATTCTTTAAGATTACCCAAAGTGCGGGCATAAGCACTATAATAACAAAAACCTTAGAGATTAGCAACAGCGATACCTCTCGTCAAACGATCTAAATGTAACTTTAGACTTTGAGCAGGTTTGGATAACTTCAATGTTTCCGCTGTAGGTGGAGCTAACGGCGCTATAGTCCGTAAGTCCCAAAGATTTTCGACAAGTCGGGTACTTGCCTCCGTGGCGCAGTTGGTTAGCGCATCCTCGTATTCAGGGGAGGGTCGCGGGTTCAAGTCCCGCCGGAGTCGTAAATTTTTGGGATATTATTAAATTCCGAAAGAAATTATTTCTAGTTTAGATTCACAACATGTATTTAAAAAATGTTTTTGTTTTCATACAAGAAAAACAAAGTTACCTAACGTAAAATTTTACTCATAGTGTAAAATCAGTCGCAAGTGTCCAGTTTTTCTACTTTTGAAACTCAGTGTTGGCATAAAGTTACCGTGTGTTGCTGTCCAACGTACCTAAAATTAAGACTCTGCTTAACACATACACTTCACGGACAGAATTGGGCAATTTTTCTCCTTAAGCAATAATTTGATAAAACCCTTTGATTTATCCCAGTTCTAAAACCGTAGTTATGAGTAAAGCTACAAACATCTACAATGAGCCAAAGGGATCACCGCTGGCGAGTTAGCCCGTTTGAGAATTCAAAACTCTTTATTTCCATAGGATCGTACAGGACCCTTTGAAAACTCAGGTAAAAGAAGAACTCAAAAAAAAGAGATGGTTGAATCGTGTTATTTTGGTTTGGGGGGGGGGGGGGGGGCGTTATTTATTTAAGGGACTATTAAAGGCTGGTTTAGAGATAGATAGATTTATATGTAAGTTTTGACCTGCATGAACCTTAGTAGGTAAAGCTTCAGAGCTGTATTTCCAGATAAAACTTTCAAAATGCTTTATTTCCGTATGACCGTCCTCACTCACTGATATTAATTCGATACTTACTTTTTTTACTGTTTTTTAAGTTAGAATGAAAATAAATAGGTAGATCTACATTTTTATTATATTTTTGTAAGAACTTCTGTCAGGTATCTGAAGAAGTCCCATCCACAGATAAGGGAAAGTACCTCCTATTGTATGCTAGAGTTAATTCTTCAAGATATAACGCAATATGCAATGTGCAGTGCGCAGCCGGGCGCGCAGCATGGCAAGAGGCCGCGGCGCTGTCTGTGGGCGGCGGCGGCGCGGGCGCAGGCGGCGCGGCGCGGCGTTGCTCCGTACCCGGCGACCATCCAGGGGCGAGGAGAGGCGGGAAGTGGCATCGGAACAACAGGGTACGAGGAAAAGCTCATGGATTTTTTTGATTAAAAACAGCTGATGCACTTTGAGGCCAACTCACATTGGCTGCTTTCACTTGAGAAACGGGAATATCCGCGAAACAGGATAGTAGCTGATGCTCCTCTTTTAAAGTTCAAGTAATAGAAAAGACGTTGAGCAACAAGACACCGTTCAGTTTTAGGTAACAATAACAACGTACTGTTATTGTTATTGCTACCAAATGTCTTGCCGTCCAAACGTCCATTCTATTGCATAAGTGAATATCCTTTTGCGCGGAAGTTAAAAGTTGCTGAAGCGATAGTAGCCAAGTGTGTTCAGCCTGATGATTTGCAGTCAATTAACCAATTTTGAGCAACAAATGTAGCTTAATCCACGAGTTTTAAGATCAAGAAGAGTCAGAAAAATTGCCTTTAGAAGGACCTACCCCTTGTAAAAAGATGAATAATCTTTCGAAGTCGGTTTTCTGACTCCGCCAGGATTATGAATGGCTTTCAGACATGAATTTTGATCATTTTCATATTGTGCTTATCGTGTCAATATTGTGTTGCACGGCATGGCATGACGCTTTATAGTTTTAAGTGATGAATCGACCTTTTTGAGCGACCAGCGATGTAGGTAAAATCGCACAGGTAAATTGGTTTAGGGACCTACCGTCTCTACATTAATCTGGTAATACAAATGTTAACAGGATCCAATCCAGCATTTATTTCAAAGAACTTTAAAAAAATTTGTTAATCATGGTCCGATTATTGCATATCTTTCTACACTACGATGACATCAAACAACAACTCACATCATTATTTCTTGAAAATAGTAGGTGGCTTATGAAAAAAATATAGACAAAAAATTTAATTAAACGCAGCAAGTATAAAATGAAGGTAAAAGTATTTTTGCTTTATAAAGAACAGTTAGAGTACATTGGACAACAAATCACATCACATCAACAGCGAAACTAGCTCAACAGACATTAGTTATATTATACAGAAACGGTCTATTCATCGCAGAATGATAGAGACGAATGCAAAAGGACACTTGCATTTTTAAACAGAAAAAAACTTATATAATCTTAGGCGACAAATCACATCACATTATACCATACATTACATCAAAATTGTATCAAGTAGCTCAGCAAATACTACAATTAAAAGCAGAAAAAACCAGCAGAACGTAAAAGAACACAAATAGAACAAACCTTAGATGAACATTAGATAACAAATCACATCACATCATCATACATTAAAACTAGCAAGTAGCTCAACAACACTAGCAAGTAGCTCAACAACACTAGCAAGTAGCACAACTACTAGACAGAAACACCAAGCAAAGCCAAGAAGACAAGAAACTGATAGATCTCTGGTTTTCAGGTGCGAGACGCGTCATACGGGTCGTCATCAGATTCAGACGGAGAGGCGGATGCTATCAACGGGGAGCCTTGGGGAGTGGCGCGGCTACTGTATGCGGGCCTGGGGATCCTGGCCGTAGGACTTGTGGTGTACTTCGTGGGGACCGGAGACAAGGTAAAATAAATAAATAAAACATTTAAAATGATATGTAGGTAGCTGGATGTAAAAATAGTTCAAAACTAATTGAAGTGTTGTTAGATGCAGCAAGATTGACCTGATCGCGAGGTTATCGACCTTGGTGAACTAGAACTGACGTTAGATGTTATCAATCAGGAACCTTGGCAAGTGGCGCAGTTGCTGTATACGGGCCTGGGGATCCTGGCCGTAGGTTTCGTGGTTTACTTCGTGGGGACCGGGAATAAGGAACGTAAAGTGTAGCTGGGTGTAACTAGGCTTAAAATGGAAAAGCTGGACATGATTGAGAGGTCATTGACCTCTGAACGTGATGATGATGATGAATATGCTATCTATAGAAAGCATTGGGGAGATGTGCGGTTGCTGTGGGCCTGGTGATTCTGGCCGAGGTTCTTGTGGTTTCTTTTTGGGGACCGGGGACAAAGTTACAAGGCTTGACATCGTTGAAGATGTCGACAATTTTGTACTAGAAAGAACAAACGCAATAGGGCCATTTCCAATATTTAATCGATTTGATTTCTACTGTTTAATTTTCCATTTTTAGAGAGAGAGGAAAAGAAACGTAAAACTTCACACGATAAGATATAAAAAGGTTGAATATTTGGAACACCCAATCAAAACCTATTTTTTTATTATAATTAATTGAGATGAACAATATGATGTTTCCTTGATGCCTAACTAAACTGCTTACACGATGGCCGATTTTCCTTGTAACCCAACTGGTTGTCAATGAGGTTCCAATGTTTGTCTGTAAATGTTCCAGGGTTTCAAGACGCAAGCGCTCCGGCTGGTGGGTCCATCACTCATATTCGCCGGTCTGGCGCTTTGTCTACTGCGTATTGCCTTTTGTATTTTTGCGAAGCCTTGCTGCCGTCGGCGGACCAACTACAAGGAGAACAGAAGGTAGTTTTCATCACCATCACTGAACTTATCTTTATTACAATACAAAGTAGCTGACCCGGCAAACATTGTTCCGCCTTACAATCAAATGACAAGAATCAAATACGAAAATTTAAGAGACAGTGAATTTTCATTAGTTATTCTGCTATTCGGGATGACAACTTTGCATATAGATTTATTTGCAAAGTTGTCATATAGATAGATTTGCTCCTGTACGTGGCAGCGCTCACCTGCAACGGCACATGGATTAAACGCACGAGCGTGTGTTTTATCTAGGTACCGCGCAAGGAATTATGTATATAGCTGGAAATAAGTAAGCGAAACAAATTTACGTATAAATCACACCAGTATTTCGGAAAATCTAGTCAACTAAATCGATCAGACTGATTGGTCTGCTTTGTTGGGTATTGCAACAAATAACTTATCCTCAAGATCCTACATTACCCATCTCACATTAGTGTATTCATTCCAGACTGTCTGGTTGCGTGGAAGGCGAAGAGATGCCGCTGGCTGGAGGTACTTCCCGCGGCCCCGCGCAGTGCTCGCCCGCGCGGAGACTCGACGCGTCTTCCTGCGACGTTTCGAGTCTATCCAGTGGGGAGGAGGACGAGCGATTGCGGCGGTACCGCACCACGTCGCATCACACGCTGCAGCCGCCTCCACAGAACATACAGGTAAGTGTTGCACTCTCCAGACTGGTTTGGCAGGAATGCTGCTAGTATGCTTTAAGACTCGATGTGTCTTCCTGCGACGTGTCCAGTGGAAAAGAAAGATGCTTGTCCTTATTCAAAAAGTCCCTCGACTGCGGCGGGTTTTTATTGAAATTGAGGTAACGAACAAGTAGTTCCGAAGATTACACATGAACTGGAACTTAAAATACCCCGACAATATTGTTCAAGGTTCTTATAATAAATTGTTTATTCCAGGTTGCTCCATGCCAGGGCACATCAAACGTCCGACAAACACCATCACCGCAGAGTCCTCTCCAACCGGGCGCGGTATCGCCGCCAGAGCAAGCTATGCTCACGAAACCTTTGCAAAGAGTACCGAGCGTCCCTCTCAGAGAACCTTGCGTCCCTCAAAGAGAACCAAGCGTTCCTCAAAGTGCGTTACATGGCCCGAGTCAACGCAGGCCTCCGCCAAGAAATGTCTCCTTCGCCAGTGGCCCCGACGGCGAACTCGTACTCAGCCCCGCACAATTAAGATCCTAACAAGCAATACAGATCGCAGAAAGACAATAACGATGCGATCTTATATGTGATAGTGACGGACCTTTTTAGTGATTTATATTACGTTCGCTACGAGGATTATTTGCACGTTTTGATATTCTTGGAAATTCTTGTATTTGATAAGTATTTTTTGCAAGTTAAGAACATTGAAGGAATTGCCTAAGATAAGGGTTAACCGAAACAGTCCGACCAAGTTTACTCTTCTATATTGTACGAGACACATCTCTATGCTTAGGTCACCAAAAACAAACCCCTATTAGTTTTGTGCCTGTTGTCCTGCCTAAGTCAAGTTCTGTTAAAGATTTTCTACTGCGTGGTATATTATTGTATTCTGTGAGCAACGATTGTTAGGAAGCTAGACAAACAAAATCAAGGATCTGGTATTGACTTTTGTCTGCTAATAGGTTAAAAGTTAAGTTACTATTTTTACCGTAGGACAAAGTATCTTTAAATAACTCTAAGCATAATTCTAATTCCTTAGCTATTTAATATCTACTAACTGAATGTGCTAGTTCCATTTTTCATACCAACGTGTAGAATATAATATACTGCAAGAGGTGTGGAGTCATAAAAAAGTTTAGTAAAATACATTATCTATAGTTTTTATACATAGTTTAAAATTATATCTTATTGTTAGTTATAATTTGGTTGGATATCTTTGAGAGCCACACCTTTAGCAGTTTATAAAATATTATAGTAAATTTAATTATAAAAATTGTTTTAAAACTGCCTATAATTAGATGCGAATTTATATAAATATATAAATCATAAAAATAGATATATAACTGACAATAATGATTGTTAAATGATGTTTAAAGTGTTACGCGTATATGTGTTTTTATTTCAATTTAATGTCCATCTTTGAATCGTAGTTCAATCGCCAACCAGATTCAATGGATAAAAAATATCAATCATTTATTTTTATATAACCGAAGCTATGCTAAACTCACATGTTACTATAAACTTAGATGCATCTGAACATTAAATATTCAAAAATATTCGACAAACTTGGCGATTGAACTACAAAATAGAATTACACCAAAATTTGTAGAAGGTATAAATAAATATATATTTATTGTAATAGCTAATTTCATAAAGGTTGATGTATAGCGAATGATACTGTTTAACAGTAATGTTTTTATGTGTAAGTAAATGGTAATTTATTGATATATGTGTTACGCGTGCATTGTATATTGCACATTATAGGGATTTAAAAATATATGATATATTTTAGAAATATTTGCACCTTTAGTAGTGAATATATAATGTATATCTGCAGATTTTTAAGCTAGGTGGAGAATGACGCTAAGGGTCATTGCAACGTCATTTGAAATTAAGTTTTTATGACGAAACAGAAAACCTATGTACTCTATTATACAAGTTTTGATTAGTTTTTGTCAATTATATCTCTGTAATCAAATTGATATGTAGTTATTTTGAATTGTTTAAATCTAAGAATGGTCAATTACGTACTTTTATTTTAAAATAAGATTTAGCGTTGAGTTACAACTAGCTAACTGTTCCAGAAAAATATGTATGATGCTGATATATATTTTATTACATATTGAATTTATGACAAAACTTCTATTGCACCAGTGAATTTATGTTGAATGCTGTTCCTATTACATTTATTAACATTTCTTATCAAAGTATCCCACTCTCTGTTTTTATGTCTATGTTGTCTTATTTATTATAAAAGACGTAAATAGATGTTAAGAAAAATATGAGCTTCTTTTAGACTTACTGGCTTGTGTGACATCGTGTTGTGTACTTTAAAGAAAAATAGTTTGTCATGGTTCGATCAAACACTGTCATTTTTAAACTTATTTGTTCCATCCATCTCACGTCATAAAATTGCTAATTTCTTTACAATTACCGATACGATCTAAGCGCACATAAATCCGGTACAGGGTTCATTTACTTTTTTCGAGCGGACGGATTCCAATTTATTAATATACATTGTAAACTATACTCTTCTGAAATACGAACAACAATTCTATTTTGCGAAGGGAATCTTGTCCGCTTGAGTTTATAGGAGTATAATTTTATAAAATATTAACATTATAGTCTGAATTTTACGTATTTTCATTGTACAAAACACCACCCTTATCAGTGTTAGGTAATTCAGCTTTATGTGTGCGCATGATAAAAGAGTTCCTTTTTAAAAAAAAATTAAATAATATTTATTTGTATAAAAATCTTATTTTTAAGAAAGATATATTCTCCAATTTAAGGCACACCTACACGAGCGTTTGCTATTGATCCTATTGAATGTCGGTCTTGCTCTTTCTTTAAGAATATCTGTGCTTCCATTTAAGCTTGCCTAGACCATGCTTCTTCGTGTTTCCTAATAAGTGCTACATAGTCATGTACATAGTTTTATTTCATAGGCGAAATGTTCATGGCCTAAATGTGTTCTTCATGGGAATAATATGTTTTGATATTATTCTTGGGTTCCAGAGTGAATGTATCTTATTTTTCAGGAGGTTTTTGTTTAGAGGATGGTATCAAAACAATATTATTGTCTTTTATCCTGTACATAAGTATTGTGTAATAGTTTAGTTAAGTTTTTTTTCAAAAATGTATTCACATCACCATTCTAAAATGTAAAACGAATTCTTATAAATCTTGATTGAATCATTTGGTTGCAATTTTTTTCACTTTTGTGTTAATCTCGTATCTGCCTGAACGTTAAAGTATCGTGATATATTTAAGCCTACACGCGCCAATAACAAAATTGCAGAAAGTACCTACCTAAATATACCTATCTTACTCTTATCTAGGTCTTTTAATAGGTAATTTTAACGCCAGTTTTTATATTTCTATGTCCTAATTTTGTATTCAATGATTGAAAGAGCTATTTATTTGAGTAGGTAGAGAACAAATACTTCCTAAGCCCAAAACCATGTATGTAATACCTATCTTGAAACTACTATATTGTATTGTTCTTAAAATATAGGAACTGCATGTTGCATTTCTATTATATAGTAAAAAACAAGCGGTGTTAACTCAGAAAGTTTGCTGTGATTAGTTGTCGTCGAAGAAGGAAGGTTTCGTGTGTAGCTCAAGTTACGTTAAAAATATAGACTAAAGAATAATGAGCAATGAAAAGCAAATAGTTTTGTTGATTTGATGTAAATAATTTACATTTTATGTCATTATCCGTGTTCATGACATTGTTTGTATAATTTATAGGCATTGGTGCATATCATGTGTATAGAGCAGATGATTAATCAAATAAATTAGAATGAAATAGTAAAGTAATGTTTCATTTCTTGTTCTTGCTGTATGTACTTCGTTGATTCCTTTTAACGCTCTAGATTCCTCGGTTATGTTTCAAGTATAGCACTTTTCTCAATTTCTGCAATTCTAATTGATGACATGACCATTTTTTATTTTTAGTGTTGGGTTTTATAAAAAATCTATGAGTTTTATTCATTTTCCAATTGCTATATTGATAGGTGTTTTCTTAAATAATAGATTCAGGTGTTACTTTGTGGAAATCCATTGCACAATATTAGAATGAAAAATATTTAGTAACAATTCCGCGTATAACCTTCTCTGATAGTATTAATCAAAGTAAGTTGTCTACTAGTTTCGTCTCTCCACGAGACATCTTCAGGACACCACAATACTTACATTGAGATTGGTCAGCACAGCAACACCGACCGAGTCCAGCCAGTGATGTTGGTCTTAGAGCTCCTCGCGCACTTGACGCGAAGAGCTCGGAGAGGCAACATCACCGATGAATCACTGATGAATACTATCTACTATATATAAATATTTTTCATTCCTATTTAAGTTTTTGAATTACGTATTTTATTTTAATAACGAATGATTCCAACATTCCAAGTTCATGTTATCGTACCTACTTAAAAGCATATGTGGTATGTTGTAATTTTGTAATACATGTAGTATTACAAAATCACAACATATTATTTTCAGTTGCTCCTATGGTTTTTGAGGTCATAATTAAAAGTGTATAATAAATGTAACATGTGATATATTTCAACACTAAAAATAGTTTCCTTTTACGAACATAAAAATACATTATCTACATCATAGCTATTACTTAAATAAATCACAAAGTAACTAATATTTTTGACAGAAATTATAGGTACATAATTTTGACACTGACAACACTTTTTTAGTTTTATATCATCATTATTCAAAGATTTATCTTCAATATTATCAGATGATAGATTAGCCATTAAAAAAGTTAAATACATAATATTAGGTAGGGGCGTACTAACATAACTTTAATATTATACTACACAAATGCTAAAATGAAGCTATAAATATAAATTATAATAAAATACTCTTTTTTACAAACAATATTTACAACTATTTTGTGCCGAGTCAAATCAAAAACATTTGTTATTAATAAAAGTAGAAATATTTAATTAAATAATATAAAAAATTATTATACAAAAAACTATATTTTAGGCTATCTATCTACATGAAATAATATACTTCATAGACTACTTGGACGTAACAAGAGATCCTTTGATGAGTTTGAATTTTAAGTTTTACAATCATGTCCAATTTTTTGATAAATATTATAAATCAACATTCTGAATAATTGAGTATTTTATAACTATAAAGGAGTTGTTAATTTGATAAATATTTTCGAATATAGAAACGAAAAGTAGGAACTTATAGTATATTTTAAACTGAAAATAATATTGTCCAAGGCCAATAGTATTTTTTTTAAACCTATGTCACAATTTCACGTTTTTCCGACCGATGGAGTTCATACAATCATACATTCCCCTTAAATACATATATCCAATTTACCAATATTGCGTAGGCTACATTTCAAGATTCAAGTCAAGTGACTTTCTGGACAAGTTTGTATAGTACCCTGCACAATATTAGCAAATGTTCCAATATTATCTTTACACATCACATTAAGCTCAGACCATAATTTACGGTAGAATTGGCATAGGTTTTGATCTTTCAAAACCTACTTGTTCGAGGGTTTTACAGATCGGAAATACCTCGATAATCAGCTTTAAATAATATTCCATTTAAATGAGTAAGGTAGGTATGTTTAGTATATTTACATTATAATACATAATACATATATTGCAAAGAATCGTATTTATGGTTTTACGTAATTGCTTTCTATTTTTTTATATATAAAAAAACAATGTGAATTAATTTTCCCAATGAACCAATATCGGAGTAGATTTTTCTTCTAAATAATTGCCTTTATTATGTCTACATTATTAGTCGAGTTTATTTCGTTATTTTTCAATTCCAAAAGTCAAAATGCAAACAAGTCGTTGATTTAATTGTCATATTTTTATTTTGTAGTTTTAATACCTCTTTTTTTACCTAAAGCTCTATGGATTTTTTCTACCACGTAAAAACATCGTTTTTAGAGCGAGGCGGCAACACCCACATAATTATGAATGATTAAAATTGAACGAATGTCAAATAAAATTGTTTCATTCAAATTATTAATCACTGAGCTACAGTAAAGATGTACGCTGGAGGTCATATTATCGATGACAGATTAAGGCCATTTGATTTTAGCCAATTTGGCGCTGAGCGTTTTCGTAAGATGCGTGAGCATCCATAAAACAAGTAATATGGTTATCGTCGTTGTTTTGGTATGACTTAACAAATTTAATTTCATATCAGAGATGGTCAAGAATTCGCTTTGACTCAGCACAATAAAAAACAGTCATTAAAGTGTCAGACATAGAATATTCCCTCCAGCGTACTTGTATAATGAAGCTCAGTGATATCAACGAATGATTATCAATATTATTATTGTCAAATAAAATCATATCAATGAATGATTACACCTAATATCATATAGTTTCAACTTGCCCCTTCCGTTTCGGACGTGTCTCGCTAGAGATGAAGGAGGTTTCCTCAGACTCTTTGCTTTTGATTCGCTGAACCTGCGGCTTACTCGTGCTTGGCTGAACCTGGGTTGAAGATAAACTTGTTATGTGTAACCGTATTATGTGAGACTTGTCAAACTATTCTTCGAGCGAGACTTTTGGAAAGATCTTTGCGTTGCAGTGGGGAATCAATTTAATGGTTTCTCTTGTTTGAAGACGCTGCATTAGCTTTGCTGCTTGAAACCATTTTTATTCTTCAAACTATAAAAAACAATAAATCTTTAATGAACACCAAGATAGAGAAAAACAAAACAGGTAAATACAAATACAGAAACAGTTGCTGAATGGCCTTATCGCTAAGAGCGATTTCTCCCAGGCAACCATTGGATGGACACGTAACTATTGTACAGGCGGTAGCGTATATATTATAGACAAATGTATACTATACAAAAAATATATACATAAACAAATACTGATATCATCGTCATCATCATATCAGCCCATACACGTCCACAGCTGGATATAGGCCTCCCCCATATGACTATAGGATAATAATAATAAAGCCCTATTATTTCATTAATAAAATAAAAAATACAAAAAATTAATTATGAATAGAATACACTTATTTTTATAATAATGAGATTAGGTAATTTAATTGAAATTAATAATATGTATTATTAAGGCCTTCTCATCGAGTGAATGCTGATATATAAATAACTACTTAGTATCGACAATATAATATATACATATATAAATTTATATTAACTATGAATGTGAGTGAAACATACTTGAGGGACCACACTGGTCGGGACGTTGGGTGCTGAATTCCTCTTGATGTCCTCCAAGGGAATGTCTTCCGGACGCGCCCGGGGAGAGCCTTCTCTACTGCCGTGGGTGCTACTGCTTCGCGATACACTGCTGGTAGAAGATTGAGATCAATACTTGGGGATTTAAAGGTAGTGGAGATGCATTTATACTTATATTTGGTGATAACTTTGAACATTACTTCACTCTATTGAGGCACACATCAAGACTACCTCGAAAACATGCTAGGTCAAGTCTATTCGAAGGTTGAACCTTATTTACAACTAAAATTAGAATCAAATTATAGAAACAAATTAGAACTAGTATTTACGATTGAAACAATGAAGCTAACTGCAGACTGTGGTAAACAATCTACAGATAGCTTGAACATATAATAGTTATAAGGAGCGTAAATGTTGGAGGTTGCTTTGAACGGAGTGAGGGTCGAAGCTGTGACTAAAAAAAATCATAAAAAAGAAATGAGATATGGGTTTGGTTAGTCTATGTATTTCCTTTTTTTCTTACTAGAGAATTGGCATGCGATGAAGTTTTTTTTTGATTTTACTAAATGTCCAAAATAAAGTAATATCTCACAATCCAACGAAATTTTTACTTTTATTGTTTAGTGTACTGCGTAGATGCGCTACCCTAATATTACAATCTAGCCAAGTAGGCTAATGAGTAATTTTGCTTTGTCTTAGTTTTAGAGTAATGATTAAAAATAAGAATGTGTCCATTGGCACTTTTCTTAGAGTCTCTAGTTGATGGGAGGACACTTTGTTTATGTGTTCATTAAAATTAGCACTAATTATTCACTATTTATTTTTAACACTACACTAACTCAAAAGATTTAGTTCTCTTGAGCAATCCAAAAAAATTACAAGATTTGATTTAAAAAACTTCATGAGCAGGATGGCCTTCTTTTCCCTTTAGGCGTTTTAGTACGCCTAACCAGAAGTTCGTTCGAAGTTCATATTGTTAGTAAAAGCTGTGGTAAAAGTCAGGAATATTTGTAAGATGATTTCAAAAAATATCCAATCTACACTATACCTTATTACCACCACCAGTTAATAAAAAGCTACAGTATACCTATGCGAGAATTCTAACCTCTCCCGGCTGGTGGTGCGCTCGCGGTAAACTACTATCCCGTCTTTGAGCATGTGGCTGCTAGGTCGGCGCAGGCGACGGTCCGTCTCGTCTGATTCACCTGTGGACAAACCAGGAGTTGCATTGTCTTATAGTCATGACCGTGACTGAGATTACACTGCATGCCGTTTCCAACTATGGTAGCGGCAAAAACGATTCCATACTTATTGCTATTCCGACGGTAAGAACGCTCGTCACCATGCCGTGCGAAGATTTTAGAATTATTACAAAACAAGTGTATTACTAGAAGCCACCTTAACAGATGAGAGGATGGGTCTTGCGAATAGCGCTCTAGGTGCCCTTGTCAGCGAATTCCTGCTACGCGGAATCGACCAAGCTCTGGAAGTATTCTACGGGAATGTGTCATTCATGCCCGTAGAAGTATTAGTTTAGTATTTTGTCGAGCATATGTAACAAAACAGTCAAGAAATTTTGTTGTGGTGCGCATCGTAGGCCACCATCCTACGAAAAAACCAGCAGCACATACAAAACAGAAAAAAAATTCAAAATATTAAGCAGAAATATATTTATAATTAGTATGTTTGTTCTTATAATGTATTACCAGAGGCCCTCCTAACAGAAGAGAGGCCAGGTCTCGCGAATAGAGGTCTGGGGCGCGTCGTCGGCGCCGGCGCAGCCATCCCCGACACTTCTAGCAACCGGCCTATCTGCTGCATCTTCTTTTGGCGGGATTTCGTGCGGCCCTGGAAATAAACAAACAAAACGTTAAATATACTGTACATAACTAGCGACGGCCTGCGGCTGCGCACGTGTTTACGAAATATAATGCGGGCTACATTATATTTTTATATTTACACGTGCGAATTTGGTATTTCAGATATAGAACAAAATTTTCGCAAAATTCTAAAGAGATGTGAAAGTTTAAAAGTGATTTGTTCGATTCTGGCAACATTCGCCCTGATAATATTACGCGGACCATTTTAAAAGGTCATAAGATTATACTATGTTGATAGATACCTTGGTAAGCCTTTGCTTGGCCGCCATGCTTCTAATATGGTCGTCGAACTTGAACTTGGCTCGCAGCAGCACTGTCCTCGGCAGCGCTCCGCTGGCACCCTCGCGCGGCTTGTGGATCGTTAGGTGTAGGCAGCGAGGGTCTTCTTTGTCACCTTGTATCTGTGGGTAGTTTGTTTTATTTGTAAGTAAATGGAAATACAATATCCATAATAATATAACCTATCATATCAAGACAGGAGTGAATAGGTGTCTTCTAGACCTTTGTGAAACACTGTCGGCCACATCGTCGCTTTCCATGAGTTGAGATTGTAGTCAAACGTAGGTCTATTGACTATAAAAAATAAAAAAAAGAAGTTGTCTACAAGTTTGGCAACGTCTCATCCCAATTGTTGCTTGCCGGACTCCACAAGTATTATATGTATAAGTATTACTTCCTATTCGTCGAATGTTGTCGACGAATAGGAAGTAATACTGCCATGTGCCGTCCTTTGAGATTACGAGTTTGTCACAGCATATTAGCTCTGTATCATCCACAAAAAGTATTTATATACTAACTTCAAGATCCTGTAAGCTGCCAACAAGTTTTGCAACGCCCCAACCCAATCGTTGCTTATCAGGCTCTACCAGTATTATCTGAATGTTGTCAACGGCTAGGAAGCGATGCTGCCATGTGCCGTCCTTTTGGATTATGTCGCAAGATATGAGGTCGGAGTCATCTGCAAAAATTAATTGAAAACTACTATAAGTATAAAAATACCGATTCAGACATTTTGCGAAAAAAGTGAATAAGCGGTTTTCACTTTTTTCGCAAAATGTGGCTACAAACGCCTAAAATGAAGCTTAGAATGATATAGGACGAGTATTTGAAACCTCATGTATCAAAATCGCTTCTACCGTTTCGATCCTTTGAGTTACCAAAGATTACACAACTAACTAAATAGTAAAACTCGAATAATTTGATTGTTTTGAAAAAACTAAAACCGACTTCAAATTCCTTAACACCTGTTAACACTATATTTTAAGTTTTGTGGGATAAAAAATATTTTCTATTCAATAATGAAAGATTTTTCAAAATCGGTCCATAATAGGCGGAAATATCGCGTAACATACATTAAAAAAAAACATACAGTCGAATTGGCAACCTCCCCTTTGTAGTCGGTTGAAAACAAAACCCGCCTTGCTGGTTAATTAAAATGAATGAATGTGAAAACCACAAGATTTGCATATTATCTATTCCATATAATGTACATATGTATATAGGTATCAAAAGATTCAAAATTGGGACTTAACCAGCAATCATCTGCGAGTATTTTACTATACTAGTTTCTGGTACCGGCTTCGCATGGGTTTTTCCTGAATAAAATGTAGCTTTTTTTTTAATTCCTCTTAACCTTATCTTTGCCGAATGATACTGATATACAGAGTTTCATAATTATTATATTTTACATAAATTAGTTATAACATGTATTTACTTACTAAGGTCCAAGACATCTCCAACTTGCACGAAAGGGACAGGGTTAGACAGCGGTAGCTGCGTCTCACTCTTGCCCGTGAGCTTGAGGTATAAATCCCGGATGAGGAAGAATGTTCGAATCGCGCGCCGCGCTCGCTCCATCTGTTAATCAGATTATAAAACTGTTTACTAGTTAGTGATTTATGTAAGTTCCTCATGCTATGTTTGTCATCAGGAAACAGTAAGGACGTGTTTTTACTATATATTTATTTCACACTAGAAAGAATTTTAGAATGTTAATTTTGTTTAAGTAAATGGAATAAGTGTTAAAGTATTTTTTTTTTTCTATTTTTAAGTAGGCTTCAGTGTTTCTACTAAAAACACTCAAAACGTCTCGTTGGGCATGGACAAATTGCAGGTGTTTTTAAAGGGCATATTTATATAATACTATAGCAACGCCTAAGCAGTGTTGATGTATATGACTATTTCCCAATTTAAATGAATATATACAAAGAAAACTAGTGTTATCTCGTTGAAACATTGTTCAAATTCGCACTAAATCGAATATCTTAACAGGTTAGGTTAGTTCCCAATCGTTGCCGACCCCACCTAGCGTGGGGTAAGGGCAGGAAAAAGAAGTTGAGTTAGTTATACACAGCCATTCTACGTTCAGAAGTTCTACGTTTGCTCATCATTATATATAAATTTCCATGGTTCTATGTCCACCTACCTCCCCACCCGGCAACCTATTAGCAAAGGCGATGCCCGACATAGGCTTCCGAGTCGGCGGCAGCAGGATCGCTGCGTCCATACACAGCCATTCTACGTTCAGAAGTCCTACGTTTGCTCATCATTAGATATTAATTTCCATGATTCTATGTCCACGTACCTCCCCACCCGGTAACCTCTTAGCAAAGGCGATGCCCGACATAGGCGTCCGAGTCGGTGGCAGCAGGATCGCTGCGTCCATACACAGCCATTCTACGTTCAGAGGGCGTTTGCTCATTTCGCAGTATCTGCGAAAAACAATCTTATGAAAGACTTGTGGATGTGTGGGGAGGATGAGACATTTTTCGTGGTTCACTTCACACACATTAATCTAATAGATGTAAATCTATTAGGTTAATGTGTGTGAAGTGAGTAGTGTGACAGCCTCATTTGCATTGGCTGGGCTGAAGAAATAAAGGCTTTGAAAATAAAGACAGAAGATAGAAAATGCTTTTTTGCACACTTTACAAAACAATTAACAAACAATTTGGTACAAAAAATGTGACAATTGACGGACTTATCGCTCACGAGTGATCTCTACCAGACAACCGTAGATGGATAAGATCATCTGTGCGCTGCTGGTGCGCCTAGACTGGCTGCTCGCATGAATTCCGAATTAATTCAATGTACTAGAAACACTTCAAGTCTTTTGTACTCAATCATCTTCAAACATGTCTAAGGAGATATCGTCACACTTGTAGAAGTTCCTCGCCAACTGCAACGCGCGCGCCCGAAGCGACTCCATGGTAGCGGACTGACACGCGCTCACCATGCTCGCGGAGCCCTGCATCGCCACTCGCATTAGAGTAAATAGCTTATACTCACTCATCTTCAAACATGTCCAAGAAGATATCGTCACACTTATAGAAGTTCCTCGCCAGCTGCGCCGCGCGCGCCCGCAGGGAGTCCGCGGCAGCGGCGTGGCGCGCGCTCACCATACCTGCAGCGCCCTGCATCGCCACTCGCATTAACGTCACGCTTAGTTCTAGGGTTACAAGGCGGACTTTTGATGCTGCGGGACCAGAATACACAAGTTAATACATTCACGATCATAAAAAAAACATCAAATTATTAGAAGACAACCAATAGCCACTCACTCGGTTTACAGCTAGAGTTGGCAATCGTCATCAGCTTCGATATTAGCAGTGCGTTGAAGCTCTGCATAGGTTTCTTGCAAGGCGATGACGTCACGGCTTCAGAACTACCCTCTGAAGTGGGCATTTCTGACTCAGGACACAAAAGTGTATCTAGAAGTTCTGTGTTCACGCCTGGAATTATTAGAAAAATATAAATTTCAAGGAATAGATCCTCTGCACGCAGGTTTGCACGTATTTTTTGTATTGAATTCTAGGTATATGTTGCCTATACTTTTTCCGAGGCCTCTATCCCTGCACTTTTTCAGCCCGATCCACTTACAAATTTTGCCGTAAAGAAGAAACTAACAAACATCCATCTAAACTTTCGAATTTATAACATTACTGTCATGAAAATATGATGTAATAATTCACCTGGACTACACAGATAAGAACAAATTTCATGCATAATACAAGAAACTACTGTGCTTACATCGTACGCAGATAAGATGTAAGAACTATGCAGATCATGGACGCCATACCATATTATCCATAATTCCATATTATCTGATTTGTACTTAGATAACTATTTATAAAAAATTTGCATGATTGGAGATTTTTTTTTAAAAAATCCAAATAATACATATATATATGAAAATTCCTTACCGACTAACAGCCAGAGCGAGCAAAAGAAAGACAGATAGCGGATTAGTTAGGACAACACAAATTGAGCTTTTTCACATCTCTACTAATAATTATTTAAGCATTTCTTACCAATATATTGTTTATTCATTGTAATAATTTGTGAGCAAAGTTATGGACCGTAATAAGCAAAAGAATGTGGACGAAATATCTTAGAAATAAATACCATTCAGTAAGACTAAGAATTGCTTAGGACAGAGATAAAATAATCTAAATACATAGTTACCTGATTTGTATACCTGTTAATTACAAGATTACAAGTTGTCGGGACACAATCTAATTAACAAATTAGTCATAGTTTCTACTCTAGAGCATAACAAATCATAAATCTATTTAGTTAGGTTAATTGCTAAATTAATTAATTACTAACCTTTGTTGTTTATAAGCGCGAACAACAAACAAAGTGCGAAGAGAGTCTTGTAGTCATTTTCAGCACAATCGAGAGAGTCCAATATGGTTTTGAGAAAAGGCCGTTTCTCTACTTCTTTATACTCTCTTTCTATCGTATGCTCTACCGGTGTAGCTCTCTCGCTCACACTCGCAGAAGCTCCGAGCAATTTCTGCTTTTCTTCATCCGTTTTATTACTAAACTCCGTTTTGGAAGAACTCGACTCCATTCCACTATCAGGCAAGGGTGAATCTGGTACATTTTTAATACTCCTAGCGGAATGTATTTGTGTGACGAGATCCTCGGTGGAATCGTGAGCGATGCTGGACGTTTCGCTTATATGTGAAGTGGACGGAAGCGATGTCGATACTAGCTCTGGGTCTAGATCACAGCTCGAATGGTCCGTATCGTACCCAAAGGACTTGAAACCGGCGAATTCGGGCGTCGTATAGTCTCGTTCCTGAGACGTATTCTCCAAAGCTTTCTCGAGACTCAATTGCGGCTTAGAGAATTCTAACTTCACGCTTGATTTTGCGTTGCTAATGTACATTTCTAGTATTTTAGTCGCACCTTCCTCAAATACTGCAGAATCTGATTGGAGGATTATCCAAGCCAGAGCGTGGACTATGGGACCGTGTGTTATTATTAAAAAAACTTGTGATAGAAGGAATAAAGAAACAACACACGACACAGAGGGCTTTGTCTCATCTTCCGACTCTACTCTATGTCTCGGAAAGTTCATTCTCGAAGGCGTTGCTTCTGTATTTTTCCCCGATAAAATCGCCTCTAAATTCCTCGTTATCGTCTCTATGCTTTGAATATGATCTCTGTTGTAAGGTGAAGAGGTCGCTAATTGCCTGACAGATCCCGGTGTCAAAGAGTAAATGTACAGAGGTACCAATAGTTTGTGCAGCAAATGTTCCGTCAAAACGTCGTTTAGGTCGGGAATGTTGAGACAGAGTATGTCATTGATATAATGAAGGTGGTCCAAATGTTCTGCGACCAAGTCATCGAGTTTCTGCTGGGAAGAGTGGCTAGAACAAGGCAGGCTTACTTTATACAATTAGCAGCATTCTATTCAGCCAATTAAGGTAGAAATTACAATAACACTACGCCTAATCTTTTTCACTTTTTTCTACTAGTTTATTAGTGTGTAGTAGCAAATCAGTTATCTATTTTGCTGTGTATTGCTATTGCCCCTTTAAATCAATCAAATAAAGCCCTGCCACAAATGAGGTCATAGATAAGACATCCACAAATAGGACAAGGGAACACACGAGTGTCTCAGCGATAAGCATAACTAGACCAGAATAGACAAATGACAATCAATTACCATTTGCAGTAAATGTACCAAAGGATCTTATATATTTTTTGTGACAAGTCACAGTTGGAAAAAGGCTTTACGTAACATTTTCTTTATGTTTATATTAAAAAAACTAATAAATAAAATAAACAATATAAAAAGCAACGCGTTCTCTATGACGCCATTTTGTGAAAAGGATATATAGAGATTAGAAAAGGATTTCGCGTTCATAGGAGCGGGACAAAGCAGAGTGTCGTAAGCGCAAAAATCATGGTTTTGCTTATTATCTATTAATGAGGACATTTATATGCAAAAAAAGCCGAAGGTTCCTTCGGTATTCTATTATTTAAATAAGGTGATGGGAATAAAAAAATCTTGTGATTGACAGTTTACGAGAAATACGGTAGTAACTAAGAAAATAGATGGTACTTTGATCAATTAATACTGATATTTAAATAGCTTTTTATTTTTTTGAAAAGAAGGGGCCCTATATCGCTTAGATTAAGTATTAATTTTTTTTTTCGAAGCTTTTTCGATATAGATTACTGCGAAAACAGGTCTTAGCGTAACTCAATTGACGTCAATTCACATATATCTGGGCCTCAAAAAGTTAATAAAGGTATTTTATTACCTTTCCGGTACTTTGCGCAACATAATTGTCACTTTTAGGTAAAAATGGTCACTTAGGTATTACGTAACGTTTAGGGGGGGAAGAGGGTACAGAAAACCGTTATGGCGCATTACATGGGGGAGGGATGATCGTCAAATATCTTCAAAAAATGCGTTACGTAATACTTAAACGCCCCCTAGGACTACTAATGAAATAACCAACGGATTACGTACATTCGGATTAAAATTGTGTAGCATGTTACTTACTCCGCATCATTTCTGACGCACGCATCCAATTCCAGAATGTGTTTACCGATGAACCAGACGAGATTACTGAAGTACGGCGCTGCCGTTCTGAAAAATAAACCAGGCAGATTGTGATTGGGTGGAAAACAAAATAGACAGATTGGGATTGGGTGAAAAAAAATATAGACGGCTTGTGATTTGGTGAAGTGTAAAAAGAAGCTACTGACTTATCAAAACTAGTTATAATTGGTTATAGAATTGATTTTATAATCTAATAAAAGACATTTTAAAAACTTGACGAAAACTATAGCTTCACTTTTAAGAACTGTAGACTGAATGGGGTGTTTGTTACAAATCTACTGTTTTGGCATGAACCAAATTCTATAAAATGCAGGAACAAAGCAGCAAAAGTAAACAATAACACAAAAAATATGCTACTTTAATTCAATTAATAATAGGAAAGTAACTAGTTATCTAGCCTTAGTTCATCATCATCAGCCCGTACACGTCCACTGCTGAACATAGGCCTCCCCCAAACGACGCCACGAATAGCGGTCCTGAGCCGCCTCCATCCAACGACTCCCTGCGACCGCTAGGATGTCGTCGGTCCATCGAGTAGGTCTTCCCACACTCCGTTTTGCATTGCATCGCGGTCGCCACTCGAGAAACTTTACTCCCCAACGGTTATCGGTTCTACGAGCTATATGGCCTGCCCATCGCCACTTCAGCCTGCTGATTCTGAGCTATGTCAGTAACTTTTAGAGAAGGTAATTATACTAGTAGGTATTTAGATCAGCACCAGTCCTTGTTAATACAAACTGCTCGACAGAGGTAGGCCTTTTGATGTTTTTAGTGCAGGCAGATACATTTTCTTACATAAGCTGATAAAGGCCTCTAAGGCCCAGACTCCACCAAAGCGAATACGTGCGGAGATGTCTACAGCGAAGACGAGAAAAGACGTTTTTCAGCTAGGGTGTCTCCACCGAAGCGGAGATCTGTGCTGGCTATAGTGGAACTGAGCTGCATGCGGTGAGCGTTGGATGGTTGTTGTGATCAATGCTTTAGCGGCGACGCTCACATCTCTTCTCGTTTCCGCTGCGTGACGTCGCGCGTCGTAGCCAGCTTGCGAGGCATAGCTCACATCTCCGCTTCGATCTCTTTGTTTTCTTCGTATACAAATATGATAGATCTCCGAGATTATAAACTTTCTATTGGTTGTTTAAAACAAATCCCTTCTCCGCTCGTCTCATCTTCGCTTTGGTGAAGACCGGCCCTAAATGCCGATATCGATTTAAAGTTTGATTAAAAACTACGTGATATTACACATTTTTTGCTGGCCATAAAACTATCATCATCATCAGCCCATACACGTCCACGGCTGGACAAAAGCCTCCCCCGTACGACGCCACAAATAGCGGTCCTGAGCCGCCTCCATCCATCGACTCCCTACGACCGCTACGATGTCGTCGGTCCATCAAGTGGATGGTCTCCCATGTAGGGGGGGGATTTTCCATAATCACCACGCTTGGCAGGCGATTGGTGATCGCAGTGTTGGTGTTTAATTATCAGAAGGAAGCTGCTGCCCTTCCTCTGGTAGGTTCCCTTAGTCGGCTCTTACGACATCCACGGGTTGAGTTGAAGGGGTCGATATTCGTACGCCGCGGCGGCCCCACGGCCATTTTACATAAAACTATATAAGGTGCATATTCTCTATCATACACGGTTTTCTAATATGGCTGTGTATGAGTATTACCTACCTACTTCTTGCGTGCATCATTTGATTTTATTCATGGAAATCAAGTTATTGCACAGAACATCGAGCCTGTTTTGGCAAACAAAATGTATGATTCATTTGTTAGATCACATTGATGTTAGAGTCAACGTCCCGCGTTTTTGTGTTATTTTATCGAAACAAGTTTTTTGCACCGATAAACGATAATTTCGTAGGTATATGGCACCTAAGTTTTTGTTACGAGTTTATCCTTAAAGGAGGCAGCTTCGACTGTTTTAGAGGCTGATGAAAAAATAATTTTAGTAAATATTTCAGACCAGTATGCGTAACGCGCCAATTAAAATACTGGAACAATTCCTTTTGAAATAACTAGCTACTGTTAACAGATGGTCTTGCGAATATTTTAATGAGTTCTAGGTTAGTTTTATTGAATAAATAATTATTCGATACACAAACTTAGGTATATGACCCTTTTGATAAAAAATTTTTTGTTATTTGAGTGTTTCTTAGAAATTAGTACCTACAAAATGGTTTATAGAGAGGAGGCATTGTGTGCGCGAAAAGCGAAATAATAAAATGGTTCTTCTCCATCCCATAATAAACATGACTTAGGTATTGGGAACCTTGGAACTACTCTCTATAAGCTTCAATGCCTTAGGATTCGTATTTAGTTAAATTCGTTCAATTTTAGGCAAAGGGGCTCCAATACCTAACTTTAAGATTATAGTTTTCGTTTTTAAGCTGCAAACAGTACATAATTTGTAGGGCTGTTTAAGAAGTATTTACTTAGATAGAAAATACTTTATTGCACACATAACAAAACAGTTTACAAACAATTTGAACAAAAAAAAGAAATGTGACAATTGGCGGTCTTATCGCTCACGAGCGATCTCTACCAGACAACCTTGGATGGATAGGATCGTTGGATTGAATACGGGGATCTGTGCGCATTATTTTAAGAAGCTAATACAAATTACAAAACTCTAATCAATACAAACTACAAAACTAATAATTTACAAATCTTACATACCTGTCTCTAATAAATCGAAGCATGCTAGCGTCCTGCACTCGATACACGTTGAGCGTGAGTGTACGCACGGCTATGCGCACCATCGACTCGGAGTGGTTGAAGAACTTTATTGCTTCAGTGTACAGTGGAAAATCCTTGGTGTGCTAGATCAGAAATAAAATAAATAGTTAGAAAAACCAGTTTAGAAATGCATATTGTGTAAATATTAGATAGTGCGTAGAAAAAAATTTAGGACTACATAGCAAATTTATTTCTCTTGCTCAATCCTTAGCCAAACCGGGCGCCATCTGTATATTAATCGAAAATGCTTTATTTCCGTTAAGTATATAACTGTAGGTAGGCAGACACTTGTAAATCGTATTCTTAAAAGTAAAGAAAACATGGAAATTAACTGACTTTACTTTAGGGTATACAGGTGCAAATTCTTGTCAAGTATTTAACCAGCCCCTTTCTAAGGATTTCTCAGCTCAATCAATAAAATAGGTCGATAGTTTTAGTGAAGACCTTGCCTAACAAGTTGCACTTAATCAATTTTATTAAAAAGTAGAAAATATACTCAACAAACCTCATTGTAAAAGAAATGTATAGTATGATTGTTCAGTTTTAGGCTCAAAGTCTTCAGGAATGAAATGTAGTAAGCCATCACCTCTTCATCAGAAAAGTCAAATTTGTGAACTATTATCGAGTTCACATGATTGTTGCTTAGGAGATAATCTGAAAATAAACCCGACTTTTGATTATTTATATATCTAGATGGACTGTCAACGCCATAAAAGTGTAGAAATAATATAATGGGGCGTGTTTTAAAAACGATAAACCTACTTAAAAAAAATTACAATGTTTTTAAGTTTTGCTGGATAAATACTAATCCCCTGAGGATAACATTTTTATGGGACCACCTCAGGGTCCTTTTTTTTCTTTTTTTCATAAGTGAATTTAAGAAGAATTTTCAAGATCTGTGTGATAATTGGCGGAAATATCGCGTAACATAAATACAGAATAAAAATATATATTCGAATTGATCCCCTTCCTTATAAAAATAGCGTCCAGCATTTGATCTCTAAATCTTCAACCAGACCCTGCTCACTTTAGATGTAATAAGTAAAGGTTTTGACAAATTTTAGTTATAAATCATTTGTTTAATATATGTAGCTCAAGACAGATTTGCAAACTATGAGGTAATCTTGCATACCTAGGATAATTTCTATTACTCTTCAAAAAGACTTCAGAAAATAATCAATCACACTTTAGCTTATAAATGTATTGTAACTGTAAGTCTAACGGCCGAATACTCAAACGCAGATGTAAGCACGTCTTATGTCGCGATATTTTGACAGTTTTCAATGAAAAACTGTCAAAAAATCGTCACTTGAGTCGTGCTTAAATCTGAGATTCGTTTGAGTATTCGGGGGTAAGTCCTACTATTCTACTAATATTATAAATGTCAAAGTTTGTAAGTATGGATGTTTGTTCCGCTTTCACGCAAAAACTACTGAACTGATTCGGCTGAAATTTGGTATGGGTATAGTTTGGGACCTGAAATAACATGAGCTATTTTTTATCCTGATAAAATGCGGGCGAAGGCGCGGGCAGCAGCTAGTACAACATATTTCATTCCAATAAATTTAATGTATTGTTTTACTATACTTTGACATTTATAATATGTAGGAAGTAGGATTCATCAAATATTATACATAGAGCCTTTAATAAGCATCATAGAGTCAATTCCTTTAGTTTGATACTTACACAATGATGTTTCATTCCTGATATTCTCAAACAATATGTTTAGTGTTTGCAGTAGCTGCACACACACATAAGAGGAACCACCACATTTCTGCCTCATGATCCTCAGGAAATATGATAGCATGTTCTTTTCCAGGAAGAAACTAAAAAGGAACACAACTTTAGTAATAAATTTTAAAGGCATTTTATTCATAGAGGAACTGAGATGGTGCTGCCAGTGAAGAGTGTATTGTCATTATTCACCTAACTTATTTATTAATTTAATTACTCAAACCAGCCCTACTTCTAACAGATTGGAGTATTCTATCTATCTGACCAGTATGGTATGGTATGGTGAGTGTACTCCTTTGTCCTCACTGAGAATCCAGTTGGTCCATTGTGCGTGGTTTTGTTTTATTTTATTTTTACAATCTTAGGAAAACTTACAGCTAGATACAGATTAGATACAAAGAATATTTAACTTAAGGCCAATTAGAAGTTTCCACATATAATAAACAAAGCAGCGATTTAGAAAAGTATTACAGAAAGTAGACGATCAACATTTTTAAGTAAAAAAGAAAAAGATTAGACACACAAAAATTGATTAATAATGACTTTAATTTGCAAGGAAATGATTACCTAATAGGCGCTTAAGCTGAACAGAATTGTTGAAACATATATCAAAATCGTGATCTTTTACTAAAGTGTTAAAACATCTGCTAGCCATAATAGTGAACGAATTCTGCCTATAATTTGTTTTTGCAGGAGGAATATTTAGCAAGTTAGGTTTCCTGAGTGTTCCAATATTAGTTTGCAGTCCTATCTTTTCAAGAAGCTCAGGGCAGTCAACCTTCCCATTTGGAATGTTTAACAGATAAGATAAGTCCGCTATTTTTTTAAGTTCCTGAAGAGGAAGAAAGTGAAATTTGCGACATCGCGCCATGTATTCAGGTAGAAAGACTTTAGCTCGATACTGTAGGTGTCGCAGAAATCGTTTCTGAATACGTTCAAGACGAGTGATATAAACGTCATAACACGGGTTCCAAACCTGTGAAGAGTACTCTAGATGACTACGAACGTACGCACAGAAAAGTATCTTTGTAATCTTGATGCTTGAGAATTCGCTTGACATTCGCAGTACAAAACCTAACGCTCTGGATGCCTGGTTCACTTTACTATGAATATGATCCTTGAAAAGAAGTTTCTCATCAAAAGTTACTCCTAGATCTACGATTTTACTGACTCAAGATAAGGCACTATCTCTTATTGTGTACTCAAACTTTGCTAGTATTACCAGCCTAACTCCATCCAGAAGCGCAGAATCTTCCTGGGATCTTCACAGGCTTCACGGAGTCACCTCGGGTGGTCGAGGATTTCGTGTCTGACTAGTGTGGGTTGATGACTTGGTTAAAATTGTAAGAAATGGCTAGATACATAAAGCGCAGTCCAAACATGAATGCAAAAACAAAAACCATCATATTTGCTTGTGTATGTCTTTTGTAACCAAGGAAATAAATAATTTTCATTTTCACTTACAGTTACGTCTGAATAAACAAACTTTTTATTTTTATTCATTTATTTATTTGAATGATCCAGATCCCTTTTCCCCACTTCACTTCTGATGGCCTTTTGCCAGTTAGATCTGTACTGCCCTCAAAATATCATCTGATCATTGCACAGGTGGTCTGCCTCCAGTCTGCAGTCTATATATCCTATTTAGCAGAATTCATAGCTCCAGGGGGTCATGAGATTTTTGTACCAAGCTCTCAAGTCAGGAATCTTGTTTTAATATCTAACTTTCAATTGCCTAAGTGTAGAAATCTGTATATTCTTAACTAATTTCCTATTAAGTGAAAGCAAGACAGGAAGTTCATCATTTCACATTTTAATAACTTATGATACCCAGCAAAAGTTATCACTTTTGCATCATAAAGTTTAACCATTTCGACTAAATTATATCTGCAGATTTAACAGCTCATGCCCACTTACCTTGAAAAATCTATGAATAATCTTAGTACTTATTTATGTCAAGTCAAATCTGGTTCAATAAAATGTTTGAGGTTAAACCTTGTAAAATATAAGTAAGAATGTTGATAATAAATAAATGGTCAGTTTTCCTCGGCTATTTTTTGTTCTTAATTGTTAATTAGTTTGAATTTGAACAATTGCAATGGTTTTGTCTGTGTTTTCTTGTATTACTTACTTTTAATTTTGAGAACACATTTGAGTTTTGAAATTGCTAATCATAAACAGGACATTAAAACTAAACTTTAAACGTAACAATATGATAAAATAAATATAAATACCTCCATGATAATTTGATAATACACATGTCAACAAACTCTTTGTGAATAGAAATCTACTTACTCGAACACGGAACTGTCGTTCTGATCGCCCCATATCAGTATCTCTGCTATACACCTCAGGGACTCCACCAAGGTCCCGCGATTGCTCTCGGAAACTGTCGTATTCTTACAGAGGATGTTTTGTAAATACTTCAATCTCTCCAACGAATGCGGGTTCTTGGGACGGCCCCAAGCCGCCCCAAACCAGCTACGACTTCGAAACATCACTCCATCCGACCAGTTACTGTTCTACTGTGTTCTACTGGTTCTAATGCGTATAAATGTAAACTTAGCACATCAGTGGTCACTAATTAGCACAGTATTGGTCTCTGTTTTTCTAGTAATGAGACGCATGGCGTTCGCAGAGCACTGAGAAATTATTAAATTATTTCCTTGTAAGTAGATAACACGAGGGAGCAGAGCAGTGAGGTGAGGGATTTATTTTAAATTTTTTGATTAGAATTTTTATTTTATTTTGATGCTGTCAAAGTATTCGTTTCACATCAAATGTCAAAGCTAGCCAAATTTGACACTGACAACTTTAAGACAAATACAAACGACATTGCCAGTGCTAAAATCATTCGTGTAACTCCGTGTCGCCATAGATCAAAGCTCAAACTAATATTCTAATATTCTTCGACACGGCATATGAAACAACAGTTTAAATAGGTAAATATGTTTATTATTAGGGTTCCGTACCTACCTAAAAAGGAAAAATGGAACCCTTATAACGATCACTTTGTTGTCCGTCTGTCCGTCTGTCAACACTCTTTTCTCAGAAACGCGTGGAGGTATCGAGTTGAAATTAAGTAACATCAAATACTCAGGTCCGTAACCTCTTGGAACCGTGATATAAAAAAACTTCTAAGTCTACGCAATCAAAAGTTATAGCCGTTTATGCCCTTTTTTTTATTTGGATGGGAATCTAATGTACACAAAACCTATAGGTGTATATGTCAAATTTCATGACTCTAGATCAACGGGAAGTCCGTTGATCTAGAGTCATGAAATTTGACAAGAAGCAAGGTCATATAGGTACTTATGTATAGCACAAATAAAGGGAAAAATCCGAAAACCGTGAATTTGTAGTTTATTTACATAAAAATTATATTTGATTCTCACCATGGACCGAAACCCTACTTTAAAATTTGACAAGAAACAAGGTCTTATAATTACGAAACCCTCGGTGCACGAGTCTGACTCGCACTTGAGTTTTTTATTTATTAGTAATAAAGACTCATAAATTATTGCTCCAACAAATACCACTAAATATTTTTTTTAACATGTGTTCATAGAACATCTATTACGATTTACGGGTAACTAACTACTTTTCCGGTATATACATCCTTGTACAATAGAACGCAGAAATTATTTATAACGAAGAGTGAGTGTAGAAATTATATATTTGTTGTGCCAACGCCGACGGCGATAAGGCCGGCTCCGGGACGGACCGCTCCTCTGGGTTTTGCCCTCTAAGCTCAGTTGGAGTGGTAATAGGTTGCGGTGTCGTATGGGAGGCACCGCAACTGAAGCGGGCGGCTGTGCTGTATGAACAGCATGACAGAGAGATGAAGACCGCGATGGGAAAGGAGTGTCGGTATTGAGGTTCGCTGCTCACCCTGTCTTTTGCGACCTTAGCGGGGTCGCTACCTACCGTTTTTTGGCAAACGCGGTGGGGTCGCAGGGGAGGAGGAGTGTCGGTATTCCGTGGGCCACTCTCCCTATCTTCTGTGACCGTGTGACACGCGGCGCAGCGGAGCCACTTGACTGACCCGTCGCAGGGGGACCTAGGGCGTTGGGACACGGTGTCGTCCGGCTCGCATTTGGCGGCTAAGGTCCCCAAGGTGATCAGCCGAAAAAATTATGGACTCTTTTATACAAGCCGGCTTGTCTATGTGTATGAGTCCATAATTTTCATTATAATTTCCTAAGTACCTACCTCGTACCTTTTACCCCATCTTTGTAATCTGCATTCACAAATATAAACAAGATGGTACCTATAGTCATACCTTTATATTAGGTACCTTAGTTCGTTAAGCGGCCTCAGGAAGGAAGCACTAGTAAGTATCTACCTAACCTACCTAATTCTAGGTATTATTTCAGGGATAGGTAAGTGGGATAAGTGCAGCTAAATAGGGATGGGTAAGCTAATAGGGATGGGTAAGCTAATAGGGATGGGTAAGCTAATAGGGATGGGTAAGCTAATAGGGATGGGTAAGCTAATAGGGATGGGTAAGCTAATAGGGATGGGTAAGCTAATAGGGATGGGTAAGCTAATAGGGATGGGTAAGTACAGCGGGAGGTACAAATAGACGCGGGTGCCCTGCCTTTAGGGACTTATTTTCAAAATGTTTTTGTATAAACAACGCCCATTGAATATAATTTTATCCGACTTCAAAAAAAGGAGGAGGTTATTATGTTAATCTGTATGTACATTATGTATTTATGTTATTTTTAATGTTGGTCCCGTTAATAATCGTCCAATTTTGAAAATTATTTCTCTGGCCCTGAAGTGATTCCATAATTTTTTTATTCTCGGATTAGTATTTGTCCCGCAAAACTGAAAAAAACAGCCTAAATACTCGTACGTATTAAATAATTTGAACTCGGTTTTAGCTTATTTTTTAACCGACTTCAAAAGAGGAGGTTATCAATTAGTCTGTATGTTTTTTTATATGTATGTTACGCGATATATCCGTTAATTATGGACTGATTTTGAAAATTCTTTTACTATTGTATAGGAAACGATCCCGAAGGGGTCCGTCAGGTGGGGGTTTTTATCCCCAGGGGATTAGTATTTTTCCCGCAAAACTTAAAATAAGTGTAAAAGTAAGGGAATTTGAAGATTGTTTATCGTTTTTTAAAACACGCCATAATATTCAAATAACATTATTCTTGTTTTACACATATAAAACAGCCTAAATACAATAGTACTTTTATATAGAGAATTTCCTGAGAATAGGACTTTTATATAGAGGACCATTTTTCTTTAATATTATTGGTGTTAACCTATATGCGTCTGTAGCTGCGTCTGGCGGCAGTTAATGTGTTCAAGTGAAAACCTCAACTAGATAATTAGGTACCACGAGATGGCGAGATGTGAAGAATTTATTTTGTTCTACAAGAACGAGTGCGCTTTGAAGTATTTAGTAGAGAAACAAAATGTTCACTAAATATTTTGAAACTTTCATAGTTATATTATTAGGTATATTTTATTCAAATGTTATTTTATCTTCTTCGATTTATTCTTCGTAGGTATGGCTACAAGAAATGCCCGTAGGTAATATTTTCGCTTCCTCTATTATTTCGCTGCTCGTTTAATTTTACGTTCGGACCTTGCTCGCCTGCTGAATGCTTCCCTTACCTATTTTGAAATTAATTTTGTCCATGGTATTAGAAATAATAACATGTTAGTATTTACTACCTATGAACCTGCACATTATAGGTACGTTCCTCACCTTCCTCCTCACCGTAGATACCTGCAAGTACATACTTTAGGTACCAACCTCGAAAGGAAATAAGGAAGTAGGAACACTAAGGAATTCAATATATTGAAGGTAAAAAAACTAAACCTTGTTGAGCCCAAGTTTTATTTGAATAGTTATTTACTTACAAAAAGTTTACCTATTGGTCCTTTCCTTCGCCCTTATTTTACAAATTCTACCCCAGGGTAGGTAGATTCTACAGTAAATAAGGCTATATAGCTACGAGTAATTAAGGGACGGAGCAAATTACGTTTATTTTGTACATACATTTTTATCTTAACTACGAGTATTTTAGTACCTTACCTAGAAATTAGAAGAAATAATTTACTAAGAATCTACTCACAAAAAATTAAACTAACATTGCATCCTAGTGAAATAAATAAAACAGTGAAAACTTACGCCTTATTAAATTCTACGTATTTGACTCAAAATTATCTATATTGTAACATAGATTATAAATTATTTTAGTCACAAAATCGTCTCAAAATTAAATGTAGTACCTTCCTACTTGCGTACATATAAGTTCCTAAGAATCCTAGGATGCTAGTTTGGTACCTACATAAATAGTAAGAAAACATTTTTATCCCTACATACAGAAAATAAACACATGCAAAACAGTTAGACTACGTTACAATTACATACGTATATTATCACTACAGACCTCCTCTGAAAAATGTTCACAAATATTTTACATGGAAGTGTTAGGTATTGCCTCACACCCAGCTCTTTCGCATCGCCTGATTGACATGCCAGTTACAAACTCTATATTATTTTAACGTCCAACATTTATCTGTTCTATTGTTTAGTTATTGTTTACATTTTCTGCATGAGCATTATAAGTATTATTAAGTCTTTTCTGGGCTCTGCAAAATAAGACAAAGGCTGCACTGCACAGCATGGACGCAGTTTCGTATCATTTAGAATTTCGTGCTTTGACTTTGTTTATCCTATGTTCCTTGCAAGTGCAAGAATGGTCCACGACTGCGACTCGATACGAGTCATATACCTACCCTATTCCTACTCTACTTCTTACGTCTAAGGATAGAAGTTCTGCAGAGCATCAGAATATATGGAGTTGTATGTATCCCGTAGAACGTAGACGCTGTCTCCAGGTTTCCCGTTAAACATGTACTGGCCCTTCAGATTTGTGACCTTGGAGTTCGTCGGCGTAGGCTTAGGTTTTGGTTTTGGCTGGGAGTAAGAAGGCATGTTGTACGTTGGACGAGGTGGCATCATAGGCTGTGGTCCGAAGCCATAAGGATCCATAGACATTTGAGGAACCTGTTGGTAAGATGGGCCACCGCTCCATTGGTACACTCCAGTTGGTTTTCCATTTGACACGAAATCTAAGGGCAGATTGATGAACGGATCTTGGGGTGGCCCTTGAGGCATCATGGGCGACATAGGTGGGCCGAGGTTGGGCGGCTGAGATACGTAACCCAGGCCTGGGACAAACATGTACGGGGTAGGAGGCATCCTTATGTAGAAGATAGGAGAGTTGTCGTACTGTAGCGAGTTGAGGTTATCATTCTGGTACGAGTCTCCGTTACCATTCTTCTTTTTGTTGCTCTGTCGGCGTCTCGAGGGAATGGTTCTCGATAAATCATCATCTTCGAAGTTGTCGTCGTTAACAGTGAAGTTTACATTATCATCATCATCATCCTCTGGGAAATCGAAACCAGATGAGAGAAATGAGGGATAGAAACCAAAGAGGTTGAGTGCTTTGTTCTTCCTGTTTGTGGGCGGCGATTGGGTAGTTGTGGTCAATTCCTTGAACTTTTCTTGGAGCTTGCTGGCCCGGCTTTCGGGTTCAGTTGTATCAGGTATTTTAAAAGCTTTGGACCTTCTAGATGTCGGCATTCTTTCTCCATGGGCCTGTTCAATCTCTTCCGATTCGTAATTAACTCGTGATTTTGTGGGCGTTGTTGTTTCATCTGTAACAGACGCTTTTGATCTTGGAGAAGATTCCGTGTCCTCTGGCATGGAGATGGCTTTTGATCTTCTGGAGGCGGGCGCACTGTATCCTTGGAGGGCGAGGTTCAAGACAACCAATCCTAGGAGTATGTGGCTTGAGTATTCCATCGTTGACAGTCTGAAAAGAAGAAAAAAATCCGTTTAATGACATTATTTTGTATGTGTAGAGAGCGTCAGGTTCCAAAAAGTTCAAAGTCTGAGTTCAAGAAACTGGAACCTTTTTGATTTCATTGCGCATGAAAACGAGTTTATAAGACGAACTCTCCTCCTGACACTCGTGATATCCCCTCAAAAATAAAAGTAGATCAGTGTTGTAAGCGAGAGGCGTGTACTACTCTGACATTACCTGTCGATAAATCATTTAGCCCTGTGGAACATCTAAAAATAAAACTCCAAAGGAATGATTATCTTTTAAATGCCCGGGGCTTGGGGGCAATCATATGTCATTTAGCACGAAACAACACATTTGCACTGTGTATTTTACAGCGAGCTGGAATAAGTTTATTAATAATTATATAGTATCTTATCTACACCTTGAGACATATTGGACAAAACGAGCACCGAGAGATTTTTCTAATTAATTAACTTTTGCTTTTTGGACTCTATGTTATACCTACTCGTATATATGGATGGAGGCGGCTCAGGACCGCTATTCGTGGCGTCGTTTGGGGGAGGCCTATGTTCAGCAGTGGACGTGTACGGGTTGATGATGATGATGATGATGATGATGTATATATACAGCCAATGTCAGCTGCCAATCAACATCAGCTCAGCCGAAAAACGTTCCCTGCAGCACATAGCCACCCCTAAAGATCAGTCTCGTACATTCACTCGTCACATGCTTGCAAATAAAACCTTCCACTAAAACATAGCCTATCTAAAACATTTTCCCATTGCATTGGTTTACTCGCTTCCTCATTCCCAATATATGTCAACATTCTGAAATAGAGTAAGTCCGGTCCATATAAGGACTATCCGTTTAAAGTTCCAATAAAAACGTCCCTATTGAACGTGTGGGCATTTTATAAGCTGTCAGTCATATGCCTGTCTCGTGATAAACTAGAAAAAATTAAAACATGTTGAGCAAGGCCGGTTCTTACCCTCGGGCAGCAGCGGTTTGTTGGTAATCTATTCATTTAGGTGCGAGTACCTACGTTTCGAAGAGGGAACATTGCCACGTTTATAAGGTTTCGTAGTTATGGAATAAACAAACATCAGGTGTGATGTCAAATTAATATTTTGACCTTTGTAAGATATCGTCAGCTACATCGTAATTTAATATCAAGTAAGATTATGGCCAAACCCAAATACCAATATACTATTTCAACCCTTAAATTTATAATAGTTTCTTTGGTCTAAGGATATTTATGATAATAATTCTGCAGATCTATTTGGAAGTTTCCGTATATTCGAATCCCATCGAAGAAAGCATTGTTTACGTATGTAGGTTTTATGTTCTCCGGTATATCCAGGTACCTACCGATTGCGAACTCCTCGGTATAGGAGAGAGTTAGGTTAGGTTAACTTTGTAAGTATTGTTTCTGTTAGTATATAAATTCCTTGATTGTTTCACTGCTTATTGAAGTCGTATAAAGTAAAATTGTGTGAGTTTTGTAACGGGTCCAAGAGTTCTTTATGGTCTAAAGGAAATGTAGTACGGTGTAATGTGAACTTAAAAACAAAAAATTATAAAGTTGCCAACACTCAACCACGTTGAATTAAATTAAATATGTCTACTACTATAAAATACTTTTCTGTGCTAAAAATTATCATACGGGCATCAACACGGAAGTAACAGGGTGAGACTAATTTGACCTTGAATAAAATTTACGAAGGAATGTATACTAATTAGTAAAGAAAAAAAGTGTTCGAGACGTCCTCACGGTTTCTAAATGGTCGGGTATCGGTTTCCATGAGGAGTTTGATTCTCTGCAGGAATTCAAAGGGAAAACAGCCCATGGTATTATCTTATTTACCTATTCAATTTACTTAGGTATACTTGAGTTTGGCTTATAAATATAAGCTAACACAAAAAAAATTCTCACAGTAACCACGTAAAGTCAATTAAAATCCAGAGATTATATTTTTTATTAATAGACTACAGGTTTTTGAATTAGACCAGTTTTATTAATAACAAATTACAAATATGACAAAATAATTATCAAAAGCTCTTATGAATTAACATTTTATTGCAAAAAAACACAGGAGCTCAAGTCTTCAATTAGTCCACTCTATAAAACTAATTGGAAGAACTTTTTTCAAGCTATATAATTCTTACAACTCGCTAAAAATAGCACTCTGATATCCCTAGTGGCATCCTACGAGTGTGTTTTAAATACCAACAACTAACCGGCAATGTAATGTGGTACCTACATGTTTACTTTTGCGCAAGTAATTACTTATGAAGTGGGATCCAGCTGCGATACAACGAGTTGAGTTTTATGGAAATTGTGCCTTCATCTTTGGCTAAGTAGTTTGTGATTTACTTTGTGAGCCTTTCATGAGTACCCACATTATCCTAGGGCCGTCATCTACGAGTGTGTGTATCGCTAGCGATAGTCATATGTCATCCCCAAGAAATCGCTTATGCTGCATGGGGTTCAAAGTTAAAAGGGAAGTACCATAATTACCAAGATGATGATGTTCGTAAGTAGGTAGGTAAATATTAATCCCTTAGTCACGTCTTAGTTTTTCACATAAACGAAATATGATTTACTTATTTGACTAATAGCTTCCGTTCGTAGCTTTACACGTGTTTTTGTTTTTCAAGAATACCTAACAAGACAATTTTTTTTTGTTTGAACTAACGTTTATAAAATTTTCAGCCTAACAAGGATCCAAATTTTCGCATTTGTAATATTAGTGTGATGCATTTGTATCAACTCAGCGATGTCATCGCGGCATTATTTTTGTATTGTCTCGCTACAAAAAACTCGCCTGTATTAATGAACCTTTAGCCAGTGGGACATTGTTTAGATACCATAGGTTTTAGCGATGGTTGCAATAGGTAATTTGAAGAAGAGCTAAAAGGGTCATAATGTAAAAGCGCCTTTGAACGCCGCATGGTTATCTTATTTGTTTTGTTTGTTTTTAAAATAAATATAAAGGTGTACGTTTCTCTACTTTGTGTCGTGGAACTACTCATATACCTAGGTATGATGTACGGCGAATAAATGAGTATGAGTCTAGACTCATACTCATTTATTCGCCGTAGGAGTACAAGGCACAATTGTATACGTCAATTTAAAAAATATGGTTTACAATAAATGGCGCTTTTATTATAATTCTAAATTAACAGGCATGACAGGAAAACAATCAATAACTTAGATTTTTTAAAATGGTAAATTACATAACTTAATATAATAGACATACTGAGGTTAGTTTTACAAAAATAGTATATATATAATATAATAATATTAATATTTTAAATATTTGTTTTAGATATCAACGTTGACCTGACTCTACATTAAGTAAGATAAAATTTTAGAAGAGTCATCAGTCACAGCGTTAAATAATAGTAGATTATGCCCCGAGTGTGTAAAGCAGTGTGATACGTCACGGGCATCATTGAATCCCGAGCGCAACTTTGGATTCTAAAACAACTTAGGAGCGAAGCGAGGAAGACACTAGAATCCGGAGTCCGAGATTAACGCCCAAGACGAAGACAGCTTTATGCACGAGAAAAATAGGTACTCTACTTTTAATAGTTTGGTAACGTGTTTCGTGGCATTAGTTTTTTATTTCGCCCTCTGAACAGATGTTAACTCTAATTTCGAAGAAGATCTCATTGTACGGATTTCCTTGGAGAAAAAATCTCACGCGTATTTTGATGTTATTCCCTTGGGAGTTATGTTCATTATTTCCAGAGGAGTAATGTGATTTGATGTTCATTATTCTCAAACGAGTAATGTGATTTGAATTTTGAATTTTTTATTTTTAATGACTTGCTTTCGACTTCAATTACATGACGTATATCTTATGTTTTTCGATCATAAAGCCTGGAAAAAGTAATTTAGACATAATTTTAATTTCTTTTTAGTACAACCCTCATACCGTAGGAGCTAGCTGATAGTCGTAAGATACAGATTTTTAAAATTAACTTGCTCGTTACTATAAGAAAAAAAAACGAATGTATAAAAGTCGTTTGAGCTAGTCATCTCCACAATAACTAAATAGAAATACACCAAACCAAATACTTAAAGCTCGAACTCGTTACTTTAATACTATACAACTTAAATCTGTATTCTAAAGGAAAGTGAACACATTAAAACACAATTTACGTCCAGTAATGTGGGATGGGGAAGTGAGAGTGTTAAAATCATGATCACTGCACATAAAATGAGTTTGCATGCTTTGTTTATTTGCGGATGCTTGCTATTTCTAGCTTGTTACCGCAAACTTTATTGATTTTCTATAATCTTTTTATTTGTTATTTGATAATAATTTTGTGGCTACGAGTGGCTACTAAGGAATATCCAAATGAGGGCGGGCAGCTGCGCCTCCTGCAGCAGATTATTTAGCGGATTAAAAAGATCGGGACGAGTTTTGCTCCAACTCGAAAACTAACGACCTAACAAAAAAAAGGTTTCATGTCCGCTTCGTTACTTTATCTTAAAAGATTGAAGAAGAAGTGAATTAAGAATCAAAGTGATCACTTCATATTCTAGTTTTACTGAGTCATTCCGTGTTCGACTCACTGGCATTGGCCCAAACTAGTCCAAATATGGAAAATCAAAGTCAGTAGTGATGTAATTCCGTACACTTTTCAAAGGCAGGCTTTAGTATTGTCAGCCACACACTTTTAAGTCTTAAGATTCCAACAAATAAGTGGGAAGAAGCGGACACACTTATTTGTTGGAATCGTAAGACTTGTTAATTGAATTTTATGACGTGTCCAAGAGTTGTGTTAACTGTACCTACCTATTGGAAATAAAGCACACTAAGTGCATTATATATTTGTAAAACAATTCTACAGCCGAACTGCAATCCCCAATACGCATGCCCAGCGTGGGGATTATGGGCTCTACCCCCCAAATTATCTTTACTTAGAGCTAATTAGGAGGAGGCCTGCGTCCAGCAGTGGACCATTATGGGCCGTAGATGTAGTAGTAGATAGATAAGAAGGACTCAAAATCATCACTAAACAAAGGCCTGTCAAATTATTCAAAGTTGAATTTCCTACATATATCTCAAAAGGCGTCGGACCAAAGCCTTTTAAAAGGTAGCGCCATGATACAAATCAAATCTCATTTAACGTGCCTACAAAGGTGCTCAATCAGTGCACGCACCCGTTATAAAAAGATTCTAATCTCTATAAATTTCCAGCCTAATTAAACTTGTGATGGCCTGTGTAACTGATGTTTCCTAACATAATTTAAAATAAGTTTGCTTTTATCTACTAAAAGGATGGCTCTATCGTAAAAACTTTACTGAATAAAGACGAGAGTGAACAGTCTTCTAGACCTTCGTGATACAACGTCAGCCACATCGGCAATTCCCATGAGAGATTGTGGTCAAACGAAGAATTCACGATAAAAAGTTCCATGTTTTTTGGTTTCTTTAGTAACGCTGGGTAGATAATATACATGAGTAAACTAAAAAAAAACCTGTCACTAAAACATTTTATTTTCAGGCCGTCATGATACCCAGGCCCATGCAGTTCAAGAACATGAGTGTGTCACCCGAAAAGTTTTTTTTTTGCTATTAAGTATATACCTACTCGTATGTATGTAGATTGGTGGCTTAAGATCTAATTATAGCTATCGTTAGTACATAAGTATATATACCTTGTTCATCAATGGAATTGTGATTCTTTCCATAACTATTATTCTCGTTAATATTTTTTTTTACATAGGTAAATCTCTTAATAGTTACAGTGAACACAAAAATCAAAATGTTTAATCATGTACAAATGTCAGTTTCAGTTATTTATAATAGAGCGAACTGCAGACTGTTGCAAACAATCTATAGGTAGCTCAATTGGTCCATATCAATACCAGTCGGAAGCGTCCCCAAGAGGCCGGCGTAATTGTTTGAATTGTAAATACTAGTTTTATTTGTTTATATTATTTGATTGTAATTTTCTTGTTAATAAAGTATTTTTTGATATAATTATATAATAGTATTTTGTCGTGTCCTTTTTTTCATGGGCAGATTATTATTTATTTTTATTGACATTTTGTAGGGCGCGTTAGTTAAACAACCCTGTTAAACGTTGTCTATCTTTAAAATCTAATTCCATTCTATCGTTTTTGTTCATAGAAAATTTGATGCACTCAAATTACAGCACTACGGTAATTACGCCTAAACAAGTTTTATGCTTCCCATAATTAGGTATATCAAAATTGTTACAGCCGATTATTATGGGATTATCATTATGGTAACACTTAGTTTGTGAATTAAAGCTCATTTGTAAGCCGTGTTTAAGGCGTATTAGAATTAGGAATACAAGACTTGGCTCTTGTTAAAATTAAGTAACGTTATGCTTATGCCAGTGACTTTTAACGCTAGTAATACAATTGCTATTAAGATATTGGTAGGAGATGGTTCGGGCTTAATAATGTTATTTTCAACCGATAGCAATCGCACAGCCGTAGGCTATTCGTTATATTGACTAGATTGCCTATCAACGGAAAAAAATGGTAGGTATATACGACATTAACAATGTGGCGCGGCGAGCGAAAGGTCCGCCTGCGACGCAGGAGTTTGGGGGTTTCATGCCCGCCTTGGGACAAATGTTCGTACCATCTAAAAATATTTCTTCCGGGTGTTTTCTATGGATAGTAAAAATATCTATCTAAGTTATTGTTTTAAGTGTATCAGTCATCTAGTACCCATAACTCTGTTTAGCATGGGGCTAGGTGATGCTGTGTGGATTGTCCAGCATGTTAATTTTAGACTATTTATTTATTGTACTTATGATCTAATTTTGTGGGTAAATAAATAAATTGTATCTTATTTCCATGATCACGGGCCATATAGTGACCCGGTCCTTTGGGAGGCATGCGTGGAGCCGAAGCCAGCAGCACAGAGGCCCTTTATGAGAATTAATCTAAAGGCGAGAGCTACACATAGCGGATATCGTCCTTGGTTGCACAATATGATACACCCGAAGATGATATCCGCCAGGTGTAGAGACTATTGCAAAGGAAAATGAAAATAACAAAAAAGCCATGTTATTGTGGTGAATGGATGGACTGGGTAATTGGGCTATGGGGGAAACTATGGACGCCTGCAATAAACATACTCTCAATACTGTTACAAGCGGCAGACGGTGGCTTGCCGAATGCTGGACGGGTTCCTCAAAATGTTGGCTTAAATGCCGGTAAAGGAACAACATCGGTGCAAACGACTAAGGGGTGTCGAGAGGTGCGGCCCCGATTTCACCATCACGAAGACACGTGAGCGGGCTTCCTCGTTATTACGCCATTAGACACTTCCACCCCCGAGTCTACATCCTAAGATGCATCTCTCGCGACTCCACTCAGACCGGCCAATGAAGGCAAGCAAGAGGTGGGGATCTGGTTCTCTTGGGGTACCACCCCGCAAGCGGAGACGAGAACCAGGAACTTCCCCGGGAGCACTCGGTATACCCGTGGTGTCGCTACTCACCAACAGCTCGCACAAGCTGCCCTGCAGGTTCTTATCATTATTATTTTATAAAATGTTACCACTTGTATTTTCACTTTACAAGCCAGTTCAGCCTGCTTCTTTAAAAAAATACAATATAATGTTAAGTGAATTACATTAAAGAAGCACTCATAAATCACACATTTTTTCACGGTTGTAAATTATTTGGGGTCAATGAGGTAAAAACTGCTTAAGGTTACGTTCTTAATTGAGTTTAGCAACCAACACAACGGAGAATTTAAATTTTCACAACTGTAGGTTCAAAACGTTTTCAGTAGTTGCTCCTCTTACAACTTTTTACCTCTAAATAGTTCCGAACAAGTCGATTTACAACATCGAGTATTCAACAATCGATATTTCACAAAAACTAAATTACACATCGACACGGCGTAGCACTTTATTAGGTGTCGTTAAATATCTCTTTAAGAAAATTATACATCAATTTCTTTTAACTGTTGTTTATTATCGTACGGTATTTTTTGTTAGTTCAGGAAACTTTGTCAGTTAGAGTATAACTTTAAACAAAAATAAATGTGAGCACAAACAATTCCAGACAAATAATAAATTTAGGTATAGACTTCGAACTTATGTTACCCAAAAACAAAGTGTTTACCTACGAAAAGAAAACACTAGTGGTAGATTTTTGTTTCTACATACACCAGAGAAAATCAATAAGAAAATGGAAAAGACGCACAATTAGCACGAGGAGCAGAGTGACTCAAACAAATGATAACAGGTTTAAAATTCCTATTTTAAAACTTTAATCTAATAAATTTGAGTTATTTGTTAGGTTTGAAATCTCACTTATTAGCAAGTTAAATCTTTATGCCAACTGGTCTTAATCGATAATATAATAAGTTGTATGTAATAGGACTGGTATTAATTTTGATTGGGTCTTTCTATGTATTCATGAGGTTCCAATATTCACATTGACAGTCACATTGAGTGCAGCCGCGCAGGTCCGGTCATAATGATTTAAAAATAACTTTGTTTAGAGTTGATGAGGCATTATTAAATAATAGTTATTATCATGAAGTATAAACTCATTCATAATTACAATAAAGGAGGAGGCCCATGTCCAGCAATGGCCGCTGTTTGACTGAAATGACAGTCACAATAGTGATAAAATTTATTGATTAGTCATCTAGTTCCCATAACACTAGCTCTGAGTCTGCTTACCTTGCAGAAACTTCCATGGAGGATTCTCTTGAGAACCCATTCAGATGATCTTCAACTCGTTTCTCCACATTTCTACAGATCATACATCTTTCACTTTCAAATAAGTCCACCTCAGACAATGCGACATCGAATTATAGTAATGGTGGCAATTTGAGCGGCTTGCCCCCGACACGGCAGGGAAAGTCAGCACGAAATAAAGAAAATCATGTAAATTGGGTACATTTGCACGCTCAACTAAATAGATTAGCGCTCTTACGTAAGCGTCTTTGTCGTAAAAATATAATTCCATGCAAAATTGGACATGCACATAGGTACATTTCACAAAATTAGTTAGTATTTTTTTAGATGGGCAGATGTATTGACTTCGGCGAGATTGGGGATTTTTGACAGTTCACAGCAATACAGACAGATATGTAATAATAGAATACATATGAAGAAGGTAATAGAAGCTGTAACAAATTAATCCGGTCTTGCTTTCGTTGTGCACTGAAAATGCAACCACCATATAAGCCATAGTAAGTGGTACATTTATTACATATTGCCAAATCAAAATACTAAAAAAAAAGTAAAAAAGATTTTTATTTGCCAGAACAGATGAGTAATGTACAGCAAATTAATCTTGAATAAAAAGAAAAACTGACAAAATCGGACTCCACTCAGCATGTGCTATGGTAGAGCAGATCATATCATAGCGCTGGTCTTCCGTTACTCGTGGTTTAATAAAAAGTCAGTGCCTAAGTACATCCACGTAACCTGTATTTTAATCACACAATATGCCACTATGGTAAAAGAAACCATTTCCATTAAAAATTATTTCTATAAATCAAAGCAGTCCAATAATTATATTTCAACTCTTTTGAGTGTCATTCCCGCAACATGCGATACCTATTGAATCTTAAAAGGAGTAAGAAGAGTGCAAAAGTAACATAACTTTGAAATATGCATAGACACAAATCAAAATAGACGTGTGCATATTACGGAGGAACAGTAACAGAACAACTTGTTATCTACAATCCGGATTATGGTGGATGATATAATGATGCAGTAGCTATTAGTAAGGATAATGAATTTTCTGGTGCTCGTTAACTGCAAGCAGATAATATATAATATGCTGCGAGTCTGAGTGTTTCATAAGTTTGAAATACGGCTTTGACGTATTTTGCTTTATTGCTGAGGTTAATGATTAGGTTGCAGGTAACACCTGTGGTGGGTGATTTTTGGGAGTTTTCATTACCTGCAAAATTCTCATGCGTTAGGCAAAGGTGCCATTAAATGTTTAAAAATCCACCCCCATTCTTGTTGTCTATCAAAAATATCGTTAGAAAAGAACGATTTATTTAACAAGATTTTATGGGATGGATTCGCTGTGTAAAAACAACTCTACATCCGGAGCTCATGGGCTCAAAGCCAGCTGAAATGTCATCCTTTTTGTTTATTTTGCTAATTGTTTTATTAACCAAACAATAAAAATTTGCAATTTGTTCTATTGCCTTTGCGTAAAAGGGTAGATTAGCGCTAAATTTCAATTTGTTTTGTTTTACTGCAATTTAATAGGTCTAAAAGTGGTTTTTATTAGATAATCATACATATTTTTAATAGTTACGAATTACAAGTTTAAAGCCAGCAAAATAAAAGGTCGATTAATAGTTATTCTAAGGTCTAAACACAGGTCTTTGTCGCTCTAGGCATTTCTATTTAATACTAATAAATAGTAGTGTTTGAAAGGTGAACTAATACGTGCTGGGCATGTGGATAATATGGATATGCTTAATGGGGTAGTGCTGTGCTTAATAAAATAGCCGGACGGAAATAACCGACTTTTTTATATTCGATCTTTTTTTTTATTTTAATATTAACTATGATGCACAAACGAAGAAAGAATAACAAACGATCCAGTCAATCCTGTCTGTTTTGTGGGCGGTGAGTCATAAAACAAAGATTAAGATTTACAGTTTGCTTGAACTAGAATGAATTTTCCGTTAACAGGAGAAATTGCATTGCGGAAAATAGGTGTAATATTTGCTTTACACCTATTTTCCGGTATTGAAATAATAATTTATTCATGGTTCCAGGAAACGGGTGTAGGTACGTTATATACTAAAACTGAAAGAGGAAATAAATGGCCAAAGGGAATCATATTTAAAAAAAAAAGCCTCCTAAGTCCGGAATCACTTTTCGGCTTTGTGCATACATACATTTCGTTCGTGGCCTCTCTGATTGTTTCCAAAACATTAATATTCCTAATTTATCCAGCTTTTCTAAGCCAAAGTTAAATGTTTGGTAATTCTACATCCGTTTTTTACATCTTACGTTACCAATATACGCTTAAAAGAGGCAACCCTCAAAACCAGTATCAAATGAAAATAATAATACTAATATCTAGTCCTAGAAGGTGTTGCATGACTGCAAGTGGACTGGGGTGTAACATTATATCATGTTTGTGGCCGCCGCCATTAGCAAGTGCATGCCACCGGCATGGTAAAACGAGACTGCAAAATACATTAGAAAAAAGAAAACCAAGTAAAATCCAACTATCCTAGTATTGTTGGACAGTTTCCGACAGACAAGTTACTCAGGACTGGTTTTTGATCGACATTCTGAATAGCAGGATATTGGTTCGCTTCCAATTAAAAGCACGTTTCATGAGAGTATTAATTTTCTTTAACTACCCTAATGGTATCTTCCGATGGTGTCAATAATTTAGATTTACAATCATATGCAAGATTTCGTACTTAATTTGATTTTTCATCAGCTCACCTTAGTTGTTTGTGCCTTTTTAAACCGGTAGGATTTATTCAATTCGATGAAACTAGCCCAACTCTATTGATTTATCTTTATATTTTACAATGTCAGAACTACAGTATCCACGGAAAACAAGAAGTAGTACCACTAGTTGGCACCGTCATTCCTTACGCCGCACCTATGCTATCAATATCTGCCCTCTAACCTTTCCTTCAAGGAACCTTAAGGAGTTCTTAGGACATCCTTAGATAAAATAACGCAACCCGCAAATCTCATAGATGGATCTGTGAAATTTAGCAGTAAGATTTAGCTTTATTGGTGTTATTTTCCCTTTGAAAAGCCCTGCAAAATAGTTAATGCCTATGAGACTCGGATAAAACCATAAAATCATGGAAATGAATACGTACTACCCCGTGACTGAAGAAAGTGATCGCAAGCACTTTCTTGTGTCGTGCTTACTCTTGAGATTGTATTTATCGTCCCATTTAGGTAAGTATATAGTGAAAACAGATAACAGACAATGAGCTGAGATCACGCTAGGTCGCAAAATAGCTGACATGCCTGGTATAGTACTCCAAGTGAGTCCAGAATGAGATAAAACCTTGTCAAAGTTTCGGGTCTCTTCGTAACAAGAATGAAGAGGTGTCTTCTAAATCTTCGTGATACATCGTCAGCCAAATAGTTACTTATCAGGTGAGATTGTGGTCTCATCATCATCATCATCAGCCTATACACGTCCACTGCTGGACATAGGCCTCCCCCGTACGACGCGACGCCAGAAATAGCGGTCCTGAGCCGCCTCCATCCATCGACTCCCTGCGACCGCTACGATGTCGTCGGTCCATCCGAGTGGATGGTCTCCCATGTAGGGGGGGATTTCCCATAACCACCACGCTTGGCAGGCGGATTGGTGATCGCAGTGTTGGTGCTTAAAAATAGTCAGAAGGAAGCTGCTGCCCATCCTCTGGTAAGTTCCCTTAGTCGGCTCTTACGACATCCAGGGGTTGAGTTGGAGGGGTCGATATTCGTACGCCGCGGCCCCACAGCCCAGATTGTGGTCTAGCAAAGGTTAATTGGTGTTTAATTGTTAGTAATTTTATAAATTTTGTTAATTGTTAGTTCTTCTTAGTCTTTTTTATTGTAGGTAATTGTGGAGTGTGGGAAGTCCTCCCACTCGAGGAACCGACGACATTGTAGCGGTCGCCGGGGCGGCCGAGCGGGAGTCGTTGGATGGAGGCGGCTCAGGACAGGTATTCGTGTCGTCTTTTGGGGGAGGCCTATGTTCAGGAGTGGACGTATACTGGATGATGAAAATGATGAGGTAATTTTACCTCGTTGTAAACAAGACAGATTTGTTTCTCGATTTTTCGTATGCAAGCAAGCAGTCTTTTAGCTTCTACATGCGAAGACACATAAATCGATATTAGTTTTCATAAAGTTTATTAGCAAACTTTGTAAAATAGTTTGCTCTCCAAAAGTATTCAAATAATAAAAACCAACTTCCTATTTCTGGTACTATCTGCGCTTTGTCAAAAGGAGTGAAGCCCTGTCATACGAAATATCTGACTAGATTGTTTCATTTAGAAATGGTTGCATCTTATCACGCGCGGATGATAAAGTCTGAAAAAATCGTTGACGGCTATTTATAATCGAGCGAATTCTCAGAATACAATGCACCGTGCAATGCAAGAAATGTTAATTCTCCCTCAATTATGCTATCATTGGAAACAATTCAGCGGCAAATCGGTGGTATCAAGAACAATGCACAACAATTTTAAGCAACCTAGCAATTATGGTAGCTGAACAGAAAAATACGTTAAAATTGATATGGAATAGCGATAATATTCGCTAGTTGGACTTTTGACTGTTCGTAGGTAATTCGTATTTGTAACCGACTTTGAAAAAAGAAGGAGGTTCTAAGTTCGGATGTATGTTTTTTTATGGATGTTCGTCTATTTTTCCGTCAATTTCGACCGAATTCCGAATTCTTTCGCTATTGTATAGATACAGATCCCGAGGTGGTCCCATAAAAAAAATCGCGAGGAGTCGCGTAAAATTTAAAATAAGAACGTCGTATATAGTCAGAAAATTCTATAAAATTATTTATTTTTCAACACATTCAAATTATTTTATAAAGTTTATGACTGCGACATCCTTTTACCAGCAGTAGCAAAGTGTATTTTTTTAACATCTGTTATGGTTTAAAACTCAGTACGATTTTCACACATGCTTACCAGCGTTACAGTTTTGTTTAGAGTATTTTGCAAAACCTATCAAACTGCTTAGAATAGGTAAATGAACTTGGTTTCATTGACTTATGTGTTAGTTTTAATAATTAAAGTAAAATAAAAAGCATTGATACTTATTTGATATCTTGACATGTGCATTAACTTGATATTCGTTCGTAGATTTATTAAAAGTGTCTTTCTACCAAAGCATGAAAGAGGAAAAAGGACATTTAACAGTGAGTATTTTTAGTTCCCCCCGGGAAGACCATTTCTTCGATGGGAAGATGACATCAAATCTATAGCGGGCATACATTGGAGGAGAAAAACACTTGACCGACCTCTATGGAAGAATCTGGGGGAGGCCCATACTGAAAAGAAAAACAATCTCGATAACGTCAATTAAAAATAATTATTAGTACATTACCGATGTCTAACAAATACCTATCATTTCACATCTATTCAATATTTATGATGTAAACTAGATTTAAGAATTGATAATAAAGGCTTTTTAAAATTGAAATTGAATTTCTAGTTCCATAAGAAGGATAAGTACAAGCTGTGTCTCTTCCAGACAAGTTTTGAAGAGGAGTCTTCTCGATCTTGGTCTATAAAATTCTAAATAGAATTCTAATATAATATTATAAATTTGAAAGTAACTCTGTCTATCTGTCTGTCTGTTACCTTTTCACGCCTAAACGGCTGAACGGATCATAATGAAATTTGACAAGGAGGTAGATGGTATCCCGGGGTCGGACTTATGTACATAGGGAACATGAAAAGCGCGTGCGAAGCCGCGGGCAGCAGCAGAAAAAAATATTAAACTATATTTGATTTGCTGTTTTATCAATTCCTGACAGTGGGGGGTTTTATTAAATGATTTCTTTCTTGTTCGATTACAAAGTATCCATCGCGGGTTCATGAATTTTTTTCATTTTGCTTTTATGCCTCTTCCTCTTTCTACCTACTCATTCTGCTTTTAGTCTACAGTTTAAAGCTTTAGCAGACCCGATACCTTATAAGAGATCAATGACACTCTTGATTGGCAGTTATTGGAGATAATGAGCAGTCGTTATGAGCCGATTAATACTAAACATATAATTTAAGGATTTGCAATGATCATTGAACAAAAAAGTTAAGCCAATCACGCCCACAAATTGGGATCAATTTATATTGTTTTTGTTTTTAATGAGAGAGTGCCGCAAAAAATGCACTTTAAAATTATAAAACCATGTTACTGTAAGTGACTGTAAATGATAAGTGTGTGCCTGAGGCTTTCGTTTTTTTTGTTTGGAACTCGAAAAATAAAGTTTATTGTAGTAAAAGATCCTATTATAAATGTCAAAGTTAAGTGTAAGTATGGATGTTTGTTCCTCTTTGACGTAAAAACTACTGAACTGATAGGAATGAAATTTGGTATGGGCTATTTTTTATCCTTATAAAACGCGGGCGAAGGTGCGGGCAGCTGCTAGTTTTGAAAATAAATACAGCCTTAACAACTTAAGTGTGTTGCTTCCAACGGAAGCAGGGAAGCTTACTTTTTTCTCTTTTAATGGAATTTTCGTCGCTTAAATCTGTCAAAAAACTGTTAGTATCATCTACTTTGAATAACGAACGATAAAGACTTTTTCATAAGTAGATCGCAAGATACGAACAACCTTGTCACCAAATTGCTTATGGCGCGTCATCAACTGAGACATATAACAATAGTTTCGGATCTCTAAGAAATACATTTCAGAATCATTTTCATAGTAAGGTCGCAGATTAGGTAAAATTACCTAATCTCCGCTAATCAAAAGAAAGGATCGACCATCCTTCGTTTTATTTGATCCAACGTCATTCTTCAACGTTTTTTTCAAAATATACCTCGGCCTTGCCTATCGATAGCTAACAGTAAATATAAATAAAATTACATGAATATACCTACATACATATGTTATTCAATTTACACAACGAATTGAGAAAATAACAAAAGAATTATAAAACAAAGGAAAACATTGATACCCACTGAAACACATCACGTGTAAAACAATATAACACTTTGTACATTATTTTCGTACGAAAAGACTTCAACTCGCTGTTTTTGAATAAACAACAAATTTAATTTTATCGTGTTCTAAAAAGTTATTATTATTATGTTACATAGTAATACTTAGTTTGTTTTTGCTGCTAAATTATTTGAATAAACTACGTAATTTACGTACTTTTATTATTTTATCGATTATTATACCATTTACGATTATTAAATCGTAAATACGCTTTCTTATTAGCAAATAAAACTGTGTCTATCATAAGATATCCGGATCTTTATGGATATCTTCCTATTGCTTATTTGATTCTATCTACATATATATTCTAATTCCTTCTCTCTTTCAGTTTTCCCACAAAATAATTCGCAACACTGACGGCACTTAGGGATTTCCAGTAAATATTATCTTTTACATGCGCATGTTACTAAATTGATTCAAACTATCTAATGTATAGTACATAATTTGATCTACAACAGAAAAGTAGCCATTTCTTATTCAATGAGCGCTCACAACCAGTTCAAAGCCAGTAACCAAAGTCATAGAGAGATGGTGTATTATAAACACCGTATTGCATTAAAATTCAATGCGCAAGTGACTTGGGAAGATAAGAAATGTGCTGATTATTTTATATTAAAGCTACATGGCATCACGTCAACAATCAATTTCTTGAATAAAAACTTGATGATGTGTCTTCAGTGGAAAATTGTCACCTATTGATCATCAGTAAGCCCTATTCAGGTGCGGCAGCAAGACGCAATGTTGACAGATTTCCAGTTTTTACAGTTTTCCTTTCTCGGCATGTCAATCATTTTCTCGCTTCTCGAAAATTAAATGTGATTTTTTCGGTTTTACATTTTCCTAGTACCTTTTATAATGGTTTATTTTATGTATGGAAAGCCGATGAAGGTAAATACGTTTTGTAATATATTTATTAAACCTTATTGGTATAATTAAATTGTTTTAACTAAAAACCGAATTCCTTAGTATTATCAGTTTTCTAAGTTTTGCGTATTATTATTAATAAATAATAATTACCAATAATAATTTTACCGGTGGATAATAAAAGAAATATGATCACTTCGGGATTATTGTCTATACAACTACGAGAAATCGACGAACATACATATATACAGCCGAACATATAACCTCCTCCTTTCTTCGAAGTCGGTTAAAAATATAATATTTGATATCTGTCTATTACATAAATTGAATACCGAATTGAATTGCAACAGTAGGTATTCGAAAAGCAATATTACTACCAAGAAAGCAGGCTGGGTGTTTCTTTAACTATAAACAGTCAGAACCATAGATTAAGCACCGTAAAATCACTGCAAGAGCGTGATTAGCAATAGCTCTATCAGTAATCTTATTTCAGTAGTCAGGGTTGCCAGGTTTACAAATCTTATACAAGTCTTAGTAAAATCCTAATGGTTTACCCAAAGACGTACTTTGACTTAATACATAGGTAAATCATCATGAGCATAATGACTTAGTTTGTTAACATCGGTATTTTTTTTAGCCTGGCCGGCTGAAAAACTCAAAAAGAACATATTATGTTTACATTATATCGGAAATACAGTCTACGCCAGCTAAACTGTAGGTACCACGGAAAAGGAACAAAAAATATTTTTTTTTATTTGCAAAGTGCTCGTGAGACTTCGATGAATGTCCGTTTTATTTAAATTAGACAGAATGTGAACGTATGAAAATTTAATTGATACAAGGGAAATGAGAGAATTTCCTCTCTGCGTTAGGCTCACTTCAGATGAGTCGTTAATAATGAAATCTCGTTGTGAAATGATAGAGCTAAAATAGGTAGAGCTATCTCTTTCACCCTCCCTTCCTTGAAAGAAATAGCCCTACCCTAGTGTTAATAAAGACCTGTAGGTATATTAAAAATATGTATTGTAATAAATAAGGTATAATTCGATTGTTTGAAAATACTAAAAACCAATTGCGAATCCCTTAGTTCTAAACTGTTTTTTAAGCTTTGTGGGATTAATACTTATTTCAGGGGAAAAAATTATGAATCAGGGAATAAGGGACCCTCCCTTGCTTGAAAGAGCTAGCCCTACCCTAGTGGTAATAAAGACCGGTAGAGGTACTTTCAGCGGAATGCCGCACTGGCCCATTGCGATAACCTTGAGTTAAGGAAGCCATGGATATCAGCAGTTTACAAGGCACTTAACTAACTTTGTATTTTGTGGCTTGTTAGTGTTCTGGCTTGTTTTGTAAAACTAATCATAAACTCTTAACATATAAAACAAAGTCGGGTTTGTTCGAACACTTATAACTCGAGAATGGCTGGACCAATTTTAATGAACTTGGATTTGTTGGATTTGTCTCTGTCTTCAATAGCAGAATAACTAAAAAATACGGTAGAATAAGAATAAAATATATTTCTTTTGTAATCAGAACTTAGGTACTACGGTAAAATATACACTAGACTTGATTTAGAGAAACAAAACAACTGTACTAAAGTCCTTTAACAAAATTGTCTCTGTCTGTCTGCATGAGTTGATGACTAGCAAACTAGCATCCAACGCTGGTCTTCCGCCACAGCCACTTGTTGTCTTTTGCATCTATCCAAATCCAAACAAATATTATAAACGCGGAGTTATAACTCAGTTGGTTTATCGTCTTTCCATCTATATGTCTTACCTTTACGGCGAACGAATCTGTTGAAACTTTTCTAAAAAAATTTAATATCATGAGCATAGGCTACTTTTGTCTCAAAAATAGCATAATTTATACTAAAAGGTGTGAAATCGGGAATGGTCTCTCTGGAAAAAGAGAGTGCGACGCTTACTTGCTTCCTGTGGCTCTGCGAGCCAAAGTAGATCTTGGCCTCCAACTTTAAACGCGTCTCGAAAGTGGGTCCCGAAATAAATATGGATTATTTGCTAACTTAAGTTCTCCAGGCGTCTCGGAAGAAGGATGGAGTATTTGCTTACTTAAACTAGGTTTAACATGTAAGATTATCGCTATCTTTATCCACACAGCACAAACCCTAGCAAACGTGACCGTTCGAGGCTATCCAGTAAATTCATGGGTAATGATTTGTGCCTCGCCCGCACCGGGCTGAATCAACTCGGTAGCAACTCATCGACACGTCTACGGTACTTTGGTGGACGTATTTAGGATTGTGAAGAGGGTGTACCTCTTATAACCTACTAGCGTCTACGTGTTGCTCCTTACGCGTTTTTCTCCATAAAAGTAGCATAATGTACTCGTAATCCTGTTGAGAAAGTCCCAGTCAGCGCACAACTGTGAGTAGACTGTCCAGTAAATCCAATATTACTTAATAATTTGTGTCGCACCGAAATGAATCCTTAGGGTAGGCCTATGTCCAGCAGTGGGCCTCGATCGGCTGATATGATGATGATGATGATAAAACTGAATCAGAACACAGGGGATGGAATCCCGTGGCGATCTATTATGCCGGAAGCCAAGACCCACTTCGGGGTTGATACGCCAGGATAGTGAGTGTGAGTGTGTGAACTAAATAAACTCGGAAACAAGTCATGGAACTCGTGGACGTATTTAGGATTGCGAAAAAGGTATAAGATGTTCTTTACAAAGGTAGAAAGCACATCTTAGACTACGGGGTTCTTAAAATAAAGAGGCCATATTTTATTTGTCCATTTCGATCTAGAGAAGCTTTATAAAAGCCCAGTAACTTATCCTGACTACACGCACTGAATGGGTAACAGGTACTTTGCTATCTTCTAGGAATACCTTGCCCATCGCTATTGGCTATATTATGTGGAGCATCTCGTATAGAAAGTAGATATTAGTTTGAACAGGTGCATTCTAGTCTTTTATAAAAAAAACTCTTTTAAGTGCCACTGAGCAAAACCAGTGAGTAGAGTTCGGGAATTTCACAAAACCGGAGCGAAACGAAGTCCATAATATTGAAAAATGGGGTTACATGACCATCATGACATACACCTAGTTATAAGATTCAATTGGTAGATTTGATACATATGTAATAGGCCGTGGGGCCGCGGCATAGAATATCGACCCCTTCAACTCACCAGCCGACTAAGGGATCCTACCAGAGGAAGGGCAGCAGATTCTTACCTATAACACGTTATTGCAATCACCAATCCGCCTGCCAAGCGTGGTGATTATGGCATAAAAAATAATAATATCCTACTGTGCGTCTGTAAATCTTGTTCGAATTGATATTCATTAATTTATGATGAATGACATAAAAATAGATAAGACAGAAGACCCCACAAAGTCATTAACACTAGACTCCGAGGTATATTTATAGGCGTTGGATCTTTTTCGAATCCACACTCATTGCTCGTTTAATAGAGTGGTATGTGACAGGCTTCATCTATTTCGACCTACACGTGATCTAATGGTTTAATTTAATACACTTGCTTTTACATTGAAAGCTCTTGTTTCCATTTAAAGCCGTTTAAAGTTGCATACGTCAGTCTATCTGTTTAAATGTATTTTATTGTATCTATTGATTGGTTTGACGACCTCTGTGGCGGGGCGGGCGAAGGTGCGCCTGCAACGCAGGAGGTTGCGGGTTCGATTCCCGCCTCGGGACAAATGTTTGTACGATCTGCAAATATTTGTTCAGGGTGTTCTGGATGTTTTCTATGTATAATAAAAATATCTATCTATGTAGTGTATTATATCAAGTATATCAGTTATCTTCTACCCACCCATAACACAAGCTCTGCTTAGCTTGGGGCTAGATAATGCTGTGTGAATTGTCCAGCATTATTTTATTTTTATTTTATCCCGTTTTTTTGTCCCTCAGTCATGCAGAAAGGAAGAAAGAAAGACAATATTTTTTTTACTTTAAAACCACTATTCACAAGAGCCAAAAAACGACTACTTATATTACAAAATTTATTTTTGTAATTTATTTTGTACGTAGCAGTGTTGTCCAGTACAGGTCCATCTATTTCAAGCAAAATCTTTCTAATATTGTAGAGAAAAAAATATATAGCAAAAAGTGTTTATGTGACTAACAACGCCTAAACTACAAAACTGTTAAGTCGGTTTGAAATATTGCTTAGATATACTATGTCCTAGACTTGAAATCACATTACTACTTTTAACCATAAGGTTCCTTTTAATCTCTAAAAAACGCGTACAACATCGCAGCAGAAGCAATTTGACACAAACATATCGTGCAAAAAAAAAGAACGGCCTTGTATGACTGTAAGTGGGGTAATGTGCGGAAGGTGTTGAATACTAAGGCCAAACAGTCATGCATCAAATTAAACAGTGCATACCACGACCAATTTGGCACAGTGCACTTGTTTTCTCTTCAGTCCAGGAATTAGTTCGTTCAACCAAGCCATTACTGATTAGCCAGAGCATAGTGCGTAGCCAAGATAAACGCGAAGCCCATAGATTAATTAGGAGCTATTTGTGGTGTTGATTAATTGGTAGTTTGTAGGGGTTGGGAGTGCTAATGGTCGTAATAGATCAAAGGATTAGAAGCACTTAGCACATGGGACACGATGATTCCTCAAACCTGGCACAACTGTTTCATTTGTTACGGATTTCCGTTGATCTATCAGCTTCCTATTACTTTTCCGAAAAAAATTACAATAACTGCCGTCCCTTTTCTTATGTAATACGTTATTGTTTATATGATAAAACTGACATGAGATTTTAAAATAGACCTTTACGATGAAATACAAGACATTTTTTTATTGTTGAAATTTTTGAGTCTGTACATTTTAATCTTCCTATGAATTAAAAATTTTGCTTCACCTTTACTTAGTACCTAATTTATAAACCGTATAACCAAGCAGTCTGACCAAAATCTACATTATATGAATAAAAATATTTTTTATAAATATTTTACTTACTCTTTTTAAATAAATAGAGCGTAAGAGTTCTTACTACAAAATACAATTCGCTCCTCCTTTACAGATTTTTACGCATAAAAACAGTTTAAAAACCATTTTCATCCGCTAAGGAAATTAATAGCTGAATTAACACGTGAATACAATGTAATACAAAATGACAAATTCGTGACCACACGTGAACAATACAACGTTATAAAACCATTATTCACTAATCCAAGTCCGGATAGAGCAAAAACTACAAACGATAAAATATTCAGGTAGGTTAATCTACGAATACATTAGTTTAAAAAAGTAGGATCGAATAAATATAATTATTTTTCATTTTTGATTTCATATAAGTAATCTCAGTTAGTCTGTAATATCTTTTATTTGTCTTCGTGAGTCTAAACCACTATACCATAGCTCATTTTCATATTTCATGTTTATTTTTACCCTATAATTGTCATTTTAACTGACGAGCTTAGCTCTACCTAGACCTATTTCATGTTTAGATATCAAGTTGTCTTCTAGTTGCATGTTCTTTTATTTTTATGTATATACCTTAATATGTAGAGAGCGCAGTGGTCTACATTAAGAATATCATTAAAATTTATATTATTTAAAGTATCTATACAGATTTAATATTAGTGTAATGTAGTCGTTTGTTATTCCTTAAATAAATATAATGTAAAGCAAGTAGTTCAATGAGAACCTATCCATTTCCCGGTTTCCTTTTTCTCGAGAGTTCGATACGAAACATGTTTGCATTTTGTTTGCTAACGCTATAGTTTCGGTGTTCCCAACGAAAAATCTCATACCATACCTCACTCTTCCTCCGTCATCCGTTCATCCGTCAGTACGTTATGTGACTTTTGACTACACGCAATCTTTCTTGATACTTTTCGTTTCACATCGCCTTGTCATGCTGATAAACAATACCTAGAATTCAATATAATTTATTTTTTCTCGTATACAATTTTTAACGTTTTAGTTTCCCCACGTTTCACACTCGCCTGAAAAATAAACTTGAGAAACAAATCGCTAATATTTGATATGTTATGGTTTCTGTCTGCATAATTTTTAAATTCGAGCTAGTTAATTGTAGCTTAAACAATAAATGTAAATATTTAGTAGCACTGTGAACATTGTAAACTAGATAAATAGTCCGACAATGTTTATAGTTACACAATGTAGTGAATAATGTAGCACGCGCCACTGTCGGGACTTGCCAATGAAAGTGAGGAAGTGAAATCAATTAGGCAATCATCAAACACTCTCCGCGATTTAATTGATATCCTATTTGCAATTATCATTAACTTTAAACACCGTAATTTTACATAGTTACGTACTTTTTTAATAATAGTAAAAATTCATGTATGTACCTAAGCCAAATATGATCTTCTGTGACGCATAATCATGTCTTTAATCATCATCATCATCATCAGCCTATACACGTCCCCTGCTGGATATAGGCCTCCCCCGTACGACGCCAAAAATAGCGGTCCTGAGCCGCCTCCATCCATCGACTCCCTGCGACCGCTACGATGACGTCGGTCCATCCGAGTGGATGGTCTCCCATGTAGGGGGGATTTGCCATAATCACCACGCTTGGCAGGCGGATTGGTGGTCGCAGTGTTGGTGTTTAAAATACCCAGAAGGAAGCTGCTGCCCATCCTCTGATAAGTTCCCTTAGTCGGCTCTTACGACATCCACAGGTTGAGTCGGAGGGGTCGATATTCGTACGCCGCGGCCCCACGGCCCATGTCTTTAATCACCATGTAATTAAGAAAACACAAACGAGAAAGAATTAAATGAATATGATAATAGTCATGATTTCAAAGTGACCATGGGCAACAGACATAAATAGGAAGTTGATGTTAATGTAAAGCTATCAAACCAATATTCCTTTCAAATAATAAACGTACGCTTCTAAACAGTGCCTGCTTATTTTGTTTGAACTTGAACCACAACTAAGCGGTTCACATCACACTTTGATTTACAGTTTATTTTTTAGAAGACGATAAGAAGGTTGTCACGACGACGCTCTGTAATAAATGAAATGATAACCTTAATTCAGAGAAAATCATCAGCCTACAGATGGGAGATAGTCACACTTCGTACACAATTGTATTGTAAAACATCAGATATACCACCTTGTCATGTTAAGCTAATGTCGAATTAATTGTAAGTTATGCTTTCTACCTGCATATTACTGTTGTTTTTGCTTAATGGGATTTGGAATTAATTTGAAAACGCTATTTAATGGCGTATATTGAAGTTAATTGCTTTTATACGAGTAGGTTTAATGAGTGATTTATATTGTGGTTTGTAAATCGGTGTTGCGATCTAAAGGGCCAGTTTTAATTACATGTAATTATTTTACAGATGTTTAATTTTACGCACTCTTTTCTATTTTCTCTTGGTGATAATTACAATGACTTTCCTTAATAATACTAGTGTAAAGGAAATAATAAAATAAAATTCAATCAGTAAAGGCAGTCAGGCTTGGTGAAGACCAAAATAAAATGTTATTTTGTAGCTCTAACGATTAGAACTAGCTTTATAAGTGCATAAAAACATGATTTTACTATTAAAATCTCGTTTTTTTGGACTCGGAAAATAAATTGAACACATCAGAGTATTAAATACGTACAAAAAAACTGTATTTAAAAGTTATACAAAGCTTTAGCGCATAGTTTGACCATGCGCCGCAATTGACTGTTGCTTTAAAAGGAATAAAAAAACACATACATGGATATATGTCGAACTCTCACATATATTTACCCTGAGGTACTATAAACCTAGAGTCCTAGATCCAAATGAGTATAAAGTATCTAATTTCCGTTTAGTAATGTCCAAGTTAATATAAGTAGGTGATTACTTTAATGGTCGAGATCATTTTCCAAACGTACCGACGCGGCGACGCGGTGACGACGAGATAATATATTTTCTATAATTATTTGGATATTGAGATGCTACAAAAATTAATTAAATGCCTACGATGTTGTAGGTCAGTAAATATATTCCTTAATTTTCCCACATAACTTGAAAAAATGCTAGAAACATTTTTTTGGGCAGTGGATTTAGCTTAGTTTTTTGTCGAAAGAGTAGGAATAGGCGAATCATATGTTATTCTTACTTCTTTTAACTCCTAACGTAGGACCTTTGGAGTTAGAAGTTACCTAAGTTATCAATGAAATTGACGTCGCGCCGGTTAGAAAATTTGTAAAAAAAAAACAACAAATTACCTTAGCTTTATCAGCAGCAAAAATCACTACAAAATACAGTAAGGAAATACAAGGCATCCTTTACTGCCCCAAGTTCTTTTAAAACTCTTGTCTCGTTGTTCCCAGCTGTTTACTAACTAAAGCTGCGAATTCATAACGGCACTATTTACTACCCACTCGATAGTATAAATAGAGCATTTAGTATTCCTCTCACGATTAAAACTGGTAGCGGCCTGGATTGTCGTTGGTTCCAGTTTTTGTATTATATTAGCATCATACGTTTTTGCAAGCGTAATTTGTCAATTTATCAAAAATTGATAAAATGCCGTTTATCCATTTTTAGAGTTCCGCACTATAGTAGGTGTCTACGTGATCCTCTAAGGCAGGGGTCGGCATGTAGTTTTAAGTAGTTCTTAGAGTCTAAGGGGTGTAAGCTTTCATGGTAGTATGGTTGCTATTAGCCATAAGTTGTTCGTATGTATCGTTTATTAGGTGTTGAGAATCCTGTTGAGATCGTAGCGAAATAACCTAAAAGTACATACATACTACTGTTGTCAAAAATTAATATACGTTCCACGCAAGTTATATGGTTCTCATGGAATTAAAAATTCTTACACGAAGTATCATATTATCGGGCCGTGGGGCCGTGGCGTACGAATATCGACCCCTCCAACTCAACCCGTGGATGTCGTAAGAGCCGACTAAGGGAACCAGAGGAAGGGCAGAAGCTTCCGTCTGAGTATTTTTAAACACCAACACTGCGATCACCAATCCGCCTGCCAAGCGTGGTGATTATGGCAAATCCCCCCTACATGGGAGACCATCCACTCGATGGACCGACGACATCATAGCGGTCGCAGGGAGTCGATGGATGGAGGCGGCTCAGGACCGCTATTTGTGGCGTCGTACGGGGGAGGCCTATGTCCAGCAGTGGACGTGTATGGTTTGATGATGATGATGTATCATATTAAAGCTTTGAACTTCAAATACCCTATGGTCCCAATCACGTCCCAATATATGGTCAACATTTGACAGGAATCCGTTTTTGTCCGTAATTTTGGTTCATCGTCATCAGCCCGTACACGTCCACAGCTGAACATAGGCCTTCCCCAAACGACGCCACTAATAGCGGTCCTGAGCCGCCTCCATCCAACGACTCCCTGCGACCGCTACGATGTCGGCGGTCCATCGAGTGGGAGGTTTCCCACCCTCCGTTTCGCATTGCATCGCGGTCACCACTCGAGAACCTTTACTCCCCAACAGTTATCGGTTCTACGAGCTATATGGCCTGCCCATCGCCACTTCAGCCTGCTGATTCTGAGATAATTTGTAATTTTGCTTACTTAGTTGAATTATTGTATCACTTAAGATCTGTGGATTTTATGAAACCAATAAATAAATAAATTTAGGATAAGTAACATTTTCGTTTACAAAGTTCGTAAAATGAGCTACCCGTAGGTACGCAATTCCTGTTATTTTGAATACTAACGGAATGTATCTTTATAATATTCAACAACACTAATTCATTTGTAAACAGATAAGTACTAAAATCGTTCATTTGTGAAAATACCTTAGCATAAAACCGTCCCATAGAATTAACATAATGGCCCGTTAATAATTTTATTAGGTTCAGGGACTGGGTATGGCGCAGAAAACGTGTCTATATACGATAGTTTATAGTGCTACATACTTGTCTGTTCAGTTACTTAGGGCACTACCCCGACACTCATTTAAGCTGCAACTTATTTTATTTATTATTTCCAATAAATTAAATAAATAAATAAAAAACATTTATTCCCAGACTCCGATACCCAGATTTTCCTAAGACCTACATTTGATCCATAGAATATATGTATAAAATTATGTTATGCATAGGAATTTTCAAAAATCCCTCAGGCAGTTTGTGATGCCCCATCATAAGCTTTTTTTTGATGCCTCTGTATTAGTTTTAATTTGTCAACTTTAGGCAGAGATACGAAAAGTGAGCTTTGTGGCCACGATGAACACCTTCCAATCTCTGACATAGCTATGCATAATAAAACGTTTACAGGGGCATTAAAAAGCTTACCCTAAGCTTTTTTCAGCATTACAAACTAAATAATGGATTTAAGAAAATTCCTTTATTTAACGATATCTGTATAAATAAAAATATATTGTTGGTCGTTAGTTGACGCTCACTAAAACTAAAACAAGGCTGAACCAATTTAAATAATTTGTTTTCATTTTGTTTCTCCAAAAAGGGTGAAAACAAATTGTCATATAGATAAAATAGATTAAATAAATAAACTTAGAGATAAAAAGCTACTTAAAAAAATTACTGTCTTTATCATAAACAATAAACGGTTACATATGTAGCTGTATTGAAATTAGCCAAAAGTAAGTAAAACTTGTTCTCCCGCATTAATAAGAAGTGTGAGTCCGCCTTTAGTTAAGAATTTAATAAAAAAATGGAGCAGTCATGTTTTTTATTCCAAATTAGCTTGCATATTTTATATATGCTAGGCATATGCCAACATCAGTGTGGACGTGGTTGGAAACGATAAACGCGAAAAAAATCATAAAACTCACCTTTTATTTTCAGTGGTCACAGCTTGTTACGAATGTCAGTGGGCACCTGGAAAAACAATACTAAAATAAATAATTTATTTTATATATGTTTTATATTTAATAATTTGTGGTTGTTTAAAAAAACAAAAAAATCGGCTTCAAATCACTGAATTTTACACTGTTTTACTGGAATATCGTACAATTTTCAAAGTTTGGAACCACCACGAGGCCGTTCTCTATATATAATGGCGACAGAATTTTAAAAAGTTGCCCATAATGGAGAAAACAACGTACTTTCATAAATAACACACATACAGCTGTACATAGAACCTCATTCTTTTTCGAAGCCGGTTAAAAAAAATACAACTTATCATTAGTAAGCTAATTGTGAATGAGGCAAGGGTTCACTGACCCATGACACATTCACAACACAACCGGCATATTAATATACCAAAGTGAAACAAAACACCAGAAAAAATACCAAACTAATGTAAAACTTGCTGTTCCCAAAATTGGAATTTCACATTACTAGGGGGATAAAAAGGTATTTTTTCCGTATATCTCCCATGGGAATTTGATGTTTACTAGGGCAAAAAGTACTTAGCCTATGTCACTCTCCATCCTTTCAACGAATTCAATGCTAAAAATCTAGTCGATTGGTTGCTTAGTTAGGGCGTGAAGGAAGGACCAAAAAACAAACAAACAAACACACTTTCGCATTTATAATATTAGTCATGATTTTCAAATTCTGTGGTGCTTGGTATAAGCATGATAAGTTCAAAAAGCGGTATTTACAGGGCGCGCATTTGAAGTTTAAATATTATGTTACTGAACGGAAACACTACATAATTATTCTAGTCGCGTAAGTTTCAAATCTTGAAAACCCAACATAAACAAAATATTTATGATTTCGTCCGCATTACGACGATATTTCTGTTCTCTAAAACAGCCATAAGAAGTCAAAAGTTAGGAATAGGTAATCAGAATAAAATGTCTATGGTAATAATCCTCCCGTTAAAATCTCTGTTAATATACTCGCTAACTAACTGTTCCCCGCGGTTTTACTCGCGTCAAATTGGAATTTCACATATAAAAGGTATTTTTTCCGTAAATCTCCCATGGGAATTAGATGTTTACCAGGGCAAAAAGTAGCCTATGTACTCTCCATCCTTTCCACTGATTCAATTCCAAAAATCAAGTCGATTGGTAGCTTAGTTAGGGTGTGAAGGAAGAACCAAAAAACAAACAAACAAACACACTTTCGCATTTATAATATAAGTTAGGATTTAACGGCCCCCGTGGCATCGCTGTTGTATGCATTTGTTGTGTCACCACGGAGGAGATGCATGAGAGAAAGATTTCGAAATAATAATTTAGAAACGGTTCATCATCATCATCATCATCATATCAGCCCATATACGTCCACTGCTGGACATAGGCCTCCCCCATACGACGCCACAAATAGCGGTCCTGAGCCGCTTCCATTCATCGACTCCCTGCGACCGTTACAATGATTAGATTACATTGATTTAGAAACGATTATTTTTTCGAAATCTTCAAAATAACGACGACGACTTTTAAATTCCCAATACTTAAAACCGTACCACCAACTAAAGACCCATAGTTCACGCCACAGATTCTTCCAACACCTACTAAAATTGGTGTCGGACAGTTACAGACACCTACATTCGATACCGCCTTGTTACAATTAGCCTTGTCCTCGTGGACGTGATATGGTTTTGGATATTGCGTGTGCGCATGCACCCAATAGCTACAGTAGAGCACCAGAGCACCTGTACCGTTTAACGCAGACACGATCTAGACTTTGACACATATGTATCTCTTGTCATTCTAAGAAATGGAAATAATAACAACATCGATATATTTACAGTACAGTATACGTCTCGTCACGGTTTAATAGAGCTCGGCGAAAGTGGAGGGGGGGTTCTGCGCAGGTGTAAAGCGGTGTAAAAAAAATTGACTTCTACGCATCAAGGTCAGCGCAAGGTCAGCGCTATTAAACCATGACGCGAACAAACATTTCATAGGTAGTATTACATATTTTAGTTTCAGCTTTGCCATTTTTTGGACCGGCTTACGAAAATAACTGTTTATACAAACATAGAACTTACATAAAACTTGTATTAATCGCATTCTCAATCCTACTAATATTAGAAATGTCAAAATTTGACTTAAAAACTTGAAACTTTTCTTCCTTTATCGCACCGACTGTATTGTTCATAATAAGGTCTTCATAAATATACGTTACATAATTTGGCGTGTTTTAAAAAAACGATAAAACGACTTCAAGTTCCTGAACTCTTGAGAGAAAATCAATAACACCTTGTTTTTTTTATAATAATAACTATATTTATAACTGTTTATAGTATAAAATTTGACTTGTCTAAGTGCTTATTTTGTAAGCTTAAAGAAATAAAATTTATTCTGATTCTATTTCTTGTTTACGCCCGTTGCCGTGGAAACTGTTTGTTATCAGTTATTGTGATAATTTGATTGTTATTAAAAACCTAATAATCGACGTTGAATCCTTTACTTTTACACTGTTTTTAAGTTTTGTGGGATAAATACTAATTCCTTGGGGATAACATTTTCATATATTTGATGTACAAAAAATAAAACATCCACGTCGAATCGAGAAACTCCTCTTTGAAGTCGGTTGAAAACATCTCGCTTTGACCGTTCGTGGCACCCACTCGTATTTATGTAACCTAGGTTTTCATAAACTAGGTAAGTACAAGAACCCACAATACAAACAGATAGGCTTATAGAAACCGCATCTTAATTATAGCACAAAGCAATCATACAGTCTGGTGCCAGCTATCTATTGGATAAGATAAATCTTGCAAACCCGTGCCTAACCATTAGTGCTACCCAGTGCTACCGGTACAAGCTGGTCGCATTTACAACGGAAACAGGTGATTTGAACCTAAGGGTTATTTATGATGGTATAGGTAAATTACTAAGAGCTGGAACGTTCACAGTATACTCACACTAATGCAATTTGACTATTCAACATGTTGAAAAATTTAAAACATGTAAGTCTCTTTTAATTTTTTAAAGTTCAGTGGTTTGAGAATAACTATAAAATAATATGTTACTTGTTATAAATATGATTTACTAACTCTAATTAAAATTGAAAATTTCATATTCTAACTTACAGTCGCCTATGATGTCAAACTGTAAAGAATCGAAACGATATTTGATCTAACCTCTGTTCAGAGGGCTGAATGCTTTTATTTGCCTACGTAGATATTCTTTTTATTTTCTCGTAGAAAGTGTGAAATGTAGAGTATTTATTATCCTAGTATGTATATACTGACATATAGACAAATGCAACAACGTCAAGTGACGTGCGTTATTGCAGCGTTATTAAAGGACGACGGGATACAGTGTCAAAAGCAAAACTATGACCGTCTCTTTCAGACTCATACGCTTAACCACGTGCGAGAGGGACGGACAGACTTTTCATGATGCGCATCAGTGCGACGACGTCACGTCGCTTGTTTATTGACACACACTACACTTGCGTTAAACATTGCGCGAGTTGCGCAACGTTTATCGCAAATATGGTAAAGGTGCCAGCTCTTACTAACATCACATAGCATAGAGCTTTTTACAATTTGAATACGGAAAAATCACCGGGTTATTACACGGGAAAGTGGAAGATAGCCATCCCGCTTAAAATAAGCACCTCGCTTGGTCTTCGTTAACTGGAGGCAAACAGGTGTTATGGGTAAGGTGCCTCCTGTCTACATATTCATTTTGACAATCAATGCTCATTTATTTTACTTGATTAATATGATAATAACTTTAGTACTTGTTTGAGATTGCACTAATCGTTCGTTTCTAAGCAATTTATTTCATAGAGCTTGTAATCAACAGGTTCTTAAGCAACAGGAAGTGGAAATCTGCTTTGTATCTAAATTCAGCAAGTTTTGTGACCACTATGGATATCATCTTGGATTGTAAATGTCGACAGCAGATATTAGAAACGGAATTTTCATGAAATGCCCTTTTGGAAATCGATTTCCTATGAGAAAAAGGTAGTTTAGCATTTAGCTTTTAAGCTAATTTGAGATTTTGCTCAAATTATCTTTACTTCCGTCTCTCTTTAAGAGAAACCACCAAAACCGAAAATATTTTATGTAGATAAAAATATGTTGAGTTTATTATTAGCGCTGAAATTCATGAACTGAAACACAAAAAGCATTTTGAAAATTGATGACGTCATGAGGTCGAAGGTTTCATTCCCGCCTCGGGACAAATGCTTCTACGATCTGCAGATATTCGTTCCTGGTCATCTGTATTTTTAACCGACTTCAAAAGAAGGGGGTTATCAATTCATCTGTATGTTATTTTTATATATGTTACGCGATATCTCAGTCATTTATGGACCGATTTTGAAAATTCTTTCACTATTGTATAGAAAACAATCCCGGAAGGGTCCCATAAATTATATTAATTATACCCCCAGGGGATTAGTATTTACCCCGCAAAACTTAAAATAACTGGAAAAGTAAGGGAATTTGAAGTTGGTTTATAGTTTTTTAAAACACGCCATATTATTTTATGTATATTGTATTAAGTATATCAGTTATCTAGTACCCATAACACAAGCTCTGATTAGGGGACATCTGGGACTAGATGATGCTGTGTGAATTGACCAGCAATCCAGCACTATTTATTAATGTGATCCATCTTCACACTTCCCTTTCTTAATCTGACCTATTGGTTTATTACCAACCTGCGTACCTCCGCTAAGTAGCGGTACAGCTTTAGATTAGGACGTAAACTAGTTCAGCTAAACAGCCTAATTGCGTATTTACATATAAATTGAGTAGCCTTTCCTTGTCCGGCTCTGTTATGCTCCTGTGCTGATGTTAACATGGGCTTACTGCACGCGAACTTTTAAGCTGGTTGTTCTTGAAATAGCGGCATCCGTCTTTTACCGGACAGTGGCGGCGCCTTGTGACTCTATTTTCTTTTTTTTTATTTGCTCACGGTGGCTTTTGTACCACTGCGGCCATAGTAGGCCTATTGTGATTGCCACTTCATGTGTTCACCCTTGGAAACTACGGCGTTCATAATTCGCAACTTACCCTTACAGCTGCTAAAAACTGTAGGATTTTCTTCGGGGTGATGTCTCTGGCTTAGCAGGTGCCTGTCCAGATGAGTGCTAAGTTTTTTCATCAGTACTCCGCACTCTCCTAGCAGATGGAGGGGCGTTTCGTCCGCCTCCTCGCAGAATCTGCAGGATTTCTGAGACTCTAGGTTGAGTTTGTAAAATTCAAAAGGGTTAATGTTTTAGTGACCGTGGCAGTACTTTCACTTTCAAAGAGAACTCGGTTGAACTATACAATGTACCTACCGAGTCACAACCGCTTACTCAAACCTTAAATAAATGCCTACCCTCTATTGTGGTTGGAGATTTATTTTTTAATAACTTGCGCTCGTATCATATTTTTATTTACTTATCAAAGTTAAAGCTCCTTAAGCTTGCATGTCATCTTAGCGTTAGTAAATGTTAAAATTGTAATAATAATGCTTGGGCGCTAGCCAAACAAATTAGAAATAAGTAACCTTAAGTAGTCTCATTATAAGTAAACTGCTAAGTTTTTAGTGAGAGTAAAATTCTTTAAACCGAAGAGAGAAAAACTATTCCATAAAACATACAATGAAAAGTAGTTCCTCTCAGTACCGTAGCGGTAGGAGCGCTGTAAGGCGCTAAATGGGTCTACGGAAGGATACGTAAACTTTTATAGTTTTCGTATGATAAACTCATACTTGCTTGCTTGCCTCCGCCCTCCGCTGTAGGCCTTTGCAGATAAACGAATCTTTATTTTGAAAAAGTATTAAAAAAATCTGTGCCAAAATAAAAAATCATAGCATTATTATATAAAGGTGCGAAAAAATACGAATGTTCCCTAAAAAATCCATATTAGGGATATTTGTTTCTGTCGAAATCAAGTCGTCAGGTATTGTTGGGAAACACTTTTTAGGGACGTATCGACAGAATAGCGACAAACGAAGTCCCGGGTTCCTATTATTTTTAGTTCTATCACAGTTTTGTGAATATTTCATTCATGATACAATTGACAATCTACAAAAGCCGGTCACCGCTTTTTTGGGAAATTCTGGCACCAGATCGATTTATGGTAGAGAACTAGAGACCCTAGAGAGTATTGACTCTAGTTTTGGATTAGGAACACGAGATAGAAAGCATGTTTCTAGATTTACATTGTTTAGGTCACTAGCAAAAAGGAATGAAAGTTGAATTGTAATTAATTACTCAGCACCTACATATAAAAGAAGCTGGGAAATAAAGAAAGCTTCTTAAATGAGTAAACTAGCAAAAGAGCTCCATCAAAAGCTGAAATCTTAGTTCTCTGAAATTCTCGCGTGGTAAAATGTACAAAAATAAATAGATACAAGGTACTTAAATATGTATACGTAATAACAATGCACTATATACTTAACTATGCGAGATGACAGTGCAGATCCCAGTTCCCCTACTAAGAATCATGAATAATGTACCTAAATTTATCTTCTTCATTTTACGACTGATGGTGCGAGATAAAAACAACAGATGAAAGATGTTAGCTCCGGAAATAATATTTACGACCAATTTGACGCGGCAGGCGAAGTTCCGACTTCGACGCAGGTGGTTGTAGGTTTGAACCCCGCCTTGAGACAAAAGTTTGTACGATCTACAAATATTTGTTTGGGTGTTCTAGGTATAAAATATCTTTATAATGTATTGTTTAAAATTTATCAGTCATCTAGTATCCATAACACAAGCTCTGCTTACCTTGGGGCTAGCTAGATGATGCTGTGTGGATTGTCCAGCATTATATTTATTTATTTATAATATCGATTTTAAAACCTAAATCGATGATCAGAGTATTGCATCTCGCTCTACTTTATTCTTTCTTCAATTATTTCACTCAACATACTCATTTCCGGAAAAATGGACCTGTGGTTGGCATCACTGACCAACAACTGACCGCAGTTTCCGGGATAGTTATGATTCGGACATACTTTCTCCTTGTTAGTTAGATATAATATCCATAAATTATTGCGTGACAAACAGACAACACAAGCCTAAACGTTGCTGGTCATAAAGCATTAGGTTGGCAGTGGTTTCTAATTAGAACATTTTATGGGTATCCATAGCTCAAATTAACAAAAGAACACAAATTAGTTTTGATAATGCCTGAACAGTTAAACGTTAACTCGCGAGGAGTGGAAGGAGAAAAGAGAATAGAATAGAATTTGACTTACTTAGCTTTCAATTCATTGCTACCCTTTCTTGCTGCATAAACACGACCCGAGAGGGTCGAAATTGTTTGACATTGTTTGACCACCTGACTAATTAAGTGATAGGCATCAATGAAGTATTAATCTATATAATATATAACATGATATATATTATATATATAAAAGAAAGTTGTGTTAAATACACAACTTATAGCTCAAGAACGGCTGGACCTATTTCTTTCTACCGTCCTAGTCCCTTCGAGAGCCATGTCTCAAATATCCAAAAACTAAATTTTTGTAGACAAGAGGGCCCTTAACTCTTACGCGCACTGTACCTGCCACTTAGATGTGTTTCTGGTGAGTAGTACTTAAAACCTAAAGTTGTGTGAAGCCTGATGATGCCGCCTAAATAAGAAAACAAAATTGATCGTTATCCCACAGATTCCTGATAACAGAGAGCAGACCAGGTAATATTTTGTCTTCTAATTCCATTTTACAAGTCATAAATCTGGAAGCCCCGTCATAGAGATGCGCGACTGCGAATTATCTGACTATTCGAATGATCGACAACTACTAATTTCCATATTCGACTTGAAAATTAGTAATATACTAATCTTCAAAGTCGAATGGCAACAACTAATTAATAATTACTAATGCCTCTACGAATGGGTCATTCATGGCTCCGAGTCGACTTTGTTAGTCGAACGATCATAATCCAACCAATCCACGTCAAATAACGAATGAAATGAAGGCCGACTCGGGCAGTCGAACGAATGGAACGACGCGCGATTACTAACCAAATCAGTTACTAATTTGCTCTAGTCAGTAGCATCGTTCGAATGATTTGTCAAGTCGAATAATTCGAATGAAATCATTCACAGTCGCGCATTTTTACCCCGTCACCCTACGGAAAAAACAAATTTATTTCTTCAGAGTTAAGTGAAAATTATTTTACATGAAGCCTCCCGCAATTACGTAGATGGCAAAATATTGAATGAATCATTTGTCAGCGAAAATATACTGCAATTTTAAAAATAAGTATCAATTCCAAGGCGTTGCGAATAAATTTTCCTTACGGCTTTGTGTCACATCTACAAATACAATACAAAAATTCTTCATTGTACACCAGAAAAACAACATTACAGAGAGATATTACATGGATGGACAAGTACAATGGGCGGCCTTATCGCTTAGAAGCGATCTCTTCCAGGCAACATCTACATAATTTTATAGTGATACATGCTGCCAAATATATGGTGATTTATTTATTTGTAGGCTAGAGATTGAAAAATAAATTAATATTGCTCGAAAATCCACACAGCTTCATCTAGCATGGCTCAAGTAAGCAGAGCTCGAATAATGGGTGCTAGATAACACTTAATACAATACACTACATAAATAGATATTTTTACTAAACATAGAAAACATCGAGATCACTCGGAAAAAATATGTATCTCCATATGGTACAAACATTTGTCCCGAGGCGGGAATAGAACCCTTACGGGTTCGATATTACTATCATATTAGGATATTACTATCCTGTGTCACAGGTGGACCTTTGTCGGCCGCGCCAGAGAGGACGTCAAAATAAAAAAAATAGATTTTTACTTACCTAAGGAATTTGCAACCTATAAAATTTACATAATGAAACTAAATAAATAATAATTCTTATCGCCCAAAATATATCAATATAAAATATAATATAAATAATGCTGGACAATTCACACAACATTATCTAGCCCCAAGCTAAGCAGAGCTTGTGTTATGGGTACTAGATAACTGATATACTTAATATAATATGATACATAGATAGATATTTTGTATTATACATAGAAAACATCCAGAACACCCTGAACAAATACTTGCAGATCGTACAAACATTTGTCCCGAGGCGAGAATCGAACCCACAACCTCCTGCGTCGCAGGCGGACCTTCGCCCGCTGCGCCACAGAGGTCGTCAAAATAATGCAACGAGTAGTACATTCTTTGGACCTAATCATTTTCGTAAAACTGTGTCAAGAAATTGATTCGTCACAACGATTTATATACAGTATTGTCACTTGAAGCTCGTAAAATAACGGGGAATCACTATGATCATAGACTTTGACCATAATTTCTAATTTAGAACCTTTGGCTATTTGCTACAGAAGGAAATAATGTTTTCACTTTAAAAGTTTCTCTGTTTGGATTCGAAATAGTTGCGATTTTTTTCACTCAAGATTGCGGTTTTTGTGTTTTTCTACTTACTTATGTTCGAGAAAATTTGTTTTTTTTTTATTCCTATGGTTATTTTCGCAATGATTCTACAATACACGACTGCCAAATCTTTTCAAAATAGCCTAGTAACAGAAGTAGGTAGGTACTTTCACAAAGGCATAATGTACTACCATGGTTATTTGTATGCACACAGGTGTTCTAAAAACTTTTATTTATCTTAAGCTTCTGGTTAAGAAAAGTAGAAAAATAAAATCAAAAATATTTAAATCATTATCGGAGGTAGTAAATTGTCAGTCCCGCCTCTGACGCTCTGCGCTGTCGTTACTCTTCAAGTAAACTGTTTAATCTGTGGCCCGCTCTGTTTGATTCTGACAACCAGTTGTGTGTTGCCAGTCAATATTATAAATAGCTGGCAATAGCTAGGTCACTGACCGGCCTCTGTACGGCCTTCACTTGCGAGATCTTGCACTTGACTATTTTGGCTCGTGTTGGAAAGAGAGATCGTGTTGAAGTGAGATAGCGATACAATCACGGCCGACAGCTGCAAAAAAAGAACATAATTTGCAGCAGCGACTTGCATTATAGCTAAATGAGTGCACATTATTTCTTGCTCATATGTTTTTAGCTTGTATTGCCCTAATGATTATACATCTTCTTTAAAATTGAAGCTTTCAATCATGCAACAATAAATTGTAGTAATTGTTTTTCAAGTGTTTTATTGTTGTAATTGTTACATAAATCCTACTCCTACTAATATTATAAATGTAAAAGTTTGTAAGGATGGATGTATGGATGGATATTTGTTACTCTTTCACGCAAAAACTACTGAACCGATTAGTCTGAGGTATGGGTAGATATAGTTTGGGACCTGGAATAACATAAAGGCTATTTTTATCCCGAAAATCGCAGGTGAAGGCGCAAGCAGCAGCTAGTAAATAATAAACACACTTGTCAAAAATACTATAAATTTTTATAAAATATGAGGTAGCCGCAAATCCGTGTCTAACTTCGTAAAAAACATTTCGCGCTTTTAAAATTCAATGAGACACGGGTTACAGAGGCCTTAAACAATCGTACCCCCCGTCTGCGCGGGCATAAAAATGTAATTTTCAATATTTTTCACAATTTTAATTTGCAGTTTGTATGTAAATGGTTTATAATACCGTGTAAATGCGCCATAGATTAAATTGCATACAATAAATATAGCGAGAAACGCCTTTACCGACCATGAATGGTTTAAAAATGCACCGCCCTGTATTGAATTGGATTTAAAATGCCTACTTTTATTATGTCTATCATGCCTTGAATAACCCCTTGTTTGAATATAAATTGAAATACTTTATGGTATGTGTTTAACATTTAATCTGGATGATTTATTCAGCGTTAGCAACTTTTTTCCCTTGGTGAGCCGGACACATTGCTTTGCCTTATCCACTGAAAGTGTGTGCGATTTTTTGCAGATAAGATAAAAAAACACGTATTTGTACTAGACATAGGTGTTTTATTAGATAAAAACGTTTATACCCGTAGGTTCACAATTAATGGCAACATCTAGAATCAGTGACCATGAGTAAGTGATTAGTTAATGTTAGGTAAGTAACTCTTTTTGTTGCAGTTTTCTTAAGAATTAAATAAGAAAAGGTAGAGCCAATGAAGTGTTATAAAAAATATTGTGAAGAGCAGTCATAAAAATTTCACCAAAATTATTCACTTTCCAGAAACTAAATAAGGAAATTCGAATGAAAAGTTCTGTGCGAGTATCTATAGTTTCTATTTTACATAATGCATAGATATATACTGTACACCAATATGCCTTGTATCGAATCGTTTTTACTTAATTGTTAAATTCTACACATATATTTATTTTTTTGCAAAACAAATAATTACATACCTCGCGATAAAACAGATAAGATATAAACCATAAAGTTCGAACCAAAAAGAAAAAAAAACCGTCCTAACCGTAACAAAATACCTTTCTCTTGCAAAAATCCTAGATGTTAGATAACAGAGAATTAGTGCTACAATTTTCCCAGTACTGGACAGCCTGCTAGCAGCCTAATTCGGACCCGATAGCATCTGTCCACTTTATCACAAGGATTAATGGCAATAGCTTACTTGGAGTATGCAGTCTCACACTGTGTATTCCTAATTTGGACAAAATGTTCTGTTGGTTAAGGATATGAAATGTTATATATATTAACATTTTATATATTCTACATAACCTTTGATGTCTTCTGATACGAGCAAATATCTAATATAAAGTTAGAAAAAAATTAACGTGGTCGGATATTGGCGGTTGGTTTGTATTCCCTTTTAAACCGAAACCTTGATTATTACTACTAGCTGCTGCCCGCGCCTTCGCCCGCGTTTTATAGGGATAAAAACAAATAGCCTATATGTTATTCCAGGTCCCAAACTATACCCATACCAAATTTCAGCCTAATCGGTTCAGTAGTTTTTGCGTGAAAGAGTAACAAATATTCACACATCCATCCATACAAACTTTCACATTCATAATATTAGTAGGACTAGCTGTCCCGGCAAACGTTGTTTTGCCATCGATCACTGAAGGTTGACGATTAATACAGTAACTAATATAGCTTTAAAAAATTGGTGTTAGAAAAGTGAAAAGTGTGTTATATGTATATTTTAATACCAAACCATAATTTTTTTTTGTTCAAATATTTGTAAAGAAAAGTTAACAACTTATTCTCAAACAGACACATAACTATAACACGAGAATTTTACATATATATAGAGATTAATTAAAAAGCCTAGCCCTTGTCGGTGCAATGATTAAATTTCCTGCACTTTTCTCTTTTCAATGCGTTCTCTTTTACTTCTTTATATATGTTATTACAACAACTTTCTCCTTGATTTGACTCATGTTGTTAATTCTTAATCTTTCCCTTCCTCGTTTTACTTATAATAAATAAATAAATAATAAATATAAATTAAAAAATAATGCTGGACAATTCACACAGCATTACCTAGCCCCAAGCTAAGCAGAGCTTGTGTTATGGGTACTAGATAACTGATATACTTAATATAATAGACTACATAGATAGATATTTTTTATTATACATAGAAAAACATCCAGAACACCCTAAACAAATATTTGAAAACGAAAACATATTTTTTTTTATACTTTTCATTCTTTGATTTTACGAGTACTTATGCAGTTGTAACCTTGATAAACTTTTTTTATTGGTAATGGTAAAGCGTTTGACCACCATCACTTTTGAGAAAGTAAAAATGTGGTCTAAAATGGAGCACGCTTTCCCAGAAGGACCTTATTAACTCGAGATTTAAAGACTCCAAGATTGTACTCTACCGGAAAAGCAGACGCAGGAAATACGTTCCACTCTTTAACTATAAATAATAGTGGAAGATTTCTGGTACAAGTCCCTTCTCGGTCGTACATTTATGGAATACTAGCTGCTACCCGCGTCTTCGCCCGCGTTTTATTGGGATAAAAAAGCCTATATGTTATTCCAGGTCCCAAACTATACCCATACAAATTTCAGCCTAATCGGTTCTGTAGTTTTTGCGTGAAAGAGTAACAAATTTTCATACATCCATCCATACAAACTTTCACATTTATAATATAATATTAGTAGGAATATAATAAACAAATTCTTGGAACTAAAAATAATGAAAAATCATCCATCGCTGTTGAGCCGGTAGTCTATTTGTATAACACGAGTACAAAGAGATATACAACTCAATTACTCGTTCAATAATATCAAAATGATCCAGTTGATTAATCTATGTGCTTACACACCTGTCATCGCGGTGCGGCGGCGCGGCGGCCGGCGCCGGCGCAGCTAATGGAGGGAAGGCTCACTCATTCTTGCAAAATGCTAGATCCGAGATAAAATTATTGCTACGAAGTAAGTAGTACTTTAGTTTCGTTTTTTACTTATCTGTATATTGTAATTTAATTATACTGGTTTTTTTAACCTCGATATTTGGTTTAATATTGCTGGGTTCCGTAGTACGTAATTTAGTATTTTTTATCAAAATCACAAAATTATAATTTATTTTTAAGTGTATTCAGGTAATCTAGTTTTGGGAACAACAAGATATAAACTATTATACAAATAAGACATTTTGCCGCTTTGTGATATTATAACCTATTATTATATTTACTGTTATCTTAGAAATCTTATGCAGTAACCAAAACCAAGCGTACTCTATCCTAGGCCAAATATTTAGTTACTTAAGTGAGAAAAGCTCTACCATCAAAAAAACTTTTTAAACTTAATGCAATCAGAACGCAAATATACACGGGTATTTATCGCGCTTATTAAGATACTGTGCGACTTTGACCGCGTAGAATAGTGACAGTGTGATTTTCATACAAACTTTCATCCCCTATTCCCTTTGATATTTTACCCCCTTGAGGGTAAAATATGTAGGAATTTTAAATTACATTTTAATTATATCTAACAGCCTAAAAATAGATTCCAAGCTTTTAGCTTTCAAAATGACGATACTTTTATACAACCTTTCAACCCCTTACAACCCTTTCTTCGCATTAAAAAGTACCCTATGTCCTTTCTCAGGCTCTAAAGTATTTGTGTACCAAGTTTCATTTACATCGGTTTTGTAGTTTTGGCGTGAAAACTTGACAGACAGACAGAGTTACTTTCGCATTTATTATATTAGTGTAAGGATTTATCTTGACTTTTCAACAGGTTTACGGACTGTCGTGGTCACGGGATGACACAACGGTTTTACCATCACTTATGAAAAAACCTATTTCTATAAACCTACTAAGTATAAACGTAATAATATATACATTATTATATATAAAAAAATTAATGCTTAGCTGTGATCAACTCTTGCGCATCAAGTAGTGCAAATGATTTATTTTATACAAACAAGTATGTTGCCCTTTACACGCAAGCTCCTTAGCGTCGGTGATTGATGTTTATACCTTTTCTCTTTTGAATTCAAGCCAAAGATACTGCTCATAGATCACTTTACAAAATTCTATCATAACTTCTATAATGATTAAAATTTTGGACCAAATTCTTTATACCATGTCATGTTTAATTTACCTAGTCTTTCGAATAATAAAGGAGTTTAAATATTTTAACCGTTCTTCGTACGCTAAATCGCCTAAATAAAAATATTTTCTGCAGAAACGAAGTGCGAATATTTAGGAAATTATGGGGCGTAAATGCATAAATTCATCTAAACGTCGTAATTAGGAAATTAATTATTTTCTCAAAATATAATAAAACTTTAATTAAATATTGTTTATGATTTACTAATTTATAAATGTTTTATTCATAAATAAATGCTAATACGTTAAATGTATCGGAAAGATTCATTTTGTGTAATTAGTAAAAACGAAATGTACAAAGATAGGAAAGTAGAGAATTGGAGATGAGTCAGCCATTTTGTATAGAATTTGTTTCGACATTATTTAATGTATCATAGACTGAACGGAAGAGGAAACAACCTTTCAATTCAGTTAATACTTTTTTTTTTTTGCTTCTGTTATTTTATTTCTTCCATTAGAATGTTTTGTGGGCATATTGGAATCGGAACTTGATAGTCACTCACAATTAGATATGTAGGAGAATATAATGTATTCATATCTAATGGATAAGTTGCGTAACATTCAAATATTATACGACATTATCAAATTACGCAAACAATATGCAAATGATTTGTAGGGAAGTTGGTCACATAGGCTATATTCAGCCCAGATACATACATTCAGATAAGTTTTGAGCATTTTTAGGTGCATCCGTGCCGTATGCTTTTTTTACCCGACTACCAACAGAGGATGGTTATGAAAAAGGAAGTTGCTCAGCGATTTATGTTGTGACGTTGATCGTTCTGACGACCTAACCAACAGATAATACAAATATGTAACTAAAAAATAAATAGGTACGGGACATTATCACACAGCATTAACTGCTGGTCAATTCAGAGCCTTATTTCCACTAAATTAGTCGCTTCCCCATAACAATGGGAATTCGGCCCCTGAAGCAACTAGCGATCCTCATAGGTTAGGCAAAGAGCTACCTGGGTATGACTGATAAAATCGTGTCGTATCTATTTAATAATGGGTACTAGAGGTATTTTTCCAAAAACTAAAAGAAAATAAAAAAGCTTTTATTGGATTAGGTTAGTCTAATTTTGAAATCTACCTCCAAATAATACACCCGTTTCAAAATAATAATGAAAAAAGTAAAGTCACAGACAAAAGCAGATTGATCCAGAAATAGCGTGTAATGTAATTTGTTAACGTAATATTGAATGATACACGATACTTGTGAAAGTGAATGGGTTGAATTCGGAAAAAGATCGGCTAACACCATGACAATAAGTGATTGCAGGGTTGGCACGTGCCAAGGTATTTTGTATTTGTATTTATTTATTTATAAAAACTTATTCTAGGTTTTACATTTTAACATTCTTTAAACCCGACAGGATTAAATTAAAGGTGAATTCTTTCCTTCTATTGTTTTTATTTATTTTCTATCTGACCTAACCTTTTCCAATTTTCCAGGATAACTTCTAAACTAAGGCACGTGTCTGAATCAAGTTCAGTATTTTTATTTCATTGAAACCTACTCGGACATTTGGTCGTTATTAAGTTTAGACGAATAACTTTTCTATATTTTTTAAGAAATTTATAGAGGTTTTACAAATTCTGGAAGAAAACTAGTGTTGTTAATAACTTTGAATTTCTCTGATAAAGAGTATCTTTTGGCAATAAAATGATTATTGAACCTACCCGGGATAATTTTCTGTACAAAACCAAATAATCATCAAAGCGGTCCATAATTGAAGAAATCGGAGAACATTTCACACCTTATTTCGAAGTCGGTTAAAATCACATCATTTTCTGTTAATTTTCATGGCACGAATGCCGTAAGAATAAAAGACATGATAATAATATAAACGCCGTGACAACCCTACAAAGCTCGACTTTATAATACTTAAATAATAATAGTAGTTACCTAGATTTTAATGTCGCACACACCTCAACCACAGGCGTTACAATTAAATTAACTTTTTCGACCATTTTTTGCGGCACCAAATTATTCACTTTTTGCGCCGAAGAAAGTGAAAAACGATCATTATGGTCAAGACTTTTGTTGCAGGATGTACACGAAAATCAACTGAACACAAACGAGTTGAAACCTTAGGCCAAGGTTAATAACGTTTATTTTTAAACGGAATACAATGCTGAATGTATGATAAGATTGAATCAACGCTTGCGTGTATGTAATTTACGGCACAATGTATCGTTTCAAGTTACAGTCGCGATGAAAAGTTGTATCTCGACCACCCAAAGTGTAGGTAAAAGTGACAGCACGAGCCTACCTATATATTTTATTATTATTATTATATATTTATTATTATTTTATTACTCAAGCAAAATTACGGAAATACAAAAATAGGTAATGTAAGTTTATTACGTTCTTCACTTTTCACTACAGTTTATTCGTGACTATTGCACCTCAGAATGTTCTAAACGTTTCGAATGGACACTGAGTTTGTCTAAGAATGGGCAATAAATCACAGCAAGTGATTTCTAACTCTCCGCCTAGCCTAGACCTACCGCAGTCAAAACCTGCGTGACCATCAAGTTTCACTAAACCCGATACAGTTTGTCTTACATTAGGTGTAAAATGTGAAGTAGAGTTCTAAAATATTTTTTATTTTTCTTCATTTTAGACGATTCTATCTATCCACGGCTGTCTGATAGAGATTGCTCTTGAACGATAAGACCGCCTATTCTGACATTTTTTAAGTTAAATGCACAATAAAGAATTTTTTATCTGTTATTTATGATCATTCATCCATACTAATAATCCTACTAATATTTTAAGTGTCAAAGTTTGTAAGAATGGATGTTTGTTCTTCTTTCACGCAAAAACTACTGAACTGATTAGGCAGAACTTTGGTATAGGTATAGTTTCGGACCAGGAATAACATATAGGCAATTTTTTATCCCGATAAAACGCAGGCGAAGGCGCGGCCAACAGCTAGTAATATTATAAATGAGAAAGAAATTCTATCTGTTACATTTTCACGCCTAAACGACTGAACGGAACTTAATCAAATTTGATAAGGAGATATTATACAGGCCCGGGCAAGGACATAGTATTTTTTTATTCAGAAAAATAAGTGCGAAACTACGAGCAGAAGTTAGTTCATGATTATGTCATCCTAGCCGAATTTTTGGCCACGGCGACTCAACTGACAAGCCATATAAAAATAATGATGAAAGACATAATCATGATAATAATGTAGGCAAACAACTTATACTTTTTATGGTTATTTATTACTGTCACGTATACACACATTCAGGACCGCTATTTGTGGCGTCGTACGGGGGAGGCCTATGTCCAGCAGTGGACGTGTATGGGCTGATGATGATGATCATACACACATTCTTTTAAAAGCAATGGCAAAATAAAATGTCCTGATCGAGTAAACTTATATTTTTTTTGTTATTCAGTTTATCCTACTTAGCGATAGAAGAGACGGGTCGTCTCTTCAGTCATCATCACCATGAGTATAAAAAATATCTTCTGTCCGCGGTTTTACATGCGTTTGGATAAAAGTAGCCTGAGTATATATGTCGTATGGGGGAGGCCTATCTCCAGCAGTGGACGTGTATGGGCTGATGATGATGATGATGTGTATATGTGTATACAGTAACATATACTGTAACTGTAGACGTAAAATAACATATAGCATAGATCTATGCAAATTTTCCGGTAGATCCAATCTCTAGTTTTGGCTTTGTCTTCATATATTTATCCTATTTTTAGTTGGATCATATCTATTTGTTTTGTTTTTGGTCATCAAAGCAAATCGCATATGTTCGAGACAATTTTTGGTCTTGAAAGCTTTAATTTATTTTTGTTTGTCATTCGTTTTAAAACTCTTATAGGTACGTTTTTTGCGGTGCAGTTACGCGTTGGTGAAGTTTGCGTTTTTTTTTTAGTAATTATCTTACTGTTAATTAGTTAGTTTTTTGTTATAAGATTTGGTTCATTCATGTCTTTGTTGACATAAAAAATCTTAGATACTAGAAACAAGAATACATGTAGAGAGTATATCAGAAAGGACATCGAGTCTCGCGAACTGTATATTATGGTTGAATTAGTATTTATACGCTTCAAAAGGGGGCGAGAGCGGCATTGCTATGTCGCAGGTTGATTTACGACACCCAAAGCACTTGCTGCTTCGCTTGAACTGTAACGGACAGACCAGTTTAAATCTTTTTTTATATATAAGTTAAACATTTAAGAATATTAAGTAGGTTATCTCTAGATCAAAAACAATAATAAACCATTGTTCGACTGTCTTTTTTCTATCATTAACTATTTTCCATCTTCACTAAGAACCTTTGTCCGACTGTCTCTTTTCTATCATTAACTAATAACTATTTCCGTCTTCTCTGAGAACTATTGTTCGACTGTCTCTTTTCTATCATTAACTATTTCCATATTCACTAAGAACCATTGTCCGACTGTCTCTTTTCTATCATTAACTATTTTCCATCTTCACTAAGAACCTTTGTCCGACTGTCTCTTTTCTATCATTAACTAATAACTATTTCCGTCTTCTCTGAGAACCATTGTCCGACTGTCTCTTTTCTATCATTAACTAATAATTATTTCCGTCTTCTCTGAGAACCATTGTCCCACTGTCTCTTTTCTATCATTAACTAATAACCATTTCCGTATTCACTAAGAACCATTCTCCGACCGTCTCTTTCCTATCATTAACTAATAACCATTTTCGTCTTCACTAAGAACCATTGTCCGACTGTATCATTTTTATATCATTAACTAATACCCATTTCCGTTTTCACTAAGAAAATTGCAACAATCAAACAAAAATTAACTTTACTAAATGCTCAGGGCTCTTTACTGATTAATTTCTTACCCCACAATAGAAAGTAGATGAATGTTATCTACACAGACTCTATTTATTACTCCAAAGGCTTTCCTGAGGCGACGGATGCGTAGGTAAACATAAACGATGGCTCATCTGATCTTACATACATTAATCTATGATGCTATAGATATTTAAAAGTAGAGTACATCGCCTTATCGATCGATCAGTCGATATAATAAATAATTATGATAATTTCCGTCTCTATCCGACTTATCATAATTTATATCGTAATATCAATAATGTAACAGAATCTACTCTTATTCATTACCTATTGGGGATAATTTACTAATTCTAAGTAAGCACTGATGGAAGAGATAGGTTATCATGATCATGCATCGGGACAAATGTTTGTATGAACTTTAGAAAACCCCGTAACAAATAGTTACGGGGTTTTCTGAGTGTTTTTTATGTACCCTTATTAAAAATATCTACTTATCAATGTAAAATATTGTTTTAAGTTTATCACTTATCATACATAAGTATTGCTTTGCTTGGGCTAGGTGATGTTGCATGAATTATCAAGCATATTTATTTTGTGATTTATTGGTAGAGAGCAGACTGAAAGCGGTCGTCCAGTAAGTGAGATTCACTAAATTCGCGTGGTACTAAAATATGTACATTATAGTGAAACTAAATTAACCTGCCTGTTAATTGGGTTGGTTTTATTATGTAATAAATTTAAAATCTAATATTTTTGTATAACCTTCGTTTGAACCATAGACTTAGAATTTTATTTCTTCCTTAAGTCTATGGTTTGACCACATTCTGCCTGGTGGAAAATGATGATGCAGCCGACGATGGTTTAGAAACGAGTAAACATAGTTATAAATGGTAAAAAAACTAATGGTTTAGATTTTGACGAAGACTTCGAAGATACCACTACTCACTCTCTATCAAAGTACCATATTAAAAAAAAAAAAATGTTTTTACAACAAAATAAAAACTAACATCTAATTCCGGGATAATGAGCCTGTTTAGTTTTGCAGGACATACAATCCCTCAAGAATAAAACTTTTGCAGAACTACCTCAAGATTCGAGATCATTCTCTTCACTCTTCAGGGGTGAATAGAACTAAAAATCACACAAACACGTCCACTGCTGAACATAGGCCTCCCCCGTACGAAGCCACAAATACCGGTCCTGAGCCGCCTCCATCCATCGAATCCCTGCGACCGCTACGATGTCGTCGGTCTTCGGTCGGACTAAAAATCCAAGATATTGAGAAACATAAGTATAGGTACAACAAAAAATATATACCGCTATATTGAGAACCTCTTCCTTTTTGAAATTCTTTTAAAATCATCACATAACGTGTAATAGGCATGATGACTGATTTTGAGAAACTACTACGAAATATTTTTAGACATCTACAGAAAACACACAATCATTACTGCAAAAAAAACTGTGTGTTGAGATTCTATTACAATATTTAAATTATTATGTGTTTCTCGTTTCCATGATCACGGGTGATATATTGGCCTGATCCTTGGGGAGGCATGCGTGGGGCCGGAGCCAAAAGCACAGAGGGCCTTATTATATTTTACTAGCGGCTGCCTTAGCCTTCACCCGCGTTTTATTGGGATAAAAATAGCCTATATGTTATTCCAGGTCCCAACCTATACCCATACCAAATTTCAGCCTCATCGGTTCAGTAGTTTTATAACATATCCATACATCCATGCATACAAACTTTGACATTTATAATATTAGTTAATAAGCAATTTATGTTATGTTTTTTGTGATACAAATAGTATATAATTTCTATTTATTATTTTTATTCATTTATTTAAGTCTAAAGCTAGTTTTAAAAATGTAAAATAATCCATATAATCAATGACTGGTGTAATATAATCAATGACTACTTAGATAAGTCCACAGTGGAACTATTACTGATCAATAAAACGTTTAAGAAGCCATCAGGCACTAGTTCCCGTAAAACCACTAATTAAAAGCTGTACGAGTTACTATTAGATCGAGATCACGTACAAACTAGGAAATATCAACTCGACAGCTTCGACTTATGTTTCCTTTAACAGGTGAGATGTTTTCTTGCAGGAATTTGTTAGTTTTTATTCGTATTTCTAATTGATTTGCCGATACACCACAGGAGGTATATTTAATCGTTTGTACCCATGTGTGCCAAGCTTCACACCGACAATCTAATTAAGTAGCACGCTCTAATGATTACATTGAATAAGCACTGCATTAACAATATAATATTTCAATTATAATAATTAATAAATAATTTGACGACCGATGTGGCGCGGCCGAGGTACGCCTAGGAGCCTGCGACGCAGCTGAATGCGGGTTTGATTCCCGCCTTGGAAAAATATTTGTAATATCTGCAAATATTTGTCTCGGGTGTTCTGTGTATTTTCTATGTGTAATAAAAAAATATCTATCTATGTAATATATTGTACTAAGTTTATCAGTCATCTAGTTTCCATAACATAAGCTCTGCTTAGCTTGGGGCTACATGATGTGTGGATTATCCAGGATGATTTAATTGCTTTAATTACAACATTCGATACACAATTCTACTGTACCTTTCGGCTTTTTTTTTCTCTGGAATCAAAAATCTTATCTAAAATTCCGATAACGGTAACCTAATTATAAAAATGTCAAAAGGAAAATTTTGACCCTCCTAGGTTACCGTTATCCATTCTTATTTAAATTAAATACCTATTACTTACCTATTCATATCAAAGTTGATTCATGACTCCTCAATAAGTATTCTGTTTGTTTAGCAAATCGAAAAGTTGAGTTCACCGATGGTCAATGTATTCTGATGTGTTTTAACTGTTTATTTTACTGTTTAAAAGTTTAATCCTTGTGATGAATCATGACAAACATTTGACTCGGTCAAGAGTCTACAAATGTTTTTCTTTTTAGTAATGAAACACTTTTATCTTAATGTTTGTTGCATATTAAAAAACTACGGTCTAAGGAACACAAAAAAATTATGACTGTGTCTAATATAAAAAGCTATTGCTGTTCGTTAGTCTCACAAAATTTTAAAACGACGAACGATTTGAATATTTTGTTGACATTTTGAAAAAAAAATAGGGGAAAAAAATTTCGGTGATCGAAGTTCACGGGATATAAATAAAGTGCAGTTAAATTTCTTCGCTCATAGTTATTCGAAGGTATAAAGGAAGCAATGCCCACGGAAATCAAATGAAAACTGATAGTGTAATTGAAAAGCTAAGTGAATTACTGTACAATTTGAAACTAGGTGAACAATTACACACAATTAAACCGATCACGCGAGCAGTGATGGCGTTAGAAATATTGAAACTGACGTGTGGTGTAGGTACACGGTGAATATGTTCGGTCCAATCACTTTTGGTTATGGGTCAATGTGTTTTTAGGCTCACCTAATCTCATCAAGTTTTTTTTAAGTTTGGTTCATCGTATCAGCCCATACATGTCCACTGCTGGACATAAGCCTCCCCCATATTATAAGTTTGGTTATACGTGTATATTTTTAATTTTAACCCATCTGTCTTTTCTGTTTCTTTTCTTCATAAGTACATCATACCAGACAACAAAATCAACGATTTGATAGAACGAGAACTTTTGTGTAATATACATACCTACGTGAACTTTTAAGTCCTCACAAATTCAATCATTTTTGAGATGACTTTACCATTGATATTGTAAAAGGATACGAATATTGTTAAAAACCATATTAAGCGAAACAAAACACGATTGTGTCCGAATGCAATGGGGATATATAATGTAGTTTGATTATGTGTATAATCTCTATGGAGTCAAAATACAAGTGTAACGTACCTTATATGCATAACTACTCTCCTGGTACATTGAGTGAGATAAACGTTGTTCGACATAATCTCTATACAACTCACGTTCCTTATAGAGATCAGAATCAAAATACAACTGACGTTTCTTATATCCTATGCATTTCTACTCTCCTGGTACTTTGAGTGAGATAAATGCTGTTCAATATTCTTCGTAAATCAAAATGCTAGTGTTAAGTATCTTTATATGTTATGCATTTTTACTTTCCTTGTATACATATGTATATTGCGAGAGATAAGCGTAAGAAAAAACCTAACAATGATGGTACATCAAGACTTCTGCACTAGAAGTATGTCGTGGATAGTATTTTGGCTACTTTACTGTTAAAAATCTTAAAATGGGACGAATGCGGAATGAATTCACCACTGAATTTGATTTTCCTTCTTCGGACAACTTTAGGCCGAAGCCAGTGGGACGAACACGGAATAACGCAATAACACGATTAAAAATACGTACAAAAATGAGACCATCGTACAAATTGCACCAGTTACCAACCGTGTATAAGGTGGTTTAAAGCGATCTAAGTCATCCATCAAAATTATGAACCGTTTACACGCCCCAAACGGACTCGTAACAGACACCGTTAACTGCAATGCCGGGAACACTCGCTCGAGGCTAAACATTCTTGTACGAAGGTACGCGTCGTAAATTAAAAGGTTTTTTTGTTTAAAATCATTATAACAAGCCATGTTATAAAGATTATGATATCTCACCTTTTCTTGTTTCTAGTTATCTGAAAAAGAAAAAACATTATTAAGTACATAAATAAATAAATAACATTCGACACCCACACTGCATTTTACATACCAATGTACGTAGTTAGTATATTTGGTTATATACAGTTATACAGTTAGATATATTTGATTATAGTATGGAGCTTACTTCAATATCTAGACGGATTAGTTATTTAGCCTCTTTAGCTCTTTGGCAGTTTAAAATCCTGATCTGGCTGAGTTTTTAGAAGGTTAGCCCGTACAACGCATGTAATCTTTATTAGATATAAATTTATAAAAGCTAAGTTATCAAAGTTGAATTAATAGATTAAAAAAATAATAGGGTAAAATTCAGTTCGCGAGTGGCGACCGCGATGTAATGCGAAACGGAGTGTGGGAAGACCTCCCACTCGATGGACCGACGACATCGTAGCGGTCGCAGGGACTCGTTGGATGGAGGCCGCTCAGGACTGCTATTCGCGGCTTCGTTTGTGGGAGGCCTATGTTCAGCAGTGGACGTGTACGGGCTGATGATGATGAATAGATTTAAAATATTTTACGCATTGGATGAAGTTTGCCTAATCTACCAAACACAATGCCTTATGCAATGTAATTATTAAATTTTCTCTATTTTAGGCTAAGCTAGACAAAAGCTTGTCTTTCTACATAGTACATACTAAGGGTGGCTGGACGACAAAGTAGCTAAGCCAAGAAAATAAGCTCTAAAATCATTAAAAACTTACAATGTTTTGGTCTTACCTCCAAGCTTATTAAACGAGGTGGCAGCTTATTTGATTCAGCAATTAACGGTGACTTTATGAGACGATTAATTTTCTCGAACTTTAACGAGCCGCAATAGAAATAAGCCATAAGCTAACTGGATAGTACAAGCCCACGTTTATAATTAAGTTGCTAGTGTAATAATTGTAACGAAATTACAATTAACTGGTAGATACTGATCGCAATGAATCATCCTATTTAAACCGGTAGCTCCCTTCTCATTCCGATTAAATATTCAACAAAAACTTATGTAAGGTTTCGTGTCTACTAAAGCATTAATTTTTATTACGAAGTAACACAAAATACAATAAATGTGTTATTGGTACGAAAACCTTCTCTTTCTAAATTCTAGAGTAGCCTATTAATAATATATATGTACCTATAAATGTTTTTATATCAAATTTTGTATGGATGGATGTATGATGTGTGTATGTTTGTTCCTCTTTCACACAAAAACTACTGAACTGATTGGACTGTAATTTGGTATGGGTATAGTTCGGGACCTGGAACATATAGGCTTTATTTATCCCGATAAAACGCGGGCAAAGGCTCGGGCAGCAGCTAGTTTGAAATAAAAGTAGATCGAACCTGCAATATCCAAAATCGATCACCGAGTTAGTTTAGTGTTCATTTTATTTTACACATTATTGAAAAGGTAATTGAAGGACCCTAATTGGTGTAAGCGTGCTGCTATACTAATGTGATAGTGAAGTCTACTAGTGCTCTGCTGATAAAGCCTCATAACACACAAGACAGTGCCCTATTGCTTAGTTTGAGTCTCACTAGAAATCCTGAAGTATACACATAGTAAATTCATACTGTTGTGTAATGTAAGCTTTTTTTACCTTATTGGTTACTGTAAAATTTTGTCGTATTTGCTTAATAAATTCTTTTTTTGTATGCTATAGAAGGCTGTGTGCTTTACCATTCCGTGACTCTTCTATCATTAAACACGGCAATATTTCAAAAAAGTGACATTCTAATTAGTTTACAGTACAATAAGTTCTAGAATGTACAATCCGTGGTACTATTGTTTGCGGTAGTAGGCGTCGCGAGTCAGACCTTTCAATAACTTCCGAGTTATCGTATGATGTAACAGTAACTTTTAATTTATCTGAGGTTAAGGGCCATTTTTCGTTTCTATAATCTACTAGTTTCAGCCCGCAGCTTTGCACGCCTTGTTTCCATGGAAACGTTAAGAATGCGCATTGCGCGGCATTTTTTTAAAAGAATAGTAATAGGATTTTGCGTTCATAGGAGCGGGACAGAGCATACCGTTTTGGAAAGGCGTAAGCGCAGGAAGTGTGATTTTAACTAATTACAACTTAATTAAACAACCAATCGAAGAATTAAAACACATAACCAACAAAAAAGTGTGGTGTTCCCGAGATAAATAGCAAAATGTTTGCAAAACATGTATTTTAAAAAAAAATAGAAAATTTTCACCAATCGCGTTTTTAAAACACGTACCTAATCCAAAGTATCATCTCCCTAAATATGAAGGTGACAGCTTACAGATTCTGAGATAAATAACGATTTTGAACACTAAATTGCTTATGGCACTTAAAACGTTATTTCTGTCCCATGGGAAATTATTTATGGGATAAAAAGATTTTATTTCAGGCCCAGAACCACTTGTATGCAAATACACCGCGATCCGTTCGTTAGTTTTGGTAAGAAGAGGTAACAAACATCCAAACATCCAAACTTAGTATCATAGTGTTTTGCGATTAAGTTTACACGTGTGGAAGCTGGCAGTATTAAATGAGATTTATTCAACAGTGTGTTATTAAAATTGTTCGATAACGTCGTCATATTTATGTTTAGCTGATTTAACATAAATCATTTATTGTATAACTTCATTTTATGGCGGTCTACCGGCTCTGCCATAGATTTGCTATGGTATTAGCATAGCTTATTTGTATCTGCTATCAATTTTCTGATGAATAGACGCGGAAGTCGACTTATTATCAGAAAATAGGCAGGTAGAGGTAAAAAAAACAATCATGTTTCATCCTCGACGATTTGACAAAATTTTTACTTCTAACCATCACATAATCCTAACTAATATTAAAATCCATCACACTGAACTTACCAACAAATCGACTTGATTTTTGGTAGTTGAAAGGATGGGTAGTAACATAGGCTACTTTTTGTCCCGGTAAAACATCAAATTCATGGGAATGAATGGAGATAAATATACCTACCATGGGGTATGTATATTTACGACAAAAAAGTCCTTTTTCCAATGTACGATATCAATGTAAAGTTAATAAGGGAAAAGCTCTTCAAACCGCTCGGGATTAAAGCTGTCTCTCAATCTAAGTTGACCTTACCGGACGAAACCAAAAGTGATCTTTGTACTGACACATGCTAATGTAACAAAGACTCTTTCTACAGGAAATCCGTGAGTAATTAGAAACTAATCCATTAATCATAGTCAGTAAATAGATTGCATAGCCAAATTACAAGCAGATGAATTTGGTATGTAGCATCATTGTGCATCTAATAATCTCCTGGTTTTGAAAGTTGGGTAGAGAGAGTGTAGGTGTCAGAATTCTAATGCTAGAAATTACTAATTATTAATTATTGATAAATGTATTAAATAAAATAAATGAAAATTTAACTATTATCATTAGTCTATTCTGTTTCCTGCAATAAAAGAAAGTAACAGTAACAGCCCGGAGTCAGGAAATTGGCGGACCCCCGTGCCTCGGAAAGCTCGTTAAACCGTTGGTCCTGCGCCTGACCTCTCCCCGGTCTGTCCTCCCATCGGATTATGAGAGTGGGCCTTGGCTTTCTCTCCAAATAAGGTAGCTGGAACAGTACTATTTTCAGGGTTAAACTAGCCTTTGCCATAATCTTTCTAGTTTTAATGTTTTAAGTATAATAGCGTCACGCGGCTTCGCAAGTTTTTTCGGAATAAAAAGTAGCTTATAAGTTATTCCGGGCCCAGATCATTTTGTATGCCTTTGAGCCTGATCCATTCAGTAGTTTTGGCGTTTACTTTGGCCAAACATCTTTATAACGGCACAACTCAAAAACTTTCACCTTTATAATATTAGTTGGATAAATATAATTTGTTTCGTTCAATAAAGAATTAAGGACATAATAAGCTTGCCCAAATAAGTCCCATAGAATCGTATGCAGCTTGCAGCAAATGCTGCATCCAGCATACTATTCAAAATTTTGTGTTTTTAAAAATATAAAAATAAGAATGATAAAAGAAATTTATTGCGAAAATAATCATTTAAATAATTAACACAGTAAATTTGTCTGACAATTATTAAAAAAGTTAAGTCGGTCGTTAGAGAAATTCTGGTTCTAACTATGCTTGATAAAACTTAAAAAGCTGTATGTTGTACTAGCTGCTGCCCGCGCCTTCCCTCGCGTTTTATCGGTATAAAAATAGCCTATATGTTATTATAGGTCGCAAACATATCCCATACCAAATTTCAGCCCAATCGGTTCAGTAGTTTTTGCGTGAAAGAGTAACAAATATCCATACATCGATCCTTATAAACTTTGACAGATATAATACTAGCTGCTGCCCGCGCCTTCGTCCGCGTTTTATCGGGATAAAAAATAGCCTATATGTTATTCGAGGTCGCAGCTATACCCATACCCTCAGTAGTTCAGTAGTTTTTGCGTGAAAGAGTAACAAATATCCATACATCCATCCTAACAAACTTTGAGATTTATAATATTAGTAGGATTAATGATTGCCCTTCTGTCAAATAAAATGTTATTATTATGACGAAAGGGCCAAGAAATTTTTACACCTAATGCTTAATGATGACTGATGGCTAACTTAACTGGCTTGTGCTTAATCTGCGTTGATTTAACTAATTCGAGCTAGTCACAATCGATTTCCTAATATCAATTATTCAAATGTTTATATGTAGCTCTAAAAATTTATGACAGATTTTATTTCTACATATTAAGATTAAAGGCTTAAGTTTTATAATAAGCTTTATGTAGGAAAGCAAACCTTATACTTTAAAAAATATAAATCAACAAACAATGTCATAATTTATTTATTTATAATGTTTGTTCCCACAATATATGTATGTACCTTGTTCCAATTTATTAACATATTAGTAGCACTTCATTTCTGATGGAAATAAATATTTATTTATATAAAATTCTCGTGTCACAGTGTTTGTAACCAAACTCCTCCGAAACGGCTTGGACGATTTTTATGAAATTTTTATGTGTATTCGGTAGGTCTGAGAATAGGTCGTTAAAAAATGTTTATTATACCCCTAAGTGATAAAAGTGGCCCAAACCAATTTTTTTTTGGATTATTTTTTTTTTATTTCACCACCTCAATTTTCACCTTTCTAACACCAACCCCCATTTTTTAACAGGAATGTTAGTACTGTAATAATCTTCAACCCGCAGTGGTCGATGGCAAAACAACGTTTGCCGGGTCAGCTAGTACTTATCTATATATTTTTTTTTGTTAAATTCTTAATTAATTTTCTGTTTTCTGTGTGGTCACAAATTGAGCGACGTAATTGAGGCCCTTTTGAAGCTGACAGCTGTGACAGCAAAATAAGCTTACAATTAGTCAGCCAGTCAGCGCGATGCAATAACTAAACAGTTTATTTCATATCGAATTTTTACTGTAAGTAAATTAACAGTTACCTAGTTGTGTTCTCGTCACGTAGGCAATATATTATATACACACATACGTGCAGGTACGTTACCTACATACACATATCTGAAGCTGCAATTAAAATTAATCTGAGGTGCCAGCCAAGACGTCGTCACGACGACGAAAGCGTGAGGATTGTTATGTCTACTAAAACCCAAATTATCAGTAATAAGCCACGCTTTTGCTGGATTTGTAGGGCAGCCCTAAAAAAGGGCACATATATTCAAGCAATTTTATTTTTATTTTGGAGATTGGTAACTAAAAACGAGAGAATAATGGGGTTTTATACGAGGGAATTGCTGACGGAGGTGACAAACATCCTGATATATTATTTTTATTACAATAGTCAAAATGAATACAATAGAATTGTGGCAAAACACATACTTTTTTTCGTGACGAATTTACTTTGTGGCAATTTTTTATTTTTTTTTATTTTTATTTTAATACAAAATCCACAGCCCTTAAATACTACTTATTCTAATATTATATACAAAACTTACGGCCAAAAAAACGGATTTACATTTTATAGACTATGATTTTTAAAAACAGACAGTCGAAAGATATACATAAGTATAATACATAAAATATATGCTGAATACTTTAACGCTATGTTTTTTTTTTTTTTTGAACTTAAATTGTTGTTACACTTCTTACAAAATATTAGACTTCTCATACTCACAGAAGTATACAAACTTAATCTAATAAAAAACAATAGTAATTAGTTAGCTACATTAGGTACGCTGGCATCCCCCTCCTCCATTACTTTAATGATTTCGCTTCTAAAATGTATCTTATTACTGTGAAAAATATCAGTTGTATTGAACTCCTTGTTGTAATTTCTTTGTATCCTATTAACTACGGAATAACGTGCATAATTTGTGGATGATTGCGACACAGCAAATAATTTAGTATGATTATGCCTAGTACGATATTTTGGGACGGACAAACATAAAACTCTACTTGTAAGTTCAGGGCAATCTATATAACCTTTGCACAGACCATGGAGAAATGTCATATCCAACAGTGATCGTCGTTTTTGAAGGCTCATTATATTATGATATATACAGGATGCATCATAATCCCTAGAATAATAATGATTTTTAAAATTAATGTATTTGATAAATTTATTTTGTATTTTTTCTAAATTATTAATGTATATTGAGTAATTTGGATTCCAAATAATACTACTATATTCCAAAATACTTCTCACGTAGGAAAAGTAGAGCAGTTTAATACACTTCGTATCAGAAAATGGTTTGGTAACACGTCTGATGAAACCAAGACTTTTAAAAGATTTATTTATAATGGATTCGATATGCTCTGAAAAAGACAGCTTGACATCGAGCAAGATTCCTAAATCGCGTACGAGCTCTACCTTATCAATACTTATTTCACACAATTGATAGTGAAACGTTATAGGTTGTCTTTTTCGTGTAAACGATAAAGTATTACACTTGCTTACATTAACACCTATTCGGTTACTTTTATAATATTCTCCAAGTCGATCAAGGTCGGCTTGAAGTTTGGAACAGTCAGAGATATCGTTGATTTTCATAAAAATTTTGGTGTCGTCCGCATACATAAGAAATTTAGAGTGTTGGAAACATTTACCGACATCATATAGGTAACAAGCATATAAGAGTGGGCCCAGAATAGATCCCTGTGGAACACCAGATGTTATTTCAATATAGTCAGAACAAGAGCCACCGACGACAACTGCCTGTGACCTATTCATTAAATACGACTCTACCCATCTTAACAAATTACCCCGAATACCCAACTCAGATAATTTACGTAAAAGTATCATATGATCTACACGATCGAAGGCTTTCTCAAAATCTGTGTAGATAACATCCACTTGGGAGCCTCCATTCATGTTGGTAGCAACATAATCTATAAAAACACCCAAATTAGTCAGGCAAATGTACAACAACCCAAATATACCTAATTTATCGCTAGCGCATTAGGAACCAGCTATTTTATATATAATAACTGAGCAAGACATCAAAACTGACTATGAATTATGGTGGTACGATTTCGATGCTTATGTTTATCCCGCATACCGGTAGTAATTTCACCCTCTACTTAGTTAAATATTTGGTATTTACATACCTTCAAGTAAGAAGTTCTGACTCGAAGGTACAAACATGAACGGTAAATATATCCCCAAGGAACTTCTGTGCTAAGTTACCTACAGCTGCTATGGACAGGTAAATTATCCGGTTAATAGAAATGGAACTCAATCTTTGGTTACTTATCTAATTATAGCTCCATACAAATGTCATACAAGTATACAGGTGTATTTTTGAGATGGGAGTGGATGACCATCTCCGACATTATGAGAGTTAGAGAAAAATTGTTACAGGAGTCATGGGCTCAATTTATAAGAAAATAAAGCCGGCATAATTTTTTTATGGCATTTTTCATTAAAGTTTACAAAATTCATGCTATATAGATGCTTTATTGAGGATAAACCCCTTTCATATACAGGCTAAGGCCTGTCTCCTTGGCTAGCAGTAAGCACACCAGTTGTTCGAAAATATAATTTATATTTTTTACTCTAACGCTTAATTAGTAGGAGGAGTTTTCAAATTAAAATTGTAAAAAGTTGTGATTTTCGTGCATTTTAAGCATTTTTTTGAAAATATTGATCCCTATAAGCAATCTAATCCGTTAGTACAAAAATACATGGTGTCATATTTTTGAAAAATCAATTGTTTCGGTTTACTACAAAACTAACAATAAAATAAATAGAGTTTAAAAAAATCTAAATATCCTCTTTTTGTTTTCTCATAAATCGATGTCATGTCGTTTCACGACTTTTCTCTAACTCGAATTTTGCCATCCACTCCCATCTCAAAGAGCCGCCCTGTATATTTTTTCTATTTTTTGAACAAAACCATGATAAAACTTATTTTTACAAATAGTAGCTATAAATCTACAACATAACCGTACATTTTATGGAAACAAACAGCTTCTTATTTATTGAGACACGTTCAAATAATTTTCATCTTTTTATGCATTCTTTCTCACATAAAAAAGTTACACTATAAGGAATCATTAGACCAGTTCCACTTACAGTTTAAGGTTTTGTTTTTTTTTTTACTTATACTTTATATACGTTTTTAATATAAACTTTCTAAAGGTTTATATTAAAAACTTGTGACTATATTTGTTCATCAATTATATGTGTCCCTAAAGTACCTTCAGTTCGATACACCTAAGTGCGTAAAACGCAAAAACCAGTTCTATGTGTTATTATCTAATGCAATCGGTGGCTGGCGATGATTTGTAACGGCGGCCTTCGCACCGTAATGGCTGGTGTGAAACCGTCTTTATGGTGGCGGCAGTGGTTTGTGGTGGCGGTGTTACGTGAAAAAACATTGCATGTGGATACTTCCGTATAGAGAGGAAATTGGTACCTACCTGCACGTAGGTATTTTCAACCGACTTCAAAAAATGAGAAGGTTTTCGATTCGGATGTTTTATGTAGATTATGATTGTTTCTCGATATGGATAGGCTTGATATCAAATTTTAGTGATTCTTTCGCTTTTTTATAGAGAATGATACCGAGGTAGTCTGATAAATGTTTTATTCAATAAGGATTATCATATAATTGCCCCCTGAAACTTAAAAAAGTGTGAATAATCTGGAATAGCTGTCTTTCTGGTCTAGCAATTGTAATAGTTTTATTTGTTTTATAGTGTTATTCTAATTTTCTTTGTTAATCGTTTAAATTTATTTTTATTTTTACCTATCATCAAATTAACCTGCAAATACCCTGGTAGAATAGGAAGGGAACAGTGAAAATAAGTCTAGAAATTAGCTATACGCACATCAACGTCCACTGTTGAGCGTGTCTCCTCCAAAAAAGGGGAGTTTTTTCATAATAACCACGCTGGCAGGCAGGCGCTGGTGACAGTGACGAGATGACGGTATTACGGTATGGTACAGATTGGTGACCGCAGTGACGAGATGACGGTATTACGGTACGGTACAGATTGGAGACCGCAGTGACGAGATGACGGTATTACGTTATGGTACAGATTGGTGACCGCAGTGACGAGATGACGTTATTAAAAATAGGTACCACACAAGGCTGCTGCTGCTCTTCTTTTGGTGGGTTCTTTTAGAAATTATCTTAGAAGGAAAAAAAAAGTAGATGCATTAAGCATCTACTTTTTTTTATTGTCAATCGACCTTCGTTTGACTACAATCTCACCTGATGGAAAGATACGATTTGGCTGACGGTGTATCACGAAGGTCTAGAAGATACTTATTCACTCTTGTCTTGAAAAGACCCAGATTGTAATTGGCCGGAAAAACAAAAGTAAACCGAAATGTATACGAAATCATAACACCTCTGTTCTTCACACACTCCTTCTTTCTTACTTCTTTTTCTTTCTTTGTACACGATACTAAGACCTCTGGAAATTTTCTCCTGTTGAACTAAAATATAGCGATTCAAATAACATAAAAAAATATATCTTTCTTGAATAATAACTAGATATAACATAATAGTAAAAAAATATAATAGTAATAACTATTCATTACCGTAATAGGCAATTTGTATGGAAGTAGATCACCGGCGTTGCATAATTTTTTTATGATTTATATAGCATGACAGGTGGTGTGATGACTTACTCCTCATTTATTCTATTCTAAATATGTATTAATTAATAACTGTATATTTATACGAGAAATAGCGTGAAGTTCCCCTTTGCGGCGTGGTTTTTACCCGGTTGAGTGTTGTAAGGTTTTTGTATGAAATGCATGTAAGCTAATCATTACAGACATGATAATTTGCATGTCTATTAATACATACGTATATTTTACTTCATACTTATAAGCATAGCAACTCTGACTCGAGTATAAGTTTACAAAAAGCAAAACAATCAATAACTTGACAATTTACAGTTCATTTCACCGAATACGATTACTATATATAGTACATTTCATTGAACCGTCCCAGAATAGTTAGCATTTGCTTAATTTTTCGCAATATAAATTGAATAAGATGAGAATCACAACTTAACCTGGTAAATATTTATTTATATTTTATTTTTACAAGCCGTGGGGTCGCGGCGTACGAATATCGACCCCTCCAACTCAACCCGTGGATGTCGTAAAAGCCGACTAAGGGAACCTACCAGAGGAAGGGCAGCAGCTTCCTTCTGAGTATTTTTAAACACCAACACTGCGATCACCAATCCGCCTGCCAAGCGTGGTGATTATGGCAAATCCCCCCCTACATGGGAGACCATCCACTCGATGGACCGACGACATCGTAGCGGTCGCAGGGAGTCGATGGATGGAGGCGGCTCAGACCGCTATTTGTGGCGTCGTACGGGGGAGGCCTATGTCCAGCAGTGGACGTGTATGGGCTGATGATGATGATGATGATGATGATGATTTTACACAATAAATTCAGTCCTTCCTTAGTCAATTCATTGCGAAAAAGGGAACCTTTCGGAAACTGTTCCTAGGTATATGAAATGGACTCAGAATCAGAACCAATAACTTTATTTGTTTAGGCTTACAAAATAAATAGTTAGTATAGTTATAAATAGTTACTCGTATAACTGCTTACTTGTCAAAGAGTTAGTATTGAAAACCTATTGCAATTGGATTATCATACTACGAACAGTAGTCCGTCTGAGTATCCGGTCCTACGGGCGATTGAAGGCGCTAAATGCATGGAAAGAAACAAAAACGTGTGCAGTTTTCGTAAACTATGTACACTTGCGAGCTATAAGCTGGAATCACTTCATCGCTGGTTTTTGCAGATCATATTTTACAGTTTCCATGCAATAAACTGTAGGTTGTGGTATATTATTTTAAATATAATTTTATTAGCTTTCAAACTCTTTCGATATCATAGCGAAAAAAATGTTCATCATATGACATGGAACGTGAAAACAAAAGACATAAATTTTTGTACGAAACATCAATTTTTTCAAACTCCTGAATCCCTATAAAAACTGGGAATTTATGCAATTTTGTCATCAGTCCAATATATCACGTCACTCAAAATACTGGAATTACAAGAAAATGGAAACCACACCAATAGAAGCCGCTCAAATCGTCACCCTAATCCAGCAAGGGTTCTCTCAGCGTACTATCGCTCGACAGCTTCATCTGAGTCAGTCCTGTGTCTCCAAAGTATACAAGAGGTTTAGAGAGATTGGAAACTTAGTCCGAAGACCAGGATCTGGACGACAGCGATGCACTTCGGCGAGAGATGACCGATTTATTGTCAGCACTTCTCTCCAAAATCGACATCTAACCGGCGTTGACGTCCAGCGGGAGCTCGGAGAAGTTCGAGGGAGAACTGTCAGCGAGTGGACAGTGAGGCACAGACTCAAAGAAGCTAACTTGACCCCAAAAAAGCCAGCAACGGGACCCAAATTGTCTACAGCCCACCGACAAGCCCGACTTCAGTTTGCTCGTGATCACTTAGATTGGGATATACAGCAATGGAACCGAGTTTTGTTCGCGGACGAAACTAGGATGTGCCTGCATGGCAGCGACCGTCGACGGAGAGTCTACAGGAGACCGGGAGAGCGATACGCACAATGCTGTATAGCGGAAACAGTGGCATATGGGTGTGGGTCTTGTATGATGTGGGCGGGGATTTCAATTGAAGCTAAAACGGAGCTGGTATTCGTACCCGGTGGAGGTCGGGGAGGAGGACTAACCGCAGAAAGGTATATCAACGACATTCTGCTGGGCCATGTACTCCTTTACGCCGGGTTTATTGGCGAAAATTTCCTGCTAATGCACGACAATGCCCGCTGCCACACCGCTCGTGCGACTAGACCGTACCTGGAAGAAGTCGGGATTCCCACAATAGACTGGCCAGCCGTTAGCCCTGACATGAACCCTATCGAACACCTGTGGGACGGGCTGAAAAGGCAGGTACGAGGAAGATCTCCAGCTCCGGCGTCAATAGAAGACCTAAAAACTGCTCTTATCGAAGAGTGGCAGGAAATTCCACAGGATTCCATCAGGAAACTCATTAGGTCAATGAAAAACCGTTTACAAGCAGTCATTAGGGCCAGGGGGGGCAATACAAAATATTAAGCGAGAAATAACAAAAATTTTAAATAAAAATGTGATATTTTCATATTACTTCTTATTAATTTAAACATCCACAACTTCGACCTATTGTAATAATTCACTAAATGAAGGTAGGAAACTTAATTAAATTTAAATAATTTTTATACCATTCGAAAGCTAACAAAATTTCTTTTCAAATGGTATACACCAATCTGTAGTTTATTCCATGGAAACTGTAAAATATGGTCTGCAGAAACCAGCGATGAAGTGATTCCAGTTTATAGCTCGCAAGTGTATTACAAAAACTCGTCCTTAGGCCTCTGTTTTTTTTCTGTTGACATTAGCTGGAATGAAACAAAACACTGTTATGCAATTTATTCAAGTTATCTTTGGTAAGTAACAAAATAATGCTCACCGAAAATAAAAAGAACAGTGGTATTTACTATGCTACTGAAAAATGCATTTCTTTGACTAAAATCATATAATGATGCAGTGGAATCTCTCGATTGTGCAAGAATTTTGTAAGAGAAAGCAGAGAAAAAGGCGTCTGGCGATTGATTGCTGTTATATCTATTTGTATGAGCGAATAGTATAGGTATTTGCTGTCTGAAAATGTCTTTAACATTTGTGAAAAATTATGCAGATCTTATTGTTATATTGACGTGGAAAGGAATAAAACAAGTTCTCTGTCATGTTTAGAATTTTAATCAAATGTTAAAATATATTCGACTGATGTGGCGCGGCGGGCGAAGGTCCGCAGAGGATTGCGGGTTCAATTCCTGCCTTGGGACAAAATGTTTGTACGATTTGCAAATATTTGTCTCGGATGTTCTGGGTATTTTCTATGTTTAATAATAAATATCTATCTATGTAATATATTATATTATGTACATATATCAGTTATCTAGTACCCATAACACAAGCTCTGTTTAGCTTGGGGTTAGATGATGTTGTGTGCACTGTCCAACATTATTTATTTATTTATTTAAACATACAGTATGAGTATATACATATATATGAGTCTACATACCCAAGTCGGTGGGCAGTAGACAAGTTGGAAAAACACTTGCGGCTGTGTAAAATATTCATTAAAACACTGAAATATATGTATGTACTTTGATTAAATTAATAGGTACCTACTTCACATTTGTTTTTGGCTTGTACCAACACATTATTATTTAGGACCCATTTATGCGGCCCATTGGAACGCTTTTACCACGACACGAACAGTACATGACCCAGTACACTTATGGTACAATAATTGGTGGTTGTAAGCTAAGCGTAGGTATTTCGTTAGTACATATTATGTCCGTCGACTAATCAACCGACTTTATAGAGGAGGTTCTCAATTCGACGTATATTTCCGTCAATTAAGGACCGATTTGAAAATTCTCTTATTGTATAGAAAATGATCCTGAGGTATCATCACATAAACATGTTATCCCAGAGAATTCGTATTTATCCCGCAAAACTTAAAAACAGTGTAAAAGTAAAGGAATTTGAAGTCAGTTTATGTTTTTTAAAACACGCCAAATTATTGTTAAAAATGATGACCATTATTTTTAAACCGACTTTGCCGTTATTAGGTATTTCTTTGTTTAGTCTAAAGTTTACCTTTTCCGTATAAGGTCCAACTAATTGACATTAAATAACAACGAAACACATTGAAGCCATTAGTATTATCCTAAGCCATACAATAAAGTAAATGGAATCGCCTCGCAAAAAACCGTAAGTACCTACCTAACTTATGTTTCGTAAAGAGCTGAACAAACACTCCCCGATTGTTGGCGTGTGTACAAACAATCACATTAAATCGAGAGGCGCACTTGAACCATGTCAATAGATAACGTTACCGTTACAAATCGGAACAAAAACATTACTTACTAAAATGGTACGTGACAAAAAGCATCGTGTTTTCAGTAATAAAACATGGCACATGTACAGTATATATTTGAAACACATTGACATGTGACCAGGAAGAGGAAGACAATGGTACGTTTCATCATTATTAGCACGTATACGTCCACAGCTGAACATAGGCTTCCCCCAAAAGACGCCAGGAATAGCGGTCCTGAGCCACCTCCATCCATCGACTGCCTGCGACCGTTAAAATGTCGATCCATCGAGTGGGAGGTACTGTACGTATAGAGCATAAAAAAAAATATCTGTGCAATCAGACCTAGGCACACTTACCACAATTTAACAACTAAAAAAAAACTTTGTAAGCCCGAAAGACAAAAAATGGCCTCTGCCTCAGCAATTGTGGCGTGGAAGCTGATCAAGATGACTCTTGAAGAATAAATGCATTATAAACTCGAACTTAAAGACAATTCCAATCTCGATCTCTATTCCTATTTCATTTTAGATTTATGGACGTTCCAAATATAACATTTCATTTTACGAAATTCCACTCAAATGCGATTCTGAGAGTGTGCTATCAGCGTAAGAATTTTATAAAATCAACAGAGTGTAGGTAATAATCTTTTAATTGTTTTCACAGGCCAGCACTATGGTGCGCAGCAGCAGTCTCACCAGTGGTTTGTCTGCCAACTGTGAGGATCAGCATTCACATACACAAAAGTTGAGGAGTTGAGAAAAGGTTCATGTAACTAGATAAACATTTGAAGCGGCGGCAGTACCCTACCGGTTAGGTATAAGGCGCTTCAAATTTTTTACACTAGGTACTTATTTAGATTTATTTTTCCGTTCATTAATTAAACGACGATGTTTTTTTTATATATCAATTTATCCAAACAAAGGCGTGTAATTTTTCCCCAAACATTTTTGTTCTCGTGTGTACATATATTTCAAATCGTACATTACTTTTTTTTTTAAAGCGGAATGAGTTGACCAATCAAAATTATTAAAATTAATTCTTTAGTCAACTCATCCGGTGGAATGAGTTTAGAGCGGGATCAGTTGACTAAAGAGCCGTCCAATCGTGGACGTGGCTACGTATTGGTGGAGACAGTGAAATAGACTTATGGCCAACAGTAACTATACTACTTACTTATTTACTTATGAAAAAACATACTTATTTGCTTATGGTTACTTCGCCGGTGTCCTTTTCACTTTTATAATTATGAAAGTGAGCTCAACACATTAACAATGACAAAACGCCCACAAATCAGCATTCCTGAAAAATACAACTTCTTTAAATACGGTTTTAAGAGAAGTTCCAATAATTAATGTTAAATTGCAAAATTAAGATAATGAGACTTTCTCTTAATTAGTATTTGCTTTTTGGGCATGCGAATTATGAAAATCGGTCGAGCATTCATTATCTGATTTAATCAGAGAGACCTTGGGTTAAATGAAAATAAATATTATTGCACAGGAAGTTCAAAAGACCAAAAAAAGCTACTGCCCGCGCCTTCACACGCGTTTTATCGGCATAAAAAATAGCCTATACGTTATTCCAGGTCCCAAACTATACCCATATCAAATCTCAGCTTAATCATAAAATAATAACTTTGACATTTATCATAATTAGTAGGATTCTAAAATAATTGCTATATGATAAGAATGTCTAGAACACCCACGAAAGCAAAGTGCCGCAACCGCTTTATAAATCAAATCACAATCGGAAACCATTTCTAATCAATTCTAACAGCCCCCAGCTACTGTTTCGATTCCATTTCAATGTCTGCCTAGCACTGAATCTTAGTCCTGGGAAATTATACAGGTGAAATGTACCTACAATAAAGATAGTAGACAAGTACCTATCTAAGTATAATATTTTTAATCTGAGCGGGTTAACTACGAACCTCGTTTCTGTTAGAACTTATATTCGTAAGTAGTTTCTGTCCGCACGCGTTATTTATATGGACACGTTTAAAGGTTATTTCATGAAAATTCGTCGTTAGGTTCTGACGCCCTTTACTTGTAGAAACCCAGAGACAAGTCAAGTGAAGCAAAAATTCTTAAATTTAAACTCAAAATGGTTTTCCAGCCCGAACTCAGGTGAGTTATTGACAGCGTCTTACAATCGAGACTATGTAAATGTTATTGACTCAACTCCTGTCCGTAATCAGAGCAAGCCAATACGGAAGCTTCGAGTAAATGAAGTACCTAGGATTGGCGTGGTTGCTAAGACGAAATCATAGATCGAAAACCACAACTCTGGATACGGCAGACTACGCAAAGAAGTAGAGGTTTTAATTGGCTCCTATACATGTATTGGCTCAATGTTGGCGAATTATGAAATTGGCTCTTTAATATCTATTAGGTAATGAGCGTGGGAGCGTTTTTCGTATACCATGGCGTGAGCCCGAATTCCACTAAATGTGTCGCTTCATCATAATAATGGTATCGTCTCAGAATGATATACTCGTATTTTCGCAATTTACCTTTGATGAAAGAAACGACAGATGGAGGGACACGTGTCAAAAGTGCCAAAGTTGAAACCAATCTATCAATCTCTCCGTACAAATAGCACCGCATGCACTATCTAGACTTTCTTTCCTCTATTGACGAATGCGACGATACTACTATCATAGCAAAGCCATTGCTTAGCAGAGTTCGGCCCGATGAACCAATCGCTTTGGATTTGCGGCGCACAGTGATCAAAATGACCAAAAAAATTCCCTATGCTGTTTATAGCATTAATCGATCAACGAATGCATTTTAAATGCAAGAGTAGAACACCCACGTATCTATGTCAAATACTTTTTGTGATAAAATATTTGAAATATGGGTGACTTCGTCTGAATTTTTTTTAAATAAATTCTATAAACGTAACTGTCCGTGATATTTTTTTAAATTAAATATGCTCTGATAAAAAGGCTTCAGCCACATCATTCACAGTTTTTAATTTTGAAATATCACCTCTGGAAACCGAGTAATTTTTTTTTCATATTTTCGTTTTTATTTTTTTTTCTACCGAAAAACTCAAAAGTCCTACTTGTGACTACCACAGAAATATGGCTCCTAACAAGGCCTAGCACTGGTAAAAATACAACGTTGCACTATCGCGGCATTTGTGAAATATATGCAATTTCGTTCTGAGGTCAAATTATACGGAATAGGGTTGTGATTATCGTGTACTAGGGCCGCTGGTCAGATTTTTTTGCTATACCAGTCTTAACGATTGTAAGAGGCCTGACGGTATGATACTACCGAGTCACATGGAAGTTGGGGAGGCCCATTATATAGGACACTACATACGTCGACGCACTTGTGCATTCCCATCTTCCAAGGGGTGGTACGGCGGCAGATTTGGCTGAGGATCTCAAGAGGCGCAAATATACAGGTCCCGACAGAGCGTAAGCATTTACCGTCTTTGGAGTCGAGGCCCTAGGTTCGTGGGGATCACGTGTCTCCAGGTTTTCAAAGATTTATCTGAGTGTGTGGTCCAAGCGACACTTCACTCGAGACCTGGTGTGTATCTGGCATATGACATCAGCATTGCCACACAGCGGAAGCATCCCGAAGATGCTGGCTGCATTATCCAGCATCTTGGGGACGCTTCGGATTGGTATTGATATGGATCAGTTGAGCTATCTGTAGATTGTATACAACAGTTTGCAGTTAAATCAATTGTTTGAAATGTTATAATTGGTTACTATTTTTTAATGTATTTTTGAACGAATGATCTTACTTAAAGTGTTAAAAAGTTCAAAACTGAATGAAATAAAAGGTCAAGTTGAGTGACAACCCTAATAAAATATTTTTAAATTCAATTTCTCCTAAAAGCAGCAATAGTGCAACGTGGTATTTTTACCAGTGATAGGTCATGAAAAGAGCTATATTTTTGTGCTAGTCACAAGTCGCACTTTTGAGTCTTTTGGGAAAAAAAAATAAAGCTAGAATATGAAAAAAAAAAATACTCGGTATCCAGAGGTGATTTTTCAAAATTAAAAACTTTATAATATGTGGCTAAAGACTCTTTATCAGAACATATTTAATTTAAAAAATAACATGGACAGTTACGTTTACAGAATTTATTTAAAAAAATTCTCAGACAGAGTCAACCAAAGTTCATTAATTTAAAAAAAAAGTATTTGACATAGAAACGTGGGTGTTCTACTCTTGCATTTAAAATGCATTCGTTGATCGATTAATGCTATAAACCGCATAGAGAATTTTTGTTGGTCATTTTGAACACTGTGCGACGTCGCGTCGTCTTTAGCGAGGATAATAGTATAAAAAAAGACAAACGCAAACAACAAAAAAGCTGGCGGTATTACCAGCTTTAAAATATTTACCTTACACCGATCTGCATCTCTAAACTGGATGTTAATTAAGCACAAGTTGAAGATCCTACCTTGTATTATCTTTATCAGGGGGCCTACTCGGAAAAGGAAAATCGAAGTTTCTTTTTCGTGTTCGTGCAAAATCAACTCTTATGTCCATTGCATAAGATAAGCGTTTGCACGAAAAAGAATCAGAAACTTCGATTTCGTTTTTAAGAGTACGGGCCCTGGTTCATACAGCATTTATGATCGAGATAAATTTTCTCTGCAAATAGTCGCATAATACTTCCTACTTTTGTATAACTTTATTGCGACATAAAGTTTGTTTAACTGTCTTTCTGACATTCGCGTAATAAAACGCGGAGATGCGAGAATGAGCATGTTAACTTCGCCTGTTTTGTTATCCATTCCATTGTGTGGGGCCGTTAAGGCCTTGTACGCAGTGGTTATAGGCTTATTAGGTCTGCATATGGTTATATGTTATTAGTTATAATTATAATGGGATCGGCATGATATAATAAACTAATTAAGTTGATAAAAAGGTGGAAAGAGGAAGAATTTGGAGGAGATCGTTGCCCAGCAGTGGAACGAGGAGAAATGTTTTCGTTTGTACCAAATCGTTAAGTTTACAGATGAAGTTTACAGATAATAATAAAGTTTGAAACAAAAAAATAGTTGCAGTCTTCTCTTAAAAATGTTTTTTAACCGTAGGTAGGTTTTATTGAACAATCATGAAAAAAAAACATTCAGAAATTTATTTACATATTTATTTATCCCAAACGAGGGGTAATTTTCCTAATCATAGATAACAAAGACAGATTCTAGCAATGAACATTTCTGTAAATCATTCTGGCAGATGATGAGCGCGAAGGTGCGAAAAATATGTATACAGAAGTAAGCTGTGGCCTTTTCCACGATAGGTTCCCTTTGTCGGCTCTTACGACATCCACGGGAGTTCGAAGAGGCGATTCTTCGACCACCATGGTAACGCCATATACCGTGGCCATAGCGAAAAATCGACCCCTCCAATGCATATTATTATTTATGTTAAGATAGATACGTGCCTGAAAATTTGCATTTATTCTCTTCATTCACTTGACCGGAAAACCATACCAAACGTCACTGGTGTAAGTTGATTGGGATAATTAGAATTCTTTGCAAACAATCAACGGAAACGGGGAATAATCTTAGCATATTCAAATTCCGAAGCGATCAGTAAATTAAATAATTAATTGCCATTCCGATCAAATCTAATTAAAATACCACATAATCACACCTAGAACCTATTAAGCTATTAGAAAGATTGCTAATAATTGTTTTATTTTAAACGCAGGTCCTAAAAAAGTAAGCGAGATATAAACACATTATGATATTCTAGTAACCATGCTAGCATGTATCTGTTTTTTATTTTAACACAAAAATGGGCTGGGCCCACCATCACAAATATATGCTGAACGTGCTGATGGGCTGATTCGATCAATTGATTTCTTGATTGCGTGTCGCGATTGCTGTAGTATTTTCCGAAATATATATTTATCATTTTTGTGCGGTCAATGGGTCACAGGTTTGTAAGCTTTACTTTGAAAGATCAGAAATCGAAGGACAAGCAATACTGCTGTATTGCTTGTCCTTCGATTGTGCCTACAGTGCAGTGCACTGTCGGTAAACTGTGATATTACGTATGAAAACTTCATAAATAACTAATGCTTCACAGAGCATCATCTAGCAATAAGACGTGATTTTTTTCCGACCAACTAACTGAAAGATATCACCAAAATACCATACCAGGATAGAAACCTATCCTGTGGTCGCATGTGACATTATAATCTAAGTATTGTGGCAGTGTGTCATGTCAGTCTATGCAGGGTTTAAGCCATATGATTTAAACCTAAAAGCGACACCTTCTATGACTGGTCGAACTATTCTTTGAAACTATGAAAACACCTCATTGGTGCTATACAGCACCTGGAGGTGGAGTTCGACCGTCGGACCGTTTTGTGACTTTAGCAAACTGTTTTCTTTTCTATGTTAAGTTCCACTGCTGAACATAGCCTTCCCCCTAACGACGCCAAACGACGCGCGCTAGAATACGATGTAAGACAGCAAATACAATCACAAAAGTATCTAATATATCATGAAGAAGCCCACGGTTATGAAGCCTGTGGTAAACGGAAGTCTGCTGGAAGACATATATACAGCGCAAGACAAAGCTTTTTTGGTTAAGGCACTACCCCGACCCAATCAGAGCCGCCACCTATTTTATCGTATCATTACAATATACAAAGGAATTTTCAAAAATTCCTTGACTCATTTGTCATACCTATCATTAGCTTATTTTTAATGCCTCTGTAATAGTTTTATATTGTATAGCTTAGGAGGAGATGCGCAAAACCAAGTTTGGTGGCCACAAAAAGCAAATTCGCATCTCTTCCTAAACTATTAAAAAATAAAACTATTGCAGAGGCATTAAAAATAAGCTAATGATAGATAGGTATCACAAACTGGCCAAGGGATTTTGAAAATTCCTTTGTTTAACTTAATAATACGATAAAATAGGTGGCGGCGCTAGTTTGGGTCTAGGAACCCGCCTTAAAGGACCGTAAAAATAAATTCATCAAGTAAGAGAATAAAGAAACCAGACATGTTGAGTAGCTCCATCGTAATCTTCAGAGTTTCCGCATGCAATCCAATACTACAGTTAAACATTAGCAGCCCGCTCACGTGTCTCGAATATTTAAATTTTCAGTTCGCACGCTCTGTTCTCTTTCAGATACATTAATATTTATAAAGCTTAGCTGCTGTATTGCAGTAACAGTATACATGCGATGTCATCTGGACGGCAGTGAAGTCCTTGAAATGCGGAACTGTGGAAAAGAATCGGGGCAGTCCGGTTTATGTAAAGTTTATGTTGCAAGATAAACTATATAGTACCGTAGTTTGGCGTATACCATTGGATATTTTTACTAGTTTCTGGTGAGCAACAACGGTAATGGAACTGGTTTGGAAGAGGATGATGATGTACTCCTAGCTAATTTTTAGCCACGCGGCTTATCTCAATGGAGACAGGCCATGATGCGCAGGACATATTACATATTAATACGCATCACGGTCTCCACACAAGACCAGCGCTATGGTATGATCTGATCTACCATAGCATATGCAGAGTGGAGACCGATTTTGTCAGTTTTTCTGTTTATTTAAGGTTAATTAACTGTATATATCTCGTCTGTTCAGGCAAAATAAAATTATTTTTCTTTTTTACTTTTATATCACTATACAGCCCCCTGTTTTGACTGATTTAACAAACATAATTGACAATTGTCATTTTTTTATTGATTATTCAATTGGCCCTTAACACGTTTGTTTCCCAACTTCTTGTTTTGTTGAAATAAAGTGGCTACTGGATAGTGACGGCACCTGGAGAAGCTTCGGAAGAGCAGACTTATTTTCTTGGATCATGGGTTTGACTATAGCCCCAAGACTTTGTCTAATTTTAGTATAGGATTTGCGTAGTTCCGTGTCCGCACGATAGAGGCGCTGTACCAAATCCTATTGAAAAATTAGGCTTCTCTATCGTCAAACCGGGCTCCTGTGCTTATACGTTTGATTGTTGCATACGAGATTTGCGAGACTAAAGCTCATCCCTACAAAAATCATTTTTTTCCAGGTTTTTTTATTCGAATTCCTCGGTTTCCTGCAGTTTACTCATGCAAGATTTTCCACCACCTAACGGGAAAATGTGTACCTATAAAACAAAACCCATTCC